>OZ012737.1:434236326-434836326 GCA_963859935.3 Lathyrus sativus
CATTGATATCAATTTGTTGAAACAAAAGGTTTTCAAGATAGATGAAAGAAGAAGAGGAATACGAGAGAAAAATAGAGAAAAAATATAAACTGAATTATGAAAAATAGGATTTGTATTTGAGTAAAGTTTTATATGTTAGTTATAGAACTAAAAGAGGGGAAGATGTTCAATTTTTGAATTTTTAAGCATATTCTTTAATAAAGGTTGAGTTAAGAATAAAGGTTGAGTTAAACTTTGTCAAGCTTGTTAAATGAAATCAACATTTGAATATGGCCTGTAATTTATTATATGTTTATTTTAAAGTATAAGTACGACCGTTTAAATGTCTGGTTGATATATACTTAAAAGCCTATTTTTACTTATTTTCATAATTTTTTAAATAATTACATTTATTTTTATATTTAACTTGACATTTTATAAAAACTGACTATATAAAATATCATATGTCAATTCTAATTTATATAATAATATATTTAAATATAAAATAATTAATGTACATTAATAAATTTAAATCACTTAAAAAATTTAAAATTTAAAATTTATATTGTAATTTAAATACAAAAGTATAATAATAATAATAATAATAATAATAATAATAATAATAATAATAATAATAATAATAATAATAATAATAATAAAATTATGGCAAAATATCCTTCTTGGTCCCTTAACTATACCTCGAGGTTCATTTTGATCCCTTAACTTTAAAAAGTTCCATATTGGTCCCTTAACTCTTCAAATGTTCCATATTAGTCCTTTTTGACCTATTAGCGACGGATTTAGCGACGGTTTTTTGATTTTTTTTCCCGTCGCTAATAGGTCAAAAAGGACTAATATGGAACGTTTGAAGAGTTAAGGGACCAATATGGAACTTTTTAAAGTTAAGGGAGCAAAATGAACCCCGAGGTATAGTTAAGGGACCAAGAAGGATATTCTGCCTAACATTATTAACATTTATTTAAATAGATCTGTTTGATCGGCTTAAAAGACATTTTATAATTCGTAATCTAGTCTTTTTATTCGAACGTACTTTTTAAGTCACTTGAGGTATTTCTTTTTTAAAAAAAAATCTAACCTACCGACGATTAGGGATAAAAATGAGTCGAGCTGAGTTGAATACGCCCAACTCGGCTTGAGTGATTAAGAATAGGTTCAACTCAAATCTCAATTTGAGTTTGACACAGGTTTTCTTAAGTTCAAATTCAAATTCAATTTGGTTCAACTTATTAAGTTTATCTCGTTAGATTTAACTTGATTATTTCATAGGCTTAAAAGCCATTTTTTTAAAGTATGACTTTTTTTATATATTTTATATTTTAAATTAATATTTTTTGAAAATAAAATATTTAAATAAAATAAAAGTCATGAAATTGGAATTTAAAATTATTTCAAAAATCTACTAATTTAAAAACTACACAACTTTCAAACGATACATTTGAAAGTCTAATTTAAAAAAAAAAACTCAATTGAAGTTTAAATTTGTCTAAAAAAATACACAACTTCATATTAATATTTAAGAATCTTACAAATATAATGAAATAGTAAAACAAAAACTACTAGAAATTCATACATTCTCATCACATAATGATTACACTACTTGCAATCTTCGTTAAACATGTTATTTTAAAAAATACCTTTAATAAAGATGACTTTAAATACAATTGTCAACTTTATTTTTACAACTCGTACTAAAGGGACAACCTACAAAATGAAAGATAATATTTTTCAAACCAATTAATTTCATATATATCATGGCACACTATGTTACACCGCTATGGTTTCCATAAAAAAAATCACAAAATAAATTATATCACAAAAATAAAATAATGAAATAGAGATTTTAATAAATGAAGAAGAAAAACAGAGAATGTAAATATCTATCACTAAGGAAATAATGTGATTTTTATTTGCATATGCTCCACCTTTTGACAAAAAGAAGTTAATTTCAATAAATTATCAATGTTATTTTTGAAAATTTATATTATATATAATAATTAAGAGAGAACATATTACTTTAGGTTTGTTTCTAATTCCTACAAAAATTGAAGCCTATCACCACCACATATTAGCTTCAACGTTAAAGGTTGACTCCAAAACTACAATAGATATTGAAACGACGGGAACATCTACCGCCATACGAGATATCACTCAATATTTATCACCCTTAGATTAAAATTAATATATATATATATATATATATATATATATATATATATATATATATATATATATATATATATATATATATATATATATATATATATATATATATATATATATATATATATATATATATATATATATATATATATATATATATATATGATATTTGAAGTAAATATTTAAACTTACTTTTTAAAACAATATAATATTCTCCTATATAATTGAGTTGACTCATAAATCTAAAAAGACAAACTATGTATAATTTAAATTCAACTTATTTAATTAACGAACTTAGTTTTCACTCATATTCAACTCATTTGATTCATGAACCTAATTCAATAATTTAATTATCAAACCAAATTTTAAATTATTTTCGAGTTAGTTTAGTTCTTTGTCAATGTCAATCCTACCTGCTACCTATAAAATACTATTCTATTTTAAGAGTACTCAAAAACACATGTTTTAAGAATTTGAAGATACTTTAAAATTTTATAAAATATATTTTTTAGTCTATACTCGATTAATATTAACTTAATATCTTTTTTGTCTCTTGTTTAATTTCAAAATTAGTTTTAGTCTCTTAATTAGATAAAATTATACTAATTTTTAACGTTTTAAAATGTATTATTTTAGTTATTTTTATTTTAATAATGATAAAAAAATTTAAAATTTAATAGTTAAATTTATCGTTAATTAGATAAAAATAACTAATATAATATATTTTAAAAAGTTAAGGAATAAGTTAAGACACTAAAATAAATTCTAAAATTAATACAGGAGACTAAAGAAATACTAAACCATTCATCTTATATATTTAAATCATTACGCAGGGTTCACATTGAGGCCAACCAAGTGGAAACACTTTGGTTGAGTTTGGTCTTACCATGTCCAATGAAGTAATGATGATGGATTATTTATTTGTTGTCTCTAAGTTTGCCTCGTTGCTATGTTGCCTAACTTTTTAAAGAAGCTTTTAATTTTTTTTTCTAGAGGCTCATAGTTTTTTGTCCTTTCCCCCTTTTATTATATACCATAAAAAAAGTAGGTTCCATTTTAAATACTCATTTTTTTAACATTACGTGACATTTCATCAAATCTTTTAACATGTGAGTTTATTTGAATAGCTTTATCTATCCTTGAAATGAGATTAGATGGAATAGAATAATTATTTTCTTGTCATGCTTGATGGGATCAAAGTTGGAACTAGTTATTCCGTTTTATCATTATGTTTTTGTTATACATTGAATGTTGAAATGGAAAGTAAACATAACTTCATGGCATTGATTCACTCTAACATTGCATTATCTTATTCTTAACTACTTTGGCTAGTGATTTATTGATATGAATATCTGTGTGGAAAAATTGGAAGAGATTGGACCATAGACGTTGGAACTAGGGTTGATGGGACTTCAATCTTAATCCCACTTTGTTAATGCTTCCCTTTAAAACTAAAACAATGTAACCCACTTGTCCACGTTGCATGTTTAAGGAATGAGTATATAAGCTTATACAAGATGATAATTACGTTTCCTACACACTTATTATTATTTTGAATGAGATGAATATAATAATTGTTTCAGACTGACCTAATGATTAGGTATGACTCAATTCATATCTGCCTCTCGTCACATTCTTGTCCGTCACATACGGTTTCACCATCTAGAAACAGTCACGACGCTTGTGCTTGCAACCACGCCCTTGTCCGTGGCAACAACTAGTTTCGAGCACCTCTGCTCGTCCCAACGGGTAGTTTCTAGCACTTACCTATTCTTTGAGAGCGAATATCTCGCCCCGAAAATAAGGATCAATGGCCAAGCGTTGGGGTATTATAAAAACCCTCTCACTTGAGAGGGTCATGTATTCTAAATCATTCTAAACACCCTAATACATACACTTTTTGTACTTGCCTTCTCTTTTCTCGATTCTTACTTTAGCATTAGAGTGCCTTGCAGGTACACTCTCTCCTCATCCTTGCAACCCAGTATCATCGACAAAGTCTCTGATCCACTTTAAGTTCTGATCATCCGTCAAGATCAGTGACACTGTCTGTGGGAAACTCTACTCTCCCTGTCTTTTTTTCCTCGTAGATTCAAGACCAAAGCAGTACGTTCTTTCAAGATTTCGATCATGGCCAGCCATGATAATGTCCACAATGCTCACAACACCATCCTTTCCGTTAGCAAGACAGACGCTGACGGATCAATCCTTTTTCTTGGGAGCAACGTCCTTTAGCAGTGAGGTGGAGTCCCGACGTTTCCTTCCCCGATCGCGCTGACAATGTCGGGGGACCAACCCTCAGAAGATCATCAGATTGTCCCAGTTTCGCCCAACGCTGACCCGACCATGGCGGCCCTATTCGAGGTCCTCAAGAAAACAAATCTCCTGATCATCCAATAAAACACAAGAATTGGAGCCTTAGAAGAATCTGTTCGACCAAGATCTCCTCAGCCGATGAGAGAACACCGAAGATCTCATAGTTCTTCTCCCAAACGAGGAAGAGAATGTCGGGCACAAGCAGAGCCAGACTCTCTGGATGTGAGAAAGCGCAACCATAACTCTCCTCGGAGCCAACACTCCCCAAGTGGTAAGAAAAATATAAAGGATCTCTGCACAGAGCGTTATCTGTTAGACGATGGCGCGAATTTAAAAGGGGGGGTTGAATAGACCCCTTGGTTAAAAAGAGTCGGGGCTACCAATAAAATTGGTTTTAAAACATTTGTTTAATTTTCGGAAGCGGCCGAGGAAAAAATACCATCTATAACGAACGGTTACTAGAAAACCGGATATGCGTCACGCCTATGGAAATTGATAACGAGTAATGAGAATCACTACGCTAGTCACACTATCAATTTGATTTAGATCACTACTTGGTATGACTAGTTCCAATGCCTTAAAATGCCAACACAATAGATGGACAATACACAAGTATTTTGGTTCAGACAATTTATCAAACACTTGGTGTGCGGAGCACTACAAGTGAGTTTCGCTTTGAGTAAGTTGCTCTAGTTTTCTTGTACAATCAACGATTGTACTAGAGTCAAAATCAGTTCAGCACTTACTCAAAATAGTCTTATATTTGATATAATTGTTTGCACTAAAACCACACAAAGTATTAAGCAAT
Organism: Lathyrus sativus; assembly: GCA_963859935.3. Taxonomy (NCBI): domain Eukaryota; kingdom Viridiplantae; phylum Streptophyta; class Magnoliopsida; order Fabales; family Fabaceae; genus Lathyrus; species Lathyrus sativus. The sequence continues at coordinate 434,241,611 of OZ012737.1, forward strand.
GTAAAAGACACAAGAATTTGTTGAGGCAGTTCCCCCTCCGTCCTCGCTTCGGGGTACGTCTTCCCTCAATACTAACAATAGAATTGAGCTCTTATAATATAAATTTAACCTGTTGTAGAATCGTATATACAAGAATTGAATAGCAATCAAACAAACGAACACCCTTGTTGTTGTAGATGCTATCTCCTCTTGCCCTTTGATTCGATTCGAATTAAGTCCTTCGACAGCTTGTGAATGAACCTTCGATCACATCTCTACGTTTGAACAACCTTCCGTCTTCAAACCCCATCCCGACTGATCTCAAACACTCGCGTGTCGAACCCGAACCTCTCCTTCACAATCCTCCGATTACTGCTACTAGATCGACGGAACCCACCGCTCCTCGATCATCTTCACTCGGCTGAATATGTGTTGAGAAGAATCGTGCAAAACCCCCCAAATTCAGAGAATCTTGGAGGACAAAATCCTAGAGGTTTTATTCAAGAAAAACCTATCAATTCCTCAACCCGAACCAGATTACCCAATCAACGGGTTCGAAAGTTATCACCTCTAACAATGCATAATGCACAATAAAGATTATTGTGTGTGATTGTTGTGGTATGAAATGTAGAAGATGAAATGATGAGAACTTGAATTGACACCTATTTCACTTTTCTTGTTTTTCTCAATGATTAAATATCATAATCTGAAACGAAAAGAGCAACTACATATTTATTCCATACAAAATTGTTATAACTGATAAAACCACCTTTCAAAAATAATAGACAAATCAGAAAATATGCAGCAAACAACGAGCGGTCGACCCATGCAGAGTGCAGGGTCGACCTGACCTAACCCGTGGAAAACAGACTGTGCAAAACACACAGCCATGCATCGACCGGAACAAGGCATGCGTCGACGCATAGCCTGAATTCTCAGATAAATGGAAATGCCAATAGTATGCGTCGACCAGTAGGTCGACCTTACCTAACCCAAATAAAATGCAAGTTATAAACATCTAACATGAGTTGACCGGAGCAGAGGTATGGTCGACTCAAAAACCTGTAATACCTATAACACACCAATGAGGTTTAACTCGTATGACGCCTATTTTGATAATGCTAAATGCAATACTCGAGATATTTTGTACAAGCAAATGAAACATGAGAAATAAGGTATGCTTATGCATTATGGTGATAACGCCAAATATTAATTCTTCCATGGGGCTAAGTTTTGATATCATCGTTAAGTTTTGACATCATTGAAACACACATATCTAGTATATGAGGCTTTTTTCTCACATACTCCCCCTTTTTTATGATGGAAAAACACGTGGAACTTGTCTGTATGATATGCAACATTATCCTCCCCCTTTCTTGATGCCTCCATTCTCACTTACTTATTTGCGACGTCTTCACTTTTGATCTTTATGGTTTTACTAACATCTTGACACTTTCTCCCCCTTTGACAACATCAAAAAGAAAGAAATTCCTGGTAAGAAATGATAAAAAATAGCAGATGCTCATATCAAAGCATGCACAACAGGATAAACATTAACACTCATCCACACATGACAAAGTTAATGATCAAATAACTAAGACATAAATAACACCATACATGAAAAAAATAGTAATTGTTGCTAGAAAATACAAGCAAGTAATGACATATAAGTTCATGATGCAAGACATTAACACATTAGAAATGTAATTAATACAAAGCAAAAAAAATCATAACAACATAACAAAATGATGAAATGAAATTATGTAGCATGCAAGGCCTTCAAGGTCTACTTCCTCTGAAATGATGGCCTCTCCCTTGATACGGATACAGAGGAGGTAATGGAGCCTTGGATCTTTCAATAAAATCCAAAACCGCTCTGTTCAAGGTATTGAAGCTTGTGGCCAAAGCTCGGTGCTGATTTATAGTTGTTTTAACCAACCCATCAAACCGTTGATTGACATTAGAGGAGAATGTGTTGAAGTTTTTGGTATGCGCCTCAAATTGAGTCTGAAGTTATGAGAGACGTTCATCCTGATCAGTTATGAAAGCCCGCTGTTCTAATTGTATACTTCTCATCGTCTCAAGGAGTCCGTCAGAATGTTATTGTCGTGGATTCGTGAAATGTGTATGATCTTCATAGCCCTATAGTGGAGGTTCCTCATAGCCCCAATGTGGAGGCTCCTCATAACCCCACTGCAGAGTTTCCTGATACTCTGAATACTGGGGAGGCTGATAGTTGTCGCGTAACGAAGTCCACCCGGTATTTTGCCATGTGCCCCAGCCTTGATCATTTCCATGATCTCTGGTAGGCAATTGGTCAACCAACTCACATTTATGTGATCGACAACTTCCATTGGTTGTCTATCACCTTGATAATTTTGGTCTTCTTCTTCTTCATCCTCTTCATTTTCCTCATCACTTCCATCGGAGTCTTCTAACCGAGAGGAGGTTGCTTTAACAACGAATTGGTAACAATTTTCTTCCTTAATCCATAGATACCCTATCATTGTATGAGTCTTTTGACATAACTCTTGATCTGAAGTGAGATATGTATATGGAAATATCGGAAGCGTAACTTTGGCATTATTTAAGATCTCTTGAATAACCGACCCATACGAAATAGCGGTACCACGACCCAAGTATCTAAGGGCATAAATCCTATTCGCAATGTAATAAGGCCAACTAATTTTGATCCTTTTCTTTAAGATATAGATCAAATGGACCTCGGCCTGATCAACTCGAGAGAAACCACCTTTCTTAGGCTGCAAAATGTGTGCCACAATCCATTGCAAAATCCTATCCATAGGTTTCAATTTACCTGTAGTGATGGTTCTCGGGAATAAATCACTCGCCACAATATCAGCTGCATACGGCTTCTTCAGCATTGAGTTCAAAGCTCCTTTGAACTCGTAGCCATCAACCGTGCGGGTGTCAGTGACCTTAACATTAGGTTCATCAGACACGAGAGTCGTATCAAACAGTTTTTTCCAAACAGCGTTATAGACCTATCTTCGTGTGAAATTCAGAACCCAGAAACATACCATGAAAACACGTGTAGGAAATCCGCACAAGGTCTTCATTGTATTTCGTATTACACTCCAGAAAGTTGTTAAACACTTGAAAATCAAGAAGAATGATTACCTGGGGAATATGCATTCTCTCAGTAGATAGTTGATAGTAAGCATGTTACTTTACCACAGACCGCTTGCTGAAGCTTTTGGCGAAGCTCTCGACAAATTCAGGAGGAACGAGTGATGCAGATGTTGCCGGAATAGATGTAGATGAAGGTCTTACAGAGGAAGAGGCTCTTATAGATCTTTTACCTGTAGCTTTTCGGGTATCCATGGTTGTTGCTTTCTAATAGAGAAGAGGAAATGTGGTGATGATGATTTCAAATGTTGGAGATAATTTTTGAAGATGAAGAGATGTTTATGACTTTCCCCCTTTTGAAGTAGAATCTAGGTTTTGGGAAGAGAAGAATAGTAGAGTAGCATGTGATGTAGGTTTCAAGTTTCTATGTAAATTTAATAATGCACATGAATATATGAGTCATAAAAATGAATTAAGAGGGAATTTTAAACGGTTTTCAATTTTTTTTGAAAGAAATCGCGCAATGCGTCAACCGCTCTGTCTATGCATCGACGCATACTGTGTTTAAAAATACACTTTTAAAAAATAAGAGGTATGCGTCGACTGGTAGATCAACCTGAGCATACCCGAAGCAATTTCAAATTTGAAGAGATATTTGTGAGTCGACCGGACCTTGTTTAGGTCGACTCATGCAGGTAAAACTAGAAAAAATTGACATTTTTTATCATAAAAACATATATAAACACATAAATAAACAACCAAAACATATTTTAAGCATTCAAAGAATTAACATAACTCAATATGACATATATGACAAATATAACACATAACTTTGATATAATTTGATAACATGACTATAGAGAGAGAGAGAGAGAGAGACAGAGAGAGAGAGAGAGAGAGAGAGAGAAGAGAGAGGAGAGAGAGAGAGAGAGAGAGAGAGAGAGAGAGAGAGAGAGAGAGAGAGAGAGAGAGAGAGAGAGAGAGAGAAGAGAGAGAGAGAGAGAGAGAGAGAGAGAGTTAAGGAAGGATATTAGCTCAACTCGAACTATGGCAAGATTCTACACACATATGACTTTCAACATCCTCATTTGTTAGTTATCAGATGAATAAAGTACATATAGACATTGACAAATATAACATGCGCAAAAATTATCTAAACACGATCCGAAATATCAAGAACACCAAGTTCCCGTTGGGTATGAAAGAAATGCTCAGTAGCAAGAGGTTTTGTAAAGATGTCAGCTAGTTTATTTTTAGTATCAACATGCTCAAAAACCACATCGCCTTTCTCTACATGATCCCTAAGAAAGTGGTGCCGAATTTCGATATGTTTGGCGCGTGAATGCAACACAGGATTCTTGGTAAGATTGATAGCACTAGTGTTGTCACAGAAGATCAGAACACGCTCGAGTTTGAGGTTAAAGTCGAGAAATTGTTGCTTAAGCCATAAGACTTGAACGCAACAACTGCCGGCTGCGATGTATTCCGCTTCGGCAGTTGACAAAGCAACAGAAACTTGCTTTTTGCTATACTAACTTACCAAAGAGTTTGAAAATAAGTGACATGTCCCACTCATACTTTTCCTATCTTATTTGCACCCGGCAAAATCAGAATCGGAGAATCCAACTAAGGAACAATCATTTACTTTGGAATACCATAGCCTATACTTTGGATTACCCGAAAGGTATCGAAGTATGCGTTTAACTGCTTTTAGATGGAATTACTTAGGAGAAGATTGGTACCTAGTGCACATATATACACTAAACATAATGTCGGGTCTAGAGGCAGTAAGATAGAGGAGAGATCCAATCATAACTCTATACTTTTTCACCTCTACATCCTTACAGCTTTCATCTCGACATAGATTTTCACATGTTGGCATTGGTGTATCAATCGCTTTGGAGTTGGCGATGTCAAACCGCTTGAGAAGCTCAAGACAATATTTTGTCTGGCTCAAAAAAGTACCTTCCTCAAGCTGCTTGATTTATAATCCGAGAAAATATGTGAGCTCCCCCATCATACTCATCTCGAATTCTCCATGCATTAGGTTAGAAAACTCTCTTATTCGTTGATCCAAATATAATATCATCAACATAAATTTGCACCCAAATTAAGTGTTTTCCTTGCTGCTTAATGAAGAGGGTTGTGTCGACCTGGCCTCTTGAATACCCTTGATAAAATAGAAACTTGCTTAGAGGCTCATACCAAGCCGTAGGGGCTTGCTTGAGTCCATACAAGGCACGTTTTAACTTGTATATGTCATCAGGATATTCATGAGACTCAAAACCCGAAGGTTGGGCAACATAAACTTCTTCATTTATATAGCCGTTAAGGAATGCACTTTTTACATCCATTTGAAACAGCTTAAAATTTTTCGCACAAGCGAAGCCTAGTAAAAGGCGTATAGCCTTGAGTCGGGAAACTGTCACATAAGTTTCCTCATAGTTGATGCCTTCCTCTTGGTTATTGTTGCACCCCAAAATTTGACCAACATTTATTTACCTAGCATGATCATCTGCATCTCATTGATATGTGGGCAGTAGATCAAGGGGTATGATTACCCAGCAAGAGTTGTATGAGACTATGAAGCTAGCCAATAAGGTTGTTCAAGTGTTCAAAGGTTGATACCTTTGTCAGAGAACTCAAGAGATCCTCAGAGAGATTGGTTGAAACCAAGGTTGTGTGTCTCATAACTTGAGAGTTGTGGGGAGCTCCTCAGATGATTCTGAGGCTATGAGGATGGACTTGAAGCTTTGATAGAGCTTATGAGATGTCTTGAAAGCCATCATGAAGCCTAGAGAGGTCATTGTACAAGAATTCAGAAGATTCAGCCATGAGTGGTGGAATTAGGGTTTGACTGGGTCAACCCTAGGTCAACTGATGATTTGGAGAGGGTTGAGACCTAATCCAAGAGCCATGTGATCATGGATTGATGCATTGAGATGCTATAAGGATGATTCCTAGACTAACTCATCATGATTTAAGAGTTTGAGAAGTTTTAAGCTAGGGTTTCTAAGGCTTGACAGTGTAAAATCCCCTAGTTTGATCCCTATCTTCAAGGCAGTGTAGCTCAAGAGGTGATTGTCATCTCATCTTCCCCAAAACATGAATGTTGTAGAGCTTGCTCTTAGCTTTAATTTTAGTACTAGAAGTCCTTGATAGGATTTGTAGAACTCAACTTATGGCTTTGACAAGTCAAGGGCATTTTGGTCATTTGGATATTATAGGTCATTTCAAGCATAAGGCTATATCTCCTATTTCCAAGCTTCAAATGGAAAAATCTTCAACATAAAACTTGCTTAGAATGATGTTTTAAGGCTAGTAGGGAGGTCATGAGATGTTGAAAAGGCTTGTATCAAAAAGTGATAAAAATGGCCTAAAATGGAGGCATAAGTTAAATAAGTTGAAATTGGAAATTGGAAATCCCAAGTTACACATCCAAAACATGGCATATAATAGGTCATTTTGACTCTAAAAGACATTCTAAAAACAATGGTTCAGCCACAATTTTGATTTGAGGCCTAGATCATATGGCTGCTTTGGAAATGGCTTGCTTGCATCTTAAGGCACAAAGGCAAAACTCAAAGAAACTCAATGAACAAGTTAGTTATGCATCTCAACACATCATACATCTCATATGGCGAGAATTTCAAGTCAGAATTGGTGGTTACAAGAGGCTTGGCATGAGATAGCACATAAGGAGAAGTGAATTCATAATGTCATGACATGAGATTTCCAATTTCTCATGGGAAGGTTCTAGATGGTTCTAGATGATTCTAAATCACTCTATATAACATGTAGAACTTGCTCAGATGCAAGGTTGGTGTATGATTTGAGAGAAGAGAGAGTTGTCCATTTCACTTGCCTCCATTGCAAGTTGAAAGTGAATTCCCTATTCTGAACCATTTCCATTCATTCTTTCCATTCATACACACTCCATTGATGATAGTGAAGCTGTGCAGATCAATTTGAGAGCAAATCCATGGTGAATTGAGGAATTGGCAATTGGATTTTCAAGGTAGCAAGTCAGAATCGAATTCTGAGATTCAAGCACTCTCCCTCAAATCTTTTGCAAACAGTAGCAAGATCATCATCCAAGGAAGCTTTCTGAAGAATTTCAAGGCTTGAAGGGGAGGTTTTCACCATCTGTTGATCAAGAAATACCAGGTTTGCAAATTATCCACTACACTATAATTTATGCATTGCTAGGTTAGTTTATTAGTGTAGAAAGGTTAGAAACACATAGGTGATGATTTCTGGAGAGTTAGGGATCAATTGATGAAGATTGAATATTGGACACCATTTCTTTGATGATCAAGAACTCGTGGTATAATGAGACATAACATGAATTAGATAGCTAATTTCATTCAGTGTGAGTTGGTGAGTATTCTGATGCAAGAAATTTCAAGAACCATGATAGTTGAGGTTTGAGCTTCTTTTTGATTCGCGATCGGGTTTTAGGTTTGAAGATGTTTCAATTGATTCTGATGTTAGGGTTGTGATCGGTATGGAATTTAGAACATGTTAGTGTTTTAAATCTTGGTTTTGGATGAAAGATTGAGGAGATTCGAATCGAGGAAGGGTGAGGTTTGAAGTTCTGTTGCTATGGAGTTTTCCCTCCACGTTCAGGGCTCAAGGTTGATGATGATGTTGTGACCGTCAGATGCACCAAGACCTGTTGACTTCAACTTGATCCGTTGGCCACGATTTAATTTCTAGTTGTGAAACTGAGTCTGAGAACAACCCTAAACGTAGCGTTTCACTTAAAATAGGGTTATGGGCTTAAGTCAGGATTTGCTAACCACACCACCCACCATGGCCCATTGTGAATATGAACTGATTTCTATTACTTTTCACACTGTGGATTTTCCTTTTTATTTCTATTTTTGCTATTGTTTTCTGATTGGCAACTTGGGCTTAGCGCATTACTATCTGAACCCCCACTTTAAGCCCATCATCCATAGTGAACTGCATCTGGTTACTAAATACACCACATCATTTCATATTTTCCTTTTATTTTCTCCATTTTATGTTAAACTTTGAAAAATCATAATAAATGGAAAAATAATGATTTTTGCATGGGGATTTTTTCTCCCACTTCATGATAATGTCTAGAAAATTATCAAATAAAAATATTTGCATTTCATGCATTTTTAATATTTTTTGTGTATTTTCCACTTTAATTGCTTTTATATTCTTTTATGTTGATACATGAATTTGTAGAATTTTGTTTAGCTAGTTCCCTTAGTAATTTTAGGCCATTCTTTTTAGGATAGTTAGAATAGGACTTTAGCTTCCCCCTGGATTTATTACATAATTTTGTGATGAATTTTAGAGTAGTTTTGCTTAGATGATTTTAGGTTGTATAGAACTAGGTTAATCCTTAACATAGGTCCACAATAACACTAGAATTTTGGGTTTCTAGGTCAAGATAGATATTGGGACATGTAAGGGTATTAAGGGTAGGTATATAGGATCCCTTAGAAATTATAGTAGGTTTTAATATAGTGGTTTACTATTTTTAGATGATTTTTGTAGTTGATGATTGTTTGTGTTGCCCTTGTGGGCTTGAATTTTTGTTTGCTTTGCTTGGTGGGCTTGGAGAGCTTGGTATTTCTTGGAGGAGCATTGAGGAGCATAGTAGGAGCATTGAGGAGTATTGAGGAGCTTGAGAGCTTGATCTTATTTGTTTTGTTGACTGTTTTAGGGTTAGGGATTAGGAAGAGTTTAGACCTAGTTAAGTTCTTTCTTAAACATGGATGGTATCTTTCACCTCCATTCCTCCCTATGATTCAAAGTCCTTCCATGGCATTCACCTCTCTCCTTTGGAGGGATAAGTGATAGTACCTAGGAAGTAGAACTTTTGAGGGAACCATTCCTTTGATGTTGAACCCTTATAGGTCACCTTTGGTGGTCAATAAGCAGTTCAATATCCCCAGCTTATCCAGTAAGTGATTTCCTCTGGTTTGAGTATCTTGAGAGATGCTGAGCTTGAAGATGAAGACTTTAATGAAGAGTATGGAAGAGGATGAATCCTTGAGTATTGCCATTCCAGCTGATGCTTGAATAGCAACAAGAGCAAGTTGATACTTGAAGACTCCTGAAGATTAGGTGCAGCCTGAAGGTGGAAGTGATCAAGGAGCTGAAGCTCAGAGAAGATAAGTTGAAGCTTATGTTGAAGGGTTGAAACCTGGGAAAGCAAATTGGTATTTGTCAAGAGTGATGGAAGTCTGAAGACTGAGTTGCTGTTGGAAGAGCTGAAGCTTGAAGTTGAGAGAGGAGTTGATCTGTTCTTTTCTCTATTTTTCTTTTCTGTATTGATGTGTTTTGTTTGGCTTGTTTGATGCATTAGAATAAGTTCATATCTAGACTAGGTAGAATCTAGGAGCATGATTGCACTAGAGGTTGAGTTGCTCCCTCTGCTTGTATTGTTACTGTGTGGCTTTGCTTGCGGGTATTCGGTAGAGCCCAGCTCCCTTGCCCATGTGGTTTGTTTGCCTGATGGCATTTCATTTTATTTTCTTCTGTATGATTGCAGTTTACTGTATATTGCTTGATAGCATGTTGTTTTATCTTTCAGTATGATTACTGTTATCCATTCTGGCTTGAGGTTGAGATGAGCTTGTGGAGGCTGATGCCCCACACACATTTCCTCCCTCACTTGCATTGCATGCATTTTACTGTTTAAGCTGATGCTTTGTCTGTTTTGGTGTATCATTGACATGATCCCTTAGGACTCTCATTTCCTTTGATAAGGAATTGATGATAGAACTTTAGGTTGAAACCTATGCATGACAACTTCTAGGAGTTCCCTGTTCAAACCTCAACCATAGGATGAATCCATGGCATGACAACAGTAGGACTTGATAGTCTCCCTCCTAGTTGGGCATGTTCTCTCCTCATCTCAAAACAGCTTAAGATACAGCAATCATGAATGATTTCTTTCGTACGTTACGAGCCTTAAGCTATTTGAGAAAGGATTGTGGGAGAGTTTCTTTTCCACAGTCTGGATGTTTAGTATGGTACCCTTTGGGTGACATGCGATGCATTCACTCTCAGGTCATAGTCTCTAGTGCGATTGAAATTTCAAACACAATAAAAAACACTTCTTTCGTAAAAGACAGGAAATAACCCGTAGTGTCCCGAACTACGTGAGCTCTGATCTCTCATACCTGTTGAGAGTACGTAGGCACAATACTGATGTATTGGCGAGCTACCTTCCCCCATAACCTGTCGTAGGCCGAACTACGTTGACTCTGATTTCTCATGCCCTGATGAGAATACGTAGGCATAAAGTGCGACGCTTTGCCGAGTCATTTTTTATTTTCTGTTTAAGCCAGCCTTGATAGGTAGATAGATAAAACCAACCCGTCCAAGTAAACACAACAAGCATGGATCCCGTCGAGTACGACGGACGTGAGGGGTGCTAATACCTTCCCCTTGCGTAACCGACTCCCGAACCCAGACAACGGTTGCGACGACCTTGTCTTACCCTTTTTCGTTAGGTTTTTCCGATCGTTTCCTTTCCCGCTCTGAGGGATAAATAACGAAAGGTGGCGACTCTTCTGTTGTGCCGGCACCTTATTTTCGCGCAAGCGACAGCTGGCGACTCTGCTAGGGAATCCAACGGTTCCCTACGCAAGTCAATCCTAGCGCTTGTATGTTTACTTGTGGGATTGCGTTTATTTATCGCATTTTACTTCTCGCACTTTATTTCCCGCATTTTATTTTCAGTATGATATGATTATCTGTGCTGTTGTGGGAAGGGGCATTCTGATGAGTGAGAAGCCAGACCCAGGCTTGAGTGCACCATAGCATTAGTTGTGGAAATTAGTGGGCGCGTGCTTGCTTTGCAGGCACTAGTGTCTCATGAAATCCACGCTCAGACGAGGTTCTCCTGGTTGGCTTCAATTTCAACCCTTTGGGTTGAGACGGTTGCTGGTTTGGTGGATTGTCGACTCTGGGGACCGACCATTTGTGATTCAGCCGAGTGAGGTCGCTTCATGAGCTGGTGATGCCACACCTTCTGGGTATCATATCACCCCTCTTGAATGTCTGTGACGCTGATGAACGCATAGGATGTCGAGCTTGAGTCATTTTAGGTCCATACCTGTGAGCAGGGTTGAGTTTATTGCAGGAAACCTTGACCTTCAGACCACCTGGTTTTCTTGACAGTAAATCAGTTTTGTTGGTACCAGGGTTTCTCAGTTGCAGATTTGTCTGTTCTTGATAGAGCAGGTTTTGATCAGAGGATCTTATCATCAGAGGTTTATTTGTTCTAGATAGAGCAGAGTTTTCATCATCAGTTTTTTGTTCTTGATAGAGCAGATTTTTGATTGGGGTCTGAAGACCTCATCAGCAGATATTTCTGGATCCTACATCGGAGGTCCTTATTATCAGACATTTGTTCTTGACAGAACATAATTATGATCCTATGTATATGGCCCTATCAAATGGTGGTTCTTGGAAGATCAAATTTGTGGTCCTACACCGGGGTTTTCTTCTTATCAGTGGTTGTTCTTGATAGAGCAGCATCATGGTTTTGCTGATACAGAATCTCCACAGCACCAGTTTCCCTGACCTCTTATTGCATGATTGCATTTTGCATTAGTTTGCATACCCATTTGCATTTCATTAACGTGTGTCTGTGTTGCAGGTACCGTTTTCCCCCGATCCAGGATTTCTTGCCTCCTATTGTATTGTTATGGGTTCTCGGAGGAAGACCGTGGCTTACAAGTTCCCTGCCCCTGATGTGGTTAAGCTGACTGGTTTGATAGCTTTAGCAGATGATTCTGTGAGGGATGAGTTCAGAAAATCCTACGGCAGGTTGCTCAGTTTGGTTCATAAACCTTCTGTGTTCGAGTTGAATGGGTTGCACGCTCTGCTGCAGTTCTACGACCCTCCGCTGAGATGTTTCACTTTCCAGGATTTTGTCCTCGCGCCCACACTGGAAGAGTATGCTGATTTGCTAGGTGTGCCTATCAAGAGGCAGATGCCTTTTGTTCACATGGACGCTGAGCCTGATCTGGCTGGTTTAGCTCCTTCACTTCACCTGGACGCCTCCGAGTTAGTATTGACTAGTTGGAACAAGGTTCCTGGGTTCTCCTTGCAGTTTCTAGTGGGTAAGGCTCAGCAGTGTGCCAAGGATGGATGTTGGGTCGCGTTCAATGCCATCCTCGCTCTGTGCATATATGGCATTATTTTGTTCCCTAATATGCCCGATTTTGTAGACTTCGATGCGTTTCATATCTTTGCTTCAGGGAATCCAGTCCCTACCTTGATAGGAGATGTCTATCATTCTATCCACTACAAAAACGAGAACAGGAGGGGGAAGAACGTCTCATGCTGTGTACCCTTGCTGTACAAATGGCTTGATAGCCACCTGCCTAAGAGGGGTTCTTTTGTCGCGTCTGCAGCCACAGCTGAGTGGCCTGAGTGTCTGATGAGTTTATCTGCAGAGGATATTGACTGGTTCGACAGAGATAGGTTGGGTACTGAGGTGATCTTTGTTGCACCCTAAAATTTGCCCAACCTTATTCACTTGGTTTATGTTTCAATGTCATTAGCATTTGCATATAGAGTCATGTACATAGGTTACTCATCGGCATAGCATAAGCATAGCAAGTCATACAACAGGGGGACCAATCATTATTCTCATCTCTAGAGGCCTATCAAGAGGTTATTATCCTGATTCAATCTCATTCAAGTCATCAGAAAAGAATTTGAAAGTTATCAAGTCAATGGGTCAAGCAGTTAATCTATCTCCTGGCTGAGGGTATCTGGGGATCATCAAGGAAAGTATGAGCTGTGAATTGAAGGCACGGGGAGTATCTAGACATCTTGGAGGACTTAGAAAGTCATTTGGAGAAGGAGACAAGTCATTGGTGTGATCACAAGTATTGCAGTTGAAGACAGTCAACTAGGGTTTCATCTGGGTCAACCCTGGGTCAACTCTAGGTCAATTGACTGATTGAAAGGCATTAAGGGCTATTGGAGAGATGTGGGGTTCATAATTTGACATGGAGAATAAAGATATGTTGTTATGCTAAGAATAAATCAAGAGAAATCAAGGAGAAGAGGAGGTTCTAAATTAGGGTTTCTAGGTAAAATCCCCTAGTTTAGGTCAAATTTCCAAGCAAGATAAGTCAAAATGATAGCTTCAAATGGATCCTTGGCCAACATGAAACTTGTAGAGGATCTCAAGACCTTTAATTTGAGTGGTGGAAGACATCAAGGAGATTTATAGAACTCAAGTTATGGTCCTTGCAAGTTACAGGTCATCTGAGGTATCTGAAATTTTGTCTGTGAAAGTGACTTGACTTCCAAGCAATTTTTACCCCTCAAGGAGATTTCAAATGAATTCTTGGTCAACATAAGAATTGTTCCTCATTGTCTTAGCTTTCTAGAATGGTATAGTATGCCTTCATATGATGTGTAGAACTTAACTTATGGTCTTGGCAAGCAAAGGGTATTTTGGTCATTTGTCAGTTATAGGCCATTTTTAAGCAAAGGCCATATCTCCTATTTCCAAGCCTCAAATGGAAAAACTCAAAACATGAAAGTTGTTCAAAATGTGATTTTAAGTCTAGAAAGAAGGTCACAAATTGTTGGAAAAGCTCATAACATGAAGTTGCATGATTGGTCAAATTTGAACTAAAATGGCTTATAACTTAAATAAAGTCAAAGTGAAAAATGGTTTGAGAGATTTATAAATGCAAATGGGGACTTCCAATATATGATTTTGGGTCCAAAAGACATTTCAAAGACAATGGTTCAAGCACTTTTTTGAGTTTAGAAGGAAAAAGAAAAGTTATTTATGGTTACTTGCATTTGAAGAAACATAACCAAAATGGATTCAATTTGGAATGCAAGGGAAGTTGCAAGATGGTTCTAGAAAGTTCATTTGAGCACTATATATTCATGAAATCAGAATTGAGCAAGGGTTGAATCCTCATTTGTGCAAAAAACTCCATAGAATTCACACTTTTCTCTCATTTTTCTCTCACTTGCAAATTCATTTCAATTCACCAATTTCTTCACCAATCACCATCAAAATCAATTTCATCATACTGATTCATCATCATGCCATAGGATTCAGCCAAGAACATAGTGTAATTTGCTCAATTTCGTGTGCTTCCATCAACCATACACAATTTGCAATTTCATGTGAAGATCAAGATACAGTGCAAGATCCATCGAGATAGTGCATACAAAATCACTTGCTGCAAGAATAGATCCAGATTGAAGCATCCAAAGGCTTGGATTCACAAGATTCATCATCATCCACAAGAACTTGCTCAAGGTGCAAATTGCTCTAACTTGCTTAATTTAGTTAGAGTTACATAGTTTTATTAGTTTAGATGTGATCTAGGTTGTTAGTAGAACGATTAGGATGAGTTTGGTGTTGTTTAGTGATAATTGTTAACAGGTGCTCAAAACTTTTTAGACTTAGAACTTGTAGTAGAGTGCATTATAATGTTAGTTTGATAGATTAGAATAATCACCATTAGGCATAGAGTAGATTAGTACAGGTTTGAGTGAGAATCTTGATGATGCATACCAGAGTATTTTCATGGTGGCCAGAACTTGTCTCGATCGGTTTGAGTGATACACTGAATTTCAGAACAAACTACTGCTATAGTCTTGTAGAGGACAAAATTTGGAGTGATTTTCATGTTTGGATCGTGGTGTTTCATGGCGTGTGGAGTGAGAACCGAGAGGTTGAAGTTGGTACGTGCATGGAGTTTTCATGGAGATAAACCCTAGCTTTCATGGCAGGAGGAAGAAGATAGAATCTAAGCCGTCCAAGCGCGTGTTGACTAATGACTGGGAAAGATGATCCAACGGTTGTCGTTCAAACCGAGTTTGAGAGGGAATCCTCCCCCCATTGAAACGCTGCGTTTCATTAAAGGGGGGAGCGTGGGCCTTGCTTTTGCCACCCCCCATGTTATCAGGCCCAATCCTTTGAACGTGCTTTTCTGCTTTTCTTACCCCCTCCATTTTATTTCATTCTTTTTTCTTCTTATTTTCCTTAATTTTTTATGCATCTTCTAAAATTCATAATAAATAGATAAAAAATCATTTTTAATTCATTCTTTTTACATTATTTTCTTTAGGATGTCTAGAAAATTATAAAAAAATAAAAATTGCATTTTATTTTTATTTGTTATTTTTCCCATATTTTCTAAATAAATGACATTTTAAATAGCTTCATTTCATGCATGATTTTGTTAATTTTTGTTCTACTAGATGCTTTCATATTTTTTGTTCATTCTTTTTAGGTTGTTTAGATTAGACATTGAACTTGTAGATTCCATTTAGTTCCCATTTTTAGAAGTTAAATTTAGGTGCTTAGTGTAGGTGTGAACAACATGAACAAATTAGGGTTTTTAGGTGATGACTTAAGAAGTTTGATTCTTTCCCTTAGGACTTAGGGTTTAACTAGATTAGTTATGGGACTATAGGGGCTATGGGTAGTTATTAGATCCCCTTAGAAAAGTCAGGACTCCCCTACTGCTATTAATACTCTGTGTATGTCTGATTGACTGGTGTGGTGTGCCCTCTGGGGATTATTGCTTGCTTGCTTGGGTATTGGGGTTGTCTGGGGACTTAGGAGAGCTGAAGACTTGAGGAGATGAAGGCCATTGGAGATCCAGAGATTGAAGTTCAACTTCCAGAGTTGAAGAGAAGATTCTTGCTAGCAGATGCTGAGGAACTAGGGTTTAGGAGCTAGGCAGAGCTCTAGGTTAGAAAGTTTGTTTCTCAAACATGGATTGCCTTGTCTGCATCCATTCTTCTCTGCGATTCAGAGTCTCTCTAAGACACTCACCCCTTCCTTTGGAAGGCTTGGTGATAGTGTCTAAGAGATAGAACTCTTGAGAGAAAATGTCTTTTGTGTTAGAAGCAGTCTGTTCACCACCCTTGGTAGTTAACTGATTGCTTAACACCCAATTCACTCTTGTGATTGATCCCTCATCCTGGAGGTTTGGAAGAAAAGCCATGGCTGATGGAAGACTGATGATCAAAGCCCTTGCCTGAAGGCCATGAAGATGGAGATTGATGCTTGTTGAAGCCTGTAACTGATTGGAGATTACTTGAAGCCAGATGTTGATTCAGAGTTGCTGAGGCTGTTTGTTTTATTGCTGTATTTCATTTCTGATGTATTGATTGGTTTTCCTGGTTGTATTGTTTGCTGTCTACCCTGTTGGGTTGAAAGTGAAGCCTGTTCACTTTCTCCTATTGTTTTCTAGGTTCGAGGTTGAGTGGGACTCCCTTGCCTCGCTTGTACTGTTGCATCCATGCATTTTACTGCTTTATTATATCTGGTTGTTTCTGTTTCTGCCTATCCCGTAGGATCTCTGTTTCTCTCTGTGCAAGAGAGGAGCATGATAGACACTAGGTCTTAACCCATGCATGATAACATTAGGATAGTTTGATTCCCTTCGCAACTATAGGTTAGAGTTCTGTCTCTTTCTTTCTCAAAACAAACAGAAAAACACATAAAGATTTCAAACACAATAAAAGACACTTCTTCCGTAAAAGAATGTGAACTCATCAAAGCGTCATTTTTGTCCGCCGGGACTGTTAATCAAGAAAACCTTTTCAGAAGGAATAAAATCAACCAAGACAAGCTTGTGTCGTACGTGGCCCGAACTACGTTTGCTCTGATCTTTCATGTTGTATGAAAGTACGTAGGCATAGGATGCGATATCCTAGCGAGCAACCTTCCCCTCCTTTCCCGTAGGTAGGCGAACTACGTTGACTCTGATTTCTCGTTCCAGACGGTAATACGTAGGCATAAAGTGCGATACTTTGCCGAGTCATTTTTATTTTCATTTTATTTTCTTTTTAACCCTTGACCTATAGTTTAGATAGAATAACAATCCATACCCGAAAACAAGCGTGGATCCCGTCGAGTACGACGGACGTGAGGGGTGCTAATACCTTCCCCTTGCGTAACCGACTCCCGAATCCAGGTTTTGGTTGCGACGACCATACCTTTCCCATGTTGTGCGAGGTTTACTCTGAGCGTTTCCTTTCCCTCCCGTGGGATAAATAACGCACGGTGGCGACTCTTCTGTTCAGCCGGCGCCGATTTTCGCAGTAGCGACAGCTGGCGACTCTGCTGGGGATCCAACGTCCCCTGGCTGCTAAGGACTGCGATGGTTCTTATGCATTTGGGATCCAACGTCCCTTGAGAGAGTCAATCCTAGCGCTTGTTTTCCCGTCGAGGATTTTGTATGGAGTTATTTTATATTTCTAACCTTCTATTTTTTCAGCTTTATATATTGATTATTATTGCTGTATCTGGGGTGTGACGGGTGTTCTGATATTGAGTGAGAAGCCGGACCTGGGCTTGAGTGCACCTAGAATTAGAGTAGAAATTAGTGGGCGCCCTCTTGCTTTGCTTGCTTCGGTGTCCCATGAAATCTACACTCAGACGAGGTTCCTCTGGTTGGCCTCCTGCCCCTTCCTTTGGTTGGCGTGGGTTGCTGGTTAGTTGGATTGTCGACTCTGGGGACCGATCATTTGGAAGTTGGCTAAGTGAGGCCTCTTCAGGAATTAATGATGCCACTCCTTCTGGGAATCGTATCATCAACCCTGAAAGTCTGTGACGCCGACGACCGCATAGGATGCCGTACCTTGTGCCAGTTATAGGGCCACCCACCTGTGAGGGGATTCAAGGGTTATGCAGGTAACTAGACCTTCAGACCACCAGTTTGTTTCTTGATCAGGATCCTGGATATTTATGGAGGGTTCTAAGGTCTGTTAGAGACCAGGTAGAGATGTGTTCTAAGGTCTGTCAGAGACCAGTTGGTGTGTTCCGAGGTCTGTCAGAGACTATTTGGAGATGTGTTCTGAGGTCTATCAGAGACCAGTGGGGGATATGATCTGAGGTCTGCCAGAGACCATTCAGGATATGATTATGGGGTCTATCAGAGACCAGTATTGGAGCTTTATTTGAGGTATATCTGAGACCAGGGCTTGAGGACTTCTGGATGGTCTATCTGAGACCTTTCTTGATTGGGTTCAGGCTATTCAGCTATAGCTTCGGTCCCTGTCGCATGTTGCTTGCATTGCATCACTGCATATCCATTACCATTTGCATTTCACTAACGTGTGTCTGTGCTGCAGGTGCATTTGCATTTCCCTAGTTCTAGTGCCCAGACTTCTGAGTGTTTGATCATGACTAGCTTAAGGAGAACGGTTGCTTACAAATTGCCTACGCCTGATATTGTTCCTCTACTTGGGTTGATCTCTCTTGCTGATGAGGGTGTTCGTAGGAGCTTCCGGATGAGCTATGGTAGATTATTGAGATTGGTGTGCAAACCTACGGAGGTAGAGTTAGATGGGCTGTATGCTCTGATGCAATTCTACGACCCTGCTTTGAGATGCTTTACGTTCTCTGACTTTATTATGGGACCAACCCTGGAGGAATACGCTGAGTATGTTGAGCTGCCCGTGCAGAACCAGGTTCCATTCATTCATTATGACGCCAAGCCCAAGCCGGAGGATTTGGCAAAAGCCTTGCATATTGATGCTTCTGAACTGGTGACTACTGTTTCCCGTGGAGTCCCAGGCTTCTCACTTCAGTTCTTAGTTGGTAAAGCCCAGGAGTATGCCAAGAGCGGGTGCTGGGTCGCTTTCAATGCTGTGTTGGCTTTGTGCATTTATGGCATAGTATTGTTTCCCAACATACCGGATTTCGTGGACTTCGATGCCTTTTACTTGTTTGCCGCTGGTAATCCTGTGCCTACCTTACTCGGAGATTTCTACCACTCACTGCATTACAAGAATGAGAAGGGCAGAGGGAAGAATGTTCATCTTTGTGTACCCTTGTTGAGTATGTGGTTTGAGAGCCACCTTCCTAAGAGAAGATCTGTTGCAGAGACTACAGTCCCCGTTGGATGGCCAGAGCGCCTGATGAGGCTATCGTCGGAAGACATGGAGTGGTTTGATCGAGACCTGTTGGGATCTGAGCTCATCTTCAGTTGTTCTGGGTACCCTAATGTGCCGTTGATAGGAAGAAAAGGGTGTATCAATTACAACCCTTCTCTATTCATTCGCCAGTTCGGATATGCACTGAAGAATCCACCTCAGGAGGAAGAAGTACAGGAATCTCTGTACTTCACAGGGGATTTGAAGGGGGAGTTACTAGCCAAGCTGCAGCATGCCTGGATGCGTATTAACCGCAAAGGGAAACCACTGTTAGGTAAGAACGATTGCCAGGCCTATGCACCTTACAGGGTTTGGATCCAGGAAAGAGCAAGCCAGTTGAAGATGCCATTTCCAGACGCACCAATCCTCGTTCTTATTCCGGCAGAAGAGCCAACTACTGTTTCTAGGGAGGCGTACGAGCAAATTGTGAGAGAAAAAGAAGCCTTAATGAAGATCAACGAAGGGTTAGAGCAAGAGCTAGCTCAAGTACGCAGTGAGAAAAACAAGGCCGTATATGCTTTCCAACAACAGATCGAGCTGTTAAACAGGTTAGGGGCTGAGTTGACTGAAGAAAAGAAGAAGCGCGAACGTCTGGGGCAAGAGTTCAGAAGCTCCCATGACATGCTTGAATCCAAGAAGAAGGCGCTTGACATCGCTCACCGAGAGATATCTTCTTGCAATAAGACTTGGAATGCTACACTCACTAACAACAAGAAGAGGGAAGATAAGCTAAAGCAGCAAATTTCCGACCTCGAGGAGAAGTTGAGGTCTAGCATTAAGAAGTGTGAGGAAGAAGTGATAACCCGGTATAGTGTCCAGCATGCACTGAACAAGGCAATCAAATCCAGAGATGAAGCGGTATCTCAGAAACGAAAGTTAGAGGATTGCTTCGGAGAGGCAACATGGGAAGAAACTGCTGAAGACGTACGCCGTGTCCTTAAGAGGAGAAACCAGCTTGTTGAAGGGCTGCTTGATCGACCAAGCCATCCGGAGACCAAGAAGTTGATAGAGGAGTACCAGACTTTTGGGAGGATTTGATCATTTCATGTAGTAACTTGTATGCTTTATTTGCATAGTGCTGACCATCACCAGGATTGTTGGTTGAGGTCATGCCTTCTTTGTACTCTCAGTGATATTGTACCCTGGGCTTGTTGATTCTCCCTGCAATATATGAGGCTTTCTATGATTCAGCTCCGATATTCCTATTGTCAACACTATCACTGCACCGGCACCTTCACACTAGAACTGGGGGAATGAACTTCCCTAATGCACAGACACATTGCATTGCATTCATATTGCATTACAGGTAATCTTTGAATAGTGTCTTATTTCCCGCTTTTAACAGGTACTTAACAGGATTGCAGATCAACATCCGCACCGCTATTCTACCCGCTCCAATTGTCGAAAAATCATGGACCAAATGCAGAACGAGATGCAAGATGTGCGCGAGAAGCTCGCTCTCTTCATGCAGACCATGGAAGCTATAGCAAAAGGGCAGGAGAATTTGCAGGCCATGGTCCAGCCTTTGTTGGCCCGAAACGCTGGTCATGGTAATGAAGATCATCAGTCTGTACGGGTCGATACTGTTCATGGAGACGGCACTCCCACGCCAGTAGCTCCGCCTGTAGTCAATACACCTGCTGCTAATATCAACAACGCTACCGCTGCTGTGAATGGTAACGTCGGAGTGGGGAATGAGACCGCTGTCCATAATGTTGGGCTGGGTGATGTCAATTTGGGAGATAATCTAGGGGGCAATGGCTTTGTCAATACTGGATTCGGATTCAACGATCAGGGATTCGATAACACTGGGAAGTATGGCTTTAATGCTCAAGGCTTTGGGCAAGATGGTTATGGTATGGTCAATCAGGGTTACGGAGGCTTTGGAAACGGAAACGGTACTGGATTTATGGCTTTTGGTCCTGCTGGAGGGGTTCAAGGGTACGGTAACAGAGGCCGAGGTCCGGGGATGAATCAGATCAGAGCTGGACGTAATAATGGATATGATGGGTACGGAGCTGGAAACGGTATGTGGCGAGAAGATCAGCAGGAGGACGCCTTCTCCGGAGGAGGTTTTGAAGGGCCGATGGATGATTCCCAAAAGATTAGAATGCTGGAAGAGCAGATGAAGGGAGTCTTAAATCAAAGTGCTGTGGGATTGGACATGGCAACCATGGGTCTGGTACCTGGTTTGAGGGTGCCAATTAAATTCAAAGCTCCTGCGTTTGATAAGTATAAAGGAGACACATGTCCGAAAGTGCATGTACGAGCTTATTACAGAAAGATGTCTGCATACTCCACTGATGAAAGAATGCTAATGCATTTCTTTCAGGATAGTCTATCGGGCCTTTCCCTAGAGTGGTACATGGGGTTGGAGCCAACTGATATCAAGACATGGAAGCAATTGGCGGAGGCGTTCGTAGCTCACTACAAGTATAACAGCGACTTGGCGCCCAATCGAGTCCAATTGGCGGGACTGTCGCAGAAGAAGGGGGAGAGCTTTAAAGAGTACGCGCAAAGGTGGCGCGATATGGCTGCCAGGGTCCGTCCTCCTGTAGAAGATAAGGAAATGAATGACATGTTTGTCGGCACATTCACAGGGCTGTTTCATGATATGCTGTTTCATACGTCTCTGGCCAGTTTTTCAGACCTGATTCTAATGGGAGAAAAGATTGAACGTAACATTAAGCAAGGAAAGTTCCAAGTCGAGGAATCAACTGCATCTGGCAGTAATAGGAAAGCTTATGGTGGACGCCGTCAGGGCGAGGCAAGCGCAGTATTTGGAGGCCGAGGCCGGGGCCGAGGCAGGGGACGAGGTCAATATCGTCAGCCGCAGCAGGTGGCGAGTGTTACTATCCCATATCAACAACAACCACTCCAGCAACAACAACCGGTTCAGCAACAGCCAATGCCACAGCAGCAGTAGCCTCAGCAGGGGGCACAGCAGGCTCAACGAAGATTCCAGGGTAGTAAACCGAGAAGAGTATTTGAGAAGCCTCCCTCAACATATGCCGATTTGTTGCAGACATTGTTGGGATTGAATCTGGTAGAGAAAAGAACTCTGGCACCAATAACGGGAGCTCCCCCGTTCGGCTACGATGCAAACAGACACTGCGAGTTTCATTCTGGAGCCCCGGGTCACGATATAGAAGGTTGCCATGCTTTTAAGCACGTTGTGCAGGATCTTTTAGACAACAAGACTATCAATTTCGGAACGGCAGGTCCGAATATAGTCCAGAAACCCATGCCCAATCATGGGGCTAACGCCATTCTGACTGAGGAGGGTCTGAATCTTATTATGAATGTTGAAGATTTAAAGACGCCGCTGAGCGAGATAAAGAGCCGACTGTTACAAGGAGGTGTTTATCCAGGATGTAACGAGTATTGCTTAGACTGTTGGACCCTAGCTGGGGGGTGTGAGGATTTGAAGAAAGGCATTCAGGCTTTAGTTGATGAGGGTATATTGCAGTTTGATCGAGCGGCAACTGACGAGCCTGCAGGAGCAGTAGTGGACAATCGGAGTGATGTGGCCACGGTAACGATTCCTCGGAAGACGATCACTATTGCAGCACCAGCTCAGCGACCACCGATCACCATAACTAAGGCCGGGCCAATCCCGTACGAGAACACGAAAGCAGTCCCATGGTCATACGGGTTGGAAGTATATTGTGACGGGATAAAAATTGATGTTAACAAGCAGCCAGCGGAGATTGTGGATAATGTTGTTGGTTCAGGAGGCATGACGAGGAGTGGCAGGATCTTTATATCTCCTGAAGTGTAGGCTGAAAGACTAGCGAAAGGAAAAGGGAAAGTGGTTGAAAATGTTCCGGTACAAGCAAGTGAAAAAGAAGCAGCATCGAAGGATGTAGAAGAGTTCATGCGCTTAATTCGAAAAAGTGATTATAAGATTGTGGAGCATCTGCAGCAGACACCGTCCAAAATATCTATCCTATCATTGATGTTGTGTTCGGAAGCTCACAGAAACGCTTTGCTGAAAGTCCTGGACACTTCTTTCGTACCCCAAGACGTCTCCGTAAATCAGCTAGAAGGAGTATTGGCACATGTGAATGCAGGCCACAACTTGGGTTTTACCGATTTTGACTTGACTCCGAAAGGGAGAGATCATAATATGGCATTACACGTATCTGTTGAGTGTAGAGGATCAGTAATGTCGCACGTATTGGTTGACACCGGATCATCTTTGAATGTGTTGCCCAAGAAGGCGATGATGAAGCTGGATGTTCGAGGGATTTTGTGTACACCCAGTGATTTGGTAGTCAGAGCATTTGACGGCACGCGGAGAACAGTCTTCGGATCGATTACCTTGCCTCTGCAAGTGGGGCCGGAAGTGTTTGCAACGGAGTTTTATATCATGGATATACAGCCTGCGTATAGCTGCTTGCTTGGAAGACCCTGGATTCATGGGGCAGGGGCCGTCACGTCTACCCTGCATCAGAAGTTAAAATATATGGTCAGAGACAGCGTAGTCACCGTGTGTGGGGAAGAGGACATCCTGGTCAGCCATCTATCGTCATTTAAATATGTGGAAGTCGACGGAGAGATCCATGAAACGCCCTGCCAGGCATTCGAAGGTTTGCGCATCAAGGACAAAGGTCCCAGGCCGAGCAAAGTGCCAGAGATAGCCGTCTCATCGTATAAGGAAGCTCAAGCTCTAGTGGAAGCAGGAGAAGCCAAGGGCTGGGGCAAAGTGCTGGACATTCCTGTGAAGATGGACCGGTTCGGACTGGGGTACCAACCGTCGTCATCAACTCCTTCCGTGAGAGCCCCCCGCTTCAGAAAGCCGATTACCATCTCTGCCAGTGGAGTATGTCATGAAACTGTCAATGCTGCTTCAGAGTCCGATGAAGGAGACAGCGACTGTGATATGGATGCCTGGATTCAGCCAAGCACGCCAGGACAAGGACTGTGCAACTGGTCTATTCAGGAGCTTGTTCCTGTGACTTTTAAACAGTAATGCTTTGCTTTATTAATTGTTGAATGATCTGATGTCTTGCCCGGGGCATCAGGATTTGCTTAGGGCTGTGTTGTTATAAACATTGCGTGTTAATCATTAAATAAATGGCGTTTTTTCATGTGCAAATACCGTAATCCCTGTCTTTCTTGTTTTATATTTTTTCAATAAAATGGCAACATGGTTATTCGCTTTATACGCATTTTGAAGCACTTAACCATTCCTTTTGCAGGATAACATTTTCAGATGACATCCTTGAACCACCTATGACTCGTCCCGACTTTGAGCACCCGGTGTTTCAGGCTGAAGAAGAGGTTGTCGAAGATAGCGACGTTCCTGAAGAACTGTCTTGGTTAGTAAAGCAAGAGGGAAGAGCCATTCTGCCTCACGACGAGGTCATCGAAATTATCAATTTGGGGTCGGAAGGGGTTGAGAAAAACATTCGTATCGGAGCCGCACTACAGAGTGATATCAAGCGAAGATTGGTTGAAATGCTCCGAGAGTATAGTGATGTATTCGCTTGGTCGTACGAAGATATGCCAGGGCTCGATACAGATATGGTTGTGCATCGCCTGCCACTGAAAGAAGATTGCCCGCCGGTCAAACAAAAACTTCGCAGAACTCGACCAGATATGACAGTGAAGATCAAAGAGGAAGTCCAAAAACAGTGGGACGCTGGTTTCCTGGCTGTGACAAAGTATCCCTCATGGGTTGCCAACATCGTACCAGTGCCAAAGAAAGATGGCAAGGTTCGAATGTGCGTGGACTATAGAGATTTGAATAAAGCAAGCCCAAAAGACGATTTTCCACTTCCTCACATCGACGTGTTAGTTGATAATACTGCTCAATACTCTGTATTCTCCTTCATGGATGGCTTTTCAGGCTATAATCAGATTAAAATGGCGCCAGAGGATATGGAGAAGACTACTTTCATAACGCCTTGGGGAACATTTTGTTACAAAGTGATGCCCTTCGGTTTGAAAAATGCTGGGGCAACGTATCAGCGTGCGATGACGACTCTTTTTCATGACATGATGCATAAAGAGATCGAAGTATATGTTGACGATATGATTGCCAAATCCCAGACAGAGGGAGAGCATCTGGTGAATCTGCTGAAGTTATTTAAAAGGCTTAGGAAGTTCAGGCTAAGGCTGAACCCTAATAAATGCACCTTCGGGGTGAGATCGGGTAAGCTGCTGGGGTTTATCGTAAGCGAAAGAGGAATAGAGGTCGATCCTGCTAAAATAAAAGCAATACAAGAAAGGCCGACGCCTAAAACAGAGAAAGAGGTGCGCGGGTTTTTAGGGAGGTTGAACTACATCGCCCGGTTCATATCTCACCTAACTGCCACGTGTGAACCGTTATTCAAGCTCTTGAAGAAAGATCAAGCTGTAACGTGGAACGAAAATTGTCAAAAGGCGTTCGATAAAATAAAGCGGTATTTGCAGGAACCTCCCATTCTGATACCCCCGGTGGCAGGTAGACCCTTGATAATGTATTTGACGGTTCTTGAGGGAAGCATGGGTTGTGTTCTCGGTCAACACGACGAGACAAGGAGAAAAGAGCATGCGATCTATTACTTGAGTAAGAAATTTACAGATTGTGAATCTCGGTACTCAATGCTGGAGAAAACTTGTTGCGCGCTAGCCTGGGCCGCCAAGCGTTTGAGGCAGTACATGCTGAATCATACAACCATGCTCATCTCGAAGATGGATCCTATCAAATATGTATTTGAAAAGCAAGCGTTGTCGGGTAGAATTGCCCGTTGGCAGATGGTCTTGACTGAATATGATATCCAATACGTCTCGCAAAAGGCTATAAAGGGGAGTGTGCTGTCTGAGTATCTGGCGGAGCAGCCTATTGAAGAATACCAATCGATGAGGTTTGATTTTCCTGACGAGGATATCATGTACCTAAAGATGAAGGATTGTGAAGAGCCGTTGCCAGACGAAGGACCAGAGTGGGGGTCCAAATGGAAGATGATATTTGACGGAGCCGTGAATGCTTACGGTAGCGGAATAGGGGCAATCATCACCACGCCACACGGGTCGCACATCCCGTTTACTGCCCGATTGACCTTTGCCGTTACCAATAATGAGGCCGAATACGAAGCTTGTATAATGGGGCTCGAAGAAGCCATTGATTTGCGAATCAAACATCTAGACGTATACGGAGACTCAGCTCTGGTAGTGAATCAGATAAAAGGGGAATGGGAGACACGGCAGCCTAATTTGATACATTACATGAATTATGCAAGGAGATTGTTGCCTTTCTTCGACAAGGTTGAATTGCATCACGTACCGCGGGCAGAAAATCAAATGGCTGACGCCCTTGCCACTTTGTCCTCCATGTACAAGGTCAACTTCTGGAATGAAGCTCCCCGAATCATTATCTCTCGGCTAGACAGGCCAGCTTATGTATTTGCTATTGATGAAGCATCTGATGGCAAACCATGGTATTTTGATATCCTTAATTTCCTGAAGAATAAAGAGTATCCGGCTGGGGCATCCAGTCAAGATCAGAAGACTCTCAGGAGATTAGCGGGCAATTTCTACTTGAATCCGGATGGCGTCTTGTACAGAAGAAACCACGATTTGGTGTTGTTGCGTTGTGTAGACGAGAAAGAGGCAAAGCTTCTCATGGAGGAAATTCACGAAGGTACCTTTGGTACGCATGCTGGTGGGCATGCTATGACGAGAAAGCTGCTGAGGGCAGGTTACTTTTGGCTGACGATGGAAACTGATTGTTTCAAGTTCGCGAGGAAGTGCCACAAGTGCCAAATCTATGCTGACAAGATACACGTGCCTCCGAGTCCTCTAAATGTGATGTCATCTCCATGGCCGTTCTCTATGTGGGGAATCGATATGATTGGAAAGATCGAGCCGACAGCTTCTAACGGGCATCGGTTCATCCTAGTAGCAATCGATTATTTCACCAAGTGGGTGGAAGCGGCGTCTTACGCGAATGTAACGAAGCAAGTGGTGGCCAGATTCATCAAGAGAGATATCATTTGCCGATATGGGATCCCCGAGCGGATAATCACGGATAATGGTTCAAATCTGAACAACAAAATGATGAAGGAGCTCTGTCAGAATTTCAAGATCGAACATCACAACTCCTCTCCTTACCGACCCAAGATGAATGGCGCTGTTGAGGCGGCCAATAAGAATATCAAGAAAATTGTTCAGAAAATGGTGGTGACCTATAAGGATTGGCATGAAATGCTACCTTTTGCTTTGCACGGTTATCGTACGACGGTACGCACATCAACCGGGGCAACTCCGTTCTCGTTGGTATACGGAATGGAAGCGGTATTACCATTGGAAGTTGAGATCCCTTCTCTGAGGGTATTGCGAGACGTTCAGCTGGACGAGGCAGAATGGGTAACGAATAGATTGAACCAACTGAGCTTAATGGACGAGAAGAGGCTAGCTTCCCTAGCATACGGTCGTTTGTACCAGAGCCGAATGAAGAAAGCGTACGACAAGAAGATACATCCGCGAAGCTTTCAGACGGGCGACCTTGTGCTGAAAAGGATTCTCCCGCCGCAAGTAGATCACAGGGGCAAGTGGACCCCCAACTACGAAGGGCCATACGTCGTCAGTAAGGTCTTTTCAGGAGGAGCGTTGTTGTTGTCCACCATGGACAGAGAAGACTTCACGTCACCTGTGAATTCGGACGCAGTTAAAAAATACTTTGCTTAAAATAGACCCGCTGGACAGAAAAAGGGAGTCCAGGCAAAAATGGGGCATCCTGGCGAACCAAAAACAGAATGAAAGGTTCGGGCAAAAGTTAGGGATAAAATTGAAAAAACTGTACACCCGCGAAGTTGAAAACCTACACTGGGCGGCTTCGGCAAAAAAGGGTATCCCGGTGAACTGAAAACCCGTAAAGGGCGGTTCACGCAAAAGTTAGGGATTTGAAAAGCAAATGACTGCGGTCCGAATTCAATGAGCATCAATGCGGGAGAATATATTTGAGGAGCCAGTTATCGGATACAATCTCTTCAGAAGTGGGGATACCGGGAAAGCATTAGAGTCGGGCGAGTCATGGGAGGATCAGTTCGTAGTGTTCATCTGCATCCCGTTGCCGACATGTGTACAAATTGAAGTTGTCAATATTCATGCTTCTTGTGCATACTTGCATACTTGTATATTTGCTTTGCGTAGCTTCCTCTTTTCAGGAGTTACATCCCGTGTACAAAAACTCCGCCCATTCAGGGGCCCAATCAATGAAAATATGTTATTCAGTACTTGATACTGATTCTTTACTGTTTTGTGCATGATAAATCGCCTAAGTTTACTGAAACTAGCACGTGTATAACATCACTGGCCCTTGCCGACAATTGCTAAAGCTTTGAATTAACCGAAAAGGATGTCACTAACCTGAATAGATTTGGTTGCATAGGCTTGTCTTGCCTTGTTTGTGTTGTTGCAGGTTTCATAGCCCTATGAGGAATACAATTAAAAGATCGCGATAACGAAAGACTTGATCCCCACGCAGGTCATGCATGTTCTTCCTGAAGAAGGATAGAATTCCCCAGCTAGCCGTAGCTTATCCAAAGGACGTGCTCCAGAAAAGTTATTCGTCCTCAACAGAGTTTGGCGATTCCAAGATCATAAGGCTGTATTCAGACAGGTTCATCTTTCCCCGCAGGGTCATGCACTCTCCCCCAGCGGAATCAGTGGATTTTCCCCGAGAGTCCCACCTCCAGCGGAGTCCTCTCCTTTCAGCAAACGTTCTTTCCTCCCAGTGGAACCCGGAGATCAAGACTCTCCCTAGTAGAGTTGGCGGTGGGTCCTGTCATTTATTTTGTCAAGGATACTGTGTAATATCAGTTCAGGTTCCAGCAGAAAGTTCAATCATACCAGGCACATCCGCTACTCCCCAGCAAAGTTATATTCCCCAGCAGGATGTTACCTCAACAGGGCGTTTAGTTTGAGTTCCCAACTTCCCAGTATGGTTGACTTCATCCTCCCAGCATTTATTTTGCTGGAATAATTCTGTAGCATCTGGCTATCCCCGGCGGAGTCGGCATTATCTTCAGCATTTGTTTTGCTGAAGCAGTTTCTGTACTCTAGCAGCAGGTGGGGAAAGCACTTGCTCAAATGAACTACCAAACACTCAAGATCTCGGCATGAGATATTCAATGATAATGTCAGTTTCGACAGTATTCCCCACAGAGTTACCAGGATAAGTCTCTCTTTATTCCCAAGCAGAGTTATTTGTCATCAAAAGGTTTCATGAACCAGAATTTCAGAAGTGGCCTCCGGGCATCAGAACAGGCATCCGGTAGTTTGGTTTCCAGATATCCCCAGTAGAGTCCGCCTCAAAGTCGTTGTCACGTCAGTACTAAGAAGTTTGTGGGTCGGGACCAATGAAGAAGTGAGTCCTGACGTGGACAAGTTGTATTTCCCCAGCGGGTCGAAGATGCCTGAGTCCTGACGTGGACAAATCAAGACGAAACATGGGTCCTGACGTGGAACGAAGTTGTTTCCTTACGTGGAAAGATTGAGTCCTTACGTGGACATATCAAGCCAGAGTCCTTACATGGACATATTGATAACGTATTCATTACGTGGAAAAAGATCATATTCCTTACGTGGAAAGATTGGAGTCCTTACGTGGACAGATTAAGATTGTGTTCCTAACGTGGAAAGATGGAGATTCCTTACGTGGAAAGATTTGAGTCCTCACGCGGACATATCAAGATTGATTCCTTACGTGGAAAGATTAGAGTCCTTACGCGAACATATCAAGAGGAGATTCCTAACGTGGAAAGAAGGTAGATTCCTTACGTGGAAAGTTTAGTCTTGACGTGGACAGATTCAGATCAAGATCAGTCCTTACGTGGAAAGATTGGAGTCCTTACGTGGACAGATTAAGATGGTGTTCCTGACGAGGAAAGGTGGGTCCCAACGTGGACGATGTTCTCCTTACGTGGAAAGACAATGTTTCCTTACGTGGAAAGAAGATGGTTTCCTTACGTGGAAAGACGAATTTATTCCTTACGTGGAAAGAAGTTGGTATTCCTTACGTGGAAAGATTGAGTCCTTACGCGGACATATCGAGATGGATTCCTTACGGGGAGGCAAGTGCATTCCTAAC
This sequence comes from Lathyrus sativus, assembly GCA_963859935.3. Classification (NCBI taxonomy): domain Eukaryota; kingdom Viridiplantae; phylum Streptophyta; class Magnoliopsida; order Fabales; family Fabaceae; genus Lathyrus; species Lathyrus sativus. Next base: position 434,271,699 of record OZ012737.1, read on the forward strand.
GTGGGAGAGTTTAGTCCTGACGTGGACGGAAAGAAGAAACGGTATTCCTTACGTGGAAAGAAGAAGCATTCCTAACGTGGAAAGAAAGATTGATATAGTATTCCTCACGTGGAAAGATTGGGGTTCCTTACGTGGAAAATTTGTGATTCCTAACGTGGAAAAAGAAAGAGTCCTTACGTGGACAAAGCAAAAGAAGACGTATTCCTTACGTGGAAGAGTTTGACAAAGCAGAGAAAAGTCACCCCTGACGGGGAAAAGTGATGTATTCCTTACGTGGAAAGGTGAGTCCTAACGTGGACAGTATTATTCCTAACGTGGAACGGTTATTCCTTACGTGGAAAGGTGAGTCCTAACATGGACGGTGGTATTCCTAATGTGGAAGAGTTTATTCCTAACGTGGACGATTTATCTCTGACGAGAAGGCAGACGAGCCGTCCCCAGCAAAGTTGTTGAAGTTTTTTCCGAGTTGACAGCAGATAGAGTCCTGACGTGGACAAGCAAAGGACGAAGTTTCCGATGATTCAATCTTTTTCAGGATGATGAGAAGAATCCCCAGCACGGTCGCACGAGATCAGTGGGTTGCCGTAACAGTTAAATTCAGCTGATGAATGTCGTTCCCCAAGCAGTGGCGCAGTTTATTTCTGCGGTTGGCAAATTTCTGGGTTCCTAGTATTCAACTGTCTCGTACCGCGAATGTCTGAAGGCTCCGGGCTCTTCACCCAATCGGGTCCAAGCCTCTTGAATAGGGGCAACTGTTGCACCCTAAAATTTTCCCAACCTTATTCACTTGGTTTATGTTTCAATGTCATTAGCATTTGCATATAGAGTCATGTACATAGGTTACTCATCGGCATAGCATAAGCATAGCAAGTCATACAACAGGGGGACCAATCATTATTCTCATCTCTAGAGGCCTATCAAGAGGTTATTATCCTGATTCAATCTCATTCAAGTCATCAGAAAAGAATTTGAAAGCTATCAAGTCAATGGGTCAAGCAGTTAATCTATCTCCTGGCTGAGGGTATCTGGGGATCATCAAGGAAAGTATGAGCTGTGAATTGAAGGCACGGGGAGTATCTAGACATCTTGGAGGACTTAGAAAGTCATTTGGAGAAGGAGACAAGTCATTGGTGTGATCACAAGTATTGCAGTTGAAGACAGTCAACTAGGGTTTCATCTGGGTCAACCCTGGGTCAACTCTAGGTCAATTGACTGATTGAAAGGCATTAAGGGCTATTGGAGAGATGTGGGGTTCATAATTTGACATGGAGAATAAAGATATGTTGTTATGCTAAGAATAAATCAAGAGAAATCAAGGAGAATAGGAGGTTCTAAATTAGGGTTTCTAGGTAAAATCCCCTAGTTTAGGTCAAATTTCCAAGCAAGATAAGTCAAAATGCTAGCTTCAAATGGATCCTTGGCCAACATGAAACTTGTAGAGGATATCAATACCTTTAATTTGAGTGGTGGAAGACATCAAGGAGATTTATAGAACTCAAGTTATGGTCCTTGCAAGTTACAGGTCATCTGAGGTATCTGAAATTTTGTCTGTGAAAGTGACTTGACTTCCAAGCAATTTTTACCCCTCAAGGAGATTTCAAATGAATTCTTGGTCAACATAATAATTGTTCCTCATTGTCTTAGCTTTCTAGAATGGTATAGTATGCCTTCATATGATGTGTAGAACTCAACTTATGGTCTTGGCAAGCAAAGGGTATTTTGGTCATTTGTCAGTTATAGGCCATTTTTAAGCAAAGGCCATATCTCCTATTTCCAAGCCTCAAATGGAAAAACTCAAAACATGAAAGTTGTTCAAAATGTGATTTTAAGTCTAGAAAGAAGGTCACAAATTGTTGGAAAAGCTCATAACATGAAGTTGCATGATTGGTCAAATTTGAACTAAAATGGCTTATAACTTAAATAAAGTCAAAGTGAAAAATGGTTTGAGAGATTTATAAATGCAAATGGGGACTTCCAATATATGATTTTGGGTCCAAAAGACATTTCAAAGACAATGGTTCAAGCACTTTTTTGAGTTTAGAAGGAAAAAGAAAAGTTATTTATGGTTACTTGCATTTGAAGAAACATAACCAAAATGGATTCAATTTGGAATGCAAGGGAAGTTGCAAGATGGTTCTAGAAAGTTCATTTGAGCACTATATATTCATGAAATCAGAATTGAGCAAGGGTTGAATCCTCATTTGTGCAAAAAACTCCATAGAATTCACACTTTTCTCTCATTTTTCTCTCACTTGCAAATTCATTTCAATTCACCAATTTCTTCACCAATCACCATCAAAATCAATTTCATCATACTGATTCATCATCATGCCATAGGATTCAGCCAAGAACATAGTGTAATTTGCTCAATTTCGTGTGCTTCCATCAACCATACACAATTTGCAATTTCATGTGAAGATCAAGATACAGTGCAAGATCCATCGAGATAGTGCATACAGAATCACTTGCTGCAAGAATAGATCCAGATTGAAGCATCCAAAGGCTTGGATTCACAAGATTCATCATCATCCACAAGAACTTGCTCAAGGTGCAAATTGCTCTAACTTGCTTAATTTAGTTAGAGTTACATAGTTTTATTAGTTTAGATGTGATCTAGGTTGTTAGTAGAACGATTAGGATGAGTTTGGTGCTGTTTAGTGATAATTGTTAACAGGTGCTCAAAACTTTTTAGACTTAGAACTTGTAGTAGAGTGCATTATAATGTTAGTTTGATAGATTAGAATAATCACCATTAGGCATAGAGTAGATTAGTACAGGTTTGAGTGAGAATCTTGATGATGCATACCAGAGTATTTTCATGGTGGCCAGAACTTGTCTCGATCGGTTTGAGTGATACACTGAATTTCAGAACAAACTACTGCTATAGTCTTGTAGAGGACAAAATTTGGAGTGATTTTCATGTTTGGATCGTGGTGTTTCATGGCGTGTGGAGTGAGAACCGAGAGGTTGAAGTTGGTACGTGCATGGAGTTTTCATGGAGATAAACCCTAGCTTTCATGGCAGGAGGAAGAAGATAGAATCTAAGCCGTCCAAGCGCGTGTTGACTAGTGACTGGGAAAGATGATCCAACGGTTGTCGTTCAAACCGAGTTTGAGAGGGAATCCTCCCCCCATTGAAACGCTGCGTTTCATTAAAGGGGGGAGCGTGGGCCTTGCTTTTGCCACCCCCCATGTTATCAGGCCCAATCCTTTGAACGTGCTTTTCTGCTTTTCTTACCCCCTCCATTTTATTTCATTCTTTTTTCTTCTTATTTTCCTTAATTTTTTATGCATCTTCTAAAATTCATAATAAATAGATAAAAAATCATTTTTAATTCATTCTTTTTACATTATTTTCTTTAGGATGTCTAGAAAATTATAAAAAAATAAAAATTGCATTTTATTTTTATTTGATATTTTTCCCATATTTTCTAAATAAATGACATTTTAAATAGCTTCATTTCATGCATGATTTTGTTAATTTTTGTTCTACTAGATGCTTTCATATTTTTTGTTCATTCTTTTTAGGTTGTTTAGATTAGACATTGAACTTGTAGATTCCATTTAGTTCCCATTTTTAGAAGTTAAATTTAGGTGCTTAGTGTAGGTGTGAACAACATGAACAAATTAGGGTTTTTAGGTGATGACTTAAGAAGTTTGATTCTTTCCCTTAGGACTTAGGGTTTAACTAGATTAGTTATGGGACTATAGGGGCTATGGGTAGTTATTAGATCCCCTTAGAAAAGTCAGGACTCCCCTACTGCTATTAATACTCTGTGTATGTCTGATTGACTGGTGTGGTGTGCCCTTTGGGGATTATTGCTTGCTTGCTTGGGTATTGGGGTTGTCTGGGGACTTAGGAGAGCTGAAGACTTGAGGAGATGAAGGCCATTGGAGATCCAGAGATTGAAGTTCAACTTCCAGAGTTGAAGAGAAGATTCTTGCTAGCAGATGCTGAGGAACTAGGGTTTAGGAGCTAGGCAGAGCTCTAGGTTAGAAAGTTTGTTTCTCAAACATGGATTGCCTTGTCTGCATCCATTCTTCTCTGTGATTCAGAGTCTCTCTAAGACACTCACCCCCTTCCTTTGGAAGGCTTGGTGATAGTGTCTAAGAGATAGAACTCTTGAGAGAAAATGTCTTTTGTGTTAGAAGCAGTCTGTTCACCACCCTTGGTAGTCAACTGATTGCTTAACACCCAATTCACTCTTGTGATTGATCCCTCATCCTGGAGGTTTGGAAGAAAAGCCATGGCTGATGGAAGACTGATGATCAAAGCCCTTGCCTGAAGGCCATGAAGATGGAGATTGATGCTTGTTGAAGCCTATAACTGATTGGAGATTACTTGAAGCCAGATGTTGATTCAGAGTTGCTGAGGCTGTTTGTTTTATTGCTGTATTTCATTTCTGATGTATTGATTGGTTTTCCTGGTTGTATTGTTTGCTGTCTACCCTGTTGGGTTGAAAGTGAAGCCTGTTCACTTTCGCCTATTGTTTTCTAGGTTCGAGGTTGAGTGGGACTCCCTTGCCTCGCTTGTACTGTTGCATCCATGCATTTTACTGCTTTATTATATCTGGTTGTTTCTGTTTCTGCCTATCCCGTAGGATCTCTGTTTCTCTCTGTGCAAGAGAGGAGCATGATAGACACTAGGTCTTAACCCATGCATGATAACATTAGGATAGTTTGATTCCCTTCGCAACTATAGGTTAGAGTTCTGTCTCTTTCTTTCTCAAAACAAACAGAAAAACACATAAAGATTTCAAACACAATAAAAGACACTTCTTCCGTAAAAGAATGTGAACTCATCAAAGCGTCATTTTTGTCCGCCGGGACTGTTAATCAAGAAAACCTTTTCAGAAGGAATAAAATCAACCAAGACAAGCTTGTGTCGTACGTGGCCCGAACTACGTTTGCTCTGATCTTTCATGTTGTATGAAAGTACGTAGGCATAGGATGCGATATCCTAGCGAGCAACCTTCCCCTCCTTTCCCGTAGGTAGGCGAACTACGTTGACTCTGATTTCTCGTTCCAGACGGGAATACGTAGGCATAAAGTGCGATACTTTGCCGAGTCATTTTTATTTTCATTTTATTTTCTTTTTAACCCTTGACCTATAGTTTATATAGAATAACAATCCATACCCGAAAACAAGCGTGGATCCCGTCGAGTACGACGGACGTGAGGGGTGCTAATACCTTCCCCTTGCGTAACCGACTCCCGAATCCAGGTTTTGGTTGCGACGACCATACCTTTCCCATGTTGTGCGAGGTTTACTCTGAGCGTTTCCTTTCCCTCCCGTGGGATAAATAACGCACGGTGGCGACTCTTCTGTTCAGCCGGCGCCGATTTTCGCAGTAGCGACAATCTTCAGTTGCAGCGGGTTTCCAAATGTGCCTTTGATAGGTAGGAAGGGCTGTATAAACTACAATTCGTCGTTGCTGGTTTGACAATTCGCGTATGCTTTGAGAACTCCGCCGAAGGATGAAGAGGTACAGGAATCTCTGTACCTCACTGGTCTTCTAGAGGGGGATCTGTTATCCAAGCTTCAACGCGCGTGGAATGGTATCAGTAAGCGAGGAAAGCCATTGCTGGGAAAAAGCAACAATCAAGCCTACCTTCCGTACGTGACTTGGATCAAAGCCAGGGAAAATGCTATAGGGATATCGTTTCCTCATGCCAAGCCAGAAAGCCCTCCAATGATTGAAGAGCCTACTACTGTACCCATTCAGCAGCATAATCAGGTGTTGGCTAAGCGGGATGAATTGAAGCGGGCGAACGAAGAACTGGAGAAGGAATTAGCTCAGCTCCGAAGCGAGAGGAACAAAGTCGTTCATTCTTTCAAAAGACAGACAGAGTTGGTGAACCAGCTAGGTACAGACCTGACTAAGCAGATAGCCGAGCGTGAACGCATGGGTCGAGACTTCAAAGCTGTCAACGACATACTGGCTACGAAGAAGCAGCACTTGGACGAGGCATATCGGAGGATATCCAAGTTCAACCAGCATTGGAAGGCTTCCCTGGCCACCAGGAAAGAGCGGGAAGATAAGCTGATGCTACATATCTCCAAGCTGGAAGCTCAGGTGAAGGACAGTGAGAAAAGGTTTGATGAGGAAACCGCCCGCAGATACGCCGCCGAAGGCCAGCTTAACAAAGCTCTCGCTAACCTAAAGGAGCGCAAGCTGACGTTTGAGTCCAAGAAGCGGAAGTTAGAAGATTGCTTCGGCGAAGGAGCATGGGAAGATTCGGTCGAAGGTCTTCAATATACCATTGTGCAAAGGGAGTTACTCGTCGAGGGGTTGCTCACTCTGCCGGATCATCCAGAAACGAAGGGGTTGTTAGAAGAGTATCGCGCCCGTGGCCGTACTTGACAAGTTGTATTCCTTTTGTTTTGATCATTGTTGTATGCTGACCATCACCAGGCTTGTTGGCTGAGGTCGCGCTGTTGATTCATCTTGTACTCGCTGATGCTATGTACTGCCTTGATAGGCTTTCTTTATATATGAGATTGTTGTTTCCATGATTGGACCCGGACTTCTTCTTCTTCTTATTATCAGCACTGGCACTCAGGCACTAGGATCGGGGGAAATCTCCCTAACGCACAGACACACGCATGCATTTGCATGACGAGCATTTTGTTTTTTTTCCTAACCCTTTTGTGTTTACAGGTTGTCACAGGTTTTTCAGGTTTACAGGTTGTCCCAGGTCGTTTCCGGTGGTTCCAGGATTGATCAGAGACTAATTCACCGTTATCCGACTAGAGCTAATCAGACCAGGATCATGGATCAAGTGCAAACCGATGTTCAGGAGCTCTGCAAAAGGATGGATCGCTTCATGGAGCTCATGCAAGTGGTCGCCAATGGCCAGGACCAGCTCAGAACTTTGGTTCAGCCTTTGATCTCCAGGGTTGATAGCAACGGCGTGCTCCACGGTGGGACCGTGCCCACTCCTCCACCAGTTGAAACTCCGCAAAATGGCGTCCCCGTGGCCGGGGGCAACAACAGTGCTAATGGCAATGTGATGGCCAACATCGGACTCAATACGACAAGCGTCGGTAATGGGAGTCTGGGAGCTAATGTCAATGTCGGGCCGGGCAATGGCAATGCAGGCATCGGGAATCTGTTGGTGCCTCAGCCATGGCTTGAGGATCATCAGGATGATGTGTTCTCTCAGAAGGGTGCTGAAGGAGAGCTGAATGCTGAAACACGGCTTAGATTCAAAGCACTTGAAGATAAGATGAGAGATATTGAGAATCAGAATACGTTGGGCGTTGATATGTCCAAGCTGGGATTAATTGCTGATTTCAAGGTACCTCCTAAGTTCAGGGTACCTGAATTTGAAAAATATAAGGGCACCACTTGCCCTCGTGTCCACCTGAGATCATACTACAAGAAGATGTCTGCTTATTCCGAAGACGAGAAGTTGCTGATGCACTTCTTCCAAGACAGTCTCTCCGGGCCATCCCTCGAGTGGTACATGGGTCTGGAGCCCACTAGTGTGCGCACATGGAAGGATCTCGCTGAAGCGTTTGTGCACCACTACTAGTACAATAGCGACTTGGCCCCGAACCGAGTCCAGCTGCAGAACCTGTCGCAGAGGAATAATGAAGGATTTAAGGAGTACGCCCAGCGGTGGCGTGAGTTGGCCGCTCGGGTTCAGCCGCCGATGGTTGAACGCGAGCTCGTGTAGATGTTTGTTGCCACCCTCCCGGGGGTCTACTATGAAAAGTTAGTCAGCGGTATGTCTGGGACGTTCTCAGCTCTCATTATCATGGGCGAGCACGTCCAGAATGGAATCATAATCGGGAAAATTCAAGGTGAGTCATCCTCAGCTAGAGGAAGTGGAAAGAAACCTTATGCTGGCAAAAGGCGAGAAGGAGAAGCGAGCGCTGTGACCAACGCTCGAAGGAAGGGCAAAGGCCCTCAGCAGCAGGTAGCCAGTATAAATATCCCGGCAGCTCCGCAACAGCAACCGAATCAACAGGGGTATAGAAAGTACCAGAATCGGGCATCTTTGGCAAACCGTCACTTCGAGGCACCGCCCATGTCGTATGCGCAATTGTTACAGACTTTGCTTCAACTTCAGTTGGTCTAGAAGAGGACGATGGCTCCCTTGACAGGGGCACCTCCACCGAGGTACGACGCCAATGCCACTTGTGATTTCCACTCAGGGGCACCAGGCCACACGATCGAGAACTGCAAAGCCTTCAAGCACAAGGTGCAGGACTTGGTGGATGCTAAGATCATTAACTTCTCCGATAATGTGCCCAATGTCACGAAGAATCCTATGCCGAATCATAGGGGAGGCGGAGTGAACGCCATTATCGAAGAAGAGAGTGCAGATCTGTTGACTGATGTCAGAGACCTAAAGACGCCGCTTAGCTTCGTTAAAGCTAAGTTGCTGAAAAGAGGGTTCTTTCCAGGGTGCGGAGAACTATGCATGGACTGTGCCACACATTCTGATGGATGTGAGCAGTTGGTAGAAGGAATTCAAAGTCTGATGACTGAGGGGATTCTGCAGTTTAGCCGGAGGGCTGAAGGTGGATCAGGAGAGGTAGTGCTGAAGCAGTCCGATGAAGTCGCCACCATCACCATCCCTCGCCGGCCAATAACTATTTCGGCGCCCAGACCGCCCACAATTACTATTACCAAAGCTGGGCCAATACCTTTCGAGAGCACTAACGTCGTTCCGTGGCATTATGGGGCTGAAGTCTATTGCAACAGACAGAAGTTGGAGCTAGAGCCGTATGGGTCGACTGTGGAGAACCTCGCAGGAATCAGTGGTATTACTCGCAGCGGAAAAGTGTTTGCACCGCCAGAGGTCGTGGCAGATAAAGTGGTCAGAGCTGATGCGGCCGATAAAGGTAAAAGCAAAGTCGTCGAAGAAGTCCCGTGTGGGGTAGAAAAAGATTTGCTTGTCAAAGATGCCGAGGAGTTTATGCGGTTGATCAAAAAGAGTGACTACAAGATTGTAGACCATCTCCATCAGACGCCCTCGAAGATTTCCATTCTCAACTTGTTGCTGTGTTCCGAAGCACACCGCAACGCGCTGCTGAAGGTGTTGAACGCCGCCTATGTACCGCAAGAAATATCGGTGAATCAGCTAGAAGAGGTCGTAGCCCATGTGAATGCTGGGAATGGGCTAGGGTTCACAGACTTAGAGCTGACGCCAAAAGGGAGGAATCACAATAGTGCCCTGCACATCTCGATAGAGTGTAGGGGCACGATCATGTCGCACGTCCTGGTGGACACGGGTTCGTCGCTTAATGTTCTTCCGAAGAAGGCATTAATGAAGTTGGACACTCGTGGATTGATTTGCACACCCAGTGATCTGGTTGTGAAAGAATTCAACGGAACTAAACGACACGTTTTCGGGGAGATGACCTTGCCAATCCAAGTCGGGCCGGAAACGTTCGACGCAGTTTTTTATATTATGGACATCATGCCTGCCTACAGTTGTCTCTTGGGCCGGCCATGGATCCATGCTGCTGGTGCCGTGACCTCCACGTTGCACCAAAAGCTCAAATATGCTGTCGGAGGAAGCATCGTAACCGTGTGTGGCGAGGAAGACATAATGGTGAGCCATTTGTCGTCCTTTAAGTACGTGGAAATGGATGGCGAAATCCATGAAACTCTTTGCCAAGCATTCGAAGCTGTCAAGGTGAGAGAAGTAGCTCCTGTAGTCACAGAAAAGCCAGAGATGAATCTCTCCTCGTTCAAAGAAGCTCGGGTCGTCGTCCAAGCTGGATCTACCCCAGGCAGGGGGCGAATTTTGGAGATACCCAACAAGCAGGATAAGTTTGGATTGGGATATTCTCCTGGAGCTGAAGCTTCTTCTTCTTCGTCTAGCAGTGCGTCTCGAGGTAAAGGGCCGATCTAATTTACCAGTGGCAGAGTGATCTTCGAAGGCATCAACGCGACGTCTGAAGATAGCGGGGGTAGCGATTGTGACCTCGACTCTTGGATCCAGCCAACCAAGCCAAGCGAGGGCCTCAACAATTGGACCATCAAGGATATCATCCAGATGACGAGTGAAGAGTAATGATTTACTTTTTCCAATCATTGTACAACCCTATGTCCTACCCGGGGCATAGTGGTTTTATTGTCAGGGCCTTGTTGGATTATGTACATGCATTTTGTTAATAAATCAAAGGCGTTTTCTTCGTATTCAAATTTTGTGATCTCTGTTATTCCTGTTTTATATTTGTTTTGAAAAACAGTAAAATGGCAACGGGGTTTGTGCTAACCTGCACATCCTTGTTTTAAAACTTAACCCTTGTTATTGCAGGATTCACATAACAGATGACATCGACTCTGGACCCTCTACGGCTCACTTCGACTTCGATTTCCCGATCTATCAAGCCGAAGAAGAGATTGATGAAGACGAAGACCTTCCTGAAGAGTTGGCCCGCTTGTTGAAACAAGAGGAAAAGGTTATTCTTCCTCATGAGGAGGAGATCGAAATCGTGAACCTGGGTTCTGAAGAGCTCGTCAGAAATGTCAGGATAGGGGCAACACTGCAGAGTGATGTCAAGCAGAGATTGGTCGAGATGCTAAGAGAGTATAGTGACGTCTTTGCTTGGTCATACGAAGATATGCCCGGACTTGACACGGATATCGTGGTCCACCACTTGCCGCTGCGAGAAGATTGCCCTCCCGTTAAGCAAAAGCTTAGTAGGACGAGACCAGACATGGCCGTTAAGATCAAAGAAGAAGTGCAGAAACAACTTGATGCTGGCTTCTTAGCGGTCACCACTTATCCTCCGTGGGTCGCCAACATAGTGCCTGTACCGAAGAACGACGGTAAGGTACGCATGTGCGTCAATTATCGGGATTTGAATAGGGCGAGCCCTAAAGATGATTTCCCGTTGCCTCATATCGATGTGTTGGTCGACAACACAGCCCAGTTCTCCTTGTTTTCGTTCATGGATGGCTTCTCCGGTTACAACCAGATCAAGATGGCGCCGGAGGACATGGAGAAAACGACGTTTATCACTCCCTGGGGAACATTTTGCTACAAGGTAATGCCCTTCGGTCTGAAGAACGCAGGGGCCACTTACCAACGAGAAATGGTAACTTTGTTTCATGACATGATTCATCACGAGATTGAAGTCTATGTTGATGACATGATTGCGAAGTCCCAAACGGAGGAGGGACATCTGGTCAATTTGCTGAAGCTTTTTGAGAGGCTTAGGAAATTCAGGTTGAGGCTGAATCCTAACAAATGTACTTTCGGAGTACGGTCTGGAAAGTTACTGGGGTTTATTGTGAGCGAACGAGGCATCAAGGTTGATCCTGCGAAAATAAAAGCAATACAAGAAATGCCAGTGCCGAAAACAGAAAAAGAAGTTCGTGGTTTCCTGGGCCGAATAAACTACATTGCAAGGTTTATCTCTTAGCTCACGGCCACGTGTGAACCAATGTTCAAGCTTTTAAAGAAAGATCAGGCAATTATCTGGAACGAGGATTGCCAGAAGGCATTTGACAAGATAAAGCAGTATCTTCAAGAACCTCCAATCTTGATACCCCCAGTGGCTGGACGGCCTTTAATCATGTACTTGACAGTTCTTGAGAATAGTATGGGGTGTGTTCTCGGTCAGCACGACGAGACGGGCAGAAAGGAGCATGCCATTTACTATTTGAGTAAAAATTTCACTGACTGTAAATCTCGCTACTCGATGCTGGAGAAGACGTGTTGTGCACTAGCCTGGGCTGCCAAACGTCTACGACAGTACATGCTCAATCATACCACCATGCTAATTTCGAAGATGGATCCGATCAAGTACGTCTTCGAGAAGCAGGCTCTTTCGGGCAGGATTTCCAGATGGCAAATGGTGTTAACGGAATATGATATTCAGTACGTGTCCCAGAAGGCCATCAAGGGAAGCGTATTGTCTGATTACCTTGCCGAACAGCCAATCGAGGATTACCAGCCGACGAAATTTGAATTCCCTGACGAGGATATCATGTTTCTCAAAGCGAAGGATTGCGATGAGCCGTTGCCCGACGAGGGGCCAGATAGGAAATCCCAGTGGAAATTGATATTCGACGGGGCGGTTAATTCCTACGGAAGTGGCATCGGGGCTATCATCACGACTCCCCACGGATCCCATATCCCGTTTACTGCGAGACTGACGTTTCCAGTCACCAATAATGAGGCGGAGTACGAAGCATGCATCATGGGTCTAGAAGAGGCAATTGATTTGAGAATCAAGAATCTAGACGTATATGGTGACTCAGCGCTTGTGATCAACCAAATTAAAGGGGAGTGGGAGACTCGTCAATCGAATTTGGTGCCGTACATGAACTATGCCAGAAGGCTACTTCCGTTCTTCGATCGAGTGGAACTCCATCATGTGCCCAGAGCGAAAAATCAGATGGCCGATGCCTTAGCCAAGTTGGCTTCAATGTATAAAGTCAATTTTTGGAATGAGGCTCCAAGAATTGTCCTGTCTCGTCTTGATAGACCTGCGTTTGTCTTTGCAATCGAGGAAGCCGCCGACGGCAAGCCATGGTTCCATGACATCCAGACTTTCCTTATGACTAAGGAGTATCCTACGGGTGCGTCAACCCAGGATAAGAAGACTCTGAGGAGGCTGTCTGGAAATTTTTATCTCAATCCTGATGGAGTTCTGTATAAGAGAAACCATGATCTCGTGCTACTCAGATGTGTAGATGAGAAAGAGGCGAGTATGCTCATGGAGGAAGTCCATGAAGGCACATTTGGTACGCACGCCGGCGGGCATGCTATGACGAGAAAGATCCTGAGAGCAGGATACTACTGGCTGACGATGGAATCAGATTGCTTTAAATTCGCGAAGAGATGTCATAAATGCCAGATTTATGCTGATAAAGTTCATGTGCCGCCGTGCCCGTTAAATGTCATGTCCTCCCCGTGGCCGTTCTCCATTTGGGGCATCAACATGATATGGCAAGATCGAGCCCACTGCATCTAACGGTCATCGCTTCATTCTGGTAGCTATCGACTACTTCACCAAGTGGGTGGAGGCAGCCTCATATGCTAATGTGACCAAGCAGGTGGTGGCTAAATTCATAAAGAGGGACATCATTTGTCGTTACGGAATTCCCGAGCGGATCATTACTGATAATGGTTTGAATCTAAATAACAAGATGATGAAGGAGCTGTGCCAGAGTTTCAAGATTGAACACCACAACTCATCTCCTTACCGGCCGAAGATGAATGGCGCCGTTGAAGCAGCCAATAAGAACATAAAGAAGATTGTTCAGAAGATGGTTGTGACCTACAAAGACTGGAACGAGATGCTGCCATTTGCACTGCACGGTTATCGTACGACGGTACGTACGTCGACCGGGGCAACTCCTTTCTCCTTGGTGTACGGTATGGAAGTTGTCCTACCGTTAGAAATGGAGATCCCTTCTTTGCGAGTTTTGGTTGATGTGAAACTCGACGAGGCAGAATGGATTACGAACCGACTGAACCAACTCAGCCTGATGGACGAGAAGAGGTTAGCATCGATTGCACATGGTCGTCTGTACCAAAGCTGAATGAAGAAAGCGTATGATAAGAAGGTGCGTCCTAGAAGCTTTCAGACGGGTGATCTCGTCCTGAAGAAGATTCTTCCTCCACACTCCGATCACTGGGGCAAGTGGACTCCGAATTACAAAGGTCCATACGTTGTCAGCAAGGTCTTCTCGGGAGGAGTTTTGTTGTTATCCACGATGGATGGTGAAGATTTTGCATCCCCAGTGAACGCGGACGCAGTTAAAAAATACTTTGCTTGAAAGCGACCCGCTGGACAAAAAAGGAGAGTCCAGGCAAAAATGGGGCATCCCGGCGAACCAAAAACAGAATAAAAGGTTCGGGCAAAAATTAGGGATATAAATTGAAAAAAATGTACACCCGCGAAGTCGAAAACCTACACTGGGCGACTTCGGCAAAAAAGGGTATCCCGGTGAACTGAAAACCCGCAAAGGGCGGTTCACGCAAAAGTTAGGGATTTGAAAAAAGAAAATGACTGCGTTCCGCGTGTGGACTTTCTTTGTTTAGTGGTTCGGAAGACCTGAGGGCCGTTTGTCCGAATCAATCTCTTCCGAAGCTGAAGCGTCGGAGAAGTATCGAAGTCGAGTGGGTCATAGAGGGATCAACTCATGGTGTTCGTCTACGCCTCGTTGCCGACATTTGTATATACTGATGTATATTTATGTTTTATTTTTGTGCGGCTTCCTCATTCCAGGAGCTTGCATCTATTGTAAAACATTTTTACCCATTCGGGGGTTCGTTATCAATAAAAAGCATACTATTCAGCAATTCTGTTTGCCTGTTTAGCATTTACCTATTTTATTTGCGAAAAAGAACGCCGATATTTTTGATAAAATGCGCATACATAAACTTACTGGCTTAGGCCACTGATTGTTGAAACAACGAATTACTTGAATATTGTCACGAGATAATAACCTTGATAGGTCCCTTTGAGAAGGGTATCTTGTTTGTTTGTTTGTTTGTGTTGTTACAGGTGTAGCATATTCCAGACAGTGCGCCGTGCGCATCCCGAAGAAGGATGACTCCTCTTTCTCCAGCAGAGTTCAGTAGCCTCTTCCCGCAGAGTCTGAACGCGAGATCGTGAGCATTGATATGTCTCCCCAGGCAGAGATGATTCTCTCCCCAACCAGATGCATCCTGAAGGAATGTCATCTTCTCAGCTGAGTCAGGCGCCGAAGCGCATGTTCATCCCCCAGCACCAGGTCACAAGTGCAGGTTTCGTAGGAAACTATTTGTTCACTGAAGTGTGCAGCAACTGATAGTCCAGACTGAAGTCTCCAGCGGAATTGAAATTCCACACCAGAGTCGTACTCTCCCCCGAAGTCGGATGATTCCTTCTTCTCCAGCAGAATTGAGATTCCCCACAGAGTCGTACTCTCCCCGGCAAGCAGAATGATTTCTCCTTCCTCAGCCGAGTTTGCAGATCCCCAAGAGAGTCGAATCCTTGGAAGCTGCTCAAGCCATGATTGGTTCTCCCCAGTGGAAGGTTGAACAACCGAAGTTGTTTCCCCACAGAGTCGTATCTCCAGGGAAGTAGCCGCGAAGGCCAGACAGTTTATTCCCGCGATTGACATCGCTTTCCCTCAGCAGGTCCAAGTTCTCGTAGAGCTTCATTCCCCCGCAGCAGTCAACTGAAGTTGTGTCCCCTGCGGAGTCCAATTGAGATTGGTGTGACCTTGTTCTCCTCAGCAGGATGATTCCACTATCTGAGTAGTTCTTTCTCCTTGACAGGAGGTTCTCCTTTCAGCATTTATTTTGCTGACGGGATCGCATCATATTGCATGATTGCATAGCATTTATCATAAACGCATAGCATTTCCACCGTGTGGAGCATTGCGCCGTTGCCGAAGCATAGGCATAATGAACATGATCTAGGTTGTTACCGTTCTTGTTTTGCAGGTGTTCCGCCATAGAATCGATTGCTCAGGATGATTCCTGACATCCTCACCAGCGAAGCCGCTTGCTCAAGATGATTCTTGAGGTCCCCAGCGAAGTCTTCAGTTCAAGATGATTCTTGAATTCCCCAACAGGGTCGTGTGCTTACGATGATTCTTAAGATCCCCAGTGCAGTTTCCAGAATGGTTGCTCAAGTTGATACTTAGAGTCCCCAATAAAGGTTGCCCAGGATGATTCCTGAAATCCCCAACAGAGTGTTCGCTCAGGATGATTCCTGAAAGCTCCAGCATGGTTACCGGTGCAAGATGATTCTTGAAGGTCCCCAACGGAGTTATTTGTCCAAGATGATTCTTGAAGTCCTCAGTAGAGTTGATTCATCCAGAATGATTTCTAGACCCCCGGAGCGGAGTTACTTGATAGTTCTCCAGAACCCCCAGCGGAGGGGCGTTATCCCCAGCAGGTTTTGAACGGCGAAGTTGAAACCTCCCTTGAAGACTCCATGATTGAAGTCTGACCGTGTTAATGAAGCAGTTCTCTCAGCTGATGCAGAGTGCCTGATGGCAGAGGTTCAGATATTCCCAATTGGCTCATGATTGACCAAGAATTCTATTCCCGACTTGCTGACGAAGTCCGGCTGATGCCCGACGAGTTCTTTGGATGCCTGATGGCATGATCAACCTGATGGTTGAAGTCCGGCTGATGCCCGACAATTCCTTTGAATGCCTGATGGCATGATCAACCTGATGGTTGAAGTCCGGCTGATGCCCGACAGTAATGCGGAATGCCTGATGGCATGATCAACCTGATGGTTGAAGTCCGGCTGATGCCCGACAGATGTCTTTGAATGCCTGATGGCATGATCAACCTGATGGTTGAGGTCCGGCTGATGCCCAACAGTTTTCTTTGAATGCCTGATAGCATGATCAACCTGATGGTTGACCTGAAGAGTCCCAAGGAATCGTGATGCCTGATGGCATGATCAACTATGTACTACCAGTTACCGGGTGACCAATTCTCCAGCTAGTTTCCGTGCAGCTATTATTGCAGTGTTCGAAGATTTGTTCCCGTCAGAGTACCGTGTACTTGTGCAGTTGGCAAATTTCCAGGTTTATCGGTATTCAACCGTCTCGCACCTTGATTGGATGAGAGTCGTTCGCTCCTCACCCAGTCAGGTTCAAGCCGTTTGAATAGGGGCAGCTGTTGCACCCCAAAATTTGACCAACATTTATTTACCTAGCATGATCATCTGCATCTCATTGATATGTGGGCAGTAGATCAAGGGGTATGATTACCCAACAAGAGTTGTATGAGACTATGAAGCTAGCCAAGAAGGTTGTTCAAGTGTTCAAAGGTTGATACCTTTGTCAGAGAACTCAAGAGATCCTCAGAGAGATTGGTTGAAACCAAGGTTGTGTGTCTCATAACTTGAGAGTTGTGGGGAGCTCCTCAGATGATTATGAGGCTATGAGGATGGACTTGAAGCTTTGAGAGAGCTTATGATATGTCTTGAAAGCCATCATGAAGCCTAGAGAGGTCATTGTACAAGAATTCAGAAGATTCAGCCATGAGTGGTGGAATTAGGGTTTGACTGGGTCAACCCTAGGTGAACTGATGATTTGGAGAGGGTTGAGACCTAATCCAAGAGCCATGTGATCATGGATTGATGCATTGAGATGATATAAGGATGATTCTTAGACCAACTCATCATGATTGAAGAGTTTGAGAAGTTTTAAGCTAGGGTTTCTAAGGCTTGACAGTGTAAAATCCCCTAGTTTGATCCCTATCTTCAAGGCAGTGTAGCTCAAGAGGTGATTGTCATCTCATCTTTCCCACAACATGAATGTTGTAGAGCTTGCTCTTAACTTTAATTTTAGTACTATAAGTCCTTGATAGGATTTGTAGAACTCAACTTATGGCTTTGACAAGTCAAGGGCATTTTGGTCATTTGGATATTATAGGTCATTTCAAGCATAAGGCCATATCTCCTATTTCCAAGCTTCAAATGGAAAAATCTTCAACATCAAACTTGCTTAGAATGATGTTTTAAGGCTAGTAGGGAGGTCATGAGATGTTGAAAAGGCTTGTATCAAAAAGTGATAAAAATGGCCTAAAATGGAGGCATAAGTTAAATAAGTTGAAATTGGAAATTGGAAATCCCAAGTTACACATCCAAACCATGGCATATAATAGGTCATTTTGACTCTAAAAGACATTATAAAAACAATGGTTCAGCCACAATTTTGATTTGATGCCTAGATCATAGGGCTGCTTTGGAAATGGCTTGCTTGCATCTTAAGGCACAAAGGCAAAACTCAAAGAAACTCAATGAACAAGTTAGTTATGCATCTCAACACATCATACATCTCATATGGGGAGAATTTCAAGTCAGAATTGGTGGTTACAAGAGGCTTGGCATGAGATAGCACATAAGGAGAAGTGAATTCATAATGTCATGACATGAGATTTCTAATTTCTCATGGGAAGGTTCTAGATGGTTCTAGATGATTCTAAACCACTCTATATAACATGTAGAACTTGCTCAAATGCAAGGTTGGTGTAAGATTTGAGAGAAGAGAGAGTTGGCCATTTCACTTGCCTCCATTGCAAGTTGAAACTGAATTCCCTATTCTGAACCATTTCCATTCATTCTTTCCATTCATACACACTCCATTGATGATAGTGAAGCTGTGCAGATCAATTTGAGAGCAAATCCATGGTGAATTGAGGAATTGGCAATTGGATTTTCAAGGTAGCAAGTCAGAATCGAATTCTGAGATTCAAGCACTCTCCCTCAAATCTTTTGCAAACAGTAGCAAGATCATCATCCAAGGAAGCTTTCTGAAGAATTTCAAGGCTTGAAGGGGAGGTTTTCACCATCTGTTGATCAAGAAATACCAGGTTTGCAAATTCTCCACTACACCATAATTTATGCATTGCTAGGTTAGTTTATTAGTGTAGAAAGGTTAGAGACACATAGGTGATGATTTCTGGAGAGTTAGGGATCAATTGATGAAGATTGAATATTGGACACCATTTCTTTGATGATCAAGAACTCGTGGTATAATGAGACATAACATGAATTAGATAGCTAATTTCATTCAGTGTGAGTTGGTGAGTATTCTGATGCAAGAAATTTCAAGAACCATGATAGTTGAGGTTTGAGCTTCTTTTTGATTCGCGATCGGGTTTTAGGTTTGAAGATGTTTCAATTGATTCTGATGTTAGGGTTGTGATCAGTATGGAATTTAGAACATGTTAGTGTTTTAAATCTTGGTTTTGGATGAAAGATTGAGGAGATTCGAATCGAGGAAGGGTGAGGTTTGAAGTTCTGTTGCTATGGAGTTTTCCCTCCACGTTCAGGGCTCAAGGTTGATGATGATGTTGTGACCGTCAGATGCACCAAGACCTGTTGACTTCAGCTTGATCCGTTGGCCACGATTTAATTTCTAGTTGTGAAGACTTAGTCTGAGAATAACCCTAAACGTAGCGTTTCACTTAAAATAGGGTTATGGGCTTAAGTCAGGATTTGCTAACCACACCACCCACCATGGCCCATTGTGAATATGAACTGATTTCTATTACTTTTCACACCGTGGATTTTCCTTTTTATTTCTATTTTTGCTATTGTTTTCTGATTGGCAACTTGGGCTTAGCGCATTACTATCTGAACCCCCACTTTAAGCCCATCATCCATAGTGAACTGCATCTGGTTACTAAATACACCACATCATTTCATATTTTCATTTTATTTTCTCCATTTTATGTTAAACTTTGAAAAATCATAATAAATGGAAAAATAACTATTTTTGCATGGGGATTTTTTCTCCCACTTCATGATAATGTCTAGAAAATTATAAAATAAAAATATTTGCATTTCATGCATTTTTAATATTTTTTGTGTATTTTCCACTTTAATTGCTTTTATATTCTTTTATGTTGATACATGAATTTGTAGAATTTTGTTTAGCTAGTTCCCTTAGTATTTTTAGGCCATTCTTTTTAGGATAGTTAGAATAGGACTTTAGATTCCCCCTGGATTTATTCCATAATTTTTTGATGAATTGTAGAGTAGTTTTGCTTAGATGATTTTAGGTTGTATAGAACTAGGTTAATCCTTAACATAGGTCCACAATAACACTAGAATTTTGGGTTTCTAGGTCAAGATAGATATTGGGACATGTAAGGGTATTAAGGGTAGGTATATAGGATCCCTTAGAAATTATATTAGGTTTTAATATAGTGGTTTACTATTTTTAGATGATTTTTGTAGTTGATGATTGTTTGTGTTGCCCTTGTGGGCTTGAATTTGTGTTTGCTTTGCTTGGTGGGCTTGGAGAGCTTAGTATTGCTTGGAGGAGCATTGAGGAGCATAGTAGGAGCATTGACGAGCATTGAGGAGCTTGAGAGCTTGATCTTATTTGTTTTGTTGATTGTTTTAGGGTTAGGGATTAGGAAGAGTTTATACCTAGTTAAGTTCTTTCTTAAACATGGATGGTATCTTTCACCTCCATTCCTCCCTATGATTCAAAGTCCTTCCATGGCATTCACCTCTCTCCTTTGGAGGGATAAGTGATAGTACCTAGGAAGTAGAACTTTTGAGGGAACCATTCCTTTGATGTTGAACCCTTATAGGTCACCTTTGGTGGTCAATAAGCAGTTCAATATCCCCAGCTTATCCAGTAAGTGATTTCCTCTGGTTTGAGTATCTTGAGAGATGCTGAGCTTGAAGATGAAGACTTTAATGAAGAGTATGGAAGAGGATGAATCCTTGAGTATTGCCATTCCAGCTGAGGCTTGAAGAGCAACAAGAGCAAGTTGATACTTGAAGACCCCTGAAGATTAGATGCAGCCTGAAGGTGGAACTGATCAAGGAGCTGAAGCTCAGAAAAGATAAGTTGAAGCTTATGTTGAAGGGTTGAAACCTGGGAAAGCAAATTGGTATTTGTCAAGAGTGATGGAAGTCTGAAGACTGAGTTGCTGTTCGAAGAGCTGAAGCTTGAAGTTGAGAGAGGAGTTGATCTGTTCTTTTCTCTGTTTTTCTTTTCTGTATTGATGTGTTTTGTTTGACTTGCTTGATGCATTAGAATAAGTTCATATCTAGACTAGGTAGAATCTAGGAGCATGATTGCACTAGAGGTTGAGTTGCTCCCTCTGCTTGTATTGTTACTGTGTGGCTTTGCTTGCGGGTATTCGGTAGAGCCCAGCTCCCTTGCCCATGTGGTTTGTTTGCCTGATGGCATTTCATTTTATTTTCTTCTGTATGATTGCAGTTTACTATATATTGCTTGATAGCATGTTGTTTTATCTTTCAGTATCATTACTGTTATCCATTCTGGCTTGAGGTTGAGATGAGCTTGTGGAGGCTGATGCCCCACACACATTTCCTCCCTCACTTGCATTGCATGCATTTTACTGTTTAAGCTGATGCTTTGTCTGTTTTGGTGTATCATTGACATGATCCCTTAGGACTCTCATTTCCTTTGATAAGGAATTGATGATAGAACTTTAGGTTGAAACCTATGCATGACAACTTCTAGGAGTTCCCTGTTCAAACCTTAACCATAGGATGAATTCATGGCGTGACAACAGTAGGACTTGATAGTCTCCCTCCTAGTTGGGCCTGTTCTCTCCTCATCTCAAAACAGTTTAAGATACAGTAAACATGAATGATTTCTTTCGTACGTTACGAGCCTTAAGCTATCTGAGAAAGGATTGTGGGAGAGTTTCTTTTCCACAGTCTGGATGTTTAGTATGGTACCCTTTGGGTGACATGCGACGCATTCACTCTCAGGTCATAGTCTCTAGTGCGATTGAAATTGCAAACACAATAAAAAACACTTCTTTCGTAAAAGACAGGAAATAACCCGTAGTGTCCCGAACTACGTGAGCTCTGATCTCTCATACCTGTTGAGAGTACGTAGGCACAATACTGATGTATTGGCGAGCTACCTTCCCCCATAACCCGTCGTAGGCCGAACTACGTTGACTCTGATTTCTCATGCCCTGATGAGAATACGTAGGCATAAAGTGCGACGCTTTGCCGAGTCATTTTTTCTTTTCTGTTTAAGCCAGCCTTGATAGGTAGATAGATAAAACCAACCCGTCCAAGTAAACACAACAAGCGTGGATCCCGTCGAGTAGGACGGACTTGAGGGGTGCTAATACCTTCCCCTTGCGTAACCGACTCCCGAACCCAGACAACGGTTGCGACGACCTTGTCTTACCCTTTTTCGTTAGGTTTTTCCGATCGTTTCCTTTCCCGCTCTGAGGGATAAATAACAAAATGTGGCGACTCTTCTGTTGTGCCGACACCTTATTTTCGCGCAAGCGACAGTTATACCCTTGTGTGACTAAACGCGCCTTGTTGCGAGTTATTACCCCGTTTTCGTCCAGTTTATTCCTAAACACCCATCGGGTGCCAATTACTCGATGACCTTGAGGAGGAGGGACAAGGTCCCAAACCTCATTTCTCTTGAACTGGTTGAGTTCCTCATGCATAGATAAGAACCAATGTTCATCGAGTAAGGCTTATTTCGGGTTTTTAGGTTCCATATGAGAAACGAAAGCGAAATGATAACAAAAATTACTTATCTTAGACCAAGTCGTCACCCCCTTTGATATATCACTGAGGATATTGTCGATGGGATGATCTTTGGAAGACTTCCAAGCTGGAGGAAGATCATCTTTTTTAGACGGATGAACTACCTCAGCTTTTTCATGGCCGTCATCTTTTTCCTCCTCAATTTTGGCTAGGTCGGGTTGACCAATTCCTGACTCGGAACTTTTGAGTATGTGTTTCGAAGAAACAACCGCACCATGAACAACACTACCTTTTCCGACATTTCTCGAACAAGATTCATCAAATGTTACGTGTAGAGACTCTTCAACAATAAGTAATCTCTTATTGTAAATTCTATAGGCTTTACTTGACTGAGAGTATCCGAGGAAGATACCTTCGCCGGCCTTAGAATCAAATTTACCCAAGCTTTATTTTCCATTATTCAACATGAAACACATACAGCCAAAGACATGTAGGTGAGACACATTTGGTTTGCACCCTTTTAAAAGTTCATACGGTGTTTTGGTTAGAATAGGGCAGATAAGCACCCTATTCAATACATAACATGCCGTACTTATGGCGTCAGCCCAAAAATACTTAGGTAATGCACTTTCATTGCTCATGGTTCTCCCTAATTCTTCTAAAATACAATTTTTGCGCTCCACAACCCCATTTTATTGAGGGGTACATAGAGCGAAGAAGTTGTGATCAATACCGTGTTTACAACAATATTCCTCAAACAAATAGTTCTCAAACTCACCTCCATGATCACTCCTAATTGATATTATATTTGTGTTTAATTTGTTTTGAGAAAGCTTAGCAAAATTTTCAAAGGCTGCGAATGTATCACTCTTGCTAGCCAAGAAGATAGTCCAATAAAATCTTGAAAAGTCATCGAATATTACAAACCCATAATATTACCACTAGACTTTTAATTCTAGATGGCCCAAATAAATCCATATGGAGAAGCTCAAGAGTTCTCGTAGTTGAAACAATATTTTTAGATTTAAAAGAGATCCTCGTTTGCTTTCCCATTTGGCAAGCATCACAAAGGTGATCCATGGTGAACTTAATTTTAGGCAGGACTATGACTAGATCTTGTGAAACTACCTTGTTTAGCAAGTCAATGTTGACATGTGCTAGATGTCTATGCCATAACCATGAGTCCTCACTCATTGTTATGAGACATTTATCACTAGTCAAAGATACTTCATTCAAATCCAGCATATAAACATTATTTACTCTTAAACCATTAAACAAGCTCTTCATTTCATCATTATGCACAATTTGGCAACAATCTTTTGAAAATGATACATTGTATCCGTTGTCGCATAATTAGCTAATGTTAATGAGATTATGTTTAAGGCCCTCGATAAGCAATACATCAGAGATGGTAGTGGAAGAGGGATTACCTACATTACCTTTTCCAAGTATTGCACCATGGTTGTTGTCCCCATAGGTTACATATCCCTTCTTCTTTGCCACGAAGTCGATGAAGAGAGATATGTCTCCTATCATGTGTCTTGAGAAACCACTATCGAGAATCCATCTTCTCTCGGTGATCTCAAGACGTTGTACCTATGAAAAATAATTAACAAGAGTAGGTACCCAATGGCTTATTGGGTCCTAAGTTGTGAGTGACAAAATGGTCGCATTTAGGCAACCATTGATAAATGCCTTTAGGAACCAAAAATCTCCTAAAACGGCATTTAGCAATGGTGTGACCTTTCTTGCAACAATACAAACAAGAAAAGTTAACTTCTAAATTAATTTTGCTATCATGATTTCTTACAGCATATGTGTATTTTTGATATGGACTAACCATATTTTTTCTAGAATTAGCTTTATCGATGGTAAAAGTAATTTTGGGCTCTATAGCCTTGTTCAGTTTGGCATTTAGGTTTCTAACTTCATTTTTCCAAATGTAACAAGTATCACACTCAAAGCTAACAACTCTTTTTCTTAGATCCTCATAACCTACTTTTGTACTCTCCACTATGGAAGTTTTTAGTGCCTCAAGTTTCTTTTCGGAATCACAAATCTTTTGCTCTAGGTGAACAAAGATTTGGTTATTTGAGGCAAGCCGTTTAAAGGCTTCTTTGCTTCATAATGCAAAGTATTAAAAGCAGTTTGTAATTCAAAATGAGACATTTTAGAGGAATTTTCATACTTGGCATGTCGTACCTTTTTGTTCTTTTTATGGGCTGAAAGACAAAGATTGAAGGATTCATCTTCATCACTTGAGCTTTCATCCTCGGAGGATTCGCTGTCGCTTTCCCAAGCTATATACGCTTTCCTTGGCTTAGATTGCTTCTTGTGTGATCTACTTGTTTCTTTTTCTTTTCCCTTTTTGTTCAAGGGACAATCCAGTTTGTAGTGTCTGGTCTTTCTGCAAGTATAACATGACCCTTTTGTCTTATTTCCTTTAGTGCCATCATTTCTAGAATACCTTGATTGTTTACGGAAGTTGACAAGATTTTTCTCAGAGTGTTAGATACAATTCTTTTTGACATAGCGGTTGTAACACTTTACAAACAGCCCCATATCCTCACTCTTGTCATCCTCTTCGTCATCACTCGAAGTGTAATCACTATTCTCTTTAGTTTGAGATTTTGAGGAAGAAGTCTTGAGATCAATAGACTTGTTTTCAGTATTTTTCATTTTCTCCTTCTTTTCCTTCTTTTCATGTTGCTCTAGGCTTAGAAGCACTAGTTCATACTCTTGCAGCTTTCCAAACAATGTTTTGAGATCCAAAATTGTGAGATCGTTAGCTTCTTCGATGGCGGTTACCTTCGGTTGCCATTCCTTGTTAAGACATCTCAAAATTTTGTTAGTAGCAACATCATTTGCAACTAGCCTACCCAGTGAGTGCAATCTATTGATGATATGAGTGAATCTCTTTTGCATGTTCGCAATGGTTTCCCCTTGCTCCATGTGAAAGAGATCAAACTCTTGTGTTAACATATTGATTCTCGCTAGCTTAACATCATTGGTTCCCTCATGGGCAACTTGCAATGAGTCCCACATAGCCTTTGAAATTAAACAATGAGAAACCCTATAATATTCATCCACTCCTAATGAGGAGATCAAAATATTTTTGGCTTTTCAATCATAATTATATTTCTTCTCGTCATCATCGTTCCATTGTGCTTCAGGCTTAGGCACAATCATGTTATTCTCATCAATCATAGTTATTTTAATTGGACCGTTAAGATAACATTCCACACTGTAGTGGGGAAATTTGTGAGTACAAGCTATTGATTATTAACTCAAAAAAAAAGAGTCGTCACTGCACTATTATTTTATCCAAAAAAGGAAAGGAAAAAGAGCGAACAAAACCAAAGAGTTATAAATCAAGAACAAGAACAGAGACCGGGGTAAGGGGATTGGTTATACAATGGGAAGGTGTTAGCATCCAAAACGTCTATAGTACTCTATAGGAGCCCTTTGAAATATTTACGCTTTTTGGCTTGAAAATGGTTTGTTTTGAAAAGAGATTGGGGAGATAAGAAGACAATTATTTTTTTTAGATTTTTGTGTTTGGAGAGACTTATCGT
The DNA here is from genome assembly GCA_963859935.3 of Lathyrus sativus. NCBI lineage: Eukaryota > Viridiplantae > Streptophyta > Magnoliopsida > Fabales > Fabaceae > Lathyrus > Lathyrus sativus. The sequence continues at coordinate 434,297,225 of OZ012737.1, forward strand.
CTCATGCCTACGTACCCACAAAGTGAAATATAGGATCAAAGCCTCGTAGTTCATGGTACAAATAACAAAAAGTTTATTGGTTTTGATTTATTTTAAATGTAAATACAAGTCGTCATTTTAAGGAGAAAACTACGACTAGTCGCCCACAAGTATAAGACAACATTTGCGTCACCTAAAGATGGAGGATTTTCTTTGATTATCAACAAGTCTATCACTCAACATCAAAGTGGAAAATGTCAAAATATTAATACTATGGAAAATAGGAGAATTATATCTCAACTATGGAAATGACTCATGTCTAAACTTTATAAAAAGTTTTAAAATGAAAAGTGCACAAAAGGCACAAAAGGAGTGATTAGTTTCTTGTATTTTTATGTCTTTTGAAATTGGTCAAAGCATGATTAACATTGATTGACTTTTATTAAAAAAAACAACAAAGTCTAAAAATCACTTGACCAAAGTTAAGGTTTTATTATGAAAGCGGTTTTTAAGTTTGAAAATAAGAAAGTTTTTGAAAAAAGGGGAAGGTTTTGAAAATTTAAGAAGGGGAGGAGATGAAGTGACTACCCTAGAAAGCAAAATAAAAGCTAGAGATAAGAAGGATCTAACCAACTTGTATAAAAATCCATAGCAAGCCAAATAATAATTCCATCCTTCTTGAAGCATAGCTAATAAGCAAGCCAAATAAAAGTAAAGATCCATAATACTCCAAGTATAGGGAAATGATCCTAATTCTAAGTCCAATGGTCCAAAAATAGTCCAAGAAGTCCAAGTTCTAAGAATAGTCTAAGAGCATAGCCACAAATTTAAGAGCACCAAGTTTTTTAAAGGTTTCATCCTTTATTAGTGTTTTGGAACAAAGATATGGTCCAAATGGACAAAATAAAAATGGCGGAAACATAAACGTGTGTCCAACGGATAAAAGGAAAAATAATAGAAGCATAAAAAAAAGTATGATATGAGATGATAATTATGGAGCATAAAAATAAAAGAGAGATAGGGAGAAAGAAGGAAACATAAACAAAATTAGTATAATGAAAATGTTAGTGAGTTAGTAATTAGAACAAATGATCAACGTCATTTAATTCTTGCACTTAAACCAAGGTTAATGAAAACTCATTAGAGGATTGATAAGACCAAAGCCTCCTAACAATAAGCTTCATAGATGATGAACTTAAGACAAATAATCAACCATACTTGGACTTTGAAACATAGGTTCGAGCCACGAATGACCACTTTCCGATTACGGGACAATTTAGTGCTATGTTAAGCAATCGTAATCGTGTTTATGCAGAAAACACGACTATCTAAGGCCGGTCAATAATAATGTTAGTGCTAATGCATGCTATAGAAGTGATATGCAAATCATTCTCCGAAAGAAATACCGCACAAAAAGAAAAGTGGTAACGATCTCATCTTCATCAAGAACTTGAAATAAGTTCAAACGATATTGAAGATTTTCATCGATCAAAAGAAAAAGAAGAAGAAAAGAAATTCCAAATTGAATTACAAGTTCAAGATCATTCCATCTTTAAGTGCATCCACTCATATTGGTGGATGAAAGTACTAAACATATCATTAACTCAAAGCATCTAAAATGAATTATACGATTCACTTTAAAGATAGATTTGAATTGATGAATGTTTATCCAACTTCCTCTACATCCTAAGTCCAATGAATTTAAAGGGGAATATGACATTTAAAAGTGTATTTCATGGCCAAAACCAAAAGGGAATGATATAGGAAGAGGTGGGAACCAAAATAGACCCAAAATACAACCAAAAACTCAAAAATAACACTGAGTAGCCGGTTACCCAATATAAGGTAACCGGTTACTCTGCTGACAGTGGCGAAAAACAGCAAAAATAACACCAAAACAAGGCCAAAAAGTGGCAAAAACTTGATCAATCATTTCTACAAACACCTCATGATCAAGGGTGAAATTGAGCACGTAAATTAAAGTAAAATAAAAACAATCAACACCAATAGAACATGATATGCAAGTCCAAAGATCAAGCAACAAGGATCAATAATGGATCACATTGTGAAAGATGCATCAAGAGCAACATTGGTGTATCAAAAAAATTACCACTCCAAATCTGAAAATTCTTCAAATCAAACTCCACAAATACCATTTCAAAGCTTTGATATACTAGAATTGAGGATGAAAAAGTGAATGGATGAAGGTTTAGCTCAAAGATTAGTAAATTCTAGTGACAAACTTACTAATCTTTCAAAGGGAGAAAGAGCTTTAGTAAATTTGGTAATTGGAGAAAACTGAAAGTTAAGAAAGAGTTTGACAAGGTAATTTTGGCTATCAAAAGCTTGAGAAATGAGATAAATGAGGCCTCTATTTATAGGATTTAGGCTTGGAAAATTTGGTGGATTGGAGTTTGGTTTGGAAACAAAATTAGGCTTGGAATTTGAGTTTGGAGAAAGGTGATTAGTGAAGGTGTATGGTGGGAATTAATTATAATGAGGTAGGGGATTTAAAATGAAGTGATCTAAAATATTCTCATGTTGCAAAAAATACACATATTTTGGGTAATGAGCACATTACTGGATACCCATCACTAGGTAGAAAAATTTGGGTAATGAACTCACAAGGAAAGATTACCGACTACCAGTCACTAGGTAGAAAATAATATCGATAACTGACAAAAAAGGAGGAGAAAAATTCTACCTACTACCTATCACTAGGTAGAAACTAAAGGCAACAAGCTCGAGAGGAAAGATTTCCTTTTACCAGTCAAATGGGTAAAAACAAAGGATAACCAACCAAAAAGGGTGAGAAATGTTACCTACTACCAGTCAATAGATAGCAAAATAAAGGCAATATACTCAAAAGGTGAAGAAACATTACCGGATACCCATCACTAGGTAGAAAAATATGGGTAATGAACTCACAAGGAAAGATTACCGACTACCAGTCACTGGGTAGAAAAATATGTCGATAACTGACCAAAAGGATGAGCAATATACTCAAAAGGTGAAGAAACATTACCGGATACCTGTCAATAGGTAGAAAAATATGGGTAATGAACTTACAAGGAATACCTGCTACCAATTAATGGGCAGCTCAAATCACACAAGAAACTTCTCAAATAAAGAGACAACCATTTGTTGGGGATGAAATATCAATACCTCTGTCGAAGATCTCTAAAAGAGATACGGGCAGGTTAAATCATACAACAGACTTCTCATAGGAAATTATTCCACAGAGATGTCATCTGGTGGAAAAGCTGGTCGGATAAGGATCCACCATTTCACAATAAACTTCTCTATTGAGGATGAACTATAGAAATTTCATTTATTGCGAAGGTACAAATAAATTTATGGAGATTACACAAGCTGCTCAAATAATGAGGCTTCCATTTGTTACCAGGTGAGGTTTATCTTGCTGGGGACATACAAGTTACTCAAATAAAGAGGCTGCCACATGAAGTCACACAAGCAATTCCGAGAGAGTGTTATCAAAACACCACTGGGTAAATTCAAATCTTCATCTTCTGATGGGGAAATAAACAGATTTCTGCCGACGAAAATAAATCCTCATAATGGAGAAATAAATACCTTCTCATCAACCAGGTTTCACAACCTAGGGAAATCCAAAATGACCGCTGCAAGAGACAAAATTTCAATCCAGGAACACACTAGATAGAAACGGTCAAATAAGACTTGACCCAATGAGGAAATAACTCAACTGGGGAATAATTCCATCCAGATAAAAGCTAGGGAGGAAAGCTAAAACAAACATCTTCCACGAGACATAAACTCAGTGGGGAATTAGAAAGGATGGGCATTTTCTGCTTAGGGGTCAACACTATAATGGAGAGAGGACACACACACTCCGCAAGGATAACAACAACGGGGAAAGGCAAACACCACCAAAAATGCAGGATGCCAAATGCAACAAAAACATGCTATGCTTAACAAAATGAATGCGCATGCAATGCATATGCGTATGAGTATGCTGAAAAAACAGACAAAAAAGATAAATAGAGGGTGAACAAAACATCACAACACCAAAAAATACTCGGCTAATCTCAGCAAGTTGGAGACATCACTAGAGATCGTGCTTGGGATTAGCAACAGAAACCCTGCGAGAAATGATAAAAAGCCATCAAAGGAAAATAAATCCTACTACAAGGCTCAAATACCACTGTGAAAGAAAGATACTGCTTGGGGAGAAACACAAGGATCAATCTTCAAACATCGATAATCCAACAAGAGGGAACAACAATATGAACTCCGCTTTTGGGGAAAGATCTGTTGGAGAAAACATAGCAACACAAATATTCCAACTCTGTTTGAGGATAAGAAGAATCCATATGAAAATCTGCTCCAAAGGGATGGAGAGATCTACTAAGGAAAATAATGAATTCGCCAGAGAATTATAATCATGTAAACATCTACACAATTCCATTTGCGAATAACAAAGATCTTCTAGGGATACAATAAAGAACTCTGAGAAACATCCAATTCTGAGGGAGATATCCTGGACTTGTCGGGGAATAAGAAGTTAACATCATAGTAAAAAGTCAGGTTGTGGGGGATTTTAAATCAACACCCATCATAAGGCGAGTGAAAACCCGACAGGTAACTGCTATATCAACACTTCTTAGAAGAAAGAAACATTGTTCTCTTCTCGGGGAATATCCAAAATGAATATGCATAACCTTTACTAGGAATCAGGAAAAGACGAGTCTCTGCATGGGGATTAACATCAAGGAGAGGTGATGCTAAAAAATGCTCAACTGTCCAATCATAACCTGGCTGGATGAAAGAGACATACTCAGCTGGAGATAGTTTTAATCAAGACTTAGCTGGGAAAATCGAACAATATCCATCTCGTTATCCATAGGAACAAAAATTCTGCTAAGGCAATATCAGCAAACCCTACTGGAGAAACCTCAACATAACTCTACTGGGGAACTGCTAATAAATTCTACCAGAGGAGAAAGAAAGAACCCTGCTGAAGAAAAAATCAACAAACTCTACTAGGGAGAATAAGAACTTGATGAGGATCATATCCTATCTTTCACAACCAGAAGTGATAAATGCACATCCTCTGCATGAGATCAGCAAGGATAATTCTCTGGGTACTAACAACCTTGAGAGAAATAACTTGGAATTGCGCGGATAATTAAGAATTTAATCATTATAGAAAAAACTCAACCTGTAGAGGATTTTAAAACTCAACACAGGGTGAGAGAGAACCCAACAGTTGACTGCTATATCAACAGTTCTTAGAAAGGAAATATGATTCAGATTATCCATAAGAGAAACAAATAATAACGGAGGAGGTAGAAACCTGCCAAGGATTCCTCATCATGTTTCATCATAAAATGAGATGGGATCCAACAATCACATTCACACTTATATATGTTTGATCATCCTAACATCACTGGGGCCATAAAAAACATTCATAGTCCTGCTAAACCCTAGTTTCCCTGGCACAAACTTATTTGGAATTGTTCCATTCCTCCTCCTAGAGCACTACTGTTGTGGCACATAATGAAAAATCAAATTCCTTGTGATTCTAATTTGAAAATAAGAGGGTGTAATTTTCCTTCCATGTGTAGCATTTGTGCATGTCATGAAGATTCCACAATGTAAATTTTCTTCACATGAAATTTTGCTACGAAGTCGTGGCATTGGTTTAGTGGTCTCATGAGCACAAACTTTAGTCATATAGACCTTTTGAATATTGTGAATAACAATTAAGGCCCTCAACACGGTCTCATTCACGATGAATCTATTGTCAAAATCATCAATTCCATTTGGTTCCATCGAAATCAAAGTCGTAATAATGATGCCAAACCGAGTCTTGAAGTTGCTAAAGCTTGAAATTTCACTAGATCTACCACCTCTAATGACACCACCAACCTTGTTTCATGTAACACCACAATTTATTTAACTAATTTCCGTATATAAATTTTGTGATTGTATGTGTTGGTTGATGATTTTATGTGTTAGAAAAACCCTTGGGTGAAGGGTGGTAGTCTTAGAGATTAGACTTTGAGGTGTTGAAGGTGCATGAGCAAAAAGGTTGAGATATGGAGGGAGAAGTAGCAGTTAATATTATTATTTAATTCAGGTGATTTATATAGATAACAATGATAATTGATATTTAAATAATTATTTAAATTATTATGGTGATAGTGATATATTAAAATAAATAATTAATTTAGACTTATTAAAATAAATATTTAGTAGAAATAACATTATTTCATTTAGTTGGAGTAATATTTCAATTAGAAATAATAATAGAATAAAGTAAGAAATAGAGGGAATAGGAAGGGAACTATCAGAACGTGAAATTGAGAAAAAAGGAAGAGAAAGATAAGAGAGAGCTAGGACATTAGAGAAGAAGAACCTCCGTCATCTAAGGTAAGGGTGGGACTTCCTCTCGTATAAGTGATTGCATGATGAAATGTGGTTGGGTGATTTAGTTTCTCTATAATTGCATTTTCTTCTCTATGTGTTGAATCATTTGATATGTATGAAGATGCTATTAGGATGTATGCTTGGATGAATTGCGAGATGGGTTAATGATTTGTGGTGTTGTATGTTGTCCGGAATCAGAGTCTGAAACTTGAATAAATGATTTTTTTAATGAAAAATTGGGGTTTTAGGGATGTTTCAGAACTGATTTTCGCATAACAGAAATGTAGAAAATTACCACTGTCTAAGCGGTAAGCGGTTACACATGAGATAAATTTGTAGAAAAACTCAATTTTCAGGGGTGTAATTGGTTACCAGTTTTAGTGTAACCAGTTACAATGTACAAAAAACGTGAAATTGGGCATTTTTAGGGGGTGTAACCAGTTACATGTTTTGGTGTAACCTGTTACACTGGGAAAAGTATTACTTTCTATTTCTGGTTATGATGTAACCTGTTACCTGTTTTGGTGTAACCAGTTACACCTGCTGTGTCAACTCTAAATAATTCATAACTTGAGTTTCGGGTGTCCAATTGAGGTGTCATTCAAAGTGTAAGGAACCTGACGTAATGTACTTTAATTTAAAAATAATATCAATACCTGGAAATGATTTTAAGTATTGCGTAATGGTGTTGTTACCGCTATGTTACTATAATGCTATTGCTGAATGCTTGTAGTATATGTATGGCATGTGGTGGCCAGTATTGGTGTGGTACATTGGTGTCGCTACTGCGAAAAAGAGGGTCGACAAGGACAGAAGAGTCGCCACCATTCGTTATTTATCCCAAAGAGAGGGAAAGGAAAAGATCAGAGAAAATATACGAAAATGGGAAAAGACAGGTCATCGCAACCAAATCTTGGGTTCGGGAGTCGGTTACGCAAGGGGAAGGTGTTAGCACCCTTCACGTCCGTCGTACTCGATGGGATCCACGCTTGTTATCTATCTAAAGGGTGTTAATCTATCTAAGCTACAGACTCACAGGATAAAAGAAAAGAAAAAAGAGACTTGATAGAGCATCATCGCTCTATGCCTACGTATTCCCTCGTGCAATGGGAAAGTCAGAGTCAACGTAGTTCAGAAAACTACGGGTGAAGGTGGGGAAGGTTGCTCGCCAAGACATCGCCATCTTGTGCCTACGTATCCTCATCTGGTATGAGAAATCATAGAAAACATAGTTCGGGCTAACAAGACCACAGGTTGGTTCAAATGTTTTACCCGAGTAGGGTTAAACCTTAGTTCTAGCAGTTAGGTGTATGCAGCTCGACCATTGGAGACTTAGGCGTTACCTGTTTGCGGTAGAACCAAGAGTTAACAACACTCTTTTATGAAAAAGGTTTTCCATTAATCCCGAAGGATAAAAAGGTTTTATGTTTGTTTTTGAGTCTTTTATGAAGAAGAAGTGAATTGAATTGTGTTTGTAATTCATATTGCACTAAAGATTATGACTTAGGAGCGAATGCGTCGCATATCGCCCAAAGGGCATACGCTAAACACTCTAGACAATTGAGAGGAGCCCCCCAATTATCATCTCCTAAATGCTTAAGCCTCGTAGCGTACAACACTCATTATCCTTTATTAAGTGTTTTGAAGGAGTTTAAAGATGAGAAGAGAGAAGACACAACTAAGGGGAACTAGTTCAACCCTAAAGTTATCATGCAAAGTACACCTATGATTGATATAAAAAGGGAAGACTACCCTAATGCTATCATGCATGGGTTCAAGCCTAAAGTCTATCATAATCCATCTTAAACAAGAAAGATTAGAAGTCCTAAGGGAACATGGCAAAGGAAAACAAAAAGAAGAAGAAATAAGATGAAAAAGAAAGGATGCAAACATGCAATGCAACACAAAGAAGAAAAGGGAGGAAAAAGGTGTGGGGTAACAACCATCACAAGCACATCTCAACCTCTTCAAGCATGCAAAAGATATGCAAAACAAATGAGAGATGCAAACAAGTGAACTTAAACAAGTTCAAGCCAAAAGTGAGATGAAATGGGAGAAATAGAATTCCTACAACCATCTGTACATCAATCACCATGCCCAAAGGCAATGCAAGATGGAAAATGGAGAAGACATGATCAAGATGAGGATGAGATGATATGCTTGGGAAGAAAGCAACATCAAAGAAGAGACTCAACCACAAGCATCATAATTATCATGCAAGAAAACACCAAAGGAAATTCTCAACATGAATCATCATTCAAGAAAAACTCAAAGTACCTCCAAAGGAGGTACCAAATCATCTTAAATGAGACTCAAAGGTCCTTGGACAGAAGTGAGAACAAGAGAAGAGGATGCACAGATGAAAGAAGGAAAGGAAGCAAGACAAATTGCAAGGTAAGGCATGGTAAATAACCTAAGTTCCAAACACTTTCAACATTCAACATCAAATGCAAAGCCTTAAACAAAATGCCACTTACAACATGAACCAAGCAAGTGTATGACCTAGAAATTTGCAACCAATAACTTCAACATGTTAAGAATGTGAATTAAGAGGTGTTGGAAGCATATGGGATCCACAAGGGTCATTTCCCACAAAAGCTAGGCCAACTAGTATGTGTGAACCATCCTAAAAGGTGACTTGACTTGCAAGGTGCACCAAAAATAGGAAAATGATTCAATTAAATCCAAATAAAATACATAAAGCTCTCCAAGATGTTGGCAACCAGAGGCCAAAACATCACAACCAAAGTCCAATCAAAGCATCACCAAAGGAATTGATCCACTAAGGGTGCTCCACTTTGAAGGAGGGTTGTCAAGGGTAAAAAAGGAGCACATGAAAGTTAACCAAAAAGACGCTAAACATTGACCAAAACCATCCTCTAAGACACCTTAACTCATCATCAACATGAGGAAGAAGTCGCATTCGTTGGAGGTTTTAATTGGTCAACAAAATCAAACAAGAACAAAGAAGAACAAAATAAAAAACACTTAAAAACCCTTCCAATCATTAAATTCAATTTTAATTGAAAAATAAATGGAAAATGAAATTAAAAATTATCAAAAATTAAATAACACATTAAAGTGTCAGAAAATATTTTTGGTTGAATTTTTCATGATTGGAAGTATTTTTAAACATTTAAAATTAAAACAGAAAAGAAATTAAAATAAAATAAAACACATAAAGTGAAAAGGTGTGAATAGCCACAACCTGCGTTCAAATCCACTAGGCTCACAAGAAAGGGAGTGCAAATAGCAATAAAAGCCCAATATACTCAGCTTAGGTCATAAGCCAAAATGCACCGTTCCACTAAATGAGGTGGCAGTCATGGGATCCACGCGTGCAATTAAAACAGATCTGGAGCGTTCATAAAGTCAGGTCAAAGAGTCAAACCATGACACATCATCTTGGCCTGAATTAGAACCAGACGTCGGAGCCCTAGCTCCAGTCGTCTTCTCTGGCGAGGTGGCCGGAGATCAGATCTAAAAACTCCACCAAAACGCGACAAATCTTATACCAAAATGAAGCTCTACTTACGTACAATCCAAATCCATGGTTCAATTGTTTTAAACATGAGTAAATCAAGAGATTCGAACATATGAAATTTGGAGTGCACATTTGTAAACTTCATCAAACATTACAATCAAGCATTCAAACATTGCCTACATGATGTAGGGCTTCAGATGCAGCCAACATGATATTAATTCAGTGCCTGATATGAGAGAAAAGTTGAAATGAAGATTACCTAATAGAGACACTTCGTTGGTGCTTTTACAACTTGATTCCTTGGTTCAAAAGGTGCAGATCCACTCCAAACAGCTTGGGGAAGATGACTCTTGCTTCAATTTTCCTTGAATTGCTCTGGATTTGAAATCACGATTTTGAATTTTGCTCTCACTTTCCAAAACTAAACTTGAGCTCTCTTCCATGAAAATGAAATTCCCAGCTCTCAAATTTCATTTGGAACATTTATATGTTGGATATGTGAATGAATTGGAGGCCCATAAAGCTCCAATTAGCTGAAAATTGAAAATGCCCAAAACTTTGATGCTTGCCATCTGCATGTGAAAACTGCTTGCTACACACTTGAATTTGGCTCAAATCTTCAGCATATTACTTGAATTGTTCAATGGAATTGAATTAGGCTTGATTGGTGATCCAATTATGGAGTTTGGATGCAAAACTTTCTTGCGAAGTAAGCCTCATTTGCTCGTGTTTTTGCTAGCATGAACCAAAATAAAATTATGCATTTTTCTTTTTGAATCAATGTGAACAAAATTGAATCATAACTTGGCATGAAAAAGACCTAAAACCAATTCAATTAGAATCACCTTTAAAAGTCCATTTTCACTTGAAATTTCTCCACCAATGTTTATAATCATGCATAATTCATGCCAATCTTGAGTTTCATGGTGTAATTGAAGTCATTTGTGACAACTTTCATGTTGTTTGAAATTTCATTTGAAGTACTTAAGGGCATGAAGATGACCTATAATGAAAATGACCTATAATCCTACTTTCCCAAAATACCCTTTCCTTGCAAGCTTCATAACATGAGTTCCACAAATGATATCAAGGACTTCTAGGACTTTTTGGAAAGCTAAGATCATGAGGAAAAACTTTCATGTTCTCTCCAAGTTGAGGAGAAACATGATTCTATGTCAAAAGTGTCTTGGAAGTTGGTTGACTGAAAATATGTTCATCTGAAACCTCTAACTTGGTAGCATCATATCTTGAGTTCCACAAACCCAATGGATGAGTTCTAGTACTCAAAAGAAAGCTTAGAACATGCTATATATTTCTCATGTTTGTATCAAAGAAATATTGAACTTGTATCACAAGGTAAAATGGCCTTGAAGTTGGGCGCTAAAGCAGGGGATTTTACACTGACAACCTTTGAAACCCTAATTTAGCAACTTCTCCAATCCTTGGTTCTTCTTGATTTGATCTTGAAATAACATCCTAGATATTTCAACATGAGTTATCATGACTCAAATGACCTATAACTATGTCTCAATCTCCTTCAAGTTCACAATGAACCTTATACCAACCAGATGAAACCCTAGGTGTGCAGCCCTTGACTGCAACCTCTTGTAAAATGAAAATGAAACCCCAGATAAGCTTCACAATGGCTCTCAAAGTACTCAATGAGCTTCTCCAACATCCTTTATCTATAACCATGGACTTTTGAACCCCTTATGATCTTCAGTTAACCTCCAAGATAGGAGATAAGCCACACACATCAATCCTATATCTCAAAGAGCTTTGATCACCTCCTGATGATGATAGGCACTTGATAACTTGATTAAGAACTCTTGTTTAAACTTGAAAACTTTGAGCTTCTTCTCTAGAAAGTCACATCTCTCTTGATCCCCTGCAAAAAACAATGCTATGCAAATGTAAAATGCTAGAAAATGAAATGAAACATAAGCCAAGTAAAGAAAAAGGTTGGGAAGATTTTGGGGTACAATAGCTGCCCCTATTCAAGTGACTTGGACTTGAATGTGTGAAAAGAGAACGAATTTCAGACAATTAAGGTAAAAGACAGTTGAACACCAAAGAACCCAGAAATTTGCCAACCGCAGAAATAGAACTACAAACAAAATCTCTGGAAACTGAAAGATAGTTACAATGACAGCAAGCTAACTGATTATCAATCAAAAACCCTCGACACACAATCGAAAGTAACATGTGCTAACGTGCAGGCAATGACACTAAGTCAGAAAGAACATCTGATATCACCATCAGGCATCTATTGAACACAATATGCATCAAACCCGAAGGCCGGCTCCACACGTAGTTGAGAAGAACATCTGACCTCGCTGTCAGGCATCTTTTATATAGAACAGGCATCGCACCCGAAGGCTAGATCAACACGCAGTTGATACACTTCTGCTAACCAACAGGTAACTGTGGAATATAATCATTGAACCCGAAGGCCGGATCAACACTAAGTTGAGAAAACATCTGCTAACCAGCATGCATTCTCTAAATAAAAGCTAGCATCGAACCCGAAGGCCGGTTCAACACGCAGTTGAGACAACATCTTCTAACCAGCAGGCATTCGCTAAATAAAAGCGAGCATCAAACCCAAAGGCCGGCTAAACATGCAGTTGAGAAACTTCTAATGATAAATCACAAGAAACCTCCGCTGGGGAAAGAGGACTTAAACAAGAAAATCTGGTGAGGATAAAAAAGAAACTTAAACAAGCAACTCTGTTTGGGAATGCCTGATAAGATGCAACATATCTATCATGAATCTTTTGCCAAGGTCTCGATACCTGTACAGGCTAAAGAACACATTACAAATGATCTGGATACCATACGGGCGAAGTAAATCATCAACATACTAATCAGGGTCTGGATACCACATGAGCTTATGAAAACACCATCGACAGAAATTGCTAAAGAATCACAACGGAAATTGCTATGGTCTGAATACCGCACAGGCTAAAGAATCACAACGGAAATTGCTATGGTCTGAATACCACACGGGCAACAAGATGTCAATCACATGTTAGAGATACACCTGAAAACAAAGAGGTAACCACCTAGCTTATGTTTCACATGCATATGCTTGAAAATGGAATAACGCTCCATACAAAATAGAAATGCTACGCGTTTCTGAGAATGCTATGCATGAATGCAAAATGCAACGGAACCAAATCAGCAAAATAAATGCCGAAAATACCAAGCCAACCCTGCCGGGGAGGGATAACACGCTAACAACAATTGGAATTAAGCCGGGAAAACAAGCCCTGTATGGCTTCCTGGAAAAGAAATGTCCTGGGTGACAATGTTCTTACGAGAACAAGAAATCCATTTGGCTGGGGATCCAAATCAACACCCGCTGAGGAGAACGCCCTGAACGGCCTTCTAGAATACAACTCTTTTAGGGAAAACGCAATCAACCACTGAGATTCACTCACTCTACCGTGAAACCTAGCTCTGAATGGCCTCCTAGAATACTGAAGTCTTTCTAGGGCACAAAATACACATCTGGGAACAACTCCACTCTGCTAAAAGTCAAAATCCACCCTGCCGGGGATTACTCAGCTGGGGAAACGTCTACTTCTGCTAATTCTGCTGAGGAAAGGGATACTTACCGAGTTCGCTGGGGAATAAGCAGCAGGGGAAACAAAATTGACCTCTGCTTGGGAATCAAGTCAACAATTTGAACTTTGAGGGAATACAAAGCCACACACTTAGACTCTGTGGGGGAAACACAATCCTGAATTTGCTCCGCTGCTGGGAAATCATTCCACGCCTGCATGGTGGAAGGAAATCCAATCTCGACCTGAGTAAATGCATGCCTACAAGCTGCTGGGGCTAAATGTGTACCGACGAACTGTTGGGGACAAGAGTACACACCTGACCTGTACGGGGATATCAATCTCGACCCTCTGGGGATGACCTTATTCTACCAAATAAGTCATATGAGTGCATACATAAAATCTGCTGAGGATAAGTGTACACACTCAACCGTTCACTCAACCTGCATATCTCCCTGTAGAACCAGACCTTACTGGGGATAAAGATGCACCAACTCTGCTTGCCGGGGATGATGATCCTACTGAGGATACACTTCTTCCAAACTTGCCCCAAGGGTAACGACCCTGCAAAATGAACAAACAAACAAGATACCTTGCACAAAAGGAACTATCTCGGTCATCACCCGTGACATTGTTCAAATAAATCAATGTTTTAACGATTATTGGAAAAGCCTGCAAGTTTATGTAAGTACAGTTTTTATCAAAACATTGAGCGTTTTTCGCAAACAAAATAGTAGAGGCTGAAGCAAAACAAACAAAGTACTTAATAGTATATGCTTTATTGACAAATGGCCTGTAAATAGGCAGTTTTTACAACAGATGCAACCCCTGAAAAGAGGAAGCTGCACAAAAATTTACAGAAATGCACAGAAATATACAAAATGTCGACAATGTGGCATAGACAAAACACCATGAGGTGATTGATCGCGACTTTCTATGTCTAATACAACTTAACTGCAAGTGCACAGTCTATCGCGTAGTAATAATAGATATCGATCCCACAGGGACTCGTAATCAAACTAGTGTTCTCGGGAGTTACTATGTTTAGCTAGGTAGATAATATTTAAGGGAATAAGATTTTCACTAAAGGGAACTAAAAAAACGTTACTTAGATTATAATTATATGAATCGATATGCAGTAATTATGTTCTTCGGGGATTTGACAAGTTACCGGTATACGAAATATCTTTCAGAGTTTATTTAAGCAGAAAATGGTGATCTGAAGACTCTCGTCTCACGATGGTTATTGACGCTAATCATAATTCTAAGGGCCAAACATACGCTTTCGTGTCCCATTCGGGGTTAAAACTATTTTTTGGAAATCTCTAAGTTCTAATTCATTTTAAAGTGCTTTCGCTATTATTAAAATGAATGACTAGTGTTTACTATCTGGTCTTGCCGCAGCTTTCGCTTGTTGGTTCGTACCTTAATTAATTTCCCACTTTCGTGGCCAAACTACTTTTAAATAAGTTCTCGCTTTCGCGACGAAGTTTATTCAGTAAATAAATTTAAACACTCAGACCATAAACAACTTTTGAAAAAGGAAAGTTTTCAACTGGTTATTATCAAATCCCTTCCGAATTATTATTACATATCGATTACTTTGATTTAGCTAGACATGGATTTGGGAAAGGTAAAACATAAATAAAAACAATAAGTAATAACATGCATCATAATGAAAACTGGAATTACGATTAAAATGAGAAACCTGTAAATATTCCAATTGACCTTTGGGCAGATCCTCCACAAATGTTGGCAGGATTCTGGTCTTTATGCCAATTGATCGTACACGGGAAATAAGAATTACAGAATATCAAAGAAATGCAGAAAAAGAAAAGAGAAACAAATAAGAATAGAAAAACTGGAAAGGTTGCTCTGAAGATAAATTGGCAGCACTTCATTGTCTGAATGCGACTCCCTTTCTCTGCTCCCCTTCTTCCCTTTTTATAGAAATGGAATTCTAACGGTTATAACTTGAAGAAGGTGGACTTTGAGGCAGAATTATCAGGGAGTAGTGGTCCACTATTTGGGACTTGGAACTGCTTCTTTCACGTGCATTTGAAGTGGGGCGTTTTTTCCTGCATGACGGTCGTCATGGTGTGTGACGGTCGTCACCCGTGTGACGGTCGTCATGGAGTTGTGACGGTCGTCACAGCAGCAAAATCTGCATTCTGCGTTTTTCATGTTGTTTTCATCCGGTTTTCGTCCATATTTCATCTGAGATTGCTTCTTTTCTTCATATTGCCTTGTTTAGACATGATCATCAAATACCTACAAAGTATCAAACAAATAACACGGAAATAACCCGAAATCGGATCGAAAACGGTTAAACATCAGTTGAATTATGCATCAATATATATATATATATATATATATATATATATATATATATATATATATATATATATATATATATATATATATATATATATATATATATATATATATATATATATATATATATATATATATATATATATATATATATATATATATATATATACGATTTCGTGTTATCAGTGATCCATCTATGACTCGCATGACTTCGATGCTTTTCCGATGCTTCATCCTCTGAAGAGATTGACTTGGATGAACGACCCTCAGGTCTTCCCTCACCCACTAAGCACTGGAGATCCATACACAGACCGCATTTATTTGCTTTTCAAATCCCTAACTTCTTCCTGGATTGCCTTTTCGGGTTTTCAATTCACTGGGATACCCATTTTTGCCAAAGCCGCCTTTTCAGGTTTTCGACTTTGCGGGTTTACATCTTTTCCTTTTTATCCCTAATTTTTTCCCGAACCCACTCTTTTTATGGTTCGTCGGGATGCCCCATTTTTGCCTGGATATTCTTTTTCCTTTCCAGCGGGTCTCTTTAAGCAAAGTATTTTTTAACTGCGTTTGCGTTCATAGGGGATGTGAAATCCTCACCATCCATGGTTGACAACAGTAAGGCTCCTCCAGAGAAGACCTTTTGCACGACGTATGGACCTTCATAGTTAGGCTTCCATTTGTCCCTGTGATCTGATTGTGGAGGGAGAATCTTCTTCAACAGTAGATCGTCAGTCTGAAAGCTTCAAGGGCGCAACTTCTTATCAAAAGTTTTCTTCATCCAGCTCTGATACAAATGACCATATGCAATGGACGCTAGCCTTTTCTCATCTATCAGATTGAGCTGATTCAATCTGTTCTTCACCCATTCTGCCTCATCAAGCTTGACGTCGACCAGGACTCTCAAAGAAGGAATCTCGACTTCTAATGGTAGGACAACTTCCATACCATACACCAGCGAGAAAGGAGTTTCCCCATTTGAAGTGTGTACCGTAGTACGATATCCATGCAAAGCAAAGGGCAACATCTCATGCCAATCCTTATAGGTTAGAACCATCTTCTGCATTATCTTCTTGATATTCTTGTTGGTCGCCTCAACAACGTCATTCATCTTCGGACGATAGGGAGATGATGCTCAATTTTGAAACTTTGGCACAGTTCCTTCATCATCTTGTTATTCAAGTTCGAACCATTATTAGTAATGATTCTCTCTGGCACTCCATATCTATAGATGATGTCCCTCCTGATAAACCGGGCTATAACTTGCTTGGTGACATTCGCATAGGAGGCTGCCTCCACCCACTTGGTAAAGTAATTAATGGCTACCAAGATGAAGCGATATCCATTGAATGCGATTGGCTCGATCTTGCCAATCATGTCAATGCCCCACATGGAAAAGGGCCAAGGAGACGCCATGACATTCAAAGGACTCGGCGACATATGGATCTTATCTGCATAAATCTGGCATTTATGGAACTTCTTCGCATACTTGAAGCAATCAGACTCCATAGTTAACTAATAATACCCTTCTCGCAACAACTTTTGAGACATGGCATACCCGCCAACATGTGTACCAAAGGCATCTTCGTGGACCTCTTCCATAAGCAAACTAGCTTCTTTCTCATCCACACACCTTAACAGTACCAAGTCTTAATTCCTCCTGTAAAGTACACCATCTTGGTTCAGATAAAAGTTTCCAAATAACCTTCTCAAAGTCTTTTTATCTCGGGTCGACGCCCCTTATGGATACTCTTGGTTCTTGAGAAAATTATGGATTTCATAATACCACGGCTTGCCATCAGAGGCTTCCTCAATCACGAATACAAACGTCGGCCTATTAAGGCGCGAGATGACTATTCTAGGAGCATTGTTCCAATAGTTCACCTTGTACATGGAGGATAATGTCGCCAGAGCATCTGCCATCTGGTTCTCCGCTCTTGGCACATGATGGAACTCTACACGATCAAAGAAAGGCAACAAACTCCTTGCATAGTTCATATAAGGAATTAGATTGGGCTGCCTGGTCTCCCACTCTCCTTTAATCTGATTTACAACTAAAGTTGAATCACCATAGATATCAAGGTTCTTGATTCTCAAATCAATTGCTTCTTCAATACCCATGATACATGCTTCATATTCTGCTTCGTTGTTGGTGCACGGAAATGTCAACCTGGTAGTGAATGGTATATGAGACCCATGGGGAATCGTGATGATTGCCCCAATTCCACTACCGTAGGAGTTAGCAGCACCATCAAATTTCATTTGCCACTGGGAGCCAAACTCAGGACCTTCGTCAGGAAACGGTTCATCACAATCCTTCATCTTCAGAAACATGATGTCTTCATCAGGAAATTCAAATTTCATCGGTTGATAATCATCAATTGGCTGTTCAGCCAGATACTCTGACAGAATACCCCCTTGATGGCTTTATGGGAAATGTACTGAATGTCGTACTCTGTCAGCGCCATCTGCCACCTGGCAATTCTTCCCGAGAGTGCTTGCTTTTCAAAGACGTACTTAATCGGATCCATCTTCGAAATCAGCATGGTTGTATGATTTAGCATATACTGTCTCAGATGTTTGGCAGCCCAAGCGAGTGCGCAACACATTTTCTCCAGCATTGAGTATCTGGACTCACAGTCTCTGAACTTTTTACTCAGATAGTATATGGCATGCTCTTTTTTTCCAGTCTCGTCATGTTGACCGAGAACACAACCTATGCTATTCTTAAGAACCTTTAGATACATTATCAATGGTCTTCCAGCTACTGGAGGTATCAGTATCAGAGGCTCTTGCAAGTATTCTTTTATTTTATCAAATGCCCTCTGGAAATTTTCATTCCAAACAACCGCCTGATCTTTCTTTAACAATTTGAACATTGGTTCACACGTGGCTATGAGATGAGATATGAACCTAGCAATGTAGTTCAATCTACCCAAGAAACCACAAACCTCTTTTTCTGTTTTTGGCGTTGGCATATCTTGTATTGCTTTTATTTTTGTAGGATCGACCTCGATTCCTTTATCACTGACGATAAACCCCAATAAATTTCCTGACCGTACACCAAAAGTGAACTTGTTTGGATTCAACCTCAATCTGAATTTCCCGAACCTCTCAAACAACTTCAATAGGTTGATCAGATGTTCCTCCTCTGTCTGTGACTTCACAGTTATATCATCAACATAGACCTCGATCTCATGATGAATCATATCATGAAAGAGAGTCACCATAGCCCGCTGGTAGGTTGCCCCTGCATTTTTCAACCCAAAAGGCATCACCTTATAACAGAAAGTCCCCCACGTCGTGATAAACGTCGTTTTCTCCATATCCTCTAGTGCCATCTTAATTTGATTATAATCGGAAAAACTGTCCATGAAGGAAAACACAGAATACTGCACAGTATTACCAACCAAAACGTCAATGTGAGAGAGCGGGAAATCATCTTTCGGGCTCGCTTTATTCAAATCTCTGTAATCAACACACATCCGTACCTTACCGTCCTTCTTAGGTACAAGTACGATGTTAGCGAGCCATGGAGGGTAAGTTGTAACAGCTAAATATCCTGCGCCCAACTGCTTCTGGACCTCTTCTTTTATTTTCACTTCCATATCTAGTCTAGTTCGCCTGAGCTTCTGCTTGATAGGCAGACACTCATCGCACAAAGGCAAACGATGAACCACGATGTCTGTATCCAACCCGGGTATGTCTTCGTATGACCAAGCAAATATATCTTTATACTCCCGGAGCATTTCAACCAATCTTTGCTTGACATCATTCTGCAATGCAACCCCTATCCTAACTTCCTTCTTAACTTCCTTAGATCCCAAGTTGATAACCTCGATTTCCTCCTGATGAGGCATAATGACTTTCTCTTCCTGTTTTAAAAGTCTGGCTAGCTCTTCTGGTAAGTCTTCATCTTCATCAATCTCTTCTTTGGCTTGAAATATCTGATTATTAAAGTCAAAGAGAGTCATAGACGGTTCTGGCGCGGTGTCATCTGCAATCTGAAACCTGCAATAATGATGATTAAATGCTTAAAATGATATGCAAACAAGCACAAACCACATTGCCATTTTATTGTTAAAGATAAAAAATGAAAAACAAGGATCACAATATTCGAATGCAGAAAACGCCCTTTGATTGATTGATAAAAAGATTGTTCAAACACAAGCAATTAGGCCCTGAAGACAAAAAACGCTATGCTCCGGGTAGAACATAGGGCTATACAATAATCAAAAAACAAAGCATTACTCTTCCGTTGTCACTTGTATGATTTCCTTGACGGTCCAGTTGTTCAAGCTTTGTCCTGGGGTACATGGTCGAATCCACACATCCATATCACAGTCGCTATCCCCTTCTTCCTCAGATACAACATTAATTCGTTCGAAGATTACCCCGCCACTAGTAAATTGGACAGGGCCTTTATAGCACGGCGCGATCTGCAGGGATGAGGATGATGATGGGCTATATCCCAATCCAAATCTGTCCTGCTTGTTGGGTATATCCACCACTTGACCCCAACCTCGCAACGCTTCCGACTGTACAACTTCCTGGGCTTCCTTGAAGGACGACATGGCCACTTCGGGCGCTTTGCTCATAACCGATGCTTTATCCTTGATCTTTACCGTCTCAAAGGCTTGACATAATGTCTCATGAATTTCGCCATCCACTTCAATGTACTTGAACGATGATAAATGACTAATCATTATATCTTCTTCTCCGTAAACCATGACAACACTGCCACCCACCATATACTTCAGCTTTTGGTCCAGCGTGGATGTTACGGTGCCTGCCGAATGAATCCATGGATGTCCCAGCAGGCAGCTATAAGCTAGTTGAATATCCATGAAATAGAATATAGTGTAGAACACCTCAGGACAAACTTGAATTGGCAGCGTCGATTCTCCAAATACAGACCTTCTGGTCCCGTCAAAAGCCCTTACCACCAGGTCACTTGGCGTGCACATGATACCCTGGGTATCTAGTTTCATCAGCGCCTTTTTCAGAAGCACATTCAGGGACGACCCTATATCAACCAACATATGAGACAAAACGGCTGCTCGACATTCGTTAGATACGTGCAGCGCACAATTATGATTCCTTCCCTTTGGTGTTAAGTCCAAATCCGTGAAACCCAGCCCATTACCTGCATTCACATGCGCCACAACTCCCTCAAGTTGATTCACCGATATTTCTTGCGGCACATAAGATGTATTCAGGATTCTTAACAAAGCATTCCGGTGCGCTTCTGAATACAAAAATAATGACATAATTGATATCTTGGACAGAGTTTATTGTAGATGATCCACAACCTTATAATCACTTTTTCTTATTAAGCGCATGAACTCCTCCGCGTCCTTCAACAAGGATTCCTTCTCACCAGCTTGAGACGTTTCCTCAACCACTACTTTACCCTTCCCTTTGTCAGACTTTTCAGCCACCACTTTGGGAGATGAAAATACCCTTCCGCTCCGGGTAATTCCACCAGCTCCAAACATATTATCTACAGAATCCACCGGTAAGCTTTTCAATTCCTGTTTCTGCCCGTTACAATATACTTCAGCTCCGTAATTCCACGAAATTGCTCTAGTACTTTCATATGGTACAGGACCAACTTTGGTAATGATGATGGTTGGCGGCCTTGGAGGTGCAGAAATAGTAATAGTCTTATATGGAATCGATATTGTCGGAACCTCATTCCTCTCTTCAACCACGATTTCTTTAGTCTTCTTCTCAGCAACCCTGTCAAATTGCAATATACCGTCATTCATCATACCTTGAATATGGTTCTAGCTTTTTTCATCCCTCCGGATGACTTAAACATTCAGAACAAACCTCATCATAACCCGAGAATATCCCTCCCTTCAACAACTTATCTTTCACATAGCTCAGCGGTGTTTTTAACTCATTGACATCAGCTATCAAATCCAAACTCTCATCTTCAATGATAGCACTGACACCAGTTGCCCCATGATTAGGCATGGGGTTTTGCACGACGTTGGGTGCGTCGTGAGAAAAATTTATAGTCTTACTGTCCACCAAGTCCTGAACTTTGTGCTTAAACGCCTTACAGTTGTCAATATTGTGACATGGTGCCCTAGAATGAAACTCACACTGAGCATTGGCGTCATATCCGGGAGGTGGTGCACCTGTCAAAGGAGCTAGTGTCTTCTTTTGTATTAACTGTAACTGTAGCAAAGTTTGAAGCAACTGAGAATATAGCATCGGTGGCGCGTCGAACTGCTTATTCACCGCCCGACCCCGATCCTGAAATCTTTGTGGAGCATAATTCTGTTGGTTCTGTTGTTGCTGGGGTTGTTGTTTTCGTTGTGGTACTGCAGGAATTGTGATACTGGCAACCTAGGGTTGCTGTTGATGGTACTGAAACGGACGCTGGTTTCTATTCATTCCTCGGGAACTAGACATTGCGTTGGTTTCACCTTCTCGCTTTTTGTTACCAAACACTTTTCAACCTCCTCCTCCAGATGAGGATCCTTCACCAGCTTGAATCTTGCCCAATTTGATACCACTCTCTACTCTTTCTCCAGTAATGATCAAATCAGAAAAGCTCCCTGACATGCTATCGATAAGCTTCTCATAGTATACCCCTGGTAATGTGGCGATGAACATATTGATTAACTCCCCGCTCCACCATGGGAGGCTACACCCTAGCTGCTAGTTCGCGCCACCTCTGGGCGTACTCTTTAAAGCATTCACCACTTTTTTGAGACAGATTCTGTAGTTAGACCCTGTTAGGTGCAAGATCACTATTGTACTGATAGTGATTAACAAATGCCTCAGCTAAATCTCTCCAGCTGTGGATGTTAACTGGCTCCAGGCCCATGTATCATTCTAGCGAAGGACCCAAAAGGCTATATTGAAAAAATTGCATGAGCAACTTTTCGTCATCTGAGTAGGCAAACATCTTGCGGTAGTAAGAGCGCAGATTAAGCCTTGGGCAAGTAGTACTTTTATATTTATCAAAGTCCGAGACTTTGAATTTCAGCGGGACCTTCAAATCTGGGATCGGCCCTAAATTTGCCACGTCTAAGCACATGGAATTCTGAATCTCATAACTCTTCATCCTATCCTTCAGCACCTTAACCCTTCTATCTGCCTCAGGCTGCAGGCCAGCATTGAGATCTCTCATTGAGAAGACATCCTCTTGATCATCTTGGTCCCACTGAGGGCCAGTGTTTCCATGAATTTCACATGTTATCTCAGGCATTCCACCCATATTTCCATTGCCTCCATCTACATTACCTCTTCCAGGAGGAATCACCACGGTAGGGATAACATTAGCGCGGGGAGTTTCAGTTTCGCCCCGAGGAGGATTAGTAGTATTCCCACCGTGAAGTACACCATTGCTGTCAACCCGAGCAATTAGTGGTTGTACCAAAGCCCGTAACTATTCCTGACCATTTGCAACTCCCTGCATCAGGTCCATGAATTGAGCCATTCTATCTCGAAACTCTTGAAGTTCAGCTTGAATTTGTTCCATGATCTTGCGTTGATTCCCACGAGTGTAGTAACAATGAGTTGTCTGGTTGTCAATCCTGAAACTAATGAACGAAGCACATAAATAAGGTTAACGGTTCTGGTGCACCTGCTATCCAAATATGAAAATGATGCAAAATGCATACATGTATATATGCATTAGGGACGTTTCCCCTCAATTCCAGTTCCGCGAGAACAACAAACATTGGAAAACCAACAGCCAGGCATAGAGTAAACTCCAAATACATAAAATGAAAGCCCAACAGATAGTGTACAAGCATAATACTGAGTACAATGGAATCAACAAAATGACCTCATCCAACAGCTCTAGTGATGGTCAATATGCATCATAAACAACAATCTACAAAGATAAACAAAAACATCAAGCGCGACAACGAGCACATAAATCCTCTAACAGCTCCTTCGTCTCCAGATGGTCTGGCCTAGCAAGCAACCCCTGGATGAGCAACTCTCGCCGGCTAATAGTGGTCTGTAAACCCTGGGCATAGTCCTCCCAGGCTCCCTCACCAAAGACCTCCTCAAGCCGGCATCTCTTCACATCAACCCTTGACATGTAATCCTCAAAGGTTGCAAGAGCTTCATTCAATCTGGAATCACTATCACATTGGAGTGAGGTTTCTTCTGCAATCTTCTCATCCTTTGCCTTGAGTTGAGTCTTCAACTGAGAAATCTGTTGCTTTAGTCCATCCTCCCGCTCTTTGTTGTTAGTGAGAATAGCATTCCACTGATCATTGAACTTGGAAATCTCTAGATATGCTCTATCCAAATCTTTCTTCTTTGAGCTAAGAACATCACTGATGGCCTTCAAATCTAAACCCAAATGCTCACGAGCGCGAATCGCTTTGGTCAAATTTGTACCCAACTTTTTCACCAATTCAGTTTGCTTCCTAGAGGAATGAACAACTTCAATCTTCTCGCTTTGGAGCTGAATAATCTCTTTCTCCAACTCTTCATTAGCCTTCCGCAACTCTTCCTTCTTGGTCCATAACTGATTATACCTCTGGATATCAACAGTAGTAGGTTCCTCAATCAATAGAGGATATAAAGGCTCAACAGATGGAAAAGGCATCAACAACCTCTCAGCTCTCTCCTGAATCCAAGTCATGTAAAGGTCGTAGGCTCTACTGTTGCTTTTGCCCAAAGAAACTTTCCCTTTCCGGTGGATCTTGTTCCAAGCCTTTTCAACTCAAGCTAGAGTATCCTTCTCCAACAATCTGATGAGATACAGAGATTCCTGTATCTCCTCTTCCTTAGGAGGACCTCTCAAAGCATACCCAAACTGCTTCACTGCGAGGGATGGGTTATAGTTAATGCATCCTTTCCTTCCGACCAACGGGACGATAGGAAAACCACCACAACTGTATAAAATCTCCATACCCAACTGATCCCTATCAAACCAGATGATGTTCTCAGACATCAATCTCATTAATCTCTTTGACCACTCTGAAGTCCTTGCAGTATCAACAAAAGGACCGAATTTAGGAAGATGACTCACAAACCACCTATATAACAAAGGCACACAACAAGATACGTTCTTCCCTTTCTGATTCTCATTCTTGTAATGCACAGAATGATAAACATTGCCCAGAAGCGTAGGTACAAGATTCCCTGAAGCAAAGATATGGAAAGCATCCAAATCCACGAAGTCTGGAATATTAGGAAACAACATGATACCATAAATGCACAGTGCTAAGATAGCATTAAACACTACCCGCAAACCATCCTTCGCAAAGTGTCGAGCTCTAGCAACCAGAAAAGGTAATGGAAACCCAGACATCCCATTTCTCTTAACCATATTCCCTTTTAGCTCAGAAACATCCAGATGAAGAGCTGCATCAAGCTTAACCAGATCAGGCTCAACATCATAGTGATAGAAAGGAATCTGATCTAATATAGGAACTCCCAACAGCACAGAAAATTCCTCCAAAGTAGGCACCAACACATAACCCGAAAACGTGAAACACCTCAGCTGTGGATCATAAAACTGGAGCAGAGTATGGAGACCACCTAACTCATATACTGAGGGCTTGCAGACACAACTCAAGAGCTTCCCATAAGATTGCTTGAAATCATCCATCACCTTCCTGTCAGCCACATAAATCAAACAAAGCAGAGATCCAATGTCAGGAGTAGGAAACTTGTACACCACTGTTTTCTTCAAGCTAGGCTCCATGTCAGAGAAGAATAAGATCACTAGAATCGAGAGGAAATATACACCTGCCACATAAATACATGTCAATAAAAATACAAAATGAAAATGCAAATGCAAATGCAACGGGGGATCAAGATTGTTGTGCTGTTGACTGAGAAGAACAGGCGCTTTGCTCTGACAAGAACCTAACACAACACTGATATAAGGAACCACTGCATCAAGATCAAAGATTCACACTGACGAGAAAACTGGGTAGGTTGAAGTTCAAATTTTCCTGCATAACCCTCCCCACTCACAGGTATGGACCTATCTCTGATAAGGTCTGGCATCCTATGCGGTCGTCAGCGTCACAGACTTTCGAGAAACGATGATACGTTCATTATTTCTAGTTTGGCATCATATTCTAACAAAGCGGCCCCACTTAGTTGACTTCCAAATGATCGTAGAGTCGACAATTCTCAGATCCAACATCCTCTCAACTGTCCGAAATAGACTGGAAAGGAAGTCATCAAAGAGAATCTCGTCTGAGCGCGAATTTCATGGGAACTAGTGCATGCCAAACATACAGGGTCACCACTACTTTACACTTCTAATGCTAGTGTTATACTCAAGCCTGGGTTTTGGCTTATCTCGCAGTGGAACACCCACCCAACAACACAACAAAATGATATATACAATGCTGGAAATTAAAATGAAAATGCAAGTAAAGGTACAACACATATATACACACCCAGAGATAAACACACAAGCGCTAGGATTGATTCGCATAGGGAACCAGGGTCCCCAGCAAAGTCGCCAGCTGTCGCTACTACGAAAAAGGGGGTCGACAAGGACAGAAGAGTGTCGCTACTGCGAAAAAAGGTGCCGGCAAAGACAGAAGAGTCTCCACCTATCGTTATTTATCCCACAGGAGGGAAAGGAAACAATTAGGAGAAACCTCGCGAAAGGGGATAAGATTGGTCATCGCAACCAAATCTCGGGTTCAGGAGTCGGTTATGCAAGGGGAAGGTATGAGCACCCCTCACGTCCGTCGTACTTGACGAGATCCACGCTTGGGTTGTCTAGTCTATGGGTGAAAAACAATCTAATCTACGGCTGCTAAAGCTAAACGAAAAGAACTGACTCGATAGAGCATCGTCGCTCTATGCTTACGTATTCCCTCGTGCAATGGAAAGTCAGAGTCAATGTAGTTCGGGAAACTACGGAGGAAATTTCTCGCCAAGACGTCGCGTCTCGTGCCTACGTATTCTCATCTGGCATGAGAAATCAGAGCAAAATGTAGTTCAGGCTAACTATGGGTAAGCAAAGGGTGTTCTCGATCACACGGGAATGAGAGGAAAGATTTACGATACTAGTGTACACATTCTAGTAGTTAGGTGTATGTTGCTCGACCATTGGAGACTTAGGCGTTACCTGTTTGCAGTAGAACATACGTAGTATGTCATTGGTTTAAAGGTATGGGGACCTACGGGAACTAGAACTACGGTCTGGTCTCGATTGCGTTAGGGCAAGAGAAAGGAAAGATTAGTCGTTAGCGGGAAAGTCTCGATCGCACGGCAGCAAGAGAAAACAGAAGTTAGTTATTAGTGTGCTTGCTAGGATATCGCATCCTATGCCTACATATTCTCGTCTGGTACGAGAAATCAGAGCAACTGTAGTTCAGCCAACTACAGGAAAAAGGGAAAAATGCTCCCTAGGATTATCGCAATCCTATGCCTACATACTCTCAACATGTATGAGAGATCAGAGCAGCCGTAGTTTCGCCAACTACGGAAAAACAGTCTCGATTGCACGGAGGCAAGATGCGAGAGAAAGACGGAAGTCTCAATCGCCAGGATGCGAGAGAAAAGGTTCGGAACGGGACGCACACACAAAGTCCTAAGACGTAAGAGTGAATGCGTCACATATTATCCTAAGGACATACGCTAAATACTCTAGACGAGTGAGAGGAAACCACTCATTCATCATTTCCCACGTGGTACCAACACAATCTCATACGGTTCACACTAGAACCCGATTCCCTTCGGAATCCAGATAAGTCGTATATACGTTCCTCTGAACTACAACTTATCTCCACAACGACTTCCACAATGAAGCCTGGATGAAACTAGGCACCCATCATGGATTCCCACCTAGCCATCTCCACAAGACACATGATATGAAATGTATGTAAACACAATTATGCAATATAATACTCCAAGCATAATTCACGATCATCCATGATCCACACGAGACATCCGCTCACCGTAATCCTCTCGGGAATTACCACAATCGCACAAGATTGTCCAAATTCGACCATCTTGGCTCACATTCCTCAAAACACACCCCTAAGGGCAAAAATGTAATTATCCATATTCTCTCTAATTAAATTCATTACTAGTCTTCCTTAGGTCTATTTTAGTCATATTAATCTTACAGATCAAACAGAATTGCGTTCCGAGCAAAATCGGGGTAGAAATCGCGAAAATGGGAAAAAGTCACCCCAGGCCTGCCCATACGCGTATGGCCTGCCCCATACGCGTATTGCCCGTACGCGTATGGCCTGCACCATACGCGTATTGCCCAGTCCCATACGCGTATGGCCTGCCCCATACGCGTATCACCAGAGCTGATGTCAAAAAATTCAGATTTCCTTCTTCCTACGAGTTCTCACTCAATCCTCTTCATTTTTCCACTCAAATCCTCCTAAAACTCAGTTTTTTCTTAATTGTTTCTCTCTACCTTCACTATACTTCATCTATCATTTATTCTACTGAGTTTTCTATCATGCAAGGATTCAATTTCGTTAACCCTCAAACCCTTATTTTCCAGATCTGTTATTTATCAGAATTCTATGACAGCATCAAGAAATTTCCACACCAATTTCATATTAATTTTGGTTTCATATACACAAACATCATATAAATAGTATTCAACAATAATAATAAATTTGGGAACTCATCAAGTTATGAAGTTCATGTCAAGAAACATAAGAAAACATAAATCCTACGAGAGAAAGGACCTCTCACTATCCTCTCATGTTAATTCACCCATATTGAAATCCATTCTCCCCCTTACCTTAAAATTGAGCTCTTCTTGATCAACAATGGGGAATTTGGTTCCTCTGCCCTAACTCTCCTTGTTCGTCAGTTTCTCTCCTTTTTCACGATAACTGATAATCCCCACTAATTCACTCTTAACCCCTTAATTGGATTATAATACATTTAATTTAATTATTACTAATAAAAATAATATAAATAATAGTAATAATAATATTAATAATAATATTACTAATAATAATACTAAATTATATTATTAACAATAATACTAATTGGAATAATCTTAATTATATAATACTCCCAATCTCATTAATACATTACCCCTTAATTTAGGTCCACCCTACCCCAACTAAGGTTACCTTGCACCCTTATTCTTAACCTCATACCCTTAATTAAGGACACCACAAAATCACACAACACAGGAAAATACCATAGCGACTACATAATTTAAATTGGGCATTACAATCTCCCCCACTTAAAATATTTGTGTCCTCGAAAATGTACCTGATGAGAACAGTTCTGGATACAACTCTCGCATCTTGCTCTCCAATTGCCAGGTCACACTTCCCCCGGCAGCTCCTCCCCAAGCCACTCTCACTAATGGGATATCTTTCCCTCTTAGTTTCTTCATCTTGCGATCTTCGATCCTCAACATCATCGACTCCACCGTAAGGTTATCTCGAATTTGTACTTCATCTCTCTGAAGCACATGAGATGGATCAGCAACATACTTCTGAAGTTGCGATACATGAAACACATCATGCAGATTCGAAATTTCGGGTGGCAACGCCACTCTATAGGCAACAGTTCCAATTCTCTGCAGAATCTGATACGGCCCAATAAACTTAGGATCCAAATTCTTTGATTTCAGTGCCCGACCAACACCGGTCACCGGATTAACTCTCAGAAATACATGGTCACCTTCTCTGAATTCCAAGTCTTTCCTCCTATTATCATGGTAGCTTTTCTGTCTACTCTGGGCCGTCTTCATTTTCTCTCTAATCATCTTAATTATCACTATAGTCTGTTGCACAACTTCGGGTCCGAGTACCATACTCTCGCCCGAATCATACCAACATAGAGGTGTCCTACACCTCCTACCATACAATGCCTCAAAAGGTGCCATTCCCAATACTCGAATGATAACTGTTGTTATAAGTAAATTCAATCAGCGGTAAATGAGTATCCCAAGCGCCTCCCTGCTTGAGTACACAAGCTCTCAACAAATCCTCCAATGACTGAATAGCCCTTTTAAATTATCCATCTGTCTGCGGGTGATAAGAAGAACTGAATTTCAAGCTAGAACCCAAAGCTTCTTATACGCTTTTCCAAAATCCAGAAGTAAACCTCGGGTCTCTGTCCGATACAATGCTCGACAGAACCCCGTGTAACTTCACTATCACTCTGATATAAATCTCTACTAACTTCGTCAAAGGAAAACTGATGTTAATCGGTATAAAATGTGCCGACTTCGTTAGTCTATCCACAATCACCCAAATTGCATCAAGGTTTCTCACTGTATTCGACAATCCAGTTACAAAGTCCATGGCAATACTATCCCACTTCCACTTCGGTATTTCCATTGGTTGCATCAAACCAGATGGTTTTTGATGTTCCACCTTCGACTTCTGGCAAGTCACACAAGCATACACAAATTGAGCTATATCCTTCTTCATACCCGGCCACCAAAATAATTTCTTCAAGTCCTGATACATTTTCGTAGCTCCTGGATGAATACTCAAGCTACTCCTATGGCTTTCTTGCAAAATTTCCTTTTTCAAATCAGGATTATCTGGTAGACAAATTCTATCTCTGAATTTCAACACACCAGAATCATCTACTTTAAATTCTTCATCTTTATCTGGTCCGCTTACGGTCATCAATTCTACCAATTTCAAATCCAGTTTCTGACCTTCTCTTATTTCACGTAGAAACTCGTTATTCACTTTCAGCATTCCCAACATCACACTTTCCGAAGTTAACTCACAAACCATACTCAAGTCTCTAAACTGCTCAATCAAATCCAATTCCTTAACCATCAACGTCGACATATGCACTGTCTTCCGACTCAGAGCATCTGCCACGATGTTAGCTTTACCAGGATGGTAACTCAAACTAAAGTCATAGTCTTTCAGAAATTCCAGCCATCTTCGTTGCCTCATATTTGATTCCTTTTGATCAAACAGGTATTTCAAACTCTTATGGTCACTGAACACTTCGAATCTCGACCCGTACAAATAATGTCTCCAAACTTACAACGTAAAAACCACTGCAGCTAACTCAAGGTCATGAGTAGGATAATTCCTTTCATGAATCCTCAATTGTCGTGAAGCATAAGCCACCACCTTTCCATCTTGCATCAAAACACCACCTAATCCCATTTTAGACGCATCGCAATACACCACAAAAGGATCATTCAAATTTGGAAAGGTTAACACTGGTGCGGTAGTCAACCTTTTCTTCAGCTCTTGGAAACTTTCTTCACACAAAATATTCCACACAAATGTCTGGCCTTTTCTAGTCAACTGGGTCAACGGAAGAGCCAAGCTAGAAAACCCTTCAATGAACTTACAATAATATCCTGCCAAGCCCAAGAAACTTCTAATCTCCGTCACTGACTTTGGAGCCTCCCACTGAAGTACAACATCCACTTTCGATGGATCCACTGCTATGCCTCCTTCAGAAATAACATGTCCAAGAAAACTCACTTCACTCAACCAAAACTCACACTTAGAAAGTTTTGCAAATAGTTTATTATCCTTCAACACTTGCAACGCAACCCTCAAATGCTCTACATGATCTGCTTCTGACATGGAGTAAATCAAAATGTCATCAATGAAAACCACTATAAACTGATCTAAATAAGCATGGAAGATACGATTCATGTATTCCATGAACACACCAGGCGCATTAGACACACCAAATGGCATCACTGCATATTCATAGTGCCCATACCGAGTTCTGAAAGTTGTCTTTTGGATATCTCTTCTTTCACATGAATCTGATGATAGCCTACCCTCAAATCAATTTTACTAAACACACGAGCTCCCACGAGTTGATCCATCAGATCTTCGATTCTTGGAACCGGATACTTATTCTTGATGGTTACCTTATTCAACTGGCGATAATCGACTCACAAGCGCATACTGCCATCCTTCTTCTTTACTAACAAAACCGACGCTCCCCATGGCGACACGCTGGGTCTAATAAACTTCTTATCCAATAATTCCCCCAATTGAGATTTCAACTCTGCCAATTCCGACGCCGACATCCTGTATGGTGCTATAGATATAGGTCTAGTACCAGGGACAAGATCGATCGTAAATTCCAATTCCCTCTCTGGAGGTAACTCCACAACATCCTTAGGAAACACTTCAGGAAATTCCCTTACAACCAGTAAGTCCTCGATCGATGAATTACTCTCCATCGATAACAAAGCGAACACTGAAAAAACTTTGGCTTCGTCCTCCAACAAAACTCTCAACTCCTTGATAGATACTAGACTAGCCATTTCCTCTTCTTCAAGAGTCAGGAACAACAACCTCTTCCTAAAACAGTCAATATAAACATGATTGCTCTCAAGCCAATTCATCCCCAAGATGACATCCAGCTCGCTGAGTGGTAAACAAATCAAGTCCACTCCAAAATCTTTATCAAAGATCGACACTGGACAATTCAAACACACTAAAGATGTAGTGATTAATCCAATAGATGTAGTATCAATCACCATCCCTCTAGTCAAAGTAGACGGCACAAGCCCCAGTCTCTTAACACAATCCACAGAAATAAACGAGTGGTTGCACCCGTATCAATAATAGCAGTCAAAGGAGTGTCATGAATTTAACACGTACCTTTGACCAAACGATACTCACTGGTAGATTGAGCTCCCGCCAGTGCAAACACTTTCCCACTTGCCTGAGACTTCTTCGGTTTCTGACAGTGGGTGCTGATATGACCCTGCTCACCATAGTTGTAACAGGTCGGCACATTGTTTCTTCAATCCGCAACCACATGTCCTGGCTTCCCACACTTAAAACACTTCTTCACCTCATTCTGACATTCATTCGCACGGTGACCTGCGCCACCACATCTGAAACACTTGAGAGGATTGGAAGGATTTCCTCCCCCACTTGGTTTCTTCCCAGCAACATCTTTCTGCTTTCCTTTATCAGCTGGAGCACGGTGAGAGGTATCCTCATGTTTCCGTTTACCTCTTCTGTCACTCAGATTCTTATAGTGAGCGATTCTAGCTCTGTTGTCTTCATCGTAGATTCTACACCTGTTCACCAGCTCAGGAAAGTATCTGATCTTCTGATAACCGATACCCAACTTGATCTCAGGGCGCAGTCCATTCTCAAACTTGATGCACTTCGAACTCATAGTTGCATCAGTATTGTAATGAGGACAATACTTCACCAACTCTGCGAACTTAACTGCATACTCAGCCACTGTCATGCTTCCCTGTTTCAACTCAATAAATTCAATTTCTTTCTTCCCGCGAATATCTTCTAGAAAATACCGTTCCAGAAACTCTTCCCTGAACACTGTCCAATTAATAGTACCCTCACCGGCTTCCAACCTCTGACGGGTGTTGTCCCCCCAGTCTTCAACTTCACCTTCCAGCATATGAGTACTAAACCATACCTTCTGATCCTCTGAGCAGCCCATGACTCTGAAGATCTTCTCAATATCCTTCAGCCATTTCTGTGCTACATCTGGATCATGTCCTCCTTCGAACTTAGGCGGCTTGTTACTCTGAAACTTCCCCAAATTACGGAACTCTCCGTCGTCAGCATTCCAATTGACATTCTGACCAAAGTTCGGCACTGCCTACGCAACAGCTTGTAACGCAATAGCCATCGCATCATCATTCCTACCAGCCATACTGCTCAACATCCACGAAAACACAGGTTAGAAACATACATGACTATAAACATCCTATAGTCAGACTCTACTACAACACTGGCCGGACGGACCGACCTGCTCTGATACCAATTATAACACCCCACTATACCCCGTACGCGTAATATAATAAATATACGGGAATAATTCATTCAATACATCAGAGTTCTCCAAAACAGTGGGATATCACACTAAGTTACTTCGTTCCACTAAAATAAATCAACGTTATTTAGTTTTCAATTAAGCAGCGAAATACAAATCGATTCTTCAAATATAATTCCCCTCAACACAAGGTCATACAGCATAAGTCCAACAAATGAAGATACGTAACAATAAATAAATAAGTAAATCAGTTAACAATGAAATCTCGTCATCCCATGTTACGTATCAGAGCGATCCTAAGACTCGATCAAATAGCAACACACTCCAAGCACTACTCAGGTACCTGGTCATCTGTACTCCCAAGAGAGCACAGACACAACAACAAAAAGGGGTGAGAACTATATTCAATAAATAAGCGGTGAAATATAGATGCTAAGGAGTAGTTACACACCACACATAAAACATACATAAATAACGCACATACACGTGCCACCTCAATCACTCGGCATTCATAGCCCACATTCAATTACAATAATGCAATGTGACTCACTGACTCGACACAATGCATGTGGTACCAACACAATCTCATACGGTTCACACTAGAACCCGATTCCCGTCGGAATCCGGATAAGTCGTATATACGTTCCTCTGAACTACAACTTATCTCCACAACGACTTCCACAATGAAGCCTGGATGAAACTAGGCACCCATCATGGATTCCCACATAGCCATCTCCACAAGACACATGATATGAAATGTATGTCAACACAATTATGCAATATAATACTCCAAGCATAATTCACGATCATCCATGATCCACACGAGTCATCCGCTCACCGTAATCCTCTCGGGAATTACCATAATCGCACAAGATTGTCCAAATTCGACCATCTTGGCTCACATTCCTCAAAACACACCCCTAAGGGCAAAAATGTAATTTTCTATATTCTCTCTAATTAAGTTCATTACTAATATTCCTTAGGTCCATTTTCGTCATATTAATCTTACAGATCAAACTAAATTGCGTTCTGAGCAAAATCGGGATAGAAATCGCGAAAATGGGAAAAAGTCACCCCAGGCCTGCCCATACCTGTATGGCCTGCCCCATACGCGTATGGCCTTCCCCACACGCGTATTGCCCAGTCCAATACGCGTATCACCAGAGCTGATGTCAAAAACTTCAAATTTCCTTCTTCCTACGAGTTCTCACTCAATCCTCTTCATTTTTCCACTCAAATCCTCCTAAAACTCAGTTTTTTCTTAATTGTTTCTTTCTACCTTCACTATATTTCATCTATCCTTTATTCTACTGAGTTTTCTATCATGCAATGATTCAATTTCGTTAACCCTCAAACTCTTATTTTCCAGATGTGTTATTCATCAGAATTCTATGACAGCATCAAGAAATTCCCACACGAATTTCATATTAATTTTGGTTTCATATACACAAACATCATATAAACAGTATTCAACAATAATAATAAATTTGGGAACTCATCAAGTTATGAAGTTCATGTCCAGAAACATAACAAAACATAAATCCTATGAGAAAAACGACCTCTCACTACCCTCTCATGTTAATTCACCCATATTGAAATCCACTCTCCCCCCTTACCTTAAAATTGAGCTCTTCTTGATCAACAATGGGGAATTTGGTTCCTCTGCCCTAACTCTCCTTGTTCGTCAGTTTCTCTCCTTTTTCACGATTACTGATAATCCCCACTAATTCACACTTAACCCCTTAATTGGATTTTAATTCATTTAATATAATTATTACTAATAATAATAATATCAATAATAGTAATAATAATATTAATAATAATATTACTAATAATAATACTAAATTATATTATTAATAATAATACTAATTGGAATAATATTAATTATATAATACTTCCAATCTCATTAATACATTACCCCTTAATTTAGGTCCACCCTACCCCAACTAAGGTTACCTCGCACCCTTTATTCTTAACCTCATACCCTTAATTAAGGACATCACAAAATCACACAACACAGGAAAATACCATAGCGACTACATAATTTAAATGGGGCGTTACATGCGAGCTTCCTTTCCAAGCTCTCCTCTTTTGATCCTTGATGATGACATTTCGAATCAGAACTAATGTGACGCTGAACCGTCATAATTCGAACTATAAAAGAAGTCAAACCCCAAGAGGTAGCGTATTGATATCTGTGTCAAAGACAAGATAGAGAAATGATATTGAGAATCATTCTCCGATTGAATCTTGTCACGCGGAACAACACATAATAAAATCAGAAGAAGAAGAAGAAAAGATGAGGAGAGAAAAAGTGGTCTTGGATCCTACATCATCCATCGACAAGCCGATTAATAACGCATTACGGAGGTCTCGTCATCGACCTACAAAACAAAAACGGTGAGAAAAATCCAATAACAAAATGGAAAATAAGAAAATGAATTTCTAATAAAAAACTTTCAAGAAATTTAAAAGAAATTGAAAATAAAATAGAATATAAAATCTATATAAAAAAGAAATAGAATATAAAATCTATATTTTACATAATATTCTAAGAGAAAAATAAAACTATAATTTCTTAAAAGAAAAATAGTATAGTAATATATACAAAAGAAAATATAATATCCAAAAGAAAATTTACAATAAAGAATTCTATACAAAAATATATTTGCAAAAATAAAATGCAAAAAGAGAAATAGAGACAGGGGGTGCAGCAGCATCCAGGGGGTGCAGTCCAATAAAATATGGTTGGGGTTTTTGGTCCAACAACCTTCAGCACAAAAATCCAACAGCCAGGGGGTGATGTAATGAATAAGGGAGGCAGTAATAGCACACGGTTGGGCCTTGGTCCATAACAAAACAAACAGCCATCAGGGGTGCAAAGAGGAATAATAGGGGGTGGATCCAAATGAAAAAGAAACGGGCCAGAAGGCCCACTAACCCACTTCATCTTCGTCTTCCTCACTTGGTTTAGCAAAACCCTAGCTGCCGTCAACTACTCCTTCCTCGTCTTGACCTTATTTTGACTGCTCAAAAACAACAAAATCTCCGCCGTTCTCCTCCGTTTCAGTCTCTCTCTGTTCGTCCCCTTCAATCTATATCTCCTCTCTCTCTCTCTTCACGCCCACCGTGTCCTTCTCCAACATTGATCCTACAAAATTAGAGCAAACAATAAAACCAAACAAATGATCTTCCAATTCCTGTTGAGTAAACTCCGTTAGGTTTTTGCCATTGATTTGGAACTTCGTTCATGGTGAAGGTTGGCTCGATGGATGATGACAATCTGGAGATCTACAAGAACGATGAATCGGCTGTGAAGTTAGTATTGTTTGGTTGTTGCTTCACGGAGTAAAACGAATGGTAAGAATTTGGATTGGGGATGAACTTCATTGAAGTTGCTTGCAAGTGTTGATGGACCGTGGTTAGGGTTTTAGATCTGGAGTTGGTTTGAATCTGGAGATTACTATGAGAAGATTCAATGGCGTCTTGTTTGAAAGTGGATGAAGATATGAATATTGACGTGAAGAAGTTTGATTCGTCATAGATCTGAAGGATGTGTTTGTGATGTTTGAAATCCGGAAGTTTGATGAGTAGGTTTTTTTTTGAGTTCTAGTTTGTTTATTTTGATCTAGAAATTGTAGACCGTGTGGAGTAAGGTAGGATGTTAGATTGTGGCTCAATTTGAATCTGGTTGTTGTAGATCTAAGTTCTTTATGGAAAAATGTTGATGAATATGGAGGTTGGTGAATATCTGAGAAAGAAAATAGAGGTTCGTAGATTTGAAGGAGATGCGAAGAGGATGAAGATTCGAATGTGTGTTCATGCATTGGATGAAGATTTCTGGAAAATCTCGAAGGTTGATGAAGATTTCCGGAAAGATGTTATGGTGGTTGTGTGAAAAATCTGGAAAAATTGATATGAATGTTTGTATGAATTCTGGAAAAATATGTTGAACATTGATGAACTGTTCATGAGGATCTGGGAAATTCGTATGAACATGATGAAGTTCTTATGACAAATCTGGGAAAATATTTGGAGGCATGATGAACATATAAAGAAGTTGGATGAACATGATGAAGATATGAATTTCGTATGAAGTTTCCGGCGAGGTTTGGATTTTCCGGCGAAGGTTTTCCGACAAGGTTGGACGTGTTTGATTTGTCCGGTGAGGCTGATTGGTGTTCGCATTGGGACGTGTGCCCACCATCAATGAGAGAGAGAGAGAGTACTGTGAATTTATAGTCTGACATCGTGATAAGTGGCGTGGTGAAAATTGATTAGCAGCTGCCTATTCAATAAAGCTGGAGATTAATGAAAAGCTAGTGCGTAATTAATAATACAGCTGACAGTTTAATGAGTAATGCTGAAACACAATTAAACTAAAGATATCAAAAATTGATTAAAGCAAAGCTAAAGCTGCAAATGATTAAATGAAACCAGCTTAATTAAAATCTATAATTAAAAGCTGATCATGCACCGTGACTTCATTTTTAAACCTAAACAATGACTAAAATAAAACTAATTAAAACTAAGCAAGAAATATCCTAATTAAATCTAGATATATAAAAAAACTAATATTCTAAGCAACTTCAATTTAATTAAAATCTAAGAATTACTTCTAAAATATTCTAACAACAATTAAATTCTAGAAAAATGTTAAAAATAGAAAAAATTATTTAATCTATCAAAAACTAAATCTAAAATCTAAAATAGGGAAATAAATCTAAAAAAAAACTATTTAAAAACCTAATAAAATTCTAAAAACCTCTAGAAAAAAGAAATCAAATCTATTTAAAATCTAAACTGTATGCCAAAATCAAGAAATAAAATCTAGAAAATTAAATTGACGAACATAAAATGTGAGAATGCAATAAAATTAACAGTAACAAAAACCGGATACCGAACTACCACCAAAACCAACAGCATAGACAAAATCACCAGGAAGAGCACAAATTCCACGATAAATCTCCGTATCCGAAACGGTTTGGATCGTCTGAAACACGACAGAAAAGGGTTGTAATCCCGATAAAATCAATCCGGATGCAAAAATGCACAGTGTGCGGTATGCAGATGCAAATGCAAATGAAACGAAACAAAAGCCAAATTACGAGAAACGGTTGGTAAAATTTTGGGGTACAACAGCTGCCCCTATTCAAACGACTTGGACCTGAAGAGTTGAAAAGCGAACGACTTTCAAACATTCAAAGGTGAAAGACTGTTGAATACCAAAGAACTCGGAACCTGCAAAAACAACTCTCAAACATTCAAAGGTGAAAGACTGCAAAAATAGAACCTGCAAACTCTGATATATCTCAGGAACTTAGCTGAATTAATCACAAAAATACTCCGCTGGGGAAGAGAGGCTTAACCAAACAACTCTGGCAAGGAGAAAATGAGAGAAACTTAACCAAGTAACTTCGTTGGGTAACACATAATAAGATGATACTGCGCCATGGTCTGGATACCATATTGGCTGAAAGGTAACATTTCACGTTGTCGGAATCTGGATACTCAACGAACAACAAAACCATAAACTGGAGATTTTTCGGAATCTGGATATTCAACGAACAAAGACCGAAAGCCTGAACGCTCAAAAACGACCGGAGTCTGGACACTCGACGGACGGAGTGAATCAATAAAAGAATTGTCGGAGTCTGGACACTCTGTTAGAACACAGATTGGTTCTTAATAATATCTCTATGTTTTGATGATAACTATTATGAAATTTTGTATTAAAGAATTATATATTCTAAAATTTGCTTGAGAATGTTTGCTGCAGATGTTAAAGTAAATATCACTCCAAAAGCAAATTAGATCTGAACATAAGAAATATGCAAGGCTCTGAAGCGTCAGAAGTATCTCTTAGAAGATTCAGAACGCTTTCTCCAGAAGATTCTGAGCGCTGCCTCCAGAAGAATCTGAAGCAGGAGCTACAGAATATTTTGAAGCAGAAGCTACAGAAGAATCTGAAGCAGAAGACAGAAGCATCTGAAGCAATGAGGAATTCTGTATGAAGAGTTTCAAGCACAGTTAATTCAGAAGACTCTGATAGCACTAACGCTGTCAGTACTGAGGATCTGATTCAAAACTCTGCTCTGAACATTTACACACTGAAAGCACACTTGCTGCAAAGACTCTGATTCAGCAAACTCTGATGAACATCAGAAGGCTCTGACCAATTTAGACTCTGATGATTCTTGTTGAAAATTATTGAAGAAGAATTCAAAGTTATGTCCGTTGGAATAACCAAACGACTCTTCCCTTATTTATGCTAGACACAAGAACACAGACAAAAAGGATTTCTCTGTGCATTCTTCTTCTAGGAAAGGTCAGATGATGTGAAGACAAAAAGGCTCAGACCTTTTTGGTACACTGTTCTCAACGTGAAAAGCTCTTGGATCTCTGTGCTTATAAAAGCAAGACTCCATTCATCTTCTTCAGTTGACGAAACACTTGAAAGAAATCATTACAAAGCTCTCATACAACTCATACATTCTTGCTAGAATTATTTCATTGTTCTTCATCTTAAGTGAAAACTCACAGTTGTGATAAAACTTTATTAGAAGCATTTTTAACACTTGTATTATTATTACATTTGATTGTAAAAGAACCTTAAGAAGATCCAGTTAGGATCAGTAGTTCTTGAGAAGACTTTGAACAGTTGTTCTTAGTGCTTACTATTGTAATCAGTTGGTTAAATAGTGGATTAAGTCCTTGTTTGAGAAAGGCAAATCACTCTAGATAGGGTGGACTGGAGTAGTTGAGTTCAACGAACCAGGATAAAAATCCTTGAGTTTTTATTTCTAAGTTTTATCTTCATACTTATTCAACCCCCCTTCTAAGTATTTTCTCACCTTCAGTTGGCATCAGAGCTCCGGTTCTGTGTGTGCTACCACTTCACAGTGACAGAAAAGATCCAGTGAGAAAAACTTTGATATATATTTGGTTGTTATTATGGCTGATACTTCAACATCTAACATTAACAACAAATATGAAGAAAGGGAAAAAAATCAACACTAAACCCCCTATGTTTGATGGGGAGAAATTTGATTATTGGAAGGACAGGATTGAAAGTTTCTTCCTTGGTTATGATGCTGATTTATGGGACTTGGTCATAGATGGGTATGTTCAACCCATTGATGGGAATGGCAAGAAAGTAGATAGAAAATATATGACAGAAGCCCAAAAGAAGGAGTTTAGAAATCACCACAAGGCTAGAACAATACTGTTAAATGCAATATCTCACACTGAGTATGAAAAGATCACAAATAGAGAAACTGCATTTGACATGTTTGAGTCCTTGAAGATGACTCATGAAGGAAACCTTCAAGTAAAAGAGACCAAGGCTCTGGTGTTAATACAGAAGTATGAAGCGTTCAAGATGGAAGAATCTGAGTCCATAGAAACTATGTTCTCTAGATTCCAGATTCTTACAGCTGGTCTAAAAGTTATGGACAAGGGCTACTCAACCGCTGATCATGTGAAGAAGATCATCAGAAGCTGGCCTATCAGATGGAGACCTATGGTCACCGTTTTGAAGCTTGCCAAGGATCTGAACAAGATCACTCTGGAGGAGCTAATCAGCTCTCTAAGGAGTCATGAAATTGAACTTGAGGAAGATGAGCCTCAAAAGAAAGGTAAGTCTATTGCCTTAAAATCTAACAAATCTGTAAAAGCTTTGCAGGTGTTAGAGGAAATCTCTAAAGAATCTTCTTCTGAAGAAGAAGATGAACTATCTTTGCTGACCGGAAGAATCAACAGACTCTGGAAGCACAAGCAAAGGAAGTTCAAGAACTTCAAAAGACCAGATCAGCGCAAGGAGTCCTCTGGACCAAAAAGATCTGGAAAGAAGGAAGTTGTCTGCTTTGAATGCAAAGAACCTGGCCATTATAAGAGTGAATGTCCAAAGCTTCTTAAAGAAAAGCCAAAAAGGAAGTTTGACAAAAAGAAGAAGGTTCTAATGGCAACTTGGGATGACTCTGATGAATCTGGATCCTCATCAGAATCTGAAGATGAATGCGCCAACATGGCTCTGATGGCAGGCATAGAAGATCAGAATGAAGAATCATCTGGATCTGAGTCTGATTCTGAATCTGACTCAGAAGAGGTACTTTCTGATCTCACTAGGGAAGAGCTTATTAAAGTCTTATCTGAAGACCTGAAAAATTATAATCAGATTAAGCTCAAATGCAAGAAGCTTAAGTGCAATCTTGGCTCTAAGAATAATCTGTTGAAATCAGAAATTGATGATCTAAAAGAAAACAATTTAAAAATAAAAGCTGATTTTGAAATAGCTCAACAAAATTCTGAATCTGAAAGTAAGTCTAATTGCAAAAATATTTTAGAAGAATATGACATTAGCTTTCAAAAATTTCTTGCTAAAAGCATAGACAGAAGCAAGATGGCTTCTATGATCTATGGGGTAAGCAGAAATAACAGGAAAGGAATTGGATATGAATCCTCTTCTGGAAAGGATTTAAATCCAATGGCTATTGATAAACTTGTTATCAAGAAAACTCCCTTGTACTCTCATTTCAAGTTTGGTCATCTGAATGACATTAAACACACGTTCTGATCTGAACGTTCCTGTGTTTAAGCCAAAAGTAAGTCAGAACAATACTATTGTAAAAAGACAGAAGTTCATACCAACTTTCAAGGCAACTAACCAAAAAGGACCCAAAAAGATCTGGGTACCTAAGGATAAGATTATCCCTGTTGCAGATGTTTTTAGCAGAAAAGTCAAGACGCCAGTCATGGTACCTGGACTCTGGCTGCTCACTTCACATGACGGGAGAAAGGTTTATGTTCCAAAGCCTGGAACTTAAATCTTGAGGAGAAGTGAAGTTTGGAGGGAATCAGAAGGGCAAGATCATTGGCTCTGGAACTATTGGTAATGGTAACCTTCCCTCTATATCTAATGTTCTTCTTGTAGAAGGATTAAAGCATAATCTATTGTCCATAAGCCAATTAAGTGACAATGGTTATGATATAATCTTTAATCAACATTGTTGTAAAGCTGTTAGTCAGAAGGATGGCTCAATCCTATTTAATGGAAAGAGGAAGAACAACATTTACAAAATAAATCTTTCAGAACTTAAAGTTCAAAATGTTAAATGCCTCTTGTCTATTAATGATGAGCAATGGGTCTGGCACAGAAGATTGGGGCATATTAATATGAGGCATATATCTCAAATTAATAAACTTAATCTGGTCAGAGGACTTCCTAAGCTGAAGTTCAACTCAGATGCTCTTCGTGAAGCATGTCAAAAGGTAAAGTTTTCAAAAACTTCCTTTGAATCTAAAAATGTTGTTTCAACCTCAAGACCATTAGAATTACTTCACATTGATCTGTTTGGACCAGTGAAAACTGCATCCATCAGAGGCAAGAAGTATGGATTAGTCATTGTTGATGACTACAGCAGATGGACATGGGTAAAGTTC
Organism: Lathyrus sativus; assembly: GCA_963859935.3. NCBI lineage: Eukaryota > Viridiplantae > Streptophyta > Magnoliopsida > Fabales > Fabaceae > Lathyrus > Lathyrus sativus. The sequence continues at coordinate 434,340,149 of OZ012737.1, forward strand.
CTAAAACACAAGGATGAGTCACATTCTGTGTTCTTTGACTTCTGTAAACAAGTCCAGAATGAAAACGATTTCAAAATTATTAATGTCAGAAGTGATCATGGTGGTGAATTTGAAAACAAATATTTTGAAAAATATTTTAATGAAAATGGCATTGCTCATGATTTTTCCTATCATAGAACTCCACAACAGAATGGGGTTGTAGAGAGGAAAAATAGAACTCTGCAAGAAATGGCCAGAACCATGATCAATGAGACTAATATGGCAAAGCATTTTTGGGCAGAAGCAATAAACACAACATGTTACGTTCAGAACAGAGTGTCTGTAAGACCTCTTCTGGAAAAGACTCCCTATGAGTTGTGGAGGAACAGAAAGCCCAACATTTCATATTTCCATCCTTTTGGATGTATTTTCTATATGTTGAATACTAAAGAGAATCTGAACAAGTTTGATTCTAAAGCACAGAAGTGTTTCATGCTTGGGTATTCTGAACGCTCTAAAGGCTACAGAGTATACAATACTGAAACACAGATTGTGGAAGAATCTATTCATGTTAGATTTGATGATAAGCTTGACATTGAAAAGCCAAAGCAGTTTGAAAGTTCTGCAGATAGAGAAGTAATTCTCACAGACTCTGAAGGCTCAGAGGCAGACAAAGCTCAAGTGAAGGAACCTGAAGCAACGCCAGATGCAATTCCTTTAGCTTCTCAGATGAACAACCTAAAAAATTCTGAAGAATCAACTGTTAGAGGATCATCTTCCCGAATCAAAGCCTCTCACCCAGAGGATGTGATCATTGGAAAGAAGGATGACCCCATTCGAACAAGATCCTTCCTCAGATCATCTGAAGCATCATTATTTGGATTTGTGTCAATTATTGAACCAACTTCTGTGGATGAAGCTCTGCAAGAGAATGACTGGATTATTGCCATGAAAGAAGAGCTAAATCAATTCACAAGAAATGATGTGCGGGACTTAGTTCCAAGACCAAAAGGATTCAACATAATTGGAACTAAATGGGTCTTCAGAAACAAGCTTAATGAGAAAGGAGAAGTTGAAAGAAATAAGGCAAGGCTTGTTGCTCAAGGTTACAGTCAGCAAGAAGGAATTGATTATACAGAAACTTATGCTCCTTTAGCAAGGTTAGAGTCTATTTGTTTACTCATTTCTTTTGCTGCACAGAATAACATCACTCTATATCAGATGGATGTTAAAAGTGTCTTTCTAAATGGTATTATAGAAGAACAAGTTTATGTTCACTAACCTCCTGGCTTTGAAAGTGAAAAATTTCGAGAACATGTTTTCAAACTAAAGAAATCTCTTTATGGATTAAAACAAGCTCCCAGAGCTTGGTATGAGAGATTAAGCAATTTTCTTCTGGAGAAAAACTTCATCAGAGGCAAAGTGGACACAACACTCTTCTGTAAAACATTTAAGAAAGATCTTCTAATTTGTCAAATATATGTGGATGATATTATATTTGGATCTACCAATGTTATGTTGGGAAAGGAGTTTGCTCAATGTATGCAGGCAGAATTTGAAATGAGCATGATGGGAGAATTGAGATTCTTTTTGGGAATTCAAGTCAACCAAACTCCAGACTGCACTTACATTCATCAGACCAAATATGTTAAAGAGCTTCTGAAGAAGTTTAACATGACTGATAGTAAGATGGAAAAGACTCCCATGCATCCAACTAGTACACTTGGTAAGGAAGAGGTAAGTAAGAAAGTAGATCAGAAACTCTACAGAGGTATGATTGGATCTCTTCTCTACTTAACTGCTTCTAGACCTGACATTTTGTTCAGTGTATGCTTGTGCGCAAGATTCCAATCAGATCCTAGAGAATTACACTTAACAGTTGTTAAGAGGATTCTAATGTATCTGAAAGGTACTTCTAATGTGGGTTTGTGTTATATAAAATCTGATGATTTCAAGTTAGTTGGATTCTGTGATGCTGATTATGCTGGAGACAAAGTGGAAAGAAAAAGTACTTCTGGAAGTTGTCAATTTCTAGGAAAAAATCTAATCTCATGGTACAGCAAGAAGCAACTCACAATTGCACTTTCAACTACAGAGGTAGAATATATTGCTGCTGCTGGATGTAGCACGCAGATGCTCTGGATGAAAAGGCAGCTGGAAGACTATCAAATATTTGAATGTAACATTTCTATATTCTGTGATAATACTTCTGCTATATGTTTGTCTAAGAACCCTATTTTACACTCTAAGGCAAAACATATAGAAATTAAACATCATTTCATCAGAGACTATGTTCAGAAGGGAATTATAAACTTAGCCTTTGTTGATACAGATCATCAATGGGCAGATATTTTCACAAAACCCCTTGCTGAAGATAGGTTCAAATTTATTCTGACAAATATTGGTATGGATTTTTGTCCAGAATAATATTTATCAGAAGCAAGTTTCTCAGATGCAAAATGTTTAAAACTCTGAAGTATTTCTTCTATTATTTTAGTGATTTATTATTTGTGTGTATCTGAACTAACCAATCTTAGAGGATCTGAACGTTGGCTAACGTTTCACTTCTCAAGAGAATTCAGAAGCACATGCAAGCAAACACGTGTCACTCTGAATCCTAAAAGATAGCGTGTACACTACTGAACAGACATTTGAGGTATGGTTTGAATAGTGAAAATCTTGATTTTCCCCCCAATTTGTCAGAATCAATTAATGTTTGAAATGGTTTTTATTCTCTTTCATTAATTGTCATTAAATGCTATGTGAAAACGTGCTTTGTATGTCTGTTTGAGTGCCTTAAGTGTTTTCTATAAATACCACATTTCACACTAATTTCACACTTCTCACATCACAAACAAGTTTATGCATTTCTGTCTTCTATTCTCTCTTCACAAAAACCCTAAACCTTCGTCAAAATCATCTTCATCCTCTTCAATGGCAACCTCATCTTCTACAGCAGCTCAATTTCAATCAACTATGGCTGCAGTTACTTCTGCAAATATGGGTGTGACTCCATTCATAGTACCTAAGAAGGCATTGTTAACCCCTGTGGACAAACTTGAAGTTCTCTATGAATCAATGGTGGAATTTGATTCGTTAGCTGAAAATGGGTTTGAATTTCGTTCAATAATTGATGCACAAGGCTGGGTAAAATATTTTGACAGATTATTTGGACCAGTTTACCCTCATCTGGTGAAGGAGTTCTGGATACATGCTTCTGTTTATCCAAAATTCATTTTATCTTCTGTTCTAGGAAAGGAGATCATAATAACTGAAGATCTCATCAGGAAACTCATAGGGTATGAGGAGACTGATGGAGTATGTCATTTGCCAGCTGGGTGTGTGGACATGGAGGAAGTTTATGAGGAAGTCATCACATCTGGGCATGCCTCTAACAAATTTAAGGATCTGAAGCCTGGCTACAAAATTTGGGCAAAGATTTTTCTGGGATGCATCCATCACAGAAAATCTACCAATTCTCCAGATTACGTGAACAATGAACAACTCTAATTCATGTACTGTTTGAGTCAGAGCACTAATGTAGATCTTCCTTACATTCTATTTATGCATTTATGGAACAATATCAATGCCTCAAGAGAATCTGTAAAGGATAAGGGACAGAAGATCAGGACATGGATTCCCTTTGGAAGGTTAATTTCAGACATTCTGACAGAGAATGGTCTGGTGATTGCTCTGTATGAAGCTAGAGTTAAGGATCAACTTGAATCCATTGTTGGAAAACCTCTGAATGCAAAGAGTCTTCATAGACTAAAAATTGTAGAGGAACTCATAGCTGCACCCAAGAAATTGAATATTTCTGAAATCCGTCAGAAGAGAATTCTTGTTGATAATTTTCCACTGTTTGGTGCTGAAGAACCAAGGGATATCATTGTGAGGTATATTGATTCATGCAAAGCAGATGGAACGTCCATTCCTGCAGATATTATGAAAAGAGCAAGAGAACCAATGCCAGATGTATACAATGAGAACATGAGGAAAAGAAGTCAGTCAGAAGCAGAAGAAACTGCTGCTCAGAAGAAGCCAAAAGTTACAGACAAGCTACAGAAGCAGATCAAGAGAAAAGCCTCTGGAGACGTTCCCTCTGTTCCCACAAAGCGTATCAAGACTCAAGCTACTAAAACATTTGTATCTTCTTTCTCTAAAATTTTTATAAATGAATCAACATTTAGTTCTATTCTAAAACCACCTCTCACTCAAAAACAATCTATTCCTGCTCCATCCCAAAAATATGAAACATCAAAAATTCCTTCCTCACAAAAATCATCTGATCCTATTTCCACTACTCCACTAAAAACTTATGTTATTCCAACATCTGAACTAACAACAACAACACCAGCAAACAAAATTCCAACACGAGAACAACCTACACCACAACAATAACCAGAAAAACAACTATCAGATCCTGTTGCATCTGAACCCATTCAATCTGATACAGTTGCATCTAATCCAGTTGCATCTGATCCAGTTGCATCTGATCCAGTTGCATCTGATCCTGTTGCACCTGAACAAGCTGTTTCTGAACCACCTATCTCTGAACCACTTGTATCTGAAGCTCCATCAAAACCTTCTGAGAATCAACCAGAACCAACCAATCCTCCTGAATCAAATATACCTGAGACAGAGGTTCTAAACGTTAAACCTCTCAAGACTGTATTTGAAGTGTCTTCTACATCTTGTACCTCAACCACCTCCTCTGATTCCTCAGAATCTGATATCCATCCTGATATTCTTTCACCTCCCTCTCTAAGAGTATTTGAAGCTAACCAACCAGAACCACCCATTTCTTCTGAAACTACCAACGCTGAACCCATTCCTGAACCAAGAACATCTGAATTTGTTTCAGTTGTTTATGCTAAACCTTTTCCATCTGATCACCTTCCATCTGGATTTGATATTGACAAATTTTTTGATCAACCACCTCAATCTGCTTTTATTCCTTTTCTTATTAAGGAAAAACAATCTGCATTTGTTCCCTATTTTGACAATCCAAAGGCTGTGATACCTTCTATTCCCAGAATCAAACCATTCTTTTGTATCATGCCAGCCCAGAAGAAACCAGCTTATCCTAGCCCTCTAATTATTATTCCTGATTTCACCATTCCACCACCACCTCAACCTAAGTCGTTCACCTTGGAAACCCTTCTAAAACCACAATCTAGGCTGAATGTTGATAATTTATTTACAAGTTTTTTGAAAGAAATAAAGATGCATTTAGGCTCTGTTCAGAAGAGATGTCTGTCAACCATGGATGCAAATGAATCTGATGCTATCTGGAATAGCTTCATCAATAGATTCAATACTGTAGCCTCAAATCTAAAGAATATATGTTCTGATGATGTGAAGCTCAGATTTGCTGAGACTGCTAGAAGCTTGATCTGGATTGTAAAAAGATCTGAACCACTGCTTCTTGGAGATGTTCCTTCATCCTCTGAAGTATGTGATACAGAAGTGACTGCTGAATCTGCATATGAAGAAAACCCTCTGGCTATGACTCTTGTGGAACATCCCTCTAAATCTGTTGCTCCTGGATCTGCATCTCCTATGGAAATTGACTCTGTTCCTGCTTCAGACTCTGCCCCTCCTTCTTCATCAGAGATTAAGAAAGAGTATCCAGATCTTGAAGATAAGATTGCAGTTCTGGAAGCTGGTCAATCTGAGATTAAGTCATGGATGGCCAAGCAAGATCAGAAGTCTGAAGACATGGCTCAATGGATGTCCAAACAAGATCAGAAGAATGAAAACATGGCTAAGTGGATGTCAAAGCAAGAACAGTCCTCATCTGAGATAACTAACCTATTGAAGATGATTTTGTCCAAACAAACTTAGTTTATTTTCTTCTAAATCTGATGTTTGCACATGTACTTGAATCTTATCTGATGTTTGAATTATTTGCTCTGAATAAATGAATGACTCAGTGTTTTCTCTACATGATTTATCTTTTCTGTATTTCCTTTTATTTGTCTTTTAAAGTTTTTACTTTTTGATTATTTCAAAAAAGGGGAGAAAATAGATCTGACTGTTTAAATAAACTCTACCTAAATAAACCTTCAAACATATCAATTATAACTAACGTAAACTCCTAGTGTTTTAGAACGTTTGATAAATCTGACATATTCTTTAAAAGAAACTCTGAGACTCCCAGATCATATTTAACTTATCGGACTCTGACTCTGAAACATGCAAGATCTAATGTTTAGAACATTCAGGCTCTGATTCTGAAAAGAATACTCATGCAAAAAGGGAAGTTTCTATTCCTTCTTAGTATTCAATTCAGGGGGAGATTCATCATCTCAGGGGGAGTTATAATTATTTTTCTTCTCTATTGAACAAAATTTCTGATGTTTTTGTCATCATCAAAAAGGAGGAGATTGTTAGAACACAGATTGGTTCTTAATAATATCTCTATGTTTTGATGATAACTATTATGAAATTTTATATTAAAGAATTATATATTCTAAAATTTGCTTGAGAATGTTTGCTGCAGATGTTAAAGTAAATATCACTCCAGAAGCAAATTAGATCTGAACATAAGAAATATGCAAGGCTCTGAAGCATCAGAAGCATCTCTTAGAAGATTTAGAACGCTGTCTCCAGAAGATTCTGAGCGCTGCCTCCAGAAGAATCTGAAGCAGGAGCTACAGAAGATTTTGAAGCAGAAGCTACAGAAGAATCTGAAGCAGAAGCCAGAAGCATCTGAAGCAATGAGGAATTCTGTATGAAGAGTTTCAAGCACAGTTAATTCAGAAGACTCTGATAGTACTAACGCTGTCAGTACTGAGGATCTGATTCAAAACTCTGCTCTGAACATTTACACGCTGAAAGCACACTTGCTGCAAACTCTGATCTGATTCAGCAAACTCTGATGAACATCCGAAGGCTCTGACCAATTTAGGCTCTGATGATTCTTGCTGAAAATTATTGAAGAAGAATTCAAAGTTATGTCCGTTTGTCGTACCTCGAAAAATACGATCCTCGCGATGGCCACGAAAAATACTGTTCGAAACAGAGTCGCCACCGAACTTTATTCATTCCAAGAATGGAATAGGAAAATATCGATAAAACCTTTAAAGGGATAAGAACATGGTCATCGCAACCAATATTCTAGGTTTGGGAGTCGATTACATAGAGGGAAGGTATTAGCACCCTCTACATCCGTTGTACTCAACGGGAACCTCTTGATCAATTCGCGAGAGAAGTTAGCTATGTTTGTGTATCTTCTAAAGGGATTTACTTGCTAATAGGAAAAGGGGGTGATTATTAAGATAGGGTGCTCGCCAAAGATTGGGGCCCTTGTGCCTACGTATCTTCACTTGTAAGAAGTGGACAATCAGAGCATTCGTAGTTCGGAGGACTACGGGGAAAAGAGGGGATTGTGCTCGCCAAGATCGTCGCAATCTTGTGGCTATGTATCTTACATTCAAAAGAGAATGAAGAATCAGAGCAGCCGTAGTTCGGCTTACGGTTTGCTAAAAGATTTGTGTTTGGAATGAACGAGAGTTTAAGTCGCATTCTAACTGATAAACATTGGCTTGTCTGCTCGCTAGGGGAGGCTGAAGCACGAGTTTGTTATGCGCGGAAGAAAGGACTAAACAACATTCTTGGTAAAAGAATTATTTGAATGGTAGGTCGCGCGAGGGCGAGGAATAGTGTTTGTAAGTATTGGGATATTTAATTAGAAGTGACGATTACTTGAAGTTTAGAAAGACTTCTCGAACCCAAGTAATCGGGAGAGTGAACCAAAGACTTGGAGCTCTCTCTTTTTCAACCTCAAATGCGAAAGGATAGAATTGAGTATGGTTTGAACAAGTTGAACGGATGACGATTACTTGAAGCTGAAGAAAGACTTCTCGAACCCAAGTAACCGGGAAAGCGAACCAAAGACTTGGAACACTTTCTTTTTCATTGCAAAAGGAATTGTTTGAATGGTGTTTGAAAGATAGGATGCAATTAAAGTATTTTAACAGACGAGGATTAATCGAAGCTTGAGAAAGACTTCTCGGACCTCAAATAATCGGAAGAGTGAACCAAAGATTTGGAGCTCTCTCCTTTTCTCATCTAATATTATGAAAGATGTTTAGTATGATTAGAGTGTATTAATCGGATGACGATTACTCGAAGCTCAAGAAAGACTTCTTGTACCATAAGTAATCGGGAGAGTGAACCAAAGACTTGGAGCTCTCTCTTTTTCGTCCTAAGTGTTTAGAAAAATAGGCTCGAATAAATTTATCGTTTTTAGAAGGGTTTTTTAGAAGAAAATTGCTTGGGCTTAAGAAAGACTCCTCAGACCCAAACAATTGGGAGAGCGACCCAAAGACTTGGGACTCTCTCTTTTTCATCTAATATTAAAAATTGTGTTTAAATAGTTATTAAGTATTTTAGTTTGATTTAAAGAAAAATTTGCTTGATATGAATTAAGGTTTGAAATGAGCGCGATTGAACTAAAGGATAGGGGGTCCTATGGGTATAGGGTAAGGTCGATGGCGAGGCCAAAGCACTCGACTTACAAGGATGGGAGGATTTGATAAGATTAAGTGCTAATGAAAGTTGATGATTAATTACACTTGTTTGAAGATACTTGATGTTGGATCAAGTTTGGAAAAGAGATAGATTTTAAGTTTATTCGTAAAGTGTGTAGCAAGCATCGTTGTTCAAAGCCCAAGAGGAGGCTATAAGGTCGATGGCGATCGTAAAAACAATCGGCTTACAATGGTATATGAAAATGGGCTCGTCATTAAGTCGAAATATTAGTTTGAAAATAATTGGTTTGAGCATGCAAACAACATAAATGTAATTGAAGTATAATAATAAAGCATACACAAACATCACACAAAAAATCATAAGTTAAATAAAAATGGGGATATGTAAATCAAGGCATGTTAAGTTAATTAAATCCTAATTATCTAAGATTAGTAAAAGAAAAGAAATTAAATTGTATTATTAAGATTATTTTAGAATTAAGATAATTATTAATTAAAATAGAAAATAAAATTAAGATTAAGTATTTTGTGTTATTTTTAAAAAAAACTAACTAAAAGAATTAATCAAATCAATTTATTTTATAATACCAATCACCAAGTAAATTAATTTATTAAATGAAATTTTTTAACAAAATTAATTAAATTAATAATAATTCAGAAAATAAAGATGATAATGTCCCAAAGTATTTGTTTTTTAGTATATTAAAAGTTAATAATAGAGTTATTAAATAAAAATTAAAAAAAAAAACAAATGGGTCAGGCTGAAAGCAAATCTGGGGGGTGTTAGAAGCGAAACCACCCCAATCAGGCCCAAGAGCATAAAACGTGCACGCATGCGTGAAATGAATAGTAAAAAGAAGGGATGATAACCGGTGACACGTGTCACCGGTAGCCACTACCACTCTCATCATCACGTGGCAAGAGAGTGAGTAAGAAAAAACAAAAGGGTCAACACACCAAGTGTTCAGACTCTCTCGCTCCCTCAACGCTTTCTCATAAGCCTCTCTCTACAAAAGAAAGCCGCCGAAAAGTCAAATCGTGGCCGGGGAAGATGGTGGCTAACGGCGGCCACCGCCACCTTCTCCAGTAAGGGCGCGTCAAAACCCTACACCCAACATAAACCCTACTTCAAAATTCGACCTCTACCCAAATCTGAACTCACGTTTTCCTAAAAAAACCGATCGATCAAAGCATTCAACAATTTTCCCAAATCTAAACCCTAGTTATAAATCAACCCCAGAATCCCAATAAAAAGCCAAACGAAAATCCTACTTATAAAACATCAATAAACAAGTATTCATTCCAAGGGAGTTTGAAATGAAGAAGAATAAGATTCAAATGAGATACCAGTTGGAGAATCTTTTTCGAAGTGTCTATATGTGAGTAGCTTCTTCTCTTTCTTCTTATGCTTACTTGTTCTTCTGTGTCTCGTAAGAAAATTTAGGGTTTTCTTTTGTATTGATTTTTGGGATTTTTTCTCCTTCAATTTTTCCGCCTCCCCTTGGAATGAACAGTATCTCTTTTATAGGGGTGAAACTAGGGTTTTTTCTCCAGCAGAATTCCAGTTTTGGGTGATAATTAGGTTGCTTTCGGCTCCTCTAGCGAGATTTCTCGTTTGTTAGTTGTTTCAGGAAATACTTGCTTTCACCATGATTTTTTTACCGCGAGAAGATAAAAATTACCCTGATTTTTTACCATGAATTTTTTTGGGGATTTTACTGTGTACAAATCGTGGTTTCTTGAATCTCTATCATGCTGATGTGTTTTTATCTTTGACTCCGAATGTGTCATCTTATGTTGACCTTATTTCTTCTTGTTTTTAATATTTTGTCGTATTCTTTGAATGATGTTGAAATTGAGTATTTATTGCAGGTTACACTGTCCATTCGTCTTGAAGGTCCTGGCAAATTTTCGTGCTTATGAACTGAAGGATCATCCACACTTTGTCCGTCACGATCCTATTTGTTAATTTCTATTTGTAGGCTTTAAGATGAATTAAGACTCTGTATGGAAACTTGAAGGGTGGAAGATGTATGAGAGCTAGCCATGGAGGGTTCATGAAGATTGTATTATAGTCATTTCCTAGCAGGACGAAGAAATTATGAGGGATTACGAGCCGTGATGTTGAGAAGGCTCGAGATCACCGTTTTGATAAATTTCATGTGTGTCAGGTATGTCTAGGCATCAACTCTTCTGCTTATCATGAAATTTTAAATGACTCTACATGCATAACTTCTATATTTTGAGTCCTCTATCAAATCCCGTTTCGCGCATTACTGTTACGTCACTTGTGCTAATCATTCTTTCATGTGCCGGTCAATTTGAACTTCTGCAGGTTTTGGCTATAGGATGGACGAATGTGAACAATTCCATGAAGATGTTCTTAATTTCCTTTAGAAGCAATTACCCTCTTGGCAAAAGATGGCAAACAGAAAGCTGCTGAATGAATCTCACAGTTGTAAAATTTCAATGGTCTTGCCGCCTGCTGGTTATCATTCTCATCAATAGGATTTACTGGATGCTTGAAATCAACGGAAGGCCCCTCAGTTGAGCAAAGCATAGAACCAATCATCCCACTTGGGTATGCAGGAACTGTGGTCCAAGCATAGTTGATAGACCCTTTGAATACCTGTCGACAGTTCCCCACAATGTCCTCAATGACGTGCATATGAAGCCATATACTTTCCGTTTGAGTACACACAACTCCTCCTAGACGAAGGGCCCTTGCAACTAACTCAAAAAAGGGCTTTTCAAAAAAACTCTTGAGCAGGGCCAATAGGATCAGATGAATCCACTATCATTGCATCATAAGATCCTTCTGGAGCTGCCTTCAAAAATGCAACTCCACCACCGATATTAAGTGTCACACGTGGATCAGCAAAACCTACAGCTATTTCAGGGAAAAATTCTTTGGAGACATCAACAACCATCTTGTCTATTTCGCAAATGTCTATCTTTTCGATTGAAGAGTGGCGTGCAACTTCCCGCAAGACTCCCCCATCTCCTCCACCAATAATAAAAACCTTTTTGGGGTTTGGAATAGAGCAAAGAGGAAGATGAGTGATCATCTCTTGGTAGGCACACTCATCTCTTTCTGTGAGCTGAATAACTCCATCCAAAATAAGAACCTTCCCATATGTTGCATACTGGAAGACCATAACATCCTGATAATCAGACTTTCCTGGAAACAAAATTTTTTCCACTTTCAAGGAGTGTGCTTCCCCTGGTCACATTGGGCTAATTTCAGAGAACCAGCCAGGAATAACAGATGATAAACCATTAGGTTGGGGTTCCATGGAAAGAGTATCGGAGACACCGTTTACTCCACCTTCTCTTGGCCTCCTTAAGGGAGAATCTGCGGAGTGAAGTGTGTTTTCTGGTGCCGCCATCTTTGCAATGAGTAGGGAAGTTTGAAAATGGTTGAAGGTGTCGGCACAGTTGTGAATCGGCTTGGACATCTTCTTGGTAATGCTATTACTTCTGAATTTCTGCATTCTCTTTATTGATATCTTGTTGTTATGAAAGATAAAAATTTTGTTGGATTTCCTAATGCTCAATTCTTTGGTTGTTAGCATTTGATAGACTTAAGAAGTAACAAGTGAAACATACCCTTGGCTAGACATTTCAACTCTGTATGCACTTTCCTCTTTAACATGTGCTGTTGGAAATACTGTATTGATAATGTTCTCAATTCTTTCTTTTATAATAATGATAATTGATGTCTATTATTTACTCTTGCATATTGCTGCTATGCCCTCTTCCTTATGGAGTATGAATTTCGTCGGCATTTGTTATGTGATCTGTATTATACACAAAATCGGTTTATGCTCAACATTATTTCATACACTGTACTGATGCTCTCTATTCCTTTTCTGTGTCGCATTGGCTCGAGACATGGAGTCTTAGGATCTTGAATTGTTATGGAGTTGGTGAAAAAATTCATGGCTTGTGAAAATGGAGCTGACTTTGTAAGCTGGGTTTGGTACGAAGAAACAAATGGAGGACACACGAGAATACCGCAACTGTCAACATAATTAAGTCACCATTGTAAAACTCAACTGTCAACTTGACCTTGTAATAATAAGAGTCATAAATCTTACAATTTAGATTCCAGTTAACGTAGCACTTTGGTTTCTCATTGAAATTGTAATGTAAACATCTTTGGATTTAATGAACAATCTCTCTTGCCCTCTTATCTTGTCATGAATGAGCTGAATATGTTTGAATCTTCATGGATAAGAACTTTGGATTTCTCAAATTAATACCACATGTGAATTTAAAGTAATACTCACAATTTCAAAGTGCTTAAAGTAATAATCTAAATTATATTCTCGTAGCATCCCTTAAAGAATAAAACTTGTTCATAGGCATAGCCTTGCATTATGAAGCATGATTCAAGTGAACTATTTTAATGATGAGCTCTTGTTTTTTTTTTTTTACCAACACCTTGTCTCCATTTGAAGCTACCCATTAGTATTGCTCACATACTCTTAACAATATGTACAATATACCTTGGACAAGTATGACTATTTATGAAACCTTTTGGGCTTTATCGCATGATCCACCGGTCCGTAGGTTTGGCTTTCTTTTGCAGGCATATGCAACTACCTATGATCTTAATCTTAACATGGCTCGACAGTCCCCCTTCAAAGTGGTTTGATAGGGTTCCACCATGCTTTGAAAATTATCTTAATCATGTGTTGGTTATGACATGTACCCCTTCGACAAATTATCTATTAGTCTGGCCAGCAAAACACACTCTAAAAATAAATTCAAAAACTTGAATCATGCTTTGAGAACAAGTAACCACAGGGTTTGGAATCCACTTGAAATCAATCATACAAAAACATCCTTCTTTTATCTCTACTTGAATTCGTCATGCTATCAGGAGCCTCTAATTGCAAAGAGTACAAACCAAATCTTTGTGACCTAATCTTTAAAGAGTCATGGCCAAGAGTTGCCTAATTATCTCAAGAAAAGTCAGGAAGCAACACAGTGCTTATCATGAGACCTAACAGGGTAGGACAAATTTGAGGTATGACAGATGCCCCTATCTAATTGTTTTGAACCCAAAAGAATGAACTGTTGCATGGCGTTCATTTGTAGGGTGGAAATCAATTAGATACAAGAAGACCCCAAAATTTTTCCGACAAGCAAACAAAATGTAGTGAGATACTAGAACGGGATAGCATGATGCGAAGGATGAACAAGATAATCTGACATTCTCTGGGTGGTCGAAGCAGCCCCTTATCCAATAAGGTTCTTCACGAGACCAGAGTAGTATAACTGAGCCTCTGTGGGTGGTCGAAGCGGTCCCTCATTCGTTAAGGTCCTTCGCAATACCAAAGTGGTGTAAACAGGCCTCTTTGGGTGGTCGAAGCAGTCCCTCATTCTTTAAGGTCCTTCGATGATACCAAAGCAGTATCTCTGACTACAACTTGAGATTCTTCGGGTGGTCGAAGCAGCATCTTATCCAATAAGATTCTTCGATGATACCAAAGCAGTATCTCTAAACACATGAGATTCTTCGGGTGTTCGAAGCAGCATCTTATCCAATAAGATTCTTCGATGATGCCAAAACAGTATCTCGAAACACATGAGATTCTTCGGGTGGTCGAAGCAGCATCTTATCCAATAAGATTCTTCGATGATACCAAAGCAGTATCTCGAAACACATGAGATTCTTTGGGTGGTCGAAGCAGCATCTTATCCAATAAGATTCTTCGATGATATCAAAGCAGTATCTCGAAACACATGAGATTCTTCGGGTGGTCGAAGCAGCATCTTATCCAATAAGATTCTTCGATGATACCAAAGCAGTATCTCGAAACAGATGAGATTCTTCGGGTGGTCGAAGCAGCATCTTATCCAATAAGATTCTTCGATGATACCAAAGCAGTATCTCTAACAAAACTTGAGATTCTTCGGGTGGTCGAAGAAGCATCTTATCCAATAAGATTCTTCGATGATACCAAAGCAGTATCTCGAACAAAACTTGAGATTCTTCGGGTGGTCGAAGCAGCATCTTATCCATTAAGATTCTTCGATGATACCAAAACAGTATCTCGAAACACATGAGATTATTCGGGTGGTCGAAGCAGCATCTTATCCAATAAGATTCTTCGATGATACCAAAGCAGTATCTCGAAACACATGAGATTCTTCGGGTGGTCGAAGCAGCATCTTATCCAATAAGATTCTTCGATGATACCAAAGCAGTATCTCGAAACACATGAGATTCTTCGGGTGGTCGAAGCAACATCTTATCCAATAAGATTCTTCGATGATACCAAAGCAGTATCTCGAAACACATGAGATTCTTTGGGTGGTCGAAGCAGCATCTTATCCAATAAGATTCTTCGATGATACCAAAGCAGTATCTCTGACAAAACTTGAGATCCTTCGGGTGGTCGAAGCAGCATCTTATCCAATAAGATTCTTCGATGATACCAAAGCAGTATCTCGAACAAAACTTGAGATTCTTCGGGTGGTCGAAGCAGCATCTTATCCATTAAGATTCTTCGATGATACCAAAGCAGTATCCCGATCAATAAATTTGCTGAGTAATGGTTGAGCTAAAATTCCTGTTAGAGGAACAGCATTGTCCAAACTCTGTAGGGGAAAGTCTTCAAGAAACCTCTTTTATGATAACCTCTGCTTGGGGAGCCATAAGAGCAATGGTCGCCGGGGACTATCATTATCAACTGCATGGTTGAAAGATGACTTGCTGGAGATTAGAATTTCCTGAAATCGCGGAGTAACAACTCTTTTCAGATTCACTATTGCCAACTTCACCGGAGGACTGACCAAGATGTTTACAAACTGATCCTCGATCCTGCTATGTGGCTATGCCATGTTAATGGTGATGGCGATGATATGCGTTATGATACATAAACATGCAACCAAGATGCAACTGCTAGGGAGTGCAAGATGCGAATGCAAATGATATGCTAATGCTCGATATGACTATGATATGATATGATATTGTATGTCGTGCTTATGATAATGCAAATGATCAGGTATAATGGGGATAAAATCTTGTCGGGGAATATCACCAGGGACGGGATTTGGTAGTTGTCAAACGGATTTGGCCTTTATTGTGAGGAAAATTCCATTGAGGGTGGACTTTTAGTGGTTGCCAATGAATACTGGACTTTTAAGGTGAATTGAAGGTGCCAATTGGAGTGGCTTTTTGTAGTTGCCAATAAAAGATTGGGCTTTCTGTGGGGATAGTGAGAGGATTGGACTATTCGACATTCCGGATTTAGATACTCCATGACGACCGGGGGAACTGATTGCCCCAGTTTAGTTCCTGAACTCGACGCTGGGGGTGCCACCTCATATAGACCCTATAGAAAGGCAAGACCTTTCATGATGACAAGCCTGGATAGCTGATGACTAATTCAAAGCTTCTACCTATTGACATTTTTCTTGGAGACCATCTATTTTCCCCAATATCTTCGAACATCAAAGCAAGCTCCCTACCTTGTCAAAAGTTATATTTTATTTTTATTATCACATTTTTTAGCTGAAGTTTCGAACACAAATTATCAAAAATAAAAATTTGTTTGCAAACAATCGGATAAAGTAAAAGAGTGAGCATAATTTAATTGAGAAATCTCTCTTTATATTGATTTGTCCCTTGAATGGGTGAGTATACAGAGATGTAATCCCTTAATGAGGTGATTATAGTGCAAGAAAAAACATAATGGCAAAAATCAAAGTTCCTTTGAGTTTCGACACTGCTATAATCCCCATGGCTTTGGAAGTCTTCAACACCTCGCTTCGTAGAAAGATGGTCGGACCAATTATGTCTCTTGATTATGTACTAGGGTTGAGCGGTCATGCATAATGGATACTTTGCCTTGGAATTTTGCCCCTAACTTTTGCCTGGATCGCCCTTTCGGGTTTTCAATCCACCGGGACGCCCTTTTTTGCCTGAGCCGCCCTTTCGGGTTTTCAACTCAGCGGGCCTATTCTTATTTTATCCCTAATTTTTGCCTGAACCGCCCTTTCGAGTTTTCGGTTTACCGAGATAGCCGATTTTTCCTAAGTCGCCCTTTCGGGTTTTCAACTTAGCGGCTTTATTATTCCACTTTTTTAGGTAAAGTATCGTTTGACCAAATCTGCATTCACTAGATAAGGTAACTCCTCCCCATCCATGGTTGCGAGCTTTAGGGCACCCCCAGAGAATGCTTCTGTTACCACATATGGGCCTTCATAGTTTGGCGTCCACTTGCCCCTAGATTCATTATACATAGCCATGATCCTCTTGAGTACTAAGTCTCCTTGCGCGAATGTCCTGGGGTGCACTCTTTTGTCGAAGGCTCTCTTCATTCTTCTCTGGTAAAGCTGGTCGTGGCATATGGCTGTCAAGCGCTTTTCCTCAATGAGATTAAGTTCTTAAAACCTCGTTTTTACCCATTCGGCTTCGTCAAGTTGAGCTTCCATTAAAACCCTCAGAGAAGGGATTTCGACCTCTATTGGGAGAACTGCCTCCATGCCATAAACCAACGAGTAAGGAGTTGCCCCTGTTGAAGTTCGTACTGAAGTACGGTAGCCGTGTAGTGCAAAGGGTAACATCCCGTGCCAATCTTTGTATGTGACTACCATCTTCTGGATGATTTTCTTGATATTTTTATTGGCTGATTCTACGGCTCCATTCATTTTGGGTCTATATGGTGTTGAGTTATGGTGTTCTATTTTAAAACTGGCGCACAACTCGTCCATCATTTTGTTGTTGAGATTCGACCCATTGTCAGTGATGATGCGATTGGGCACTCCATATCTGCATATGATGTTGTGTTTCAAGAAGCGGGCGACTACTTGCTTAGTAACGTTGGTATACGAAGCAGCTTCAACCCACTTGGTGAAATAGTCTATAGCCACAAGTATGAAGCGATGTCCGTTTGAAGCTTTTGGTTCAATCATCCCAATCATGTCTATTCCCCACATGGAGAAGGGCCATGGTGAGGTTAAGACGTTCAATGGAGTGGTGGGTACATGAATCTTATCAGAGTATATTTGGCACTTGTGATAAGTTCGGGCATGATGGTAACAATCTGCTTCCATGGTAAGCCAATAATAGCCCGCCCTTAATATTTTCTTTGCCATGGTATGTCCATTCGCATGAGTTCCAAAGCAGCCCTCATGAATGTCCTTTAGAATCTGTTTCAGCTTCACGTTTCTCCACACATCTAAGCAAAACAGTGTCATGGTTGCGCTTGTACAATACATTTCCGTTGAGGAAGAAGTTGGATGCCAATCTTCGCAAAGTTCTTTTGTCGATACCTAGGGCTCCTTCAGGATATTCATGCTTTTCAAGATATCGCTTTATATCATAAAACCACGGCTTTTCACCTGCGTCTTTATCAGCAGTCAGACAATGTGCGGGCTCTTCAAAGCGTCGCAAATCAATAGATGGTCTATGATTTGGCCATATTAACTTGTACATGGATGCCAGAGTTGCCAAAGCGTCAGCCATTTGATTCTCTTCTCGAGGTATGTGAGCAAAAGTGATATCATCGAATCGGGGAAGCAATTTGGCCACATAATCCCGGTATGGAATTAAGTTTTCATGCTTGGTATCCCAATCGCCTCTTATCTGGTAAATTACTAGAGCAGAATCCCCAAACACATCGAGAGTTTTGATTCTCAAGTCAATGGCTCCTTCTAGCCCTAGTATACATGCCTCGTACTCTGCTATATTGTAAGTGCACGGGAAACAGAGCTTGTCCGTAAACGGCAAGTGAAAATTTTTGGGAGATGTAATCACTGCCCCAATTCCATGTCCATAAGAGTTAGAAGCACCATCGAACATAAGATTCCATCGCTCCCCTGGTTCTGGCCCTTCATCTGGCCCTGGCTCTTCGCAATCTATTGCCATCATGATATCCTCATCCGGAAAGTCAAATCTCAAAGGTTGGTACTCTTCCACCGGCTGATGGGCCAAATCATCTACTAACACACTGCCCTTTATAGCTTTCTGAGTGGTGTATTGGATGTCATATTCAGATAGAAGCATTTGCCACCGGGCTATCCTACCGGTGAGAGCAGGTTTCTCGAAGATGTATTTGATTAGATCCATCTTGGAGATTAAGTATGTGGTGTGCGTCAGCATATATTGTCTGAGTCGTCTAGAAGCCCATGCAAGTGCACAACAAGTCTTCTCAAGCAAAGAGTATCTAGTCTCACAGTCGTTAAACTTTTTGCTGAGATAGTATATAGCATGCTCTTTCTTGCACGTATCATCTTGTTGTCCTAATACGCAACCCATGGACTCTTCTAGCACAGTTAAGTACATAATGAGCGGCCTTCCAGGAACTGGTGGTATCAAGATCGGTGGTTCTTGCAAATATTATTTGATTGCATCAAATGCCCCTTGGCACTCACCATTCCACACAACCGGCTGATCTTTCCTGAGTAATTTAAAAATTGGCTTGCAAGTGGCTGTGAGATGTGAAATAAATCTTGCGATATAATTCAACCTTCCCAGAAATCCACGGACCTCCTTTTCGGTCCTTGGCGCAGGCATGTCCTGAATCGCCCTTACTTTGTCAGGATCCACCTCAATCCCTTTCTGGCTTACTATAAAGCCCAACAACTTTCCAGATCGCACCCTGAATGTACATTTGTTGGGATTAAGTCTCAACTTGAACTTCCTCAGTCTGGCGAACAACTTTTCCAGATTACCCACATGCTCCTCTTCAGTCTGGGACTTAGCAATCATGTCATCAACGTACACTTCGATCTCTTTGTGAATCATATGGTGAAAGAGTGTTACCATCGCACGTTGGTATGTTGGCCCAGCGTTCTTTAACCCAAATGGCATTACCTTGTAACAGAATGTGCCCCATGGTGTAATGAACGTGGTTTTTTCCATGTCATCTGGATCCATCTTAATTTGATTGTAACCAGAGAATCCATCCATGAAGGAAAAAACAGAGAACTGTGCTGTATTATCTACCAACACATCAATGTGAGGCAATGGAAAATCGTCTTTAGGACTTGCTCTGTTTAAGTCACGGTAATCCACACACATTCCATCTTTTTTCGGTACGGGAACGATATTTGCAACCCATTGCGGGTATTTGGCCACTGCTAAGAACCCTGCATCGAATTGTTTTTGGACCTCATCACGGATTTTCAGAGCCATATTAGGGCGAGTTCTTCTCAACTTCTGCTTGACGGCATGACACCCTTCTTTGAGTGGCAACTTGTGTACAACAATGTTCGTATCTAGACCAGGCATGTCCTGATACGACCATGCGAATACATCAGCATATTCTCGGAGGAGCCCTACCAGCTTTACCTTGACAACATCTTGAAGAGACGCTCCAACCTTTATCTCCCTTTTATTTTCTTCTGAACCTAGGTTGATAACCTCGACATCCTCTTTATGCGGCATAATGACCTTCTCTTCTTGCTGCAGCAACCTAGCCAATTCGTTGGGGAGCTCATTCTCGTCTTCCTCATCCGCTTGGTATATTGGACAATCAAAATCGTAAAGGACTACAACAGTGTCGATATCAAGGACCTCGGCAGTGTCTCTGCATGATTATGATTTATGCAACTTATTTAGGAAAGTGAGTGCGCGAAAGAAATGCCATTAATTATGAAAAAATAGAAAAGAAAATGAGGAAAAATTGAATGCAAATCAAAATTTATTCATGTTAAACATGTTTCGAAACATCAGGGGGCCTGATACAAAGCTCCACTATGCCTTGGGCAGAGCGTAGGGTTTTTGAAAATCAATTAAAACTTTACTTTTGAGGAGGGAAAAACTGGGGTATTTCGATGGTCTTCCAATTCTTCAATTCTTCACCAGGTTCGGCCTGTCGGATCCAGCTTGCGGAGGCTTCTTTATCATCAATCCCATCTTCAATTACCATGGCGGAGGTATGGTCGAAGATATGCCCAGCGCTCTGGAAAACTTCTGCCACAGGGGGAATCTGCTTCTTGCCATATTTAATCGTCACAGTGTTGGATGAGGGATGATATCCTAGCCCAAATTTTTCGAACTTTTCAGCCACTTCCACCATTTTTCCCCAGCCTTGGGCGTTCCCTTTGTCTACAACCATCTTAGCTTCTTCATAAGAGGCCATTGCTGATCTTGAACTCTGACCCTCTGAAACTCGCTGCACTGCTAATGTATTCACCATTTCGAAAGACTGAAAAGGCGTTTCCACCATTTCTCCTTCAACTTCAATATACCTGAAGGATGTTAAGTGGCTAACCAAGATATCCTCCTCTCCCCCAATCTGAACTACTTTGTCATTACTGACAAATTTTAGCTTCTGGTGAAGGGTGGAGGTAACAGCTCCTGCATAATGAATCCAAGGTCTTCCTAATAGACAGCTGTACCCTGGATAAATATCCATTACTTGGAAAGTGATAGTGAAGATAGTTGGCCCTATTTTTATTGGCAAGTCCACATCGCCAATCACAGCACGCCTGGAACCATCAAAAGCTTTGACTACCAGATCACTTGGCTTCATGCTAACTCCTTTTACTGGCATCCTCTCCAGGGTGACCTTGGGAAGCACATTCAAAGAAGAACCTGTATCCACTAAGACTCGAGATATCAATGTGTCTTGGCACTTGATAGAAATATGGAGAGCTTTATTGTGGTTTCTCTTCTCTACAGTCAAGTCATCATCATTAAACCCAAGAAAGTTTCCGGTTGTTACGCTAGCTATCACATCATCGAACTGGGCTACAGTGATGTCTTTAGCAATATGCGCAGCGCTCAACACCTTCATCAAAGATAACCTGTGGGCCTCTGAATTAAGTAACAACGAGAGCATGGAAATTCTGGCAGGAGTCTGGTTTAGTTGATCAATCACTTTGTAATCACTTTTTCTGATGATCTTCAAAAACTCAGCTTCTTTTGGTGTTACTGCTGCTTTTGGTGATGACACCTCAACAGGTGGCTCAACACTTGGTAGTTCAATTGTAGCTTTTTCTTTACTTCTAGCTGGCACTTCTACTGGTTTGGCGGCAAATAAACGACCGCTACGGGTCATCCCACTAGGTCCCACAACTGCATCGCATTTGGCAGCGTCATACTCAGTCACTAGTCTCTCTGGCCTCTGCTTAAAAACTTTGGGCTCAGATTCATTGACAGAATATTCTATTACCACCGGAGCTTGTCGTGCTGCTCTTTGTCTATTGACGTCATCTTCATCATACTGCATAATCACGAGTGCTGGTCGGGCGGGCCTCTGTTGAAAGGCTTCCGAAGGATCATACTGTAAGACTACTGGCGCTGGTCGATGTCGCCTTGTCGGATAAGCACTTGTTTCATCATACTGAATATCAATAGCAGACACGTTCAAATCTCTTTGTTCTATTTGTATTATCCCATGCTCTAAGAACCTTTGCAGATGTTTCTTTACCACTTCGTCAGTCAAATTCTCCCCTTCTTTTTGGGGAATCATCCCACTTTTCTTCAATTGTTTTCCGATAACGGCCATCGGAGTACGGACATCTTCAACATTCGTAATTAGCCTCAAACCACTATTTTCTTCCACAGCATTGACAGAAGGACCACCATGTTTATGTAACGGATCCTTCGTAATGTTGGCACCTCTAGGTGTAAAAGTGAGATCTTTGGACTCTATCAAATCCTGCACCCTGTTTTGAAACGCATAGCAGTTGTCTATGGAGTGTCCAGGGGCTCCCTTATGAAACTCACAATGGGCATTCGCATCGTACCTGGGGGGGTATGGAAAGGTTGCGGGACGTAAATCTCACAACGTTAAGTGTCCACTCTGATTTAGCTGAGCAAAGATCTGTCCATATGACATAGGCAGTGGGTCAAGTTGTCTTCTTGGCTGTCTCGGCCTTTGTTGTCTTTGAGCCGGGGCATTCTGATATTGCAGTGGGGGAACTCTCTGATAATTCTGCTGCTGATTATGTTGTTGAGCTGGTTGTTGATAAGGAGCATGGACTACTGCAGCTACCTGTGGATACTGGATGTTCACTGGAGCTCTATCTCCTCGTCCTCGCATCACGACATTAGTTTCATCTTCCCTTTTCTTCACAAAAGGCTTCCTCCCCCCATTCATCGGGACCGCAACCTTGTTCTTCTTCATAGTACTCTCGATTCTTTCACCTACCGACACCACTTCAGCAAAGTTAGGGAAACTGGACCCGAGCATGCGGTCCAAGTATTGAGGTTGTAGAGTTCCCATAAACATGTCAGTTAACTCCTTAGTCAGCAATGGTGGTTGAACACGGGCAGCCAACTCCCTCCACCTTTGGGCATACTCCTTAAATGACTCATTGTTACGTTGAGTCATGTCTTGCAGCTGCGTGCGATTCGGTGCCAAATCAGTGTTATACTGATAATGTTGCAAAAACGCATCTGCTAGATCTCTCTATATACTGATTTGTCCTTTTTCTAACTGCATATACCATTCCAATGATTCCCCACTGAGGCTATCTTGGAAGTAATGTATTAAGATCAAGTCGTTATCAATGTGAGCTGCCATCTTGCGACAGTACGCTCGCAGATGGGTTTTGGGGCAACTGACCCCCTTGTACTTCTCAAAGTCTGGGACTTTGAATTTCTTCGGTATCACCAATCCTGGTACTAGGCACATGTCAACAGCATCCAACCCTAGAGTCTTCTTGATTTCCAATGACTTGATTTTCTCTTCAACTGTTCGCAGTCTATCTGCAGCAAAGTCGTTAGTAGCCCCCATATTGTGTTGAGGAGGAGGTGGTGGAGGTTGGTAGAAAGCATCATATTGTTTGTCCATGTCTGCTTCAGAACCCTGACGTGCGGATATGGAACGGTCAACAAGGTCTACGTGGGGAGTTTTAACAATCCCAGAAGTTCCTATATTGTCAGCCGCTTTCTTGGCATCAGCAAAAGTCTCGGCATTGTTTTCTTTTTGGGCTAGCGTCAGCATTGTCTCCAACAACTGGTCCATCTTCATCTTGAGAGCGTCGATGTCACCTCTTATAGTGTTCTGAGTCTCTTCCATCTGCTCCAGCGTCATTTGGTAATTGCGTCGAGTTTCGTAACGGTGATGAATAGTCAGCTTAACTCAAATCTGATACGCAAAGGGTATAAATTTAGAATCGTGCGGCGTGGAAAAAGACGTGTTCCATGATATGCAAGATGATATGCATTTGTTTTTCAGGGAATTTTCGAATTAATTGCTTAACATACACAAGAATATTGGGAATAACTTAAACCACATTCATTCATAGAAGGATAATATTCATGTGATACAAAAAAGGAAAATCATTCAAAGTACAGCCCATAATGTTTGATTAATAAAAATAAACGAACTTCAGACTCTTGGCCTTTGAGCTTCACGTTCTTTTAACTCCTCTTTGAACCTGCTCAACATGTCATTGCACGTGCACAGAAAGTCGCAGATACTGTGGGGAGTAGAATCATCCATCGCTTCCATAGCATCCCTATGCTTCCAAGCCAGATCTTTGGCCAACCAGTTGCAGAACTCGATTAATCTGTTGAGTTTGTTGCGATACATGTCCCAGTCAGCTATCAGTATATGTATGGACCTCTCATAACCTTTGAAATCACTAGCCGTTTTTTCTCTTGCAGCAGACCACACGACTTTATCTGCTAAGACATCTTTTATTTGCTGCTTCAAGTTAGCTGCATAGTCTTTGACGGAGTTTAACTCTATGCACACCTTGTCCCAATCAACAGTTTTAGCCTGAGCAACCCTTAAAGCCCCCTCTTTGAGCCTGCGTTCCTCTATTTCAGCGGCTCTTGACTGGTGTAAAGCAGTATCTAGCTTATGGATCTCTAGTCCCATCTCCTCTCGGATTGTCTTGTTTCTTTTGGTAGCTGCAAGCCAACAGTTTTCATTTTGAACACATTTCTTCCCGGCACTGTCTAATTCTTCTTTCAGGCCCCTCACCCTACTATCAGACTGATCAAGACATACCTTAACCTTTTTCTTTCGATGCTCTTCTTCGTCAGCTTTCTTCCCTACTGCCTCTAGCTGGGTATTCTTGCGCTGGAGCTCCCACTTCATATCATTTTTCTCTTTGGTGACTTCTTGAAGTCTCACCTTAAGGTTCTCATTTTCTTTCAACAATTTGGCTATGGTAGCTTTGAGGTCTTCAGCTTCTTCTATCGGAATATGAGTAGGCTTAGGTTCAGGCACAGGCTCATATACCTTTTCTTTAAAAGGCATCTTGACCTCATTGGCCCTCTCCCTAACCCATACAAAGTAAGGCTCTTTAGTTATACCATTTCTTCTTCCCAATTCACCTCTTCCCTTCTTCTTAATGGTCTTCCAAGTTCTTGTAATCTTTCTGAACAAATCAGGGTTCTCAGACCCTAAGTCGTGCATCAAGAAGGCTTCAAGGTCATTTTCCTTAGGAGGTGCTACCATAGGGTACCCAAGCTGCCTAACTGATAACATCGGATTAGAGTTAATACAGCCTCGAGTTCCTATTAGCGGGATATTAGGAAATTCACCACAACTAGTGATAACTTCCTCAAAGTCTTGTGAATACCAAGAGAGATCAGCAGACCTAAGCGACACCATCCTTTGAGCCCAACTATCATCGGTTCGATCGACAAATGGTCCCTTAGTAGGCATGTGCAAATGCAACCACTGGTACAAGAGAGAGGCACAACAAACAATAGAGCCACCTTTCCTGTCACTCCTCCAACTCAAGTAATAGAAGACATCAGCCAGAAGGGATGGCACAGTATTTTTGGTTAAGAACACATGAATAGCTGTCACGTCTACGAAATCATCTATGTTAGGGAATAAAATGATTCCTTAAATAGCTAAAGCCACCACTGCATAGCAAGCATCCCAACTTTGGGCCTTAATAAGTGCATCCGCTTTGTTTATAAGGAACTTGAAAGGAAGTCCTTTAAATCCACCTTTAGCTTTCCAATTATCAGTGATGTCCCTCTTATGCATGTGAAGTCCATCAGCAATTACTTCGTCTTCTAAATCTTCCTTTACTCCTACGAATGGCAATTTATCCTTCATAGGAATACCCACTAGTCTCTCAAATTCTTCCAATGTTGGCGCCAGCTGAAAATCTTGAAACGTGAAGCACCTTAAAGGAGAATCATAGAACTGGGCCAAGGTGATAAGTGCCTTAGAACCTACGTCTTGCATTAACAGGCGAATAATCCTGCCATAATCCTTCGTAAAGTTAATTCTGAACACAGCAGGGATACGAGAAACCAAACTGCGCAAGTCTTCCAATTTTGGTCTCTTGAAGTTGTAAGGAAGTGGGCACCTGACGTTGCTTCCCATAATTCCTGTATGTTGACAATATAATTCTTAAATTCCCTGAAAATCAAAATGTAAATGTTATGGTATGAGTATGATGCAGATGCAAGGACGGAAGTAACCAAAACAAAATATGAAGTTAAAAGTTCTCTGATTTCTGAAATCCCATGGGTAGGTTCTATACGGGTAAGTGCCTAGAGTCATAGGTCCTTCAAAAAATATTATTGCTAAGGTGAAGATTCATCCCACAATAATACCTATGAAAGAGTCTCTTCTAGGTGAGGTTTTCGTGTCGTCCCACGAGAAAGACTCCTCGTGAGTCTCTACTACACAACCATCGAATCCAAGGTTTCTTAAAGGGACCTCAGAGTCATAGATCGAGGTTGAAAATATCATTGTCAGAATAACGATACGTTCAAGGGATCTCATCTGATTGGGGCGTTCGCATCAACCCAAAAAGGAGTGACCCTCATGAGTTAATACTACCAACCACCATGGAAAAAAGGTAGATGGTCCTTAGAGTTATAGATTCAACCTAGAAAATACTACTGCCATGGCAAAGACTTACCACAACAATAATATCCTTAGGGAATCAACTCTAAGCGGGGCTTTCGCTTCCTCCCAACGAGAAAGACTCCTCGAGGGATTCCACTACACAACCACCATTCTAATCCTATGTTTTTTCTCGGACTCGGGTGTAGAGCCATCTCACAAAATTCCCAAAATCAGAACCCCAATAGTATGACAAGGAATAATAATAAAATATATAAAAGCAAGCAGATAAATAGCAAATAAATAAGACAAGAAAACAAATAAAAGAAAAACACAAACAAGCGGATATAACTCTTGCGAATCGAGTCAAGTTAGGCTTGACTCTCTCTAGCATAGGGCTATGCGTTGTCCCCAGCAGAGTCGCCATTTGTCGTACCTCGAAAAATACGATCCTCGCGATGGCCGCGGAAAATACTATTCGAAACAGAGTCGCCACCGAACTTTATTCATTCCAAGAATGAAATAGGAAAATATCGATAAAACCTTTAAAGGGATAAGAACATGGTCATCGCAACCAATATTCTAGGTTCGGGAGTCGATTACATAGAGGGAAGGTATTAGCACCCTCTACATCCGTTGTACTCAACGGGAACCTCTTGATCAATTCGCGAGAGAAGTTAGCTATGTTTGTGTATCTTCTAAAGGGATTTGCTTTCTAATAGGAAAAGGGGGTGATTATTAAGATAGGGTGCTCGCCAAGGATTGGGGCCCTTGTGCCTACGTATCTTCACTTGTAAGAAGTGGAAAATCAGAGCATTCGTAGTTCGGAGGACTACGGGGAAAAGAGGGGATTGTGCTCGCCAAGATCGTCGCAATCTTGTGCCTACGTATCTTACATTCAAAAGAGAATGAAGAATCAGAGCAACCGTAGTTCGGCTTACGGTTTGCTAAAAGATTTGTGTTTGGAATGAACGAGAGTTTAGGTCGCATTCTAACTGCTAAACATTGGCTTGTCTGCTCGCTAGGGGAGGCTGAAGCACGAGTGTTGCTTGCGCGAAAATAAGGTGCCGGCAAAACAGAAGAGTCGCCACCTTTCGTTATTTGTCCCTCAGAGCGGGAAAGGAAACGATCGGAAAAACCTGACGAAAAAAGGTAAGACAAGGTCATCGCAACCATTGTCTGGGTTCGGGAGTCGGTTACGCAAGGGGAAGGTATTAACACCCCTCACGTCCGTCGTACTCGACGGGATCCTCGCTTGGTTGTTTACTTGGACGGGTTGGTTATAATCTATCTACCTATCAAGGCTGGCTGAAAAAGAAAAGAAAAATGACTCGGCAAAGCGTCGCGCTTTATGCCTACGTATTCCCGTCTGGAACGAGAAATCAGAGTCAACGTAGTTCGGCTAACTACGGGGGAAGATGGGGAAGGTTGCTCGCTAGGATATCGCATCCTATGCCTACGTACTTTCATCTGGTATGAAAGATCAGAGCAAACGTAGTTCGGCTAACTACGGGTTATCTCCTGAAAGAAGTGTTTTTTATTGTATTTGCGATCTCAACCGCACTAGAGACTATGACCTGAGAGTGAATGCGTCGCATGTCACCCAAAGGGTACCATACTAAACATACATCCTCAGATGGCTTAAGGCTCGTAGCGTACGAAAGAAATCATTCATGATTACTGTATTTTAAACTGCTTCGAGATGAGTAGAGAACAGGCCCAACTAGGAGGGAGACTATCAAGTCCTACTGTTGTCATGCCATGGATTCATCCTATGGTTGAGGTTTGAACAGGGAACTCCTAGATGTTTTCATGCATAGGTTTCAACCTAAAAGTCTATCATCAAATCCTCATCAGAGGAAATGAGAGTCCTAAGGGATCATGTCAATGATACACTAAAACAGACAAAAGCATCAGCTTTAACGGTAAAATTCATGCAATGCAAGTGAGGGAGGAAATGTGTGTGGGGCTTCAGCCTCCACAAGCTCGTCTCGACCTCAAGCCAGTCATGAAATAACAGTAATCATACTGAAGATAAACAACATGCTATCAAGCAATAACAGATAAAAGAAATGAAGTGCCATCAGGCAAACAAAACATGCTTGAGAAAGAATCATCTACTCTCTAATCCTAACCCTAACACAGAATCCTGAATCAAATCTAAGCAAAGCCCTAAAGCAAAAACCTAACCAAAAGAAATCAATCCAGTCTTTAAGCTTCAGAACAAGCTTACCAAAGAAAGGGAGCTAAGTAAGCAGACTCATAGCGTCTTCCTCAGGAAAGCACTAGGAGGTGTATACTCAGGAGTCATACCCTATGTGGCTCAACCACTGTGATCAGTTTACATTCCTCCTCAGGAGAAACTAAACTCACAAGCAGGCTCTAACATCACTGGATATTTAGGAAATCCTATCTGAACTAGTGGAACTAAATGAATAGACTCATAGGACCTTCCTCAGGAAAGTACTAGGAGGCTTCCACTTAGGAGTTGTATCCTATGTGGCTCAACAACTGTGATCAGTTTACATTCCTCCTCATGAGAAATTAAACTCACAAGTTGGCTCCAACATCATTGGATACTTAAGAAATCCTAGACAAACTAATGGAACTAAGTGAATAGACCCATAGGACCTTCCTCAGGAAAGTGCTAGGAGGCTTCCACTTAGGAGTTGTATCCTATGTGGCTCAACAACTGTGATCAGTCTACATTCCTCCTCAGGAGAAATTAAACTCACAAGTTGGCTCCAACATCATTGGATACTTGAGAAAGAGGTGAGAAGAAATAATGAAAGTCATTCATAGTGCCTTCCTCAGGAAAGTACCATGAACTTCCTTCAAACTTCAGGATCTCGAACCTCACAGACAGGGAACAAGCCAAGCTCTGGGTCTCTGAGTCTTGATCTACAATCTTCTCTCCATGATGCTCTCCAACAAGCTCTTCAATATAACACAAACTCCACAACAAATTCCCCAAAACAAACCCCAGAGATGAACAGATAACCACAAGACAGACAAAATCAGCAGGCAACTTCAGAAAATACCTAAAAAATACTAAACCAAAGGGAAAAAAACTATCAATCAATCACAAGGGTCTATAACATCTACCCATAACATCCACACATGCCCCTACCCAAAAATCAAGACAAAACTATCTAAAGAGAATGAATTTCCTTACCTATGCACACCCTAAACCCTAATTATGATACCCTAATGCTGACCTGATTAAACTAACCAAAATTTAATCTAAAAATCAGGAATTAAATCCTATGGGGAACTATGATTCAATATCTAATTACACAAAAAAGAATGAGTTAAAAAGACTAAAGAAAAGTCTTAAAAGAAATTCTACAAAATCATGATATCAAACTACACATTATAAAAGCTATTTAAAAGAAAAATCTATTAAAAATATGAAAAGAAAATAAAATGGACATTTTATTTATTTAGAATTTTCTAGACAGGTTTATTAACATATAGGAAAAAGAAGAATTAAAAAATATTAAATTTCCTATTTTTTATGAATTTTATAAAAGCAAGCAATATTAAAAGAATTAAAAAAATAAAAGAATTTCATAAAAGGGGAGGGGGTGCACATAGAAGGACACGCTGGTTGATATATAATGGGCCAGAATTTGGTGGGGTGCAGATAGAAGTGGACTCAGTAAGCCCAGACGCGCCTCACTTAACCAAACGACCGCGTTTTGGTTTTCAAATTTTCCCTCCGTTTTCTTCACTCAATCTGGGCCGCTAGATTGGTTGAAAGAGTCAACAATTGACCTGGATCCAACGATGGATAGCCATCGTCCCCAAATTATATCTAGGGTTTGCAGGTTTTGGCTTCCCATGCATGCGTGTTCTACCTCCTCGTTCTCACTCGTCCCTTAACCAATCACCACCATCCAAAGAGCAAAATCAACCCTCTCAATGCCATCTACAAGATCATGGGCTCAGTTCCTCTTGAAAATCCCTCTACAACTAAAACCGATAACTAGAAGTTCTGGGCACCATGAATTGCACCTGAGATGAATACCAAGGAAACTTGCTAAAACTTACCCTATTGTAATCTATATTCCATGCTGAGCAATCTAAACACAAGAACCAGGATTATAGCGCCCTAAATCAAGAGTTCTATATCAAGACATTTTCACTGCCCTAACCCTAACATTCACTAATGGTTACAACAGATTGTGTACTTGATTTATTATCCTAACCTAGCATTTCTAAACTAAAAACATACACTAACATGGCATAAATAGGAGTGCTCGAGTGGAACTTCATACCTTGAGTTCTTGGTGAAACAGCTATGAATTCTTGCACTTCAAGGCTTGCAATGCTTCAAAACTGATCCTTGTGATAGGTAGATCTTTCTGTATGCAAAAAACTTGATGGAGAAAGCTTGTATTATGAGGTCCAAATCTGATATAGATTCTTGCAACTTCAATGATACACCATCAAATCTCCATGGATGAGCCCCTGAACCTCCTTGCCTACACTCACCAAGCTCACAGGATCATGAATGGAGAAGAAGAATGAGTTGATTTGCAGCTGTATGAGCAATTGTCTTCTTACTTGCACTTGAAGCTACAAGGAAATTATCCACTTTTTCACTCTAGAGTCACCAACCCCTTGCAATAATGGACTCACTTCAATATATAGAGGATGGATGGAATGACCTAGAAGCTTTTGGAATGATCTTGGAGACTTCTAGAAACTTCAAGTATATCTCATGTTATGGCATTTTACTATCCCATGATATCTCCTTTAATCCCTCCTTAAACACTTCTGAAATTCTCATTCCATGAGTTATTGAAGAGAATATGAGCTCACATGCTGATTCCTTGCACTTCCCTTACATTCTACTATGGTACCTTAATATGCAAGTAATGAATTTCCAAAGTAAGTTCATTCTCAAAGTCTCAGAATCATCTGAGGAGTACCCACAACTCTCAAGCTATGAAGCACACAACCCTGGTTTCAATCCACTTCCTCTGAGGATCTCTTGAACTTTCTGATGAAGGTATCCATTTTCAAACACTCAATGAATAAATAATTGTTGGTCAAATTTTGGGGTGCAACAGCTGCCCCTATTCAAACGGCTTGAACCTGACTGGGTGAGAAGCGAACGACTCTCAACCAATCAAGGTGCGAGACGATTGAATACCGGTAAACCCGAAAATTTGCCAACTGCATGAGCACACGGTACTCTGCGGGGAACAAATCTTCGAATATTGCAATGCTAGCTGCACGGCAACTAGCTGGAGAGGTACTGATCTGACATCGCCGCCGGAAACACACATCACTTGGAGACACTGGACGTCGCCGTCGTACAAACATCATCTCTACTGGGGATTTAAAGAGTCTGACCTCGCCGTCAAACGAATATCCAACCTTGCCGTCGAGCAAACATAATCTTGCCGTTGAACACAAACCCGGTCCGGGACTCCGAAGTATACATCTCAAAGGTACAAAACCGGAGCTTGGGATGGAAACAAACACTTCCAACGGTACAAATCCTAATATTGGAGGCAAACATATCCAAAGGTACGAAACCTGAGCTTGGAGGCGAACATATCCAAAGGTACGAAACCTGAGCTTGGAATCAAACATATCGAAAGGTACGAAACCTGAGCTTGGATTCAAACATATCGAAAGGTACGAAACCTGAGCTTGGATTCAAACATATCAAAAGGTACGAAACCTGAGCTTGGATTCAAACATATCCAAAGGTACGAAACCTGAGCTTGGATTCAAACATATCCAAAGGTACGAAACCTGAGCTTGGAATCAAACATATCCAAAGGTACGAAACCTGAGCTTGGAATCAAACATATCCAAAGGTACGAAACCTGAGCTTGGATTCAAACATATCCAAAGGTATGAAACCTGAGCTTGGATTCAAACATATCCAAAGGTACGAAACCTGAGCTTGGAATCAAACATATCCAAAGGTACGAAACCTGAGCTTGGATTCAAACATATCCAAAGGTACGAATCCTGAGCTTGGAATCAAACATATCCAAAGGTACGAAACCTGAGCTTGGATTCAAACATATCCAAAGGTACGAAACCTGAGCTTGGATTCAAACGTATCCAAAGGTACGAAACCTGAGCTTGGACTCAACATATATCCAAAGGTACGAAACCTGAGCTTGGACTCAAACATATCCAAAGGTATGAAACCTGAGCTTGGATTCAAACATATCCAAAGGTACGAAACCTGAGCTTGGATTCAAACGTATCCAAAGGTACGAAACCTGAGCTTGGACTCAACATATATCCAAAGGTACGAAACCTGAGCTTGGACTCAAACATATCCAAAGGTACGAAACCTGAGCTTGGATTCAAACATATCCAAAGGTACGAAACCTGAGCTTGGATTCAAACATATACGCTGCTATTCTCTTGACATCTTGTCAAGTCGTTGCTAAATAAAAGCAAACACGCCGGGTCACCGGGCATAATCATCAAGTTAACAACTCTGTTGAAGAGCGAGGAATGAGGGTTCACCCAAACAATCCTGACGACTCACTGGGGAAAAGGAAGAAGGGTTCACCCAAACAACCTTGTATACTTTGCTGCAGAAAGACGAGAGAGTTCACCCAAACGACTTCAACAACTGCTGGAGAATAACGAAAGAGTTCACTCAGACGATTCCTACCAACTTTACTAGGGAGCAAGTACTTCTGTACGGTAACCACCTGGTTTATGCTTCATATGCAAATGCTGGAAGAATGAGCGTAATGCTCCGTGCAAAACGGAATGCTACGCTTTTGGGTAAATGTTATGCAATCATGCAAGGAAATGCCCCAGCAAAATAAATGCCGGGAAGAGGAACCATCCACTCAGGGAGAGTAACCCTTATGCTGAGGAGGAGCTACCCTGCAAGGGAACTGCATTTTCTGCCAATTTCATCTGGACTTACACTTGAGGACGACGGGCTCCTCCGGAGAACACAACACATCAGGCTGATCAACACACTATCCTCTGCTATACTCTGCACAGGGAAAGCGATGAACGCTCTGAACGGCTTTCTGGGGGAACGATCCTTCTAGGGAACATAGCCTTCGGGCTACAAGACACTCATGTCATTAAGTCCTCAAACTCACGGGGATAAACAAACTTCGGCTTGCTGGGCAATCCTTCAGGATCCGCTTGGGGAAACATTCCATCTGCCAATCATGACTGTGCTCGGCTGGGGGATATCAATCTACCCGCCTGCTGCTGGGGAAGTGCCAACCACCTGCTGGGGAAAAGCCCTCCACTCTGTTGGGGATTCCAAGAATTATTCTGGGTAACTCTTGCTGGGGATGCTACTGGGGTGCTCAAAAATCATCCTAAGCAAACCACTCGGGGAACTGCGATGAGGTCTTAAGCAAACGGCCCCGTTGAGGGATTCGAGAATCATCTCGAACTGAAGACTTCGCTGGGGATTACACCGGGGTCCTAAGAATCATCCTAAGAAAGCGACCTTGTTGGAGAGAATATCAGGAATCATCCTGAGCAACCGATCCTTCGGCCGAACACCTGTAAGGTGAGAATAATAATGACCTAGATCATGCTTATGATGCATATGCTTCTGCGCTATGCCCCACACGGTGGGAATGATATGCGTTTATGCTAAATGCCATGCAATTATGCACAATGCTATGCAACGTTAAATGCTATGCAGTGTTAAATGCTATGCAGTCATGCATAATGATGCGATCCCGTCCGCCATATAAATGCTGGGGGGAGGAAACCCTTTTGTCAAGGAGACAAGAACTACTCAGGTAGAGGAATCATCCTGCTGAGGAGAACGTGGACACGCCAATATCAATTGGCCTCCGCCTGGGGATGATAACTCTGTGGGGAAACAACTTCAGCTGTTCCAACACTCTACTGGGGAAAAACCAATCATGATCTGATCAACTTCCAAGGACTCGGCTCCCTTGGACATCTGCAAACTCGGCTGAGGAAGGAGAAGTCATTCTGCTTCGCTGGAGAGAGTGCGACTCTGGGGAGATACATCATCGGCTGCCCTACACTCTGCTAGGGAGCATCCACTCAAGGTCCCATCTACTTCCAAGGATTCTGCTTTTCTGCGGACTCAGTCGGGGAGAGAAATCATTCTACTTCACTGGAGAGTACGACTTTGGTGCGGAATTTCAATTTTGCTAGGGAAGAAAGAATCATATGACTTCGGGGGGAGAGTATAACTTTGCCGGGGAATACAACATCAGCCATTCCAACACTCTACTGGGGAAGAGGGAACCATCCATCTTCAGGAGAGAGCATGACTCTGGTGGGGGAACCTCAATTCCGCTGGAGACTTTACTGGGGAAACACGAGCTTTGGCACCAAAACACTTCTATGAAATCTGCACTTGTGACCCGGTGCTGGGGAAGACACCATTCTTCGGTGCTTGATTCAGCTGATGAGGTGACGTTCCTTCGGGATGCGTCTGCTTGGGGAAGAGAATCATCTCTGACTGGTGGACATATCAATGCTCACTGCTCTGTGTTCAGGTTCTGCGAAGGAGAGACTACTGAACTTTGCTGGAGAGGGAGGACTCGCCCTGCTTCGGGGATGCGCACGACACATCCTCTGGAAAGTGCTACACCTGCAACAACAGAAACAAACAGACAAGATACCCTCCTCAAAGGGGCCTATCCAGGTTATTATCTCGTGACAATATTCAGTTAATTAATTGTTTCAACAATCAATGGGCCTAGGCCCGTAAGTTTATGTATGCGCATTTTATCAAAAAACATCGGCGTTTTCATTCGCAAACAAAACAGATAAATGCTAAACAGGCAAGCAAAATTGCTGAATAATGTGCATTTTATTGATGATGAACCCCTGAATGGGCAAAAATGTTTTACAACAGAGGCAAGCTCCTGGAATGAGGAAGCCGCGCAAAAAGAAAACATAAATATACATCAATATATACAAATGTCGGCAACGAGGCGTAGACGAACACCATGAGTTGATCCCTCTAAGACCCACTCGACTTCGATACTTCTCCGACGCTTCAGCTTTGGAAGAGATTAATTCAAATAAACGGCCCTCAGGTCCTCCAAACCACTAAACAATGAAAGTCCACACGCGGAACGCAGTCATTTGCTTATTCAAATCCCTAACTTTTGCGTGAACCGCCCTTTACGGGTTTTCAGTTCACCGGGATACCCTTTTTTGCCGAAGCCGCCCAGTGTAGGTTTTCGACTTCGCGGGTGTACATTTTTTCAATATATCCCTAATTTTTTCCCGAACCTTTTATTCTGTTTTTGGTTCGCCAGGATGCCCCTTTTTTTGCCTGGACTCTTTCTTTTTTGTCCAGCGGGTCTCTTTCAAGCAAAGTATTTTTTAACTGCGTCCGCGTTCACCGGGGATGCAAAATCTTCACCATCCATCGTGGATAACAACAAAGCTCCTCCTGAGAAGACCTTGCTGACGACATACGGCCCTTCGTAATTCGGAGTCCATTTGCCCCGGTGATCGAAGTGTGGCGGAAGAATCTTCTTCAGGACGAGATCACCCATCTGAAAGCTTCTAGGACGCACCTTCTTGTCATAAGCTTTCTTCATTCGGCTTTGGTACAGGCGACCAAATGCAATCGATGCTAACCTCTTCTCGTCCATCAGGCTGAGTTGGTTCAAACGATTCGTAATCCATTCTGCCTCGTCGAGCTTTACATCAACCAAAACTCGCAAAGAGGGAATCTCTACTTCTAACGGCAGGACGGCTTCCATACCGTACACCAAGGAGAAAGGAGTTGCCCCGGTCGACGTACGCACCGTCGTACGATAACCGTGTAAGGCAAACGGCAGCATCTCGTGCCAATCTTTGTACGTCACAACCATCTTCTGAACAATCCTCTTGATGTTCTTGTTGGCCGCTTCAACAGCGCCATTCATCTTCGGCCGATAAGGAGATGAGTTGTGGTATTCAATCTTGAAGCTCTGGCACAGCTCCTTCATCATCTTGTTGTTCAAATTCGAACCAATATCAGTAATGATCCGCTCGGGAATTCCATAGCGACAGATGATGTCCCTCTTTATGAATTTAGCTACCACCTGCTTGGTCGCATTAGCGTACGAGGCTGCCTCCACCCATTTGGTGAAGCAGTCGATAGCTACCAGAATGAAACGATGACCATTAGATGCAGTGGGCTCGATCTTGCCTATCATGTCAATGCCCCACATGGAGAACGGCCAAGGGGAGGACATGACATTCAATGGGCACGACGGCACATGAACTTTATCAGCATAAATCTGGCATTTATGACATTTCTTCGCGAATCTGAAGCAATCCGACTCCATAGTCAGCCAGTAATACCCTGCTCTCAGGATCTTTCTCGTCATGGCATGCCCGCCGGCGTGCGTACCAAATGTGCCCTCATGGACTTCTTCCATGAGCATACTCGCCTCTTTCTCATCTACACATCTGAGCAGCACGAGATCGTGGTTTCTCTTATATAGCACTCCATCAGGATTGAGATAAAAGTTTCTAGATAGCCTCCTTAGAGTCTTCTTATCCTGGGTTGACGCACCCGCAAGATACTCCTTAGTCATAAGGAAGGTCTGGATGTCGTGGAACCATGGCTTGCCGTCGTTGGCATCCTCGA
This sequence comes from Lathyrus sativus, assembly GCA_963859935.3. Lineage (NCBI taxonomy): Eukaryota > Viridiplantae > Streptophyta > Magnoliopsida > Fabales > Fabaceae > Lathyrus > Lathyrus sativus. The sequence continues at coordinate 434,376,970 of OZ012737.1, forward strand.
TTGCGAAGACGAATGCTGGTCTATCAAGACGCGAAAGCACAATTCTTGGAGCCTCATTCCAATAATTGACTTTATACATTGAAGCCAGCGTGGCTAAGGCATCAGCCATCTGATTTTCAGCCCTGGGTACATGATGAAGTTCCACTCGATCGAAGAACGGAAGCAGCCTCCTGGCGTAATTCATGTACGGCACTAAATTCGCTTGACGAGTTTCCCATTCCCCTTTAATCTGATTGATTACAAGCGCTGAGTCACCATATATGTCTAGATTCTTGATTCTCAAATCAATTGCCTCTTCTAGACCCATAATACATGCTTCATACTCGGCTTCATTGTTGGTAACTGGAAACGTCAGTCTCGCAGTAAACGGGATGTGGGATCCGTGAGGAGTCGTGATGATAGCCCCGATACCACTTCCATAGGAATTAACCGCTCCGTCGAATATCAACTTCCACTGAGACTTCCTATCTGGCCCCTCATCGGGCAATGGCTCATCGCAATCCTTCGCTTTGAGAAACATAATGTCCTCGTCAGGGAATTCGAACTTCATCGGCTGGTAGTCTTCGATTGGCTGTTCGGCAAGGTAATCAGACAATACGCTTCCCTTAATGGCTTTCTGAGAGACGTACTGAATATCATATTCTGTTAACACCATTTGCCATCTGGCAATCCTGCCCAAAAGAGCCTGCTTCTCGAAGACGTACTTGATCGGATCCATCTTCGAAATTAGCATAGTGGTGTGGTTGAGCATATACTGTCGTAGACGTCTGGCGGCCCAGGCTAATGCACAACACGTCTTCTCCAGCATCGAGTATCGAGATTCACACTCAGTGAACTTTTTACTCAAATAATAAATGGCATGCTCTTTTCTGCCCGTCTCGTCGTGCTGACCGAGAACACACCCCATACTATTCTCCAGAACCGTCAGGTACATGATTAATGGTCGTCCAGCCACCGGGGGTATCAAGATTGGAGGTTCTTGAAGGTACTGCTTTATTTTGTCGAATGCCTTCTGGCAATCCTCATTCCAAGTAATCACCTGATTTTTCTTTAAAAGCTTGAACATCGGTTCACAAGTGGCCGTGAGCTGAGAGATAAACCTTGCAATGTAGTTTATTCGGCCCAGGAAACCACGAACTTCTCTTTCTGTTTTCGGCGCTGGCATTTCTTGGATAGCTTTTATTTTCGCAGGATCAACTTCAATACCTCGTTCACTAACGATAAACCCCAATAACTTTCCGGACCGCACTCCGAAAGTGCACTTGTTAGGATTCAGCCTCAGCCTGAACTTCCTAAGCCTCTCAAATAGCTTCAACAAATTGACCAGATGCTCTTCCTCCGTTTGGGACTTTGCAATCATGTCATCAACATAGACCTCGATCTAATGATGAATCATATCATGAAACAAAGTTACCATTGCTCGCTGGTAAGTGGCCCCTGCGTTCTTCAGACCGAAGGGCATTACCTTATAGCAGAACGTTCCCCAGGGGGTGATGAACGTCGTTTTCTCCATGTCCTCCGGTGCCATCTTAATCTGATTGTAACCGGAGAAGCCATCCATGAACGAAAACACGGAAAACTGGGCTGTATTGTCGACCAACACATCGATATGAGGCAACGGGAAATCATCCTTAGGGCTCGCCCTATTCAAATCCCGATAATCGACGCACATGCGTACCTTACCGTCCTTCTTCGGTACAGGCACTATGTTGGCGACCCACGGAGGGTAAGTGGTAACGGCTAGAAATCCTGCGTCCAACTGCTTCTGGACTTCTTCTTTGATTTTTACAGCCATGTCTGGTCTCGTCCTCCTGAGCTTCTGCTTGACTGGAGGGCAATCTTCTCGCAACGGCAAGCGATGAACCACGATATCAGTGTCAAGTCCGGGCATATCCTCATATGACCAAGCAAAGACGTCACTATACTCTCGAAGCATCTCGACCAGTCTATGCTTGACATCATTCTGCAGCGCAGCCCCTACTCTGACATTCCTGACGAGCTCCTCAGAACCCAGATTTATGATCTCAACATCCTCTTCGTGAGGCAGAATAACCTTCTCCTCTTGTCTCAACAAGCGGGTCAACTCTTCCGGAAGGTCTTCATCTTCATCAATCTCATCCTCGGCTTGATAGATCGGGCAATCAAAGTCGTAGTGAGCCGTAGAGGGTCCAGAGTCGATGTCATCTGTTACGTGGATCCTGCAATAACAAGGGTTAAGTTTAAAGCAAGAATATGCAGGTTAGCACAAACCTTGTTGCCATTTTGCTGTTTTTCGAAATAAACATAAAACAGGAATAACAGAGAACACAATATTTGATTACGAAGAAAACGCCTTTTATTTATTAACAAAATGCATACACATAATCCAACAAGGCCCTGACAGTAAAACCACTATGCCCCGAGCAGGACATAGGGTTGTACAAAGATTGTAAAAAGCAAATCATTACTCTTCACTTGTCAGCTTGATAATCTCCTTGATGGTCCAATTGCGGAGGCGCTCGCCCGGCTTGCTCGGTTGAATCCAGGCGTCAAGATCGCAATCACTGTCCCCGCTGTCCTCCGACGCAGCGTTGATGCTCTCGAAAATTACTCCCCCTTTGGTGAATAGAATCGGCCCTTTCCCACGAGACGAGCTGCCAGAAGAAGATGAAGCTTCAGCTCCAGGAGAATACCCCAATCCAAACTTATCCTGCTTGATTGGTATATCCAAAACATGCCCCCGGCCTGAGGTGGAACCGGCTTCGACAGCGGCCCGAGCTTCCCTAAACGAGGAAAGATTCATCTCCTGCTTCTCTGCGATGACAGGAGCTACCTCCTTCACCCTAACGGTTTCAAATTCTTGGCAAAGAGTCTCATGGATCTCGCCATCCATTTCGACGTATTTAAAGGACGACAGGTGGCTCACCATGATGTCCTCTTCACCACAGACGGTCACTATGCTCCCCCCAATAGCATATTTAAGCTTCTGATGCAGTGTGGACGTCACGGCACCAGCAAAATGGATCCATGGCCGACCTAAGAGGCAACTATAGGCGGGCATGATATCCATGATATAGAAAACCGTATTGAACGTCTCTGGACCAACTTGAATCGGCAGGGTCAACTCTCCAAAGACGTGGCGCTTGGTTCCGTCAAAGGCTTTCACGACCAGATCACTGGGCGTGCAAAGCAGTCCACGGGTATCCAACTTCATCAGTGCCTTCTTCGGAAGCTCATTAAGCGAGGAACCCGTATCCACCAGGACATGTGACATAATAGTGCCTCTGCACTCTATTGAGACGTGCAAGGCGCTGTTGTGATCTCTTCCCTTAGGAGTCAGCTCCAGATCTGTAAATCCCAGCCCATTACCAGCATTAACATGGGCCACCACTTCTTCCAGTTGATTTACTGATATCTCCTGCGGCACGTATGCAGCATTCAATACCTTCAGTAAGGCGTTGCGGTGCGCCTCAGAGCACAGCAACAGGTTAAGAATAGAGATCTTTGACGGAGTCTGATGAAGATGATCTATAATTTTGTAGTCACTCTTCTTGATTAGTCGCATGAACTCTTCAGCATCTTTAACCAGCAAGTCTTTTTCTGCCCCAGCAGGGACCTCTTCGACAGCTTTACCTTTGCCCTTATCCACAGCGTCAGCTCGGACCACTTTCTCTGCTGCAACCTCTGCTGGCGCGAACACTCTACCGCTTCGAGTGATACCACTGACTTCAGTAAGATTCTGAACAGTCGATCCGAATGGCTCAAGCTCTATCTTCTGACCATTACAATAAACTTCGGCGCCGTAATGCCATGGAACGGCATTAGTGCTTTCGAATGGGATCGGTCCGGCCCTGGTGATGGTGATAGTAGGCGGACGAGGCGCAGAAATAGTGATAGGGTGACGAGGAATAGTAATGGTAGCAACTTCGTCTGCCTGCTTTAGCACGACCTCCCCTGATGCACTCTCAACGCTCCGGTTGAATTGCAAAATACCCTCAGACATCAGACTTTGGATACCTTCGATCAGCTGCTCACACCCATCAGGAAGTGTAGCACAAGTCATACATAACTCTCCACATCCAGGAAAGAAGCCCTTCTTCAACAACTTAGCCTTGACAAAACTCAACGGCGTCTTCAAATCTTTGACATCGGCCAGCAAGTCTGAACTCTCCTCAATGATAACAGCATTCACTCCGCCCCCCTTATGATGAGGCATGGGGTTTTTGGTAACGTTGGGCACACTATCAGAAAAGTTGATAACCTTGGCGTCCACCAAGTCCTGGACTTTGTGCTTGAAAGCTTTACAATTCTCAATCGTATGGCCAGGTGCCCCAGTATGGAACTCACAAGTAGCATTGGCATCATACCCCGGTGGTGGTGCCCCTGTTAAGGGAGCCAACGTCCTCTTTTGAATTAATTGGAGCTGAAGCAACGTTTGCAAAAGCTGCGCATATGACATAGGTGGAGTTTCAAACTGACGATTTGTCGTAGGAGCCCGATTCTGATGTCTTTTATACCCCTGCTGATTCTGCTGCTGAGGCTGCGGTGGGGCAGCTGGGATATTTATGCTAGCAATCTGAGACTGAGGGCCCTTGCCCTTTCTCCTAGCATTAGTGACCGCACTGGCATCTCCCTCTCGACGCCTGCCAGTATAGGGTTTCTTGCTAGCTCCTCCAACTGAGGATGATTCGCCCTGAATTTTTCCAATCTTTATACCGTTCTCAACATGCTCGCCCAAAGTGATAAGAGCCGAGAATGTTCCAGACATGCCACTGACCAGCTTTTCATAATAGATTCCAGGAAGGGTAGCCACGAACATTTGCACTAGCTCACGCTCAACCATCGGCGGTTGAACCCGAGCAGCCAATTCACGCCACCGCTGGGCGTATTCTTTAAAGCTTTCATTGTTCCGCTGTGAGAGATTCTGAAGCTGAACTCGGTTGGGAGCCAAGTCGCTATTGTATTGATAGTGGAGAACAAACGCTTCTGCGAGATCTTTCCAGGTGCGCACAGTAGCGGGCTCCAAACCCATATACCATTCGAGCGATGGACCAGAAAGACTATCCTGAAAGAAGTGCATCAGCAGCTTCTCATCGTCAGAATAAGCGGACATCTTTCTATAATAAGATCGGAGGTGGACCCGGGGGCAAGTAGTACCCTTATACTTCTCAAAGGTAGGCACCTTGAACTTGTGAGGTACTTTAAAGTCAGCAATCAACCCGAGTTTGGACATGTCAACGCCCAATGTGTTCTGATTTTCTATGTTTCTCATCTTGTCTTCCAGCGCCTTGAACCTGAGTCGAGCTTCGGCATTCAACTCTGCTTCTACACCTCTCTGAGAGAATACGTCATCCTGATGGTCCTCCAGCCACGGTTGAGGCACCAACAGATTTCCTGCACCAGCATTGTCGTTGACCGGCCCTATGTTAACATTGGCTCCCAGACTACCATTGCCAACGCCTGCCGCGTTGAGTCCGAGATTAGTCATCAGATTGCCGTTAGCACTGCCGTTGCCCCCGGCAGTAGGAACAACGTTCTGTGGAGCGTCCACTGGAGGAGGAGTGGGCACAGCTCCGCCGTGAAGTATGCCATTACTGTCAACCCTGGAGATGAGAGTTTGAACCAAAGTACGAAGCTGGTCCTGACCGTTCGCGACTACCTGCATCAGTTCCATGAAACGATCCATCCGTTCACGGAGCTCTTGAACATCTGACTGTACCTGGTCCATTATCCTTGTCTGATTAGCGCGAGTTGAGTAGCGGTGGATGAGTCTTTGATCAATCCTGGAGATCGAAAGCAGCTCGGAACCTGTGTACCTGAAAAACCTGTCAACATTAAAGGTTAGGAAAAGCAACAGAATGTATGTCATGCAAAATGCTTTATGCAGATGCATGCGTGTGTCTGTGTGCTTGAGAGATTTCCCCTGATCCTGGCGCCTTAGTACCGGTGCTGACAATAACAAGGAGGGGAACCTGGGCCCAATCATGGAAACAGCAATCTCACACATAGTATCAGCAATAGTCAGGTTCGACACATCAAGGACCGAGAACTCGTACGCAACAGTCTTTCTGAGAGAGGCTGCAGTAACACAATAAGAGGCGAGAGATCCTGGGTCGGGGAAGCGGTACCTGTCACAGACACACGCCAATGGAATGCGAATGATTATGCAAACTAATGCAAAATGCAGGCATGCAACAATATATCCAGGTGGCTGCTGTGGAGATTCGGTATCAACAGTCACTAATGAGAAGAAAACCCCGGTGTAGACCCACTGATCTGATCTGCTGAGAATAACCATCTGATAGGATCGAGATCAAAATCCTGCTCTGACAAGAATAAGTGCCTGATAATAAGGACCCCGGGTGCAAGATCAAGTAACATCTGTTGATGAAGTCTTCAGACCCCAAATCAAAATCTGCCCTATCAAGAACAAATACACAGCCGCTGATGAGATCTTCAGACCCCACTCAAAATCTGCCCTATCAAGAACAAACAACAACTGCCGATGAGATCTTCAGACCCCACTCAAAATCTGCCCTATCCAGAACAAACCACTGATGATAATACACTGATCAAAGCCTGCTCTATCATGAACAGACAAACACCCGATGATAAGTTCCTCTGATCAAAACTTGCTCTGTCGAGAACATATCTGCAACTGAGAACCCAATATAACTGATTCACTGCCAAGAAAACCAGGTAGTCTGAAGGTATAAGTTTCCTGCAATATCCCAATCCCACTCACAGGTATGGACCTAATCCACGGACAAAGGTACGGCATCCTATGCGGTCATCAGCGTCACAGACTTTCATGAGTGACAATACGATTCCCAGAAGGAGTGGCATCATCAAGTCATGAAGAGGCCTCTCTTAGCTGACTTCCAAATGATCGGTCCCCAGAGTCGACAATCCTCACGTCTGGACTCCCCTCAGATCCTCAGGACCGGAAAGGAGCACCTCTGCAAGAATCTCGTCTGAGCGCAGATTTTCGTAGGGAACTGTGCCTGCTCAGCAGACAGGTTCGTCTACTACTTCTCCGCAACTATATCTAGGTGTGTACTCAAGCCCAGGTCCGGCTTCTCACTCATAGTAACACCCCTCTCCCACAGCAGCACAGATAATCATATCGAACTGGAAATAAAAATGCGGGAAATAAAATGCGGGAAGTAAAGATGCGATAAATAAAAATGCGATAAATAAACGCAACCCAACAAGCAAACACACAAACGATAGGATTGACTCTCACAGGGAACCGGAGAACCAGAGATTCTGGGTTCGTTCCCCAGCAGAGTCGCCAGCTGTCGCTTGCGCGAAAATAAGGTGCCGGCAAAACAGAAGAGTCGCCACCTTTCGTTATTTGTCCCTCAGAGCGGGAAAGCAAACGATCGGAAAAACCTGACGAAAAAAGGTAAGACAAGGTCATCGCAACCATTGTCTGGGTTCGGGAGTCGGTTACGCAAGGGGAAGGTATTAGCACCCCTCACGTCCGTCGTACTCGACGGGATCCTCGCTTGGTTTTTTACTTGGACGGGTTGGTTATAATCTATCTACCTATCAAGGCTGGCTGAAAAAGAAAAGAAAAATGACTCGGCAAAGCGTCGCGCTTTATGCCTACGTATTCCCGTCTGGAACGAGAAATCAGAGTCAACGTAGTTCGGCTAACTACGGGGGAAGATGGGGAAGGTTGCTCGCTAGGATATCGCATCCTATGCCTACGTACTTTCATCTGGTATGAAAGATCAGAGCAAACGTAGTTCAGCTAACTACGGGTTATCTCCTGAAAGAAGTGTTTTTTATTGTATTTGCGATCTCAACCGCACTAGAGACTATGACCTGAGAGTGAATGCGTCGCATGTCACCCAAAGGGTACCATACTAAACATCCATCCTCAGATGGCTTAAGGCTCGTAGCGTACGAAAGAAATCATTCATGATTACTGTATTTTAAACTGCTTCGAGATGAGAAGAGAACAGGCCCAACTAGGAGGGAGACTATCAAGTCCTACTGTTGTCATGCCATGGATTCATCCTATGGTTGAGGTTTGAATAGGGAACTCCTAGATGTTGTCATGCATAGGTTTCAACCTAAAAGTCTATCATCAAATCCTCATCAGAGGAAATGAGAGTCCTAAGGGATCATGTCAATGATACACTAAAACAGACAAAAGCATCAGCTTTAACGGTAAAATGCATGCAATGCAAGTGAGGGAGGAAATGTGTGTGGGGCTTCAGCCTCCACAAGCTCGTCTCGACCTCAAGCCAGTCATGAAATAACAGTAATCATACTGAAGATAAACAACATGCTATCAAGCAATAACAGATAAAAGAAATGAAGTGCCATCAGGCAAACAAAACATGCTTGAGAAAGAATCATCTACTCTCTAATCCTAACCCTAACACAGAATCCTGAATCCAATCTAAGCAAAGCCCTAAAGCAAAAACCTAACCAAAAGAAATCAATCCCAGTCTTTAAGCTTCAGAACAAGCTTACCAAAGAAAGGGAGCTAAGTAAGCAGACTCATAGCGTCTTCCTCAGGAAAGCACTAGGAGGTGTATACTCAGGAGTCATACCCTATGTGGCTCAACCACTGTGATCAGTTTACATTCCTCCTCAGGAGAAACTAAACTCACAAGCAGGCTCCAACATCACTGGATATTTAGGAAATCCTATCTGAACTAGTGGAACTAAATGAATAGACTCATAGGACCTTCCTCAGGAAAGTACTAGGAGGCTTCCACTTAGGAGTTGTATCCTATGTGGCTCAACAACTGTGATCAGTTTACATTCCTCCTCATGAGAAATTAAACTCACAAGTTGGCTCCAACATCATTGGATACTTAAGAAATCCTAGACAAACTAATGGAACTAAGTGAATAGACCCATAGGACCTTCCTCAGGAAAGTGCTAGGAGGCTTCCACTTAGGAGTTGTATCCTATGTGGCTCAACAACTGTGATCAGTCTACATTCCTCCTCAGAGAAATTAAACTCACAAGTTGGCTCCAACATCATTGGATACTTGAGAAAGAGGTGAGAAGAAAGAATGAAAGTCATTCATAGTGCCTTCCTCAGGAAAGTACCATGAACTTCCTTCAAACTTCAGGATCTCGAACCTCACAGACAGGGAACAAGCCAAGCTCTGGGTCTCTGAGTCTTGATCTACAATCTTCTCTCCATGATGCTCTCCAACAAGCTCTTCAAGATAACACAAACCCCACAACAAATTCCCCAAAACAAACCCCAGAGATGAACAGATAACCACAAGACAGACAAAATCAGCAGGCAACTTCAGAAAATACCTAAAAAATACTAAACCAAAGGGAAAAAAAACTATCAATCAATCACAAGGGTCTATAACATCTACCCATAACATCCACACATGCCCCTACCCAAAAATCAAGACAAAACTATCTAAAGAGAATGAATTTCCTTACCTATGCACACCCTAAACCCTAATTATGATACCCTAATGCTGACCTGATTAAACTAACCAAAATTTAATCTAAAAATCAGGAATTAAATCCTATGGGGAACTATGATTCAATATCTAATTACACAAAAAAGAATGAGTTAAAAAGACTAAAGAAAAGTCTTAAAAGAAATTCTACAAAATCATGATATCAAACTACACATTATAAAAGCTATTTAAAAGAAAAATCTATTAAAAATATGAAAAGAAAATAAAATGGACATTTTATTTATTTAGAATTTTCTAGACAGGTTTATTAACATATAGGAAAAAGAAGAATTAAAAAAATATTAAATTTCCTATTTTTTATGAATTTTATAAAAGCAAGCAATATTAAAAGAATTAAAAAAATAAAAGAATTTCATAAAAGGGGAGGGGGGTGCATATAGAAGGACACGCTGGTTGATATATAATGGGCCAGAATTTGGTGGGGTGCAGATAGAAGTGGACTCAGTAAGCCCAGACGCGCCTCACTTAACCAAACGACCGCGTTTTGGTTTTCAAATTTTCCCTCCGTTTTCTTCACTTAATCTGGGCCGCTAGATTGGTTTAAAGAGTCAACAATTGACCTGGATCCAACGATGGATAGCCATCGTCCCCAAATTTTATCTAGGGTTTGCAGGTTTTGGCTTCCCATGCACGCGTGTTCTACCTCCTCGTTCTCACTCGTCCCTTAACCAATCACCACGATCCAAAGAGCAAAATCAACCCTCTCAATGCCCTCTACAAGATCATGGGCTCAGTTCCTCTTGAAAATCCCTCTACAACTAAAACCGATAACTAGAAGTTCTGGGCACCATGAATTGCACCTGAGATGAATACCAAGGAAACTTGCTAAAACTTACCCTATTGTAATCTATATGCCATGCTGAGCAATCTAAACACAAGAACCAGGATTATAGCGCCCTAAATCAAGAGTTCTATATCAAGACATTTTCACTGCCCTAACCCTAACATTCACTAATGGTTACAACAGATTGTGTACTTGATCTATTATCCTAACCTAGCATTTCTAAACTAAAAACATACACTAACATGGCATAAATAGGAGTGCTCGAGTGGAACTTCATACCTTGAGTTCTTGGTGAAACAGCTATGAATTCTTGCACTTCAAGGCTTGCAATGCTTCAAAACTGATCCTTGTGATAGGTAGATCTTTCTGTATGCAAAAAACTTGATGGAGAAAGCTTGTATTATGAGGTCCAAATCTGATATAGATTCTTGCAACTTCAATGATACACCATCAAATCTCCATGGATGAGCCCCTGAACCTCCTTGCCTACACTCACCAAGCTCACAGGATCATGAATGGAGAAGAAGAATGAGTTGATTTGCAGCTGTATGAGCAATTGTCTTCTTACTTGCACTTGAAGCTACAAGGAAATTCTCCACTTTTTCACTCTAGAGTCACCAACCCCTTGCAATAATGGACTCACTTCAATATATAGAGGATGGATGGAATGATCTAGAAGCTTTTGGAATGATCTTGGAGACTTCTAGAAACTTCAAGTATATCTCATGTTATGGCATTTTACTATCCCATGATATCTCCTTTAATCCCTCCTTAAACACTTCTGAAATTCTCATTCCATGAGTTATTGAAGAGAATATGAGCTCACATGCTGATTCCTTGCACTTCCCTTACATTCTACTATGGTACCTTAATATGCAAGTAATGAATTTCCAAAGTAAGTTCATTCTCAAAGTCTCAGAATCATCTGAGGAGTACCCACAACTCTCAAGCTATGAAGCACACAACCCTGGTTTCAATCCACTTCCTCTGAGGATCTCTTGAACTTTCTGATGAAGGTATCCATTTTCAAACACTCAATGAATAAATAATTGTTGGTCAAATTTTGGGGTGCAACAACGAGTTTGTTATGCGCGGAAGAAAGGACTAAACAACGTTCTTGGTAAAAGAATTATTTGAATGGTAGGTCGCGTGAGGGCGAGGAATAGTGTTTGTAAGTATTGGGATATTTAATTAGAAGTGACGATTACTTGAAGCTTAGAAAGACTTCTCGGACCCAAGTAATCGGGAGAGTGAACCAAAGACTTGGAGCTCTCTCTTTTTCAACCTCAATTGCGAAAGGATAGAATGGAGTATGGTTTGAACAAGTTGAACGGATGACGATTACTTGAAGCTGAAGAAAGACTTCTCGAACCCAAGTAACCGGGAAAGCGAACCAAAGACTTGGAACACTTTCTTTTTCATCGCAAAAGGAATTGTTTGAATGGTGTTTGAAAGATAGAATGTAATTAAAGTATTTTAACAGACGAGGATTAATCGAAGCTTAAGAAAGACTTCTCGAACCTCAAATAATCGAAAGAGTGAACCAAAGACTTGGAGCTCTCTCCTTTTCTCATCTAATATTATGAAAGATGTTTAGTATGATTAGAGTGTGTTAATCGGATGACGGTTACTCGAAGCTCAAGAAAGACTTCTTGTAACTTAAGTAATCGGGAGAGTGAACCAAAGACTTGGAGCTCTCTCTTTTTCGTCCTAAGTGTTTAGAAAAATAGGCTCGAATAAATTTATCGTTTTTAGAAGGGTTTTTTAGAAGACAATTGCTCGGGCTTAAGAAAGACTCCTCAGACCCAAACAATTGGGAGAGCGACCCAACGACTTGAGACTCTCTCTTTTTCATCTAATATTAAAAATTGTGTTTAAATAGTTATTAAGTATTTTAGTTTGATTTAAAGAAAAAATTGCTTGATATGAATTAAGGTTTGAAATGAGCGCGATTGAGCTAAAGGATATGGGGTCCTATGGGTATAGGGTAAGGTCGATGGCGAGTGTTGCACCCTAAAATTTGCCCAACCTTATTCCTTGGGTTTATGTTTCAATATCATTAGCATTTGCATATAGAGTCATGTACATAGACTAATCATCTGCATAGCATAAACATAGCAAGTCATTCAACAGGGGACCAATCATTATTCTCATCTCTAGAATGCCTATCAAGAGGTTATTATCCCAATTCAATCTCATTCAAGTCATCAGGAAAGAATTTGAAAGCAAAGAGTTCAGCAGATCAAGCCTTGAATCCATCTCCTAGCTGAGGGTATCTGAGGGTCAACAAGAGGGTTGTGAGCTGTGAGTTGAAGGCATGGAGAGTATCTAGACACTATGAGAGACTTAGAAAGTCATTTGGAGAAGGAGACAAGTCATTGATGAGAGCACAAGAGCTATAGCTGAAGGCAGTCAACTAGGGTTTCATCTGGGTCAACCCTAGGTCAACCCTAGGTCAATTGACTGATTTAAAGGGCATTCAAGTCTAGTGGAGAGATGTGGGGTTCATCATTGGACATATAAAGAAGGATATGGAGATATGCCAAGGAGAATTCAAGATAAATCAAGGAGAAGAGGAGTTTCTAAATTAGGGTTTCTGTGTAAAATCCCCTAGTTTAGGTCAAATTTCCAAGCAAGATAAGTCAAAATTCTAGCTTCAAATGGCTTCTTGGCCAACATGAAACTTGTAGAGGATCTCAATACCTTTAATTTGAGTGGTGGAAGACATCAAGGAGATTTATAGAACTCAAGTTATGGTCCTTGCAAGTTACAGGTCATCTAAGGTATCTGAAATTTTGTCTGTGAAAGTGACTTGACTTCCAAGCTAGTTTTACCCCTCAAGGAGATTTCAAATGAATTCTTGGTCAACATAAGAATTGTTCCTCATTGTCTTAGCTTTCTAGAATGGTATAGCATTCCCTCATATGATGTGGGGAACTCAACTTATGGTCTTGGCAAGCAAAGGGTATTTTGGGCATTTGTGAATTACAGGTCATTTTAACCTATGTCCAAAACTCATACAAGGAGGACTCAAATGGAAAAACTTACAACATCAAACTTGCTCCAAATGGGATTTTAAGTCTAGAAAGAAGGTCACAAATTGTTGTAAAAGCTCATAACATGAAGTTGCATGATTGGTCCAAATTTGAACTAAAATGGCTTATAATTTGAATAAAGTCAAAATGAAAAATGGTTTGGGAGATTTATAAGTCCAAATGGAGACTTCCAATATATGATTTTGAATGGAAAAGACATTCTAAAGACAATGGTTCAAGCACTTTTTTGAGTTTAGTGGAAGATTTCAAAGTTATCCTTGGTTACTTGCATTTTAAGAAACATAGCCAAAATGAATCAAAGTTGGAAGGCAAGGGAATGTGTAAGATGGATCTAGAATGTTCATGTGAGCTCTATATATTCATGAAATGAAGATTGATCAAGGGTTGGACTCATTTTTCACCAAGAATTTCCCAAATTCTCTCATTCTTTCTCATTGCAATTTCACTTCAATTCCTCAAATTCTTCACCAATTATCATCAAAATCAACTTCATTATACTGATTCATCATCATAGATCAGAATTCAACCAAGAACCAAGTGTGATCAATCCATTTTCGAGCACTTCCATCATCAACCTCAAAATTGCAATTTCAAGTTGATAGCACAATTCAAGCCAAGTTTCTTTCAAGTGTTGCAAACAGAAGCAAGTAGAGCAATTGTAGATCAGGATCCAAGCCTCACAAGTCTCAGATCCACGAATTTCATCATCATCCACAAGCTTTCACACCAGGTGCATTTTCTCTGCCACAGCTTGATTCAATTAGGTTAGCATGATTTTATTAGTTTAGATATAATGTAGGATGTTAGTAGAGCAATTAGGTTGAGTTTGGAGTGGTTTGGTGATGTTTGTTAGCAGGTTGTAAAAACTGTTAGGACCTAGAACTCGTGGATTAGTGCATTAGAATGTTAGGTTGTTAGCGCAGGATAATCACCATTAGTCATAGGTTAGATTAGTGTAAGTTTGATGGAGAATTGTGCTGGTGAGTTGCAGAGTGTGTTCATGGAGTCAGAAGTTGTTGCGCTCGGGTTGAGTGGTGTGTTGAGTTTCAAAGAAATCTAAGACCATAGATGTGTAGAGGGAGAGATCCTGAGTGTCTTTCATGTTGGCATCGTGGCGTTTCATGGCCTGTAGAGTGAGAACCGATTGAGGGAAGTTTGCTCGTGCATGGAGTTTCATGGAAGCTGAAACCCTAGGTTTATGATCCATTGGAGAAGACGAAATCGTGTACGTTCATTTCATGTTGGACCATTGACCTCCAAGCCAATCGTGTGGCCCTTATTTGATTCTGATTTTGGAGGGAAGCGTTGGTGCCCTAAACGCACCGTTTCATTAATTGAAACGGGCGGGCCTGAGTGAGTGATGCGCTATCCCCACCCCCCTTTAGTGAGCCCAATCAATTCTGAACGTGCTATGCTTGCTATTTTCACCCCCTGCGTGTTTTTTATTTTCAATTGATTCTGAATTGGTTCTGGGCCTTAACCAAAGTGCTACACGCACCCCACCCTGCTTGGCCCATCCTGAAATGAACTAGGGCGCCTGCTATTCTTACCCCCCTCCCTCTCATTTTAATTTTAATTGTTTTAATTCCACTTTAATTTTTACCAATTTTAAAAATTCATAATAAATACATAAAAAATCATTTTCAATTCATTCTTTTTACACCATTTTCATTAGGATGTCTAGAAAATTATAGGAAAATAAAATTGCATTTTTATTTTTATTTCATATTTTTTCCATATTTTCTAAATAAATGTCATTTTAAATAGCTTCATTTCATGCATGATTTTAGTAATTTTTGTTCTATTAAATGCTTTCATATTTTTGTTCATTCTTTTTATGTTGTTTAGATTAGATGTTGAACTTGTAGATTCAATTTAGTTCCCATTTTTAGGAATTAATTTTAGGTGATTAATGTAGGCTTGAACAACATGAACAAATTAGGGTTTTTAGGTGATAACTTAGGAAGTTTGATTTCATTTCCCTTAGGACTTAGGGTTTGAATAGATTAGTTATGGGACTATAGGGGCTATGGGTAGTTATTAGATCCCTTAGAAAAAGTCAGGATTCCCCTACTGCTATTAATACTGTCTGTATATATGATTGACTGGTGTGGTGTGCCCTCTGGGGATTATTGCTTGCTTGTTTGGGTATTGGGATTGTTTGGGGACTTGGGAGAGCTGAAGACTTGAGAAGATGAAGCCATTGGAGATTCAGATGTTGAAGATCAACTGCCAGAGTTGAAGAGAAGATTCTTGCTAGCAGATGCTGAGGAACTAGGGTTTAGGAGCTAGGCAGAGCTCTAGGTTAGAAAGTTTGTTTCTCGAACATGGATTGCCTTGTCTGCATCCATTCTTCTCTGTGATTCAGAGTCTCTCTAAGACACTCACCCCCTTCCTTTGGAAGGCTTGGTGATAGGGTCTATAAGATAGAACTCTTGAGAGAAAATGTCTCTTGTGTTAGAAGCAGTCTGTTCACCACCCTTGGTAGTCAGCTGATTGCTTAACACCCAATTCATTCTTATGACTGATCCCTCATCCTGGAGGTTTGAGCTTGAAGAAAAGCCATTGCAGATAGAAGACTGATGATCAAAGCCCTTGCCTGAAGGTCATGAAGATGGAGATTGATGCTTGTTGAAGCCTGTAGCTGATTGGGGATTACTGGAAGCCAGATGTTGATTCAGAGCTGCTGATGCTGTTTCTTTTGCTGTATTTCATTTGCTGATGTATTGATTGGTTTTCTGAACTGTATTGTTTGCTGTTTTCCCTGTTGGGTTGAAAGTGAATCCTGTTCACTTTTGCCTATTGTTTTCTAGCTTCGAGGTTGAGTGGGACTCCCTTGCCTCGCTTGTATTGTTGCATCCATGCATTTTACCGCTTTACTGTATATATCTGTTATTGTTTCTGTTTCTGCCTATCCCGTAGGATCTCTGTTTCTCTCTGTGCAAGAGAGGAGCATGATAGACACTAGGTCTTAACCCATGCATGATAACATTAGGTTAGTTTGTTTCCCTTCGCAACCGTAGGTTAGAGTTCTGTCTCTTCTTTCTCAAAACAAACAGAAAAACACATAAAGATTTCAAACACAATAAAAGACACTTCTTCCGTAAAAGAATGTGAACTCATCAAAGCGTCATTTTTGTCCGCCGGGACTGTTAATCAAGGAAACCTTTTTCAGAAGGAATGAAATCAACCAAGGCAAGCTTGTGTCGTACGTGGCCCGAACTACGTTTGCTCTGATCTTTCATGCTGTATGAAAGTACGTAGGCATAGGATGCGATATCCTAGCGAGCAACCTTCCCCTCCTTTCCCGTAGGTAGGCGAACTACGTTGACTCTGATTTCTCGTTCCAGGCGGGAATACGTAGGCATAAAGTGCGATACTTTGCCGAGTCATTTTTATTTTCATTTTATTTTCTTTTTAACCCTTGACCTATAGTTTAGATAGAATAACAATCCATACCCGAAAACCAGCGTGGATCCCGTCGAGTACGACGGACGTGAGGGGTGCTAATACCTTCCCCTTGCGTAACCGACTCCCGAACCCAGGTTTTGGTTGCGACGACCATACCTTTCCCGTGTTGTGCGAGGTTTACTCTGAGCGTTTCCTTTCCCTCCCGTGGGATAAATAACGCACGGTGGCGACTCTTCTGTTCAGCCGGCGCCGATTTTCGCAGTAGCGACAGCTGGCGACTCTGCTGGGGATCCAACGTCCCCTGGCT
The DNA here is from genome assembly GCA_963859935.3 of Lathyrus sativus. Taxonomy (NCBI): domain Eukaryota; kingdom Viridiplantae; phylum Streptophyta; class Magnoliopsida; order Fabales; family Fabaceae; genus Lathyrus; species Lathyrus sativus. The sequence continues at coordinate 434,393,983 of OZ012737.1, forward strand.
GCTAAGGACTGCGATAGTTCTTATGCATCTGGGATCCAACGTCCCTTAAGAGAGTCAATCCTAACGCTTGTTTTCCCGTCGAGGATTTTGTATGGAGTTATTTTATATCTCTAACCTTGTATTTTCAGCTTTATATATTGATTATTGTTGTTGTATCTGGGGTGTGACGGGTGTTCTGATATTGAGAGATAAGCCGGACCTGGGCTTGAGTGCACCTAGAATTAGAGTAGAAATTAGTGGGTGCCCGCTTGCTTTGCTTGCTTTGGTGTCCCATGAAATCTACACTCAGACGAGGTTCCTCTGGTTGGCCTCCTGCCCCTTCCTTTGGTTGGCGTGGGTGGCTGGTTAGTTGGATTGTCGACTCTGGGGACCGATCATTTGGAAGTTGGCTAAGTGAGGCCTCTTCAGGAATTGATGATGCCACTCCTTCTGGGAATCGTATCATCAACCCTGAAAGTCTGTGACGCCGACGACCGCATAGGATGCCGTACCTTGTGCCAGTTATAGGGCCACCCACCTGTGAGGGGATTCAGGGTTATGCAGGTAACCAGACCTTCAGATACCGGTTATTTCTTGATCAGAGATCCTGGTTATTTATGGAGAGTTATGAGGGCTGTCAGAGACCGTTTGGAGATGTGTTCTGAGGTCTGTCAGAGACCATTTGGAGATGTGTTCTGAGGTCTGTCAGAGACCATTTGGAGGTGTGAGGTCTGTCAGAGACCAATTAGAGATATGATTTGAGGTCTACCAGAGACCAGTTGGAGTTATGGTTTGAGGTCTGTCAGAGACCAGTGTTGGAGTTTTATTTTAGGTCTATCTGAGACCAGGGTTTGATGACTTCTGGATGGTCTATCTGAGACCTTTCTTGATTGGGTTCAGGCTATTCAGCTACAGCTTTGGTCCCTGTTGCATGTTACTTGCATTGCATTGCCTGCATATCCATTACCATTTGCATTTCACTAACGTGTGTCTGTGCTGCAGGCGCATTTGCATTTCCCTAGTTCTAGTGCCCAGACTTCTGAGTGCTTGATCATGACTAGCTTAAGGAGAACGGTTGCTTACAAATTGCCTACGCCTGATCTTGTTCCTCTACTTGGGTTGATCTCTCTTGCTGATGAGGGTGTTCGTAGGAGTTTCCGGATGAGCTATGGTAGACTACTGAGATTAGTGTGCAAACCTACAGAGGTAGAGTTAGATGGGCTGTATGCTCTGATGCAATTTTACGACCCTACTTTGAGGTGCTTTACGTTCTCTGACTTTATTATGGGACCTACCCTGGAGGAATACGCTGAGTATGTTGAGCTGCCCGTGCAGAACCAGGTTCCCTTCATTCATTATGGCGCCAAACCCAAGCCTGAGGAATTGGCAAAAGCCTTGCATGTTGATGCTTCTGAACTTGTGACTACTATTTCCCGTGGAGTTCCAGGCTTCTCACTTCAGTTCTTAGTTGGTAAAGCCCAGGAGTACGCCAAGAGCGGGTGTTGGATTGCTTTCAATGCTGTGTTGGCCTTGTGCATTTATGGCATAGTCTTGTTTCCCAATATACCGGACTTTGTGGACTTTGATGCTTTCTACTTGTTTGCCGCTGGTAATCCTGTACCTACCTTACTCGGAGATCTCTATCACTCACTGCATTATAAGAATGAGAAGGGAAGAGGGAAGAATGTTCACCTGTGTGTGCCCTTGTTGAGTATGTGGTTTGAGAGTCACCTTCCTAAGAGAGGATCTCTTGCAGAGACTACAGTTCCAGCTGGTTGGCCAGAGCGCCTGATGAGGCTATCGTCGGAAGATATGGAGTGGTTTGATAGAGATCTGCTGGGATCCGAGCTCGTATTCAGCTGTTCTGGGTACCCTAATGTGCCGTTGATAGGAAGAAAAGGGTGTATCAATTACAACCCTTCTTTATTCATTCGCCAGTTCGGATATGCGCTGAAGAATCCACCTCAGGAGGAAGAAGTACAGGAATCTCTGTACTTCACCGGTGACGTGAAAGGGGAGTTATTAGCCAAGTTGCAACATGCCTGGACGCGTATTAACCGCAGAGGGAAGCCTTTGTTAGGAAAGAATGACTGTCAGGCCTATGCACCTTATAGAGTTTGGATTCAGGAGAGGGCTAGCCAGTTGAGGATGCCATTCCCAGATGTACCAATTCTTGTTCCCGTTCCGGTAGCAGAGCCGACTACTGTTCCTATAGAAGTTTTATGAACAAGTTGTGAAGGAAAAAGAAGCCTTGATGAAGATTAACGAAGGGTTAGAGCAAGAGTTAGCCCAAGTACGCAGTGAGAAAAACAAGGCCGTATATGCTTTCCAACAACAGATCGAGCTAGTAAACAGACTAGGGGCTGAGTTGACTGAAGAAAAGAAGAAGCGCGAACGTCTGGGGCAAGAGTTCAAAAGTTCCCATGACATGCTGGAAGCCAAAAAGAAGGCGCTCGACGCAGCACACCGAGAGATATCCTCTTGCAATAAGACCTGGAATGCTACACTCACCAACAACAAGAAGAGGGAAGATAAGCTGAAGCAGAAAATTTCCGACCTCGAAGAGAAGTTGAAGTCTAGCGTCAAGAAGTGTGAGGAAGAAGTGATGACCCGGTATAGTGTCCAGCATGCACTGAACAAGGCAATCAAATCCAGAGATGAAGCAGTGTCTCAGAAGCGAAAGTTAGAAGATTGCTTCGGAGAAGCAACATGGGAAGAAACTGCTGAAGACGTACGCCGTGTCCTTAAGAGGAGAAACCAGCTTGTTGAAGGGCTGCTTGATCGACCAAGCCATCCGGAGACCAAGAAGTTGATAGAGGAGTACCAGACTTTTGGGAGGATTTGATCATTTCATGTAGTAACTTGTATGCTTTATTTGCATAGTGCTGACCATCACCAGGGTTGTTGGTTGAGGTCATGCCTTCTTTGTACTCTCAGTGATATTGTACCCTGGGCTTATTGATTCTCCCTGCAATATATGAGACTTTCTATGATTCAGCTCCGATATTCCTATTGTCAACACTGTCACTGCACCGGCACCTTCGCACTAGAACTGGGGGAATGAACTTCCCTAATGCACAGACACATTGCATTGCATTCATATTCATATTGCATTACAGGTAATCTTCGGATGGTGTCTTATTTCTTGCTCTGTATCAGGTACTTAACAGGATTCCAGATCAACATCCACACCGCTATTCTACACGCTCCAATTGTCGAAAAATCATGGACCAAATGCAGAACGAGATGCAGGATGTGCGCGAGAAGCTCGCCCTCTTCATGCAGACCATGGAAGCTATAGCAAAAGGGCAGGAGAATTTGCAGGCCATGGTCCAACCTCTGTTGGCTCGAAACGCTGGTCATGGTAATGAAGATCATCAGTCTGTCCGGGTTGATACTGCTCATGGAGACGGCACTCCCACGCCAGTGGCTCCGCCCGTAGTCAATATACCTGCTGCTAATGTCAACAACGCTACCGCTGCTGTGAATGGTAACGTCGGAGTTGGAAATGAGACTGCTGTCCATAATGTTGGGCTGGGTGATGTCAATTTGGGAGATAATCTAGGAGGCAATGGCTTTGTCAATACTGGATTCGGATTCAACGATCAGGGATTCGATAACACTGGGAAGTATGGCTTTAATGCTCAAGGCTTTGGGCAAGATGGTTATGGTATGGTCAATCAGGGTTACGGAGGCTTTGGAAATGGCAATGGTACTGGATTTATGGCTTTTGGTCCTGCTGGAGGTGTCCAAGGGTACGGCAACAGAGGCCGAGGTCCGGGGATGAATCAGATCAGAGCTGGACGTAATAATGCATATGATGGGTACGGGGCTGGAAATGGTATGTGGCAAGAAGATCAGCAGGAGGACGCCTTCTCCGGAGGAGGTCTTGAAGGGCCGATGGATGATTCCCAAAAGATTAGAATGCTGGAAGAGCAGATGAAGGGAGTCTTAAATCAGAGTGCTGTGGGATTGGACATGGCAACCATGGGCTTGGTACCTGGCTTGAGGGTGCCAATTAAATTCAAAGCGCCTGCGTTCGATAAGTACAAAGGAGACACATGTCCGAAAGTGCATGTACGAGCTTATTACAGAAAGATGTCTGCATACTCAACTGATGAAAGAATGCTAATGCATTTCTTTCAGGATAGTCTGTCGGGCCCTTCCTTAGAGTGGTACATGGGGTTGGAGCCAACTGATATCAAGACGTGGAAGCAATTGGCGGAGGCATTTGTAGCCCATTACAAGTATAACAGCGACCTGGCACCCAATCGGGTCCAGTTGGCCGGGCTTTCGCAGAAGAAGGGGGAGAGTTTTAAAGAGTACGCGCAAAGGTGGCGCAATATGGCTGCCAGGGTCCGTCCTCCGGTGGAAGATAAGGAAATGAATGATATGTTTGTCGGCACATTCACAGGGCTGTTTCATGATATGCTATTTCATACGTCTCTGGCCAGTTTTTCAGACCTGATTCTAATGGGGGAAAAGATTGAGCGTAATATTAAGCAAGGAAAGTTCCAAGTCGAGGAATCAACTGCATCTGGCAGTAATAGGAAGGCTTATGGTGGGCGCCGTCAGGGCGAGGCAAGCGCGGTATTTGGATGCCGAGGCCGAGGCCGAGGCAGGGGACGAGGTCAATATCGTCAGCCGCAGCAGGTGTCGAGTGTTACTATCCCATATCAACAACAACCACTCCAGCAACAACAACCGATTCAGCAACAGCCAATGCCACAGCAGCAGCAACCTCAGCAGGGGGCACAGCAAGCTCAGCGAAGATTCCAGGGTGGTAAACCGAGAAGAGTGTTTGAGAAGCCTCCCTCAACCTATTCCGATTTATTGCAGACCCTGTTGGGATTGAATCTGGTAGAGAAAAGAACTCTGGCGCCGATAACGGGAGCTCCCCCGTTCGGCTACGATGCAAGCAGGCACTGTGAGTTTCATTCTGGGGCCCCGGGTCACGATATAGAAGGTTGCCATGCTTTTAAGCACGTTGTGCAGGATCTTTTAGACAATAAGACTATCAATTTCGGAACGGCAGGTCCGAATATAGTCCAGAAACCCATGCCCAATCATGGGGCGAACGCCGTTCTGACTGAGGAAGGTTTGAATCTTATTATGAATGTTGAAGATTTAAAGACGCCGCTGGGCGAGATAAAGAGCCGACTGTTGCAAGGAGGTGTTTACCCAGGATGTAACGAGTATTGCTTAGATTGTTGGACCCTAGCTGGGGGGTGTGAGGATTTGAAAAAGGGCATTCAGGCCTTAATTGATGAGGGCATATTGCAGTTTGATCGAGCGGCAACTGACGAGCCTGCAGGGGCAGTAGTGGATAATCGGAGTGATGTGGCCACGGTAACGATTCCGCGGAAGACGATCACTATTGCAACACCAGCTCAGCGACCACCGATCACCATAACTAAAGCCGGGCCAATCCCGTACGAGAGCACGAAAGCAGTCCCATGGTCATATGGGTTAGAGGTGTATTGTGATGGGATAAAGATTGATGTTAACAAACAGCCAGTGGAGATTGTGGATAATGTTGTTGGTTCAGGAGGCATGACGAGGAGCGGCAGGATCTTTATATCTCCTGAAGTGGAGGCGGAGAGACTAGCGAAAGGAAAAGGGAAAGCAGTTGAAAATGTTCCGGTACAAGCAAGTGAAAAAGAAGCAGCATCGAAGGATGTAGAAGAATTCATGCGCTTGATTCGAAAAAGTGATTATAAGATTGTGGAGCATCTGCAGCAGACACCGTCCAAGATATCTATTCTGTCATTGCTGTTGTGTTCGGAAGCCCACAGAAATGCGTTGCTGAAAGTCCTGGATACTTCTTTTGTACCCCAGGACGTCTCCGTGAATCAGCTAGAAGGAGTATTGGCACATGTGAATGCAGGCCACAGCTTGGGCTTTACCGATTTTGACTTGACTCCGAAAGGGAGGGATCATAATATGGCATTACACGTATCTGTTGAGTGTAGAGGATCGGTAATGTCGCACGTATTGGTTGACACCGGATCATCTTTGAATGTGCTGCCCAAGAAGGCGATGATGAAGCTGGATGTTCGAGGGATTTTGTGTACACCCAGTGATTTGGTAGTCAGAGCATTTGACGGCACGCGGAGAACAGTCTTCGGATCGATTACCTTGCCTCTGCAAGTGGGGCCGGAAGTGTTTGCAACTGAGTTTTATATCATGGATATACAGCCTGCGTACAGCTGCTTGCTTGGAAGACCCTGGATTCATGGGGCAGGGGCCGTCACGTCTACCCTGCATCAGAAGTTAAAATACATGGTCGGAGACAGCGTAGTCACCGTGTGCGGAGAAGAAGACATCCTGGTCAGCCATCTATCTTCATTTAAATATGTGGAAGTCGACGGGGAGATCCACGAGACGCCTTGCCAGGCATTCGAAGGTTTGCGCATCAAGGACAAAGGTCCCGGGCCGAGCAAAGTGCCAGAGATAGCTGTCTCATCGTATAAGGAAGCTCAAGCTCTAGTGGAAGCAGGAGAAGCCAAGGGCTGGGGCAAAGTACTGGACATTCCTGTGAAAATGGACCGGTTCGGGCTGGGGTACCGACCGTCGTCGTCAACTCCTTCCGTGGGGGCCCCCCGTTTCAAAAAGTCAATTACCATCTCTGCCAGTGGAGTATGTCATGAAACTGTCAATGCTGCTTCAGAGTCCGATGAAGGAGACAGCGACTGTGATATGGATGCCTGGATTCAGCCAAGCACGCCAGGACAAGGACTGTGCAACTGGTCTATTCAGGAGCTTGTTCCTGTGACTTTTAAACAGTAATGCTTTGCTTTATTAATTGTTGAATAATCTGATGTCTTGCCCGGGGCATCAGGATTCGCTTAGGGCTGTGTTGTTATAAACATTGCGTGTTAATCATTAAATAAATGGCGTTTTTTCATGTGCAAATACTGTAATCCCTGTCTTTCCTGTTTTGTATTTTTCAATAAAATGGCAATGTGGTTATTCGCTTTATACGCATTTTGAAGCACTTAACCATTCCTTTTGCAGGATAACATTTTCAGATGACATCCTTGAACCACCTATGACTCGTCCCGACTTTGAGCACCCCGTGCTTCAGGCTGAAGAAGAGGTTGTCGAAGATAGCGACGTTCCTGAGGAACTGTCTTGGTTAGTGAAGCAAGAGGAAAGAGCCATTCTGCCTCACGACGAGGTCATCGAAATTATCAATTTGGGGTCGGAAGGGGTCGAGAAAAATATTCGTATCGGAGCCGCACTGCAGAGTGATATCAAGCGAAGACTGGTTGAAATGCTCCGAGAGTATAATGATGTATTCGCTTGGTCATATGAAGATATGCCAGGGCTCGATACAGATATGGTTGTGCATCGCCTGCCAATGAAAGAAGATTGCCCGCCGGTCAAACAAAAGCTTCGCAGAACACGACCAGATATGGCAATGAAGATCAAAGAGGAGGTGCAGAAACAGTGGGACGCTGGTTTCCTGGCTGTGACGAAGTATCCTTCATGGGTTGCCAACATCGTACCGGTGCCAAAGAAAGATGGCAAGGTTCGAATGTGCGTGGATTATAGAGATTTGAACAAAGCAAGCCCAAAAGACGATTTTCCACTTCCTCATATCGACGTGTTGGTTGATAATACTGCTCAGTACTCCGTATTTTCCTTCATGGATGGCTTTTCAGGCTATAATCAAATTAAAATGGCGCTAGAGGATATGGAGAAGACTACTTTCATAACGCCTTGGGGAACATTTTGCTACAAAGTGATGCCCTTTGGTTTGAAAAATGCTGGGGCAACATATCAGCGTGCGATGACGACTCTTTTTCATGACATGATGCATAAAGAGATTGAAGTTTATGTTGACGATATGATTGCCAAATCCCAGACGGAGGAAGAGCATCTGGTAGATCTGCTGAAGTTGCTTAAAAGACTTAGGAAGTTCAGGCTGAGGCTGAACCCTAATAAATGCACCTTCGGGGTGAGATCGGGTAAACTGCTGGGGTTTATCGTAAGCGAAAGAGGAATAGAGGTTGATCCTGCTAAAATAAAAGCAATACAAGAGATGCCGACGCCTAAAACAGAGAAAGAGGTGCGCGGGTTTTTAGGGAGATTGAACTACATTGCCCGGTTCATATCTCACCTAACGGCCACGTGTGAACCATTATTCAAGCTGTTAAAGAAAGATCAAGCTGTAACGTGGAACGAAAATTGTCAAAAGGCGTTCGATAAAATAAAGAAGTATCTGCAGGAGCCTCCTATTTTGATACCCCCGGTGGCAGGGAGACCCTTGATAATGTATTTGACGGTTCTTGAGGGAAGCATGGGTTGTGTTCTCGGTCAACACGACGAGACGGGGAGAAAAGAGCATGCGATTTATTACTTGAGTAAGAAATTTACAGACTGTGAATCTCGATACTCAATGCTGGAGAAAACTTGTTGCGCGCTAGCCTGGGCCGCCAAGCGTTTGAGGCAGTACATGCTGAATCATACAACCATGCTCATCTCGAAGATGGATCCTATCAAATATGTATTCGAAAAGCAGGCGTTGTCAGGTAGAATTGCCCGTTGGCAGATGGTCTTGACTGAATATGATATTCAATAAGTCTCGCAAAAGGCTATAAAGGGGAGTGTGCTGTCTGAGTATCTGGCGGAGCAGCCTATTGAAGAGTACCAATCGATGAGGTTTGATTTTCCTGACGAGGATATCATGTAATTAAAGATGAAGGATTGTGAAGAGCCGTTGCCAGACGAAGGACCAGAGTTGGGGTCCCAGTGGAAGATGATTTTTGACGGAGCTGTGAATGCTTACGGTAGCGGAATAGGGGCGATTATCACCACGCCACACGGGTCGCACATCCCGTTTACTGCCCGATTGACCTTTGCCGTTACCAACAATGAGGCCGAATACGAAGCTTGCATAATGGGGCTTGAAGAAGCCATTGATTTGCGAATCAAACATCTAGACGTATACGGAGACTCAGCTCTGGTAGTGAATCAGATCAAAGGGGAATGGGAGACACGTCAGCCCAATTTGATACATTACATGAATTATGCAAGGAGATTGTTGCCTTTCTTTGACAAAGTTGAATTGCATCACGTACCGCGGGCAGAAAATCAAATGGCTGACGCCCTTGCCACTTTGTCTTCCATGTACAAGGTCAACTTCTGGAACGAAGCTCCCCAAATCACTATCTCTCGGTTGGACAGACCAGCTTATGTATTTGCTATTGATGAAGCATCTGACGACAAACCGTGGTATTTTGATATCCTTAATTTCCTGAAGAATAAAGAGTATCCGGCTGGGGCATCCAGTCAAGATCAGAAGACTCTCAGGAGATTAGCGGGTAATTTTTACTTGAACCCGGATGGCGTCTTATACAGAAGAAACCACGATTTGGTGTTGTTGCGTTGTGTAGACGAGAAAGAGGCAAAGCTTCTCATGGAGGAAATTCACGAAGGTGCCTTTGGTACGCATGCTGGTGGGCATGCTATGACGAGAAAGCTGCTGAGGGCAGGTTACTTTTGGCTGACGATGGAAACTGATTGTTTCAAGTTTGCGAGGAAGTGCCACAAGTGCCAAATCTATGCTGACAAGATACACGTACCTCCGAGCCCTCTAAATGTGATGTCATCTCCATGGCCATTCTCGATGTGGGGAATCGATATGATCGGAAAGATCGAGCCGACGGCTTCTAACGGGCATCGGTTCATCCTAGTAGCAATCGATTATTTCACCAAGTGGGTGGAAGCGGCGTCTTACGCGAATGTAACGAAGCAAGTGGTGGCTAGATTCATCAAGAGAGATATCATCTGTCGATATGGGATTCCCGAGCGGATAATCACGGATAATGGTTCAAATCTGAACAACAAAATGATGAAGGAGCTCTGTCAGAATTTCAAGATCGAACATCACAACTCCTCCCCTTACCGACCCAAGATGAATGGCGCTGTCGAAGCGGCCAATAAGAATATCAAGAAGATCGTTCAGAAAATGGTGGTGACCTATAAGGATTGGCATGAAATGCTACCTTTTGCTTTGCACGGTTATCGTACGACGGTACGCACATCAACCGGGGCAACTCCGTTCTCGTTGGTATACGGAATGGAAGCGGTATTACCATTAGAGGTTGAGATCCCTTCTCTGAGGGTATTGCGAGACGTGCAGCTGGACGAGGCAGAATGGGTAACGAATAGATTGAACCAATTGAGTTTGATGGATGAGAAGAGGCTAGCTTCTCTGGAATACGGTCGTTTATACCAAAGACGAATGAAGAAAGCGTACGACAAGAAGATACTTCCGCGAAGCTTTCAGACGGGCGACCTTGTGCTGAAAAGGATTCTCCCGCCGCAAGCAGATCACAGGGGCAAGTGGACCCCCAACTACGAAGGGCCATACGTTGTCAGAAAAGTCTTTTCAGGAGGAGCGTTGTTGTTGTCCACCATGGACGGAGAAGACTTTGCGTCACCTGTGAATTCGGACGCAGTTAAAAAATACTTTGCTTAAAATAGACCCGCTGGACAGAAAAAAGAGAGTCCAGGCAAAAATGGGGCATCCTGGCGAACCAAAAACAGAATGAAAGGTTCGGGCAAAAGTTAGGGATAAAATTGAAAAAATGTACACCCGCGAAGTTGAAAACCTACACTGGGCGGCTTCGGCAAGAAAGGGTATCCCGGTGAACTGAAAACCCGTAAAGGGCGGTTCACGCAAAAGTTAGGGATTTGAAAAGCAAATGACTGCGGTCCGAATTTGATATTGCAATGAGCATCAATGCGGGAGAATATGTTGGAGGAGCCAGTTATCGGATACAATCTCTTCAGAAGTGGGGATACCGGGAAAGCATTAGAGTCGGATGAGTCATAGGAGGATCAGTTCGTGGTGTTCATCTGCATCCCGTTGCCGACATGTGTACAAAATTTAATTTGTCAAAATATTCATGTTTCTTGTGCATACTTATGTATTTGCTTTGCGTAGCTTCCTCATTTCAGGAGTTACATCCCGTGTACAAAAACTCCGCCCATTCAGGGGCCCGATCAATAAAATATGATTATTCAGTACTTGATGCTGGTTCTTTACTGTTTTGTGCATGATAAAACGCCTAAGTTTGATGAAACTAGCATGAGTATAACATCACTGGCCCTTGCCAACAATTGTTAAAGCTTTGAATTAACTGAGTGAACGTCACTAACCTGAATTGATTTGATTGCATAGGCTTGTCGTGTCTTGTTTGTGTTGTTACAGGTTTCATAATCATACGAGGAAGATGATCAAAAGATTGCGATAACGAAAGACTTGATCCCCACGCAGGTCATGCATGTTCTTCCTGAAGAAGGATAGAATTTCCCAGCTAGCCGTAGCTTACCCAAAGGGAGCAGAAAAGTTATTCGTCCTCAGCAGAGTTTGGCGATTCCAAGATCATAAGGCTGTATTCAGACAGGTTCATCTTTCCCCGCAAGGTCATGCACTTTCCCCCCAGCGGAGTCAATTAATTTTCCCCAAGAGAATCATCCCATCCCCGGCGGAATTCTCTTTGCAAGTGTTTTCATTCCTTCCAGTGGAACTCGAAGATCAAGACTCTCCAAAGCAGAGTTGATGGTGGTACCTGTCATTTATTCTGTCAGGGATACTGTGTGATATCAGTTCACGTTCCAGCAGAAAGTTCGATCGTAATATGCACATCTGCTATTCCCCAGCAAAGTTATATTCCCCAGCAGGGGGTTACCTCAACAAGTTGCTCGGCTTGAGTTCCCAATTTCCCAGCAGGGTCGACTTCACCCTTCCAGCATTTATTTTGCTGGAATAATTCTGTAGCATCTGGCTATCCCCGGCGGAGTCGGCATTATCTTTAGCATTTATTTTGCTGAAGCAGTTTCTGTCCTCTAGCAGTTCAGGTGGAGAGAACTCTTGCTCAAATAAACAACCAAACATTCAAGATCTCGGCAGGAGACATCCAATGATAATGTCAGTTTCGGCAGTATTCCCCCACAGAGTTAGCATGATGAGATTCTCTTTGTCTCTAACAGAGTCATTTATGCAAATGTCTCTTATTTTCCCCGCCAGAGTTGCCAGGATAAGTTTCTCTTTGTTCCCAGGCAGAATCAGTTGTCATCAAGGGTTCCATGAATCAGAATTTCAGAGGCCACCGCCGGTTATCAGAACAGGCGTCCGATAGTTTGGTTTCCAGACATCCCCAGTAGAGTCCGTCTCAAAGTCGCTGTTACGTCAGTGCTAAGAAGTTTGTGGGTGAGGATCATTGGAGAACTAAGTCCTGACGCGGACAATTTACTCCTAGATTGACGAGATTTCTTCAGAAGTGGGCATCCTAACGTGGACAGGTTTATTTCCCTGGATTGGTGAGGTGTGTTAGTCCTATCGTGGGCAGATTCAGCTTCTCGAAATTAGTGGAATGGAAGGTCATGACGTTGACAAAAGTAATTACTCCTTGTGTTGATGCCCTGACGTGGACAGATCAGACCAGTGTGAGTCCTTACGAGGACAAGTCTTATTTCCTCAGCGGGTCAAAGATGCCTGAGTCCTAACGTGGATAAATCAAGACGAGATCAGTGTCCTGACGTGGACAAATCAAAGAAATCATTATTCCTAACGTGGAGAAATGGGTCCTAACGTGGACGATGTAGTCCTTACGCGGACATATCAAAAGACGTGATTCCTGACGCGGAAAGAGTGGAGTCCTGACGTGGACAGATTAAGATGGCATTCCTTACGTGGAAAATGTAGTCCTGACGCGGACAAGTCGGAAAGAAGTTGGTATTCCTTACGTGGAAAGATTAGAGTCCCTACGTGGACATATCAAGAGCATCCCTTATGTGGAAGAAAAATGGTTTCCTTACGTGGAAAGACGAGTTTATTCCTTACGTGGAAAGATTGAGTCCTCACGCGGACATATCGAGATTGATTCCTGACGTGGAGAGAATGGATTATTCCTGATGTGGAAGAGTTTAGTCCTTACGTGGACAGATTCAAGAAAAGTTGAGTCCTGACGTGGACAGGTTCAGAACCAAAGTTGAATTCCTTACGTGGAAAGATCGGAGTCCTGACGCGGACATGTCAAGTAGTATTGGAGTCCTTACGTGGACAGATTGATATAGTTCTCCTTATGTGGAAAGAAGAAATGATTCCTAACGTGGACGATGTTATTCCTAACGGGGACAGGTGTTACTCCTAACGTGGAAGAGTTTTATTCCTAACGTGGACGATTCAGTTTATGGAAATGCAGACGAATTATCCCTAGCGGAGTTGCCGAGGTTTTTCTGGGTTAACAGCAAGTGGAGTCCTAACGTGGACATGTTTTAGTTGAGATTTCTTCGTATTGACGACAGACAGAGTCCTAACGTGGACAAGCAAGCAAGTTGTTATGACAGAATCCTTTTCAGAACGATGAAGACAATCCCCAGCACAGTCGCACGAGATCAGTGGGTTGCTGTAACAGTCAGATTCAGCTGATGAATGTCGTTCCCCAAGCAGGAGCGCAATTTAGTTTTGCGGTTGGCAAATTTCTGGTTTCACTAGTATTCAATCGTCTCGTACCGCGAATGTCTGAAGGCTCCGGGCTCTTCACCCAATCGGGTCCAAGTCGCTTGAATAGGGGCAGCTGTTGCACCCTAAAATTTGCCCAACCTTATTCCTTGGGTTTATGTTTCAATATCATTAGCATTTGCATATAGAGTCATGTACATAGACTAATCATCTGCATAGCATAAACATAGCAAGTCATTCAACAGGGGACCAATCATTATTCTCATCTCTAGAATGCCTATCAAGAGGTTATTATCCCAATTCAATCTCATTCAAGTCATCAGGAAAGAATTTGAAAGCAAAGAGTTCAGCAGATCAAGCCTTGAATCCATCTCCTAGCTGAGGGTATCTGAGGGTCAACAAGAGGGTTGTGAGCTGTGAGTTGAAGGCATGGAGAGTATCTAGACACTATGAGAGACTTAGAAAGTCATTTGGAGAAGGAGACAAGTCATTGATGAGAGCACAAGAGCTATAGCTGAAGGCAGTCAACTAGGGTTTCATCTGGGTCAACCCTAGGTCAACCCTAGGTCAATTGACTGATTTAAAGGGCATTCAAGTCTAGTGGAGAGATGTGGGGTTCATCATTGGACATATAAAGAAGGATATGGAGATATGCCAAGGAGAATTCAAGAGAAATCAAGGAGAAGAGGAGTTTCTAAATTAGGGTTTCTGTGTAAAATCCCCTAGTTTAGGTCAAATTTCCAAGCAAGATAAGTCAAAATGCTAGCTTCAAATGGCTTCTTGGCCAACATGAAACTTGTAGAGGATCTCAAGACCTTTAATTTTAGTGGTGGAAGACATCAAGGAGATTTATAGAACTCAAGTTATGGTCCTTGCAAGTTACAGGTCATCTGAGGTATCTGAAATTTTGTCTGTGAAAGTGACTTGACTTCCAAGCTAGTTTTACCCCTCAAGGAGATTTCAAATGAATTCTTTGTCAACATAAGAATTGTTCCTCATTGTCTTAGCTTTCTAGAATGGTATAGCATGCCCTCATATGATGTGGGGAACTCAACTTATGGTCTTGGCAAGCAAAGGGTATTTTGGGCATTTGTGAATTACAGGTCATTTTAACCTATGTCCAAAACTCATACAAGGAGGCCTCAAATGGAAAAACTTACAACATCAAACTTGCTCCAAATGGGATTTTAAGTCTAGAAAGAAGGTCACAAATTGTTGGAAAAGCTCATAACATGAAGTTGCATGATTGGTCCAAATTTGAACTAAAATGGCTTATAATTTGAATAAAGTCAAAATGAAAAATGGTTTGGGAGATTTATAAGTCCAAATGGAGACTTCCAATATATGATTTTGAATGGAAAAGACATTATAAAGACAATGGTTCAAGCACTTTTTTGAGTTTAGTGGAAGATTTCAAAGTTATCCTTGGTTACTTGCATTTTAAGAAACATAGCCAAAATGAATCAAAGTTGGAAGGCAAGGGAATGTGTAAGATGGATCTAGAATGTTCATGTGAGCTCTATATATTCATGAAATGAAGATTGATCAAGGGTTGGACTCATTTTTCACCAAGAATTTCCCAAATTCTCTCATTCTTTCTCATTGCAATTTCACTTCAATTCCTCAAATTCTTCACCAATTATCATCAAAATCAACTTCATTATACTGATTCATCATCATAGATCAGAATTCAACCAAGAACCAAGTGTGATCAATCCATTTTCGAGCACTTCCATCATCAACCTCAAAATTGCAATTTCAAGTTGATAGCACAATTCAAGCCAAGTTTCATTCAAGTGTTGCAAACAGAAGCAAGTAGAGCAATTGTAGATCAGGATCCAAGCCTCACAAGTCTCAGATCCACGAATTTCATCATCATCCACAAGCTTTCACACCAGGTGCATTTTCTCTGCCACAGCTTGATTCAATTAGGTTAGCATGATTTTATTAGTTTAGATATAATGTAGGATGTTAGTAGAGCAATTAGGTTGAGTTTGGAGTGGTTTGGTGATGTTTGTTAGCAGGTTGTAAAAACTGTTAGGACCTAGAACTCGTGGATTAGTGCATTAGAATGTTAGGTTGTTAGCGCAGGATAATCACCATTAGTCATAGGTTAGATTAGTGTAAGTTTGATGGAGAATTGTGCTGGTGAGTTGCAGAGTGTGTTCATGGAGTCAGAAGTTGTTGCGCTCGGGTTGAGTGGTGTGTTGAGTTTCAAAGCAATCTAAGACCATAGATGTGTAGAGGGAGAGATCCTGAGTGTCTTTCATGTTGGCATCGTGGCGTTTCATGGCCTGTAGAGTGAGAACCGATTGAGGGAAGTTTGCTCGTGCATGGAGTTTCATGGAAGCTGAAACCCTAGGTTTATGATCCATTGGAGAAGACGAAATCGTGTACGTTCATTTCATGTTGGACCATTGACCTCCAAGCCAATCGTGTGGCCCTTATTTGATTCTGATTTTGGAGGGAAGCGTTGGTGCCCTAAACGCACCGTTTCATTAATTGAAACGGGCGGGCCTGAGTGAGTGATGCGCTATCCCCACCCCCCTTTAGTGAGCCCAATCAATTCTGAACGTGCTATGCTTGCTATTTTCACCCCCTGCGTGTTTTTTATTTTCAATTGATTCTGAATTGGTTCTGGGCCTTAACCAAAGTGCTACGCGCACCCCACCCTGCTTGGCCCATCCTGAAATGAACTAGGGCGCCTGCTATTCTTACCCCCCTCCCTCTCATTTTAATTTTAATTGTTTTAATTCCACTTTAATTTTTACCAATTTTAAAAATTCATAATAAATACATAAAAAATCATTTTCAATTCATTCTTTTTACACCATTTTCATTAGGATGTCTAGAAAATTATAGGAAAATAAAATTGCATTTTTATTTTTATTTCATATTTTTTCCATATTTTCTAAATAAATGTCATTTTAAATAGCTTCATTTCATGCATGATTTTAGTAATTTTTGTTCTATTAAATGCTTTCATATTTTTGTTCATTCTTTTTATGTTGTTTATATTAGATGTTGAACTTGTAGATTCAATTTAGTTCCCATTTTTAGGAATTAATTTTAGGTGATTAATGTAGGCTTGAACAACATGAACAAATTAGGGTTTTTAGGTGATAACTTAGGAAGTTTGATTTCATTTCCCTTAGGACTTAGGGTTTGAATAGATTAGTTATGGGACTATAGGGGCTATGGGTAGTTATTAGATCCCTTAGAAAAAGTCAGGATTCCCCTACTGCTATTAATACTGTCTGTATATATGATTGACTGGTGTGGTGTGCCCTCTGGGGATTATTGCTTGCTTGTTTGGGTATTGGGATTGTTTGGGGACTTGGGAGAGCTGAAGACTTGAGAAGATGAAGCCATTGGAGATTCAGATGTTGAAGATCAACTGCCAGAGTTGAAGAGAAGATTCTTGCTAGCAGATGCTGAGGAACTAGGGTTTAGGAGCTAGGCAGAGCTCTAGGTTAGAAAGTTTGTTTCTCGAACATGGATTGCCTTGTCTGCATCCATTCTTCTCTGTGATTCAGAGTCTCTCTAAGACACTCACCCCCTTCCTTTGGAAGGCTTGGTGATAGGGTCTATGAGATAGAACTCTTGAGAGAAAATGTCTCTTGTGTTAGAAGCAGTCTGTTCACCACCCTTGGTAGTCAGCTGATTGCTTAACACCCAATTCATTCTTATGACTGATCCCTCATCCTGGAGGTTTGAGCTTGAAGAAAAGCCATTGCAGATAGAAGACTGATGATCAAAGCCCTTGCCTGAAGGTCATGAAGATGGAGATTGATGCTTGTTGAAGCCTGTAGCTGATTGGGGATTACTTGAAGCCAGATGTTGATTCAGAGCTGCTGATGCTGTTTCTTTTGCTGTATTTCATTTGCTGATGTATTGATTGGTTTTCTGAACTGTATTGTTTGCTGTTTTCCCTGTTGGGTTGAAAGTGAATCCTGTTCACTTTTGCCTATTGTTTTCTAGGTTCGAGGTTGAGTGGGACTCCCTTGCCTCGCTTGTATTGTTGCATCCATGCATTTTACCGCTTTACTGTATATATCTGTTATTGTTTCTGTTTCTGCCTATCCCGTAGGATCTCTGTTTCTCTCTGTGCAAGAGAGGAGCATGATAGACACTAGGTCTTAACCCATGCATGATAACATTAGGTTAGTTTGTTTCCCTTCGCAACCGTAGGTTAGAGTTCTGTCTCTTCTTTCTCAAAACAAACAGAAAAACACATAAAGATTTCAAACACAATAAAAGACACTTCTTCCGTAAAAGAATGTGAACTCATCAAAGCGTCATTTTTGTCCGCCGGGACTGTTAATCAAGGAAACCTTTTTCAGAAGGAATGAAATCAACCAAGGCAAGCTTGTGTCGTACGTGGCCCGAACTACGTTTGCTCTGATCTTTCATGCTATATGAAAGTACGTAGGCATAGGATGCAATATCCTAGCGAGCAACCTTCCCCTCCTTTCCCGTAGGTAGGCGAACTACGTTGACTCTGATTTCTCGTTCCAGGCGGGAATACGTAGGCATAAAGTGCGATACTTTGCCGAGTCATTTTTATTTTCATTTTATTTTCTTTTTAACCCTTGACCTATAGTTTAGATAGAATAACAATCCATACCCGAAAACCAGCGTGGATCCCGTCGAGTACGACGGACGTGAGGGGTGCTAATACCTTCCCCTTGCGTAACCGACTCCCGAACCCAGGTTTTGGTTGCGACGACCATACCTTTCCCGTGTTGTGCGAGGTTTACTCTGAGCGTTTCCTTTCCCTCCCGTGGGATAAATAACGCACGGTGGCGACTCTTCTGTTCAGCCGGCGCCGATTTTCGCAGTAGCGACAGCGAGGCCAAAGCACTCGACTTACAAGGATGGGAGGATTTGATAAGATTAAGTGCTAATGAAAGTTGATGATTAATTACACTTGTTTGAAGATACTTGATGTTGGATCAAGTTTGGAAAAGAGTTAGATTTTAAGTTTAATCGTAAAGCGTGTGGCAAGCATCGTTGTTCAAAGCCCAAGAGGAGGCTATAAGGTCGATGGCGATCGTAAAAACAATCGACTTACAATGGTATATGAAAATGGGCTCGTCATTAAGTCGAGATATTAGTTTGAAAATAATTGGTTTGAGCATGCAAACAACATAAATGTAATTGAAGTATAATAATAAAGCATACACAAACATCACACAAAAAATCATAAGTTAAATAAAAATGGGGATATGTAAATCAAGGCATGTTAACTTAATTAAATCCTAATTATCTAAGATTAGTAAAAGAAAAGAAATTAAATTGTATTATTAAGATTATTTTATAATTAAGATAATTATTAATTAAAATAGAAAATAAAATTAAGATTAAGTATTTTGTGTTATTTTTAAAAAAAACTAACTAAAAGAATTAATCAAATCAATTTATTTTATAATACCAATCACCAAGTAAATTAATTTATTAAATGAAATTTTTTAACAAAATTAATTAAATTAATAATAATTCAGAAAATAAAGATGATAATGTCCCAAAGTATTTGTTTTTTAGTATATTAAAAGTTAATAATAGAGTTATTAAATAAAAATTAAAAAAAAACAAATGGGTCAGGCTGAAAGCAAATCTGGGGGTTGTTAGAAGCGAAACCACCCCAATCAGGCCCAAGAGCATAAAACGTGCACGCATGCGTGAAATGAATAGTAAAAAGAAGGGATGATAACTGGTGACACGTGTCACCGGTAGCCACTACCACTCTCATCATCACGTGGCAAGAGAGTGAGTAAGAAAAAACAAAAGGGTCAACACACCAAGCGTTCAGACTCTCTCGCTCCCTCAACGCTTTCTCATAAGCCTCTCTCTACAAAAGAAAGCCGCCAAAAAGTCAAATCATGGCCGGGGAAGATGGTGGCTAACGGCGGCCACCGCCACCTTCTCCGGTAAGGGCGCGTCAAAACCCTACACCCAACATAAACCCTACTTCAAAATTCGCCCTCTACCCAAATCTGAACTCACGTTTTCCTAAAAAAACCGATCGATCAAAGCATTCAATAATTTTCCCAAATCTAAACCCTAGTTATAAATCAACCCCAGAATCCCAACAAAAAGCCAAACGAAAATCCTACTTATAAAACATCAATAAAAAAGTATCCATGCCAAGGGAGTTTGAAATGAAGAAGAATAAGATTCAAATGAGATACCAGTTGGAGAATCTTTTTCGAAGTGTCTGTATGTGAGTAGCTTCTTCTCTTTCTTCTTATGCTTACTTGTTCTTCTGTGTCTCGTAAGAAAATTTAGGGTTTTCTTTTGTATTGATTTTTGGGATTTTTTCTCCTTCAATTTTTCCGCCTCCCCTTGGAATGAACAGTATTTTTTTTATAGGGGTGAAACTAGGGTTTTTTCTCCAGCAGAATTCCAGTTTTGGGTGATAATTAGGTTGCTTTCGGCTCCTCTAGCGAGATTTCTCGTTTGTTAGTTGTTTCAGGAAATACTTGCTTTCACCATGATTTTTTTACCGCGAGAAGATAAAAATTACCCTGATTTTTTACCATGAATTTTTTTGGGGATTTTACTGTGTACAAATCGTGGTTTCTTGAATCTCTATCATGCTGATGTGTTTTTATCTTTGACTCCGAATGTGTCATCTTATGTTGACCTTATTTCTTCTTGTTTTTAACATTTTGTCGTATTCTTAGAATGTTGTTGAAATTGAGTATTTATTGCAGGTTACACTGTCCATTGGTCTTGAAGGTCCTGGCAAATTTTCGTGCTTATGAACTGAAGGATCATCCACACTTTGTCCGTCACGATCCTATTTGTTAATTTCTATTTGCAGGCTTTAAGATGAATTAAGACTCTGTATGGAAACTTGAAGGGTGGAAGATGTATGAGAGCTAGCCATGGAGGGTTCATGAAGATTGTATTATAGTCATTTCCTAGCAGGACGAAGAAATTATGAGGGATTACGAGCCGTGATGTTGAGAAGGCTCGAGATCACCGTTTTGATAAATTTCATGTGTGTCAGGTATGTCTAGGCATCAACTCTTCTGCTTATCATGAAATTTTAAATGACTCTACATGCATAACTGCTATATTTTGAGTCCTCTATCAAATCCCATTTCGCGCATTACTGTTACGTCACTTGTGCTAATCATTCTTTCATGTGCCGGTCAATTTGAACTTCTGCAGGTTTTGGCTATAGGATGGACGAATGTGAACAATTCCATGAAGATGTTCTTAATTTCCTTTAGAAGCAATTACCCTCTTGGCAAAAGATGGCAAACAGAAAGCTGCTGAATGAATCTCACAGTTGTAAAATTTCAATGGTCTTGCCGCCTGCTGGTTATCATTCTCATCAATAGGATTTACTGGATGCTTGAAATCAACGGAAGGCCCCTCAGTTGAGCAAAGCATAGAACCAATCATCCCACTTGGGTATGCAGGAACTGTGGTCCAAGCATAGTTGATAGACCCTTTGAATACCTGGCGACAGTTCCCCACAATGTCCTCAATGACGTGCATATGAAGCCATATACTTTCCGCTTGAGTACACACAACTCCTCCTGGACGAAGGGCCCTTGCAACTAACTCAAAAAAGGGCTTTTCAAAAAAACTCTTGAGTAGGGCCAATAGGATCAGATGAATCCACTATCACTGCATCATAAGATCCTTCTGGAGCTGCCTTCAAAAATGCAACTCCACCACCGATATTAAGTGTCACACGTGGATCAGCAAAACCTACAGTTATTTCAGGGAAAAATTCTTTGGAGACATCAACAACCATCTTGTCTATTTCGCAAATGTCTATCTTTTCGATTGAAGAGTGGCGTGCAAATTCCCGCAAGACTCCCCCATCTCCTCCACCAATAATCAAAACCTTTTTGGGGTTTGGAATAGAGCAAAGAGGAAGATGAGTGATCATCTCTTGGTAGGCACACTCATCTCTTTCTGTGAGTTGAATAACTCCATCCAAAATAAGAACCTTCCCATATGTTGCAGACTGGAAGACCATAACATCCTGATAATCAGACTTTCCTGGAAACAAAATTTTTTCCACTTTCAAGGAGTGTGCTTCCCCTGGTCACATTGGGCTAATTTCAGAGAACCATCCAGGAATAACAGATGATAAACCATTAGGTTGGGGTTCCATGGAAAGAGTATCGGAGACATCGTTTACTCCACCTTCTCTTGGCCTCCTTAAGGGAGAATCTGCGGAGTGAAGTGTGTTTTATGGTGCCGCCATCTTTGCAATGAGTAGGGAAGTTTGAAAATGGTTGAAGGTGTCGGCACAGTTGTGAATCGGCTTGGACATCTTCTTGGTAATGCTATTACTTCTGAATTTCTGCATTCTCTTTATTGATATCTTGTTGTTATGAAAGATAAAACTTTTGTTGGATTTCCTAATGCTCAATTCTTTGGTTGTTAGCATTTGATAGACTTAAGAAGTAACAAGTGAAACATACCCTTGGCTAGACATTTCAACTCTGTATGCACTTTCCTCTTTAACATGTGATGTTGGAAATACTGTATTGATAATGTTCTCAATTCTTTCTTTGATAATAATGATAATTGACGTCTATTATTTACTCTTGTATATTGCTGCTATGCCCTCTTCCTTATGGAGTATGAATTTCGTCGGCATTTGTTATGTGATCTGTATTATACACAAAATCGGTTTATGCTCAACATTATTTCATACACTGTACTGATGCTCTCTATTCCTTTTCTGTGTCGCATTGGCTCGAGACATGGAGGCTTAGGATCTTGAATTATTATGGAGTTGGTGAAAAAATTCATGGCTTGTGAAAATGGAGCTGACTTTGTAAGCTGGGTTTGGTACGAAGAAACAAATGGAGGACACACGAGAATACCGCAACTGTCAACATAATTAAGTCACCATTGTAAAACTCAACTGTCAACTTGACCTTGTAATAATAAGAGTCATAAATCTTACAATTTAGATTCCAGTTAACGTAGTACTTTGGTTTCTCATTGAAATTGTAATGTAAACATCTTTGGATTTAATGAACAATCTCTCTTGCCCTCTTATCTTGTCATGAATGAGCTGAATATGTTTGAATCTTCATGGATAAGAACTTTGGATTTCTCAAATTAATACCACATGTGAATTTAAAGTAATACTCACAATTTCAAAGTGCTTAAAGTAATAATCTAAATTATATTCTCGTAGCATCCCTTAAAGAATAAAACTTGTTCATGGGCATAGCCTTGCATTATGAAGCATGATTCAAGTGAACTATTTTAATGATGAGCTCTTGTTTTTTTTTTTTTTACCAACACCTTGTCTCCATTTGAAGCTACCCATTGGTATTGCTCACATACTCTTAACAATATGTACAATATACCTTGGACAAGTATGACTATTTATAAAACCTTTTGGGCTTTATCGCATGATCCACCGGTCCGTAGGTTTGGCTTTCTTTTGCAGGCATATGCAACTACCTATGGTCTTAATCTCAATATGGATCGACAGTCCCCCTTCAAAGTGGTTTGATAGGGTTCCACCATGCTTTGAAAATTATCTTAATCATGTGTTGGTTATGACATGTACCCCTTCGGCAAATCATCTATTAGTATGGCCAGCAAAACACACTCTAAAAATAAATTCAATAACTTGAATCATGCTTTGAGAACAAGTAACTACAGGGTTTGGAATCCACTTGAAATCAATCATACAAAAACATCCTTCTTTTATCTCTACTTGAATTCGTCATGCTATCAGGAGCCTCTAATTGCAAAGAGTACAAACCAAATCTTTGTGACCTAATCTTTAAAGAGTCATGGCCAAGAGTTGCCTAATTATGTCAAGAAAAGTCAGGAAGCAACACAGTGCTTATCATGAGACCTAACAGGGTAGGACAAATTTGGGGTATGACACCGTTGGAATAACCAAACGACTCTTTCCTTATTTATGCTAGACACAAGAACACAGACAAAAAGGATTTCTCTGTGCATTCTTCTTCTAGGAAAGGTCATATGATGTGAAGACAAAGGGGCTCAGACCTTTTTGGTACACTGTTCTCAACGTGAAAAGCTCTTGGATCTCTGTGCTTATAAAAGCAAGACTCCATTCATCTTCTTCAGTTGACGAAACACTTGAAAGAAATCATTACAAAGCTCTCATACAACTCATACATTCTTGCTAGAATTATTTCATTGTTCTTCATCTTAAGTGAAAAATCACAGTTGTGATAAAGCTTTATTATAAGCATTTTTAACACTTGTATTATTATTACATTTGATTGTAAAAGAACCTTAAGAAGATCCAGTTAGGATCAGTAGTTCTTGAGAAGACTTTGAACAGTTGTTCTTAGTGCTTACTATTGTAATCAGTTGGTTAAATAGTGGATTAAGTCCTTGTTTGAGAAAGGCAAATCACTCTAGATAGGGTGGACTGGAGTAGTTGAGTTCAACGAACCAGGATAAAAATCCTTGAGTTTTTATTTCTAAGTTTTATCTTCATACTTATTCAACCCCCCCTTCTAAGTATTTTCTCACCTTCACACTCGATGCACAAATCGGAGACTGACTGCTCAAAGAAAATGATCGGAGTCTGGATACTCGACGGACCATTGAATTCACAAAAAATGGAAATTTGTCAGAATCTGGATACTCAATGACAAAAACCGGAGCCTGAATGCTCAATGCGACAATCGGAACCTGGATGCTCAACGAAATGACGACTTCAAAGGGGATTTACCGGAGTCTCAATACTCAACGGAGCTTGACCGGAATCTAGATACTCAACGGACGAAGCAAAACAACCCGAATAAGAAAAATCAACACCGGAGTCTGGATACACAACGGAGAAAACAGAGTTTGGATGCTCAAAGCAATAAACCGGAACCTGGATGCTCAACAGAATAAGGGTTTGTCATAAATTGCAAACTTTTACTGGAATCTGGATATTCCATAGAATTTACCAAGGTATATATACCTGACTAACTTCACCGTAATCTGGATACTCGACAGCTAAAGCAGTTTACCTTAAAACGAACAATCACCGGAGTCTGGATACCCTACGGGGAAATTGGAGCCTGGATGCTCGAAGCCAACGACCGGAGTCTGGATACTCAACAGACGAAAAAGATATATCATAGATGTACTCATCAAGATCTGAATATCATATGAGTTTAAAATAATACGACCAGCTGAAATCCGACGACATTGATGGGAAATAACATGAGTCGTGGTCTGGATAGCACGCGGGCTGAAGAAAATAACAACATTTGTTGTGATCTGGATATCACGAAGCATCAGATAAGCAAACATGGTCTGAATACCATACCGTCTTTACCGGAGTCTGGATACTCGACGGATAAGGAAATAACCCTGATTACCATGGTTTGGATACCACAAATACCTTTACCAGAGTCTGGATACTCGACGGGTAAAGAAATACATCAACAAACTTAACAGGGTCTGGATACCCAACGGACTTTACCGGAGTCTGGATACTCAACGGAGGAAGCCGGAAACATACTCATCAGGGTCTGGATACCCCAACTGCCTTCACCAGAGTCTGGATACTTGATAGAGACAACACAATAACACCAAAAATCTGCCATGGTCTGGATACCATAGGGGCAAAGAACATAACCACACCTGTCGTGATCTGGATATCACAAGTAAAAAGAGATCAAACCTCCAGAGATACATCTGAGAACAAAGAGGTAACCACCTGGCTTATGTTTCACATGCATATGTTTGAAAATGGCGTAATGCTCCATACGAAATGGAAATGCTACGCATTTAGGTAGATGCTATATACGATGCAAAATGCAAAGGAACAGCTCCAGCAAAATAAATGCTGGAGAGAAGAAATCCAACTCCCCCGGGGATCGAATCAAACCCTGCTGAGGAAAACGCCCTGGATGGCCCACTAAAATACGAATCTTCTGGGAAACAAATGCCTCGGCTGAAGGAATCACATCCACTCTACTGGGGAATCAACGACTCTGCAGAGGAAACATAATAAATCACTGAAATTAAATATCGTTCTGCTGAGAAAAACATCCCTGAACCGCCTCCTAGGACACCAAAATCCTTCTAGGGTACCAAATACTCATCTGAAAGTGGCAACTTCACTGGGGAAGAATCAAAATCCAACCTGCCGGGGATACTCAGCTGAGGAATAATCTACCTCCGCTATAAATTACTTCGTGAGGGAATTAGTACCATCTCTACTTGGGGATTAAACTCATCAATATCAACCTCTGATTAGGGAATGAGTTAGTGATCTAGACTCGGAGAGGAAAGGAGCCAAAAACTTGGACTCTGTGGAGTAACAACACTGCATTCGTCCTACTGCTGGGGAAATAAACCCAAATCCGCTTGCCAGGGAATAAAATCCAATCTCCACCCACTGAAGATACACATTCAATCTGCTAGGGATGACTACACTCTGTCGGGGATATCAATCTCGACCTGCTGAGGATAATCTTGACCCTACTCTGATGCAATCCCAACCTGCTGGGGAGAAATAAACTCAAACTACACATCTCGGCTGGTGAGATACTCCTGATTCAACAACATCAACACAGGGAATACATAATCTCTACTAATCACGGAGAACTGAGATCAATAGAGCCTCGTGTCGGGGAATATGACAACATGTGAGCCATTGGGAATTACCGTGCCGGGTATATTTAGGCTTTTCTTGTTTTAGGGATGGGACAAGGTTTATGGTGACAGGGATTTATTTCTGGTTACTAATGCAATTGGATTTTAAAGGGAAATACTAGATGAGAACTAGCATTCGAGGGTTAAGGTTGTCAGACGAGAACTGACTCCTGGTTTGGGTATCAGACAGGAACTGATTTTTGATTTGCCAGACGAGAACTGGACTTTAAAACTATGTTAGCCAGACGGGAACTGGTTAACAGATGGTTAAAGAAAAGGGTGACCAGATGGGAATTGGCTTGAAAGCTGACATGCACCAGACGGGAACTGGTGTTTACGGAAAGGTTGACCATACGAGAACTGGTTTAAGGGTTTTCCAGGCGAGAAATTGGGCTTTGGAAGTTTGGTTACAAGATTCTGACAGGTAACAGGTTTAGGCTGTTGGATAACGATCCGGTGACAGCAAGGCCTTTTCGGAAGGTTACGGTTATTTGATGAGGGTAATGACACGATTCCCCGACACTCAACTCTTGCTGAGGAGATAAACTTGCTTGAACAACTCGCCCCAGTGTATCTCAACTTGCCCCAATTCGATCTTCGGGAAAATTCACTTCGAACAGAATATAGCCTGCCATGAGATGATCTCGAGATGGTTTGCCCCAGAATCTGTACAACGGAAGGATTCATCCTCGATTAACCGACTCTCAGCATGGCTAGTTTCGATATACTCTCAAAGTAGCTTGCCCCTGAATGAGCGTTGAAGCGACTTAACCCAATCTGATTAAACACTGGAGGGATTTGCCCTCAACTCACAAAAACTCTGGGAGGCTGCCCCTGATCGGGTCTCAAGAAGATTCACTTCTAATTAACTGTTTCTCGAATGATCTGTCCCATAATCAATCGATGCTTCAGGACTTGTCCTCAAACTAAGTGATTCCAAACTCACTGGAAGTCAATGCCCCAGATTCACAGGGTTTCAAAGTATACACCATTCTGATCCAGACTGCTAAACGATTCAATCCTGTTCAATTATTCCCTATTGGAATTTCCTCCATGTCAATTACTGACTTGCAATTAAAATTGTTTGCTCACAAATGGTAATTTTAATGTGGTGTTCATGCAGATTTTTGAAAGGAATGTCACTCATCAAGTGTCGTGATAGTGAGAGACGAATGAACCAAAAGTCCAAATGTAGTGCTGATTTGATTAGTGCAAGATACAACAAGGATATGATTAGAAAATCATGTAGGAGTCAGGTTACTCAACCTTATTGTAATGCGCTTTCAGAATAAACCCTGCCTCAATTAGGTCTTTTAAGGGTTGTATCGTGGTCAGGTTCACGATTTATGAAACAAAGGATAGTAGGCTAATAGTATGATTTGTACCCACCCCTTCTACGTGATGATCTCCAATCCTACGTTCAGTTAACTTGGCACAAGCACTTACCTTTTCAAAAGGTTTATTGAATGGTAGGAGTGATGGTTAAGGAACTCACAAGGTTTTCGGAGTGACGGTTACCCCTTTTCGTCTTTTGGTGTATGTATCCACACGACTTTATCCTTGTTTGAGGATTTTTCTTTTGAGATCTTTTCTTTTCCATTCTTTTGTTTCCCAGTTTTTTCCTGGACTGACTCTTTTGAGTTCTTTTGATTTTGAAGTCCAGCGGGATGCCCTGATTTTTGCCTAAGTATTTGCTTTCCAGCTTTTCTTTTATTTTTTACTTAGCGGGTTTTCTTTCTTCTCTTTTTTTCTTTTCTTTTTTCTTGAACAAGTTGTGTGACACTGGCTATCTTGATTTATCCGAAAGGATTGTAACTGTCTCACTCCTGATTGTTGAGGTTTAACCATCGTGGTTGAT
Source organism: Lathyrus sativus (assembly GCA_963859935.3). Classification (NCBI taxonomy): domain Eukaryota; kingdom Viridiplantae; phylum Streptophyta; class Magnoliopsida; order Fabales; family Fabaceae; genus Lathyrus; species Lathyrus sativus. Next base: position 434,421,933 of record OZ012737.1, read on the forward strand.
GAGGTGCGACCTCTTGAGGTGTGATTGATCCTTGAACGGGACACTCCTCTATGAAACTTGAGCGCTCGGTCAAGCTAACTGACAACTACCCTACCCCGGGTTAAGATTTGAGGGTTTGAAAAGTCCGAAAGAAACTCCTACTTCTAGGCTCATAATGGTTAACTAGGGACTAACTCCTTATATCTCAGGCGTTTAGGGGATTTGAAACAATGCCTGTACATCATAGGTAGGATTTTATCCGAAAGCATACGATCATCCGTTAAGAGTACTCAGTTTCGTCATCCTCCCTCCAATCTTTGCTAATCACAGTGATAAAGTGGAGTGGATAAAATGTGCATGTGTCCGTGCTGTGTAAAACATGAGCGAAAGCGACATGATTAATTCAGAAAAATGAAAAGTCACTTCATTAATATTACCATTCAAAACAACAATGTTTAAAGGCAAGTAGTAACTAACTGAAAAGAAACTACAAATGCAAATGATAAAAAGTCCATGGACTGCCAATGTTGAGGGCGCCTGCCTGTCTGGACCACTAGCTTCTGGAAATGACCCTCTGAATCTGCGAGCTTAGACATTTGAGAGGTTGACATGAACCATCAAAACTCCTTCTGGAAAGGAAATGCACCCTCTGTCGATCAACTGCTGCACTTTTGCCTGAAAAGCTTTGCAATCTTCGGTTGAATGCCCCGGAGATCCGCCATGATATACACATTGAGCATGGGGATTGTACCCAAGAGGGTAAGGTTCTGGCACAGGCTTGAGAGCTTTAGGCTCCACCAAAGAGTTTTGAATCAAACTCGACAAAAGCTGGCTATACGACACATGAACTGGATGAAAAGGAGCATTCCTTCTTTCCAAGTTGTTACGAGGCCTACTCTGATTCTGGCACTGATTCAAATAACCTCAGCCACGGGCTTGTTGATTTGCAAGAGGAGCGACACCAAGTTTCTGACATGGTTCCCTAGGCACAGTTGTCTGTCCAGAATAAAGAGACATAGAAGATACTTACCGCTGTGAAGAGGAAGAACCAACAGACTTCACCGATTCATCTTGAGAATAACCAACATCTGTCATGACTGCATCGACCACAGTTTCTTCTTCAGTTTGGAAACTACAGAGAGATTCAGTTTCACTAGCCTGACTACTTGAAAGATTCTGAATTCTTCGAGTCTTAATGCCATACTCAATGCGTTCTCCTGCTATTACCAATTCAGAGAAGTTCGGTGCAATCCCGAGCATCCTTTCAAAACACGGGCTCTGCAAGGAGTTTACAAATATATATGCTAACTCTTAATCTAGAAGCGGTGGTTGCACTTTGGAAGCAAATTCTCTCCATCTCTGGGCATACCTTCTAAAAGAGTCATCGTTCTTCTGAGATAATTCTTGCAACTGCATGCGACTGGGAGCTACGTCAATATTATACTCATACTGCTTCAGAAAATCCTTGGCTAAATCCACCCATGATCGAATTTGATTACTTCCCAACTGCATATACCAATTTAGAGATGCCCCAATCAAACTGTCCTGAAAGCAGTAAATCATCAACTTATCGTTGTGCACAAACAAAGCCATTCTTCTACAGAACATTACCAGGTGTTTCCTCAGGCAACTATCTCCTTTGTACTTTTCAAACCTTGGCGCTTTGAAATTTGGAGGTAACACTAGGTCGAAAACCAGGCACATGTCTGAAGCATTGAGATCAACACCATCTTTAACTTCCAAGGCCTTGAATCTTTCATCCAATGCATGAAACCTTTTAGCACACTCAAAGGCCCTTGGGTCCTCAGTCCTCGTTATCGGAACCTCTCTTATGGAATTTAACACAGAGGAAACAACATCATGATAATCTGAAGTATCAAGAGAAGAAGAACGTTCACTTCGGACAACAAACTATTCATATAGATCCTGATCTTCAACAGAAGGCTACACCAGTTGAACTTCAGTCAGGTTTTTCACTTGCGGAAAGTCTTCATCGAGCAGAGAACCATACAGAGGGTTGGTCATCACAGTAAAACCTGACAAGGTATCAACAATCTGAAGGTCGTCCCCTAAAATAGCTACCAACAACTTTCAAACTCACTTCTTGACACTACTTGATTATGCTTCAACCCCTTGGTCGGCTTCAAAGAATCACCACTTGCTCAGAATGTGCACCGGAGAATCACCTTCTGAATCAAAACAAAGGTTGTATAAGAGCTCTGACTAGCTGGAGAAATGATATGCAAAATGATGCAAAGATGTTTATGCAAATGCAATGCAAGATGCAACAAACACGGGATCATAGCCCCCACAAAGCTCTGAATACTGCTGCGCTGCTGATCGAGTAAGTTCGCTCTTAAGAGAAAACCAAAATACCGGGTTGGCTGGAAGTCAAGTTTCCTGCAAAAACCCTCCGACTCACAGGTATGGACCTAATCTGATAAGGTACGACATCCTATGCGGTCGTCAGCATCACAGACTTTCGAGAAACGATGATACGTTCACCATTTCTGGTTTAGCATCATAGCTTCACAAAGCGGCCTCACTTAGCTGACTTCCAAATGATCGGTTCCTAGAGTCGACAACCCTCAAATCCAAAATCCCCTCAGATCCTAAGGACCGGAAAGGAAATCATCAAAGAGAATCTCGTCCTAGCGTGAATTTCATAGGGAACTGTGTCTGCTATGCAAACAGGTCCACCCACTAATCTCCACTACTAATGCTAGGTGTGTACTCAAGCCTGGGTTTTGGCTTATCTCTCAGAGGAACAACCACCCAACAGCACAAAAACAACAAATAAAAATATAGTGTGGAAATGTAAATACAGCAATATACAAAATACAACACACACTACACATACCCAAAGACAAGCAAACAAATGCTAGGATTGACTCGCATAAGGGATATTCTTGTCCCCAGCAGAGTTGTCGGCTGTCGCTACTGTGAAAAAAGGTGCCGACAAAGACAGAAGAGTCGCCACCTATCTTTATTTATCCCACAGGAGGGAAAGGAAACGACCAGGAGAAACCTAGCGAAAGGGGATAAGATTGGTCATCGAAACCAAATCTCAGGTTCGGGAGTAGGTTACGCAAGGGGAAGGTATGAGCACCCCTCACGTCCGTCGTACTTGACGGGATCCACGCTTCGCTTGTATAGTATATGGATGAAAAACAATCTAATATACGACTGCTAAAGCTAAACGGAAAGAACTGACTCGATAGAGCATCGCCGCTCTATGCCTACGTATTCCCTCGTGCAATAGGAAAGTCAGAGTCAACGTAGTTCGGGAAACTATGGGGGAAATTTCTCGCCAAGACGTCATCTCGTGCCTACGCATTATCATCTGGCATGAGAAATCAGAGCAAAACGTAGTTCAGGCTAACTACGAGTAAGCAAAGGGTGTTCTTGATCACACGGGGATGAGAGGAAAGATTGACGATATTAGCGTACGCATTCTAGCAGTTAGGTGTATGCTGCTCGACCATTGGAGACTTAGGCGTTACCTGTTTGCGGTAGAACAGACGTAGTATGTCATTGGTTTAAAGGTACGGGTACCTACGGGAACTAGAACTATGGTCTGGTCTCGATTATGCTAGGGCAAGAGACAGGAAAGATTAGTCGTTAGCAGGAAAGTCTCGATCGCACGGCAGCTAGAGAAGACAGAAGTTAGTTATTAGTATGCTCACTAGGATATCGCATCCTATGCCTACATATTCTCATTTGGTACGAGAAATCAGAGCAGCTGTAGTTCAGCCAACTACAGAAAAGAGGGAAAAATGCTCGTTAGGATTATCGCAACCCTATGCCTATGTACTCTCAACAGGTATAAGAGATCAGAGCAGCCGTAGTTCGGCCAACTACGGAAAAACAGTCTCGATTGCACGGAGGCAAGAGAAAAGAACTCAATCGCCACGATGCGAGAGAAAGAGGGAAGTCTTAGTCGTCAGGATGCGAGAGAAAAGGTTCGGAACGGGACGCACACACGAAGTCCTAAGACGTAGGAGCGAATGCGTCGCATATTGTCCTAAGGACATACGCTAAACACTCTAGACAAGTGAGAGGAAACCACTCACTCATCATTTCCCACCTATCTAGCGCTACAGCTCACAACGCTCGACGGTTGAATAAAAGAGATGAAATAAAAAAAACAATATTACCGAACGGAGTGGTTCCGTTGATCCTTGACTTTTGCGTGCAAGCTTCCTTTCCAAGCTCTCCTCTTTTGATTCTTGATGATGACATTTCGAATCAAAACCAATGTGACGCTGAACCGTCATAATTCGACTTATAAAAGAAGTCAGACCCCAAGGTAGCGTATTGATATCCGTGTCAAAGACAAGATAGAGAAATGATATTGAGAACCATTCTCCGATTGAATCAGGTCACACGAAACAACACAAAATAAAATCAGAAGAAGAAGAAAAGATGAGGAGAGAAAAAGTGGTCTCGGATCCTACATCATCCATCGACAAGCCGATTAATAACGCATTATGGAGGTCTCGTCATTGACCTACAAAACAAAAATGGTGAGAAAAATCCAATAACAAAATGGAAAATAAGAAAATGAATTTCTAATAAAAAGATTTAAAGAAATTTAAAAGAAATTGAAAATAAAATAGAATATAAAATCTATATAAAAAAGAAATAGACTATAAAATCTATATTTTACATAATATTCTAAGAGAAAAATAAAACTATAATTTCTTAAAATAAAAATAGTATATTAATATATACAAAAGAAAATATACAATAAAGAATTCTATACAAAAATATATTTGCAAAAATAAAATGCAAAGAGAGAAATAGAGACAAGGGGGTGCAACAGCATCCAGGGGGTGCAGTCCAATAAAATCTAGTTGGGCTTTTTGGTCCAACAACCTTCAACACAAAAATCCAACAGCCAGGGGGTGATGAAATGAATAAGGGAGGCAGTAATAGCACACGGTTGGGCCTTGGTCCATAACAAAACAAACAGCCATAGGGGGTGCAAAGAGGAATAACGAGGGAGGGGGTGGATCCAAATGAAAAAGAAACGGGCCGGAAGGCCCACTAACCCACTTCATCTTCGTCTTCCTCACTTGGTTTAGGAAAACCCTAGCTGCCGTCAACTACTCCTTCCTCGTCTTGACCTTATTCTGACTGCTCAAAAACAACAAAATCTCCGCCGTTCTCCTCCGTTTCAGTCTCTCTCTGCTCATCCCCTTCAATCTCCATCTCTTCTCTCTCTTCACGCCCACTGTCTCCTTCCGCCAACATTGATCCTACAAAATCAGAGCAAACAATAAAACCAAACAAATGATCTTCCAATTCCTGTTGAGTAAACTCCATTAGGTTTTTCCCGTTGATTTGGAACTTCGTTCATGGCGAAGGTTGGCTCGATGGATGATGACGATCTGGAGATCTACGAGAACAATGAATCAGCCGTGAAGTTCATATTGTTTGGTTGTTGCTTCACGGAGTAAAACGAATGGTAAGAATTTGGATTGGGGATGAACTTCGTTGAAGTTGCTTGCAAGTGTTGATGGACTGTGGTTAGGGTTTTAGATCTGGAGTTGGTTTAAATATGGAGATTACTATGAGAAGATTCAATGGCGTGTTGTTTGAAGGCGGATGAGGATATGAATATTAACGTGAAGAAGTTTGATTCGTCGTAGATTTGAAGGATGTGTTTGTGATGTTTGAGATCCGGAAGTTTGATGAGTAGGTTTTTTTTTAGTTCTAGTTTGTTTATTTAGATCTGGAAATTGTAGACCGTGTGAAGTGAGGTAGGATGTTAGATTGTGGCTTGATTTGAATCTGGTTGTTGTAGATCTAAGTTCTTTGTAAAAAAATGTTGATGAATATGGAGGTTGATGAATATCTGAGAAAGAAAATAGAGGTTCGTAGATTTGAAGGAGATGCGAAGAGGATGAAGATTCAAATGTGTGTTCATGCATTGGATGAAGATTTCTGGAAAATCTCGAAGGTTGATGAAGATTTCCGGAAAGATGTTATGAAGGTGAGATAATACTTAGAAGGGGGGTTGAATAAGTATGAAAGATTACAACTTAGAATTAAAAACACAATTATTTTTATCCTGGTTCGTTGAACTCAACTACTCCAGTCCACCCTTCCTAGAGTGATTTGCCTTTCTCAACAAGGACTTAATCCACTATTTAATCAAACAGATTACAATAGTAACACCTAAGAACAATTGTTCTTAGTCTTCTCAAGAGCTACTGATTCCAACTGAATCCTCTTAAGGAAATCCTTTACAATCAATGTAAATCTAATACAAGAGTATGTATGCTTCTAAAAAGCTTTTATCACAACAGTGATATTTCTCTTAAGATTAAGTACAAATAATTCTAAGAATGAATATGAAAGTATGAGAGCTTGAATGTTATAATTTCTTTTCAGCAAAATGTCTAACTGAAGAATTTGGTGGAGTCTTCCTTTTATAGGCAGCTGATCCAAGGAGAGCTGAGCATTGAGAAGAGTGTCCCAAAAAGGTCTGAGCCTTTTTATCTTCACATTAAGTGACCTTTCCTAGAAGTAGAAAGCACGGAAAAATCCTTTTTGTCTATGTTCTTGTGTCTAGCACAAATGAGGAAAGAGACGTTTGATTTACTCCAACGGATATAATCTTTGAATATTTCTTCTTCAGTTTTCAGCAAGTTCATCAGAATCTGATTGGGTCAGAGTCTTCTAATGATGTTCAGAACTTTGCTGTATCAGAGTCTTCTGCAGCATGTGTGCTTTCAGCGTGTTAACCATCAGAGCATATTTGACACAGAACTTCAGTACTGACAGCTTTAGTACTTTCAGAATCTTCTGTAGAAACTATGCTTTGAGAAACTCTTCATACAATATTCTTCTTTGCTTCAGATGCTTCTGCTTGCTTCAGATTCTTCTGGAGCTTCTGCTTCAGAATCTTCTGGAGCTTCTTGCTTCAGATCCTTCTGGAGGCTACGCTCAGGATCTTCTGTTAGCAGCAATCAAAATCTTCTAATGAGTGCATCTGGCGCTTCAGAGTCTAGTTAATTTCTTGTATACAATTCAGATTTGCTTCTGGAGTGTTAATTTCATTACAATCTGTAGTAAAACTCTCAAGCAAATTTTAGAGTATATAATTCTTAAATACAAAATTTCCTAATAGTTATCATAAAAACAAAGAGATATTATTAAAAACCAATCTGTGTTCTAACAATCTCCCCCTTTTTGATGATGCCAAAAAGCATCAGAAATTTTGTTTAATTGAAAATATTAGAATTATAACTCCCCCTGAGATGATGAATCTCCCCCTGAGTTAAATACAAATAAGGAATAGAAACTTCCCTTTTGTCTTTGAGTAATCTTCAGAGTTAGATCTTGTTTGTTCTTTTAACATTTGAAGGTCAGAATGTCTTGCAGATTTAAGATTCAGAGTTTGATAAGAGTCAAATGATTTGAGAGACTCAGAGTTTCTTTTATAGAATGTACTTATCAAATGTTCTGAAATAGTCAGATTAAATGTTAGATAGAGTAGATATGTCTGAAGTTTCATTCTAGTGAAGTTATATTAAACAGTTCAGATCTATATTTTCTCTCCCTTTTTTGTCATAAGCAAAAAGTAAAAACTTTAAAGGACAAATAAAAGGAAACCGTAAATTAGATAATTCAACGGAGAAAACTTTGATTCATTCATAAGATCAGATCAAGAGTACATAGGCAAACATCAGAAGATATAGCAATAAAGTACATATGCAAACAACAGATGCAAAAACATTAGAATGAAAAAAAAATCTAAGAGTGTTTGGACAAAAGCATCTTCAATAGATCTGTAATCTCAGAGGATGATTGCTCTTGCTTGGACATCCACTTAGCCATAGTTTCATTCTTTGCATCTTGCTTTGACATCCATTCTGTCATATCCTCAAACTTCTTATCCTGTTTAGCCATCCAGGACTTAATCTCTGACTGGCCAGCTTCCAGAGCAGCAATCTTATCTTCAAAATCTGGATGTTCTTTCTTTATCTCAGATGAAGAAGTATGATTAGGTTCTGTAGCCTGAACAGAGTCAATTTCCATTGGTTCTGTAGAGTCTGGAGCATTGGAAGTAGAAGGAGGGTCTACCAGAGTCATAGCCAATTGATTTTCTTCAGATGCAGTTGCAGTAGATTCTGTTGAAGGTGGAGGAGCATCTATAAGAAGCAGATGTTCAGATTTCTTGACAGTCCAGAATAGAGTCCTTGTAGCCTCAACAAATCTGAGCTTCGCATCATCAGAACAGACGTTCTTCAGATTTGAGGCCACAGAGTTGAATTTGTTGATGAATCTATTCCAGATTATGTCAGATTCTTTGGCATCCATTGTTGCTGAGCATTTCTTCTAAACAGTACCTAAATACATCTGTATTTCTTGCAAAAATGTTTGAAATAAATGATCAACATTAAGTCTGGGCTTTGGACGTAACAAAGTTTCCAGAATTACAGGTTTAGGTTGGGGAGTTGGTGGAAAAATTGATTTTTGGATGGAGATCAGAGGAGGAGGATAGTATGGAATGAAGGGTATCTCAGGAGCTTTTTCTTTTGATCTGATTAGAGCATTTAGCAAATGAGGTTTTGCTCTGGTGTGATGGGTAACTACATCAAAAGGTTTATTTGAGTAGGTTTGGAAGGCAGATTTTGGTGGTTCATCAGATGCAGCAGTGTTATCAGATGCAATTGGCAGAGCTGAAGCAACAACTTTATCAGATTTTGCAGAAGATGAAATGGTTGCTAAAGATCCTACATTTGACATAGATTTTATATAATCAAGAATCACAGATGGAAGGGTCATGGTGAGTTTTGGTTTCAGAGGGTTGATGGGGTCAGATGGTTCAACTCTGTCATAAAAGTCTTTTAGTTTGAAACCATAGGCCAAATTATGAAACAGAGAAGAGACTTGGGCACAAGATATAGAAGATCTTGGGTTTGAATTGGGGATTAATATCTCAGATGATGGTGCAGGTGTGGGAATAGGATCTGGAATGGGAGCTTTTGAAGGTATAGTAGGTTCAGGTTGGTTTACCTCAGAGTATTTTTGAGATGGAGAGACTAGAAAATCTGGGTGGAGGTCTGATTCTGAGGAGTTAGAAGATGTGGTTGGTGTGTAGGAAGTAGAAGATACTTGAAACACCGTTTTTAAGGGTGTGACATCAAGAACTTCTGTCTCAGGGATGTGAGGTTCAGAAGTATTGGTTTGTTCTGAAGGAATTTCAGAAGGTTTGGATGGTTGTTCTGAGATGGGTGAATCAGATGGAATAGTGATTGGTTCTAATGAAACATGTGTGATTTTTGTAGGTTCAGATGTAGTGGGTTCAGAAGGTGGATTATTTGATGGTGGTTGATCAGAGGCTTTTTCTGGTTGAGATTCTTGTTGTTTTGCTGGTTGTTCAGATGGCTTTTGTTGTACAAATTGTTGTGGTTGTTGTTCTGTAGGTTGTTGTTCTGATGGTTGTTGTTCTGATGGTTGTTTCTGAGAGGATTGCTTTTGTGGAACAAACTATTTGATATGGATTTTTGGTTGAGATGATTTGGGTATAGAGACTGGTGGTGTTTGAGTGATTTTTGTTGTTGTTGTTGTTGGAATAGAAGTTTTTTTTGTGTGGTGATTTTGAACTAGGAGCAGTAACAGAAGTAGTTTGTGTTGAGGGTGGTTTTGGAACAGACTTAATATTAGAGTCATTTATAACAATATTTGCAGAAGATACAGAAGATTTAGTACCTTTTATCTTGATCCTCTTGGCTGGTACAGAAGAAGTGTCTTCAGATTCTTTTCTCTTCAAGAACTTCTTTGGCTTCTCAGCAATCTTGACCTTCTTCTGAGCAGGTGCAGAGTCTACTACTGGCTGAGTCCTTTTCCTCTGTAGTTGTGCTTCTTCTTCTTCTTCTTCTTTTGCATCTGGTAGGGGTTGTCTTGCTAGCTGAATCACATTTGCAGGAACAGGCTTGCCTTCCTTCTTACATTCATCAATGTACATCACTACAATGTGTCTGGGCTCTTCAGCAAAGAACAATGGAAAGTCATCTACAGGAACTCTCTTACTCAATTCAGACACATTCAGCTTCTTGGGAGCTGTTGTGAGTTTATCAACTATCTTGAGTCTCTGAAGACTTTTAGCATTCAGAGGCTTTCCCATTATAAATTCTAATTCCTCTGTAACTCCCGCAGCGTACAGAGCAGTGACCAAACCATTCTCAGTTAGAAGATCTGAGATCAACCTTCCAAAGGGGATCCAAGTTCTAATCTTCTGTCCTTTCTCTTTCACATGCTCTCTATATGCATTTATATGGTTCCACAGATGCATAAAAAGAATGTATGGAAGATCTACCTTGGTGCTCTGACTTAGGCAATACATGAAATAGAGCTGTTCATTATTGACATAGTCTGGAGAATTAGTTAACTTCCTATGGTGGATGCATCCCATGAAGATCTTGGCCCAGATCTTGTAGTCATGCTTCAGATCGTTGAATTTGTTAGAAGCTTGACCAACAGTCATTACTTCTTCATATACCTCATCCATGTCCACACGCCCAGCTGGCAAATGGGAAACACCATCTCTTTCTTCATATCCAATTAGCTTTCTTGTCAGATCTTCTGTGATGATGATTTCTTTTCCCAGTACAGAAGATAAGATGAACTTGGGGTAAACTGAGGCATGGATCCAGAATTCTTTTACAAGGAGGGGGTAAACTGGTCCAAAGAGTCTGTTAAAGTACTTAACCCATCCTTGAGCTCCAATGATGGAACGAAACTCAAAACCATTTTCTGCAAGAGATTCAAACTCTACCATGGATTCACATAAAACTTCCAATTTTTCAACAAGGGTTAGAAGAGTCCTTTTGGGAGGAGAATAGGGAGCAACACCCATGTTTGCAGAGGTTACTGCAGCAATTGAAGATTGGAATTGAGCATCTGTTGATGATGAAGTTGCCATTGTAGAATGCTTTGTCAAACGCTTAGGTATAGGGTTTTTATGCAGAGAAAAGAGGAGATGAAAACGCCTGTAATTTTCTGAGAGTGTGAAAAGTGTGAAAGTGAAGATAAGGCATGTATTTATACTAAAACACTTAGGCATACCATCAGTCAGAATTTTACACGTTTTAACAAGCATTAAATGAAAAGAATAATAATCATTTCAAACATTAATTGCTTCTGACAATTTGGTGGGAAAATCAAGATTTTCACTATTCAAACTTCACCTCAAACGTCTCTTCAGTTATGTACACGCCACCTCTTCAGATTTGGTGTGGCACGTGTTTGCTTGCATGTGTTCTGAATTCTTTTGAGAAATGAAACGTTAACCAACGTTCAGATCTTCTAAGGATTGTTAGTTCAGAGTTTCACAACAAAAATATTAAGCAGAGTAAATAAGCAATCAGAAGAAATACTTCAGAGCATTAGGCATTTTTGCATCTATAAAAAATTTGCTTCTAACAAATATCATTATGGACAGAAATTCATACCAATATTTTTCAGAATAAATTTGAATCTATCTTCAACAAGGGGTTTTGTAAAAATATCTTCCCATTGATGATCTGTATCAACAAAGGCTAAATTTATGATTCCCTTCTGAACATAGTCTCTGATGAAATGATGCTTAATTTCTATATGTTTTGCCTTAGAGTGTAAAATGGGATTCTTGGACAAACATATAGCAGAAGTATTATCACAAAAGATAGAAATGTTACTTTCAAAAATTTGATAATCTTCTAGTTGACTTTTCATCTAGAGCATCTGCGTGCTACATCCAGCAGCAGCAATGTATTCAGCCTCTGTGGTTGAAAGTGCAATTGTGGGTTGCTTCTTGCTGTACCAGGAGATTAGATTTCTTCCTAGAAATTGACAACTTCCAGAAGTACTTTTTCTTTCCACTCTGTCTCCAGCGTAGTCAGCATCACAGAATCAAACTAATTTGAAATCATCAGATTTTCTGTAACACAAACCTACATTAGAAGTACCTTTCAGATACCTTAGAATTCTCTTGACAGCTGTCAAGTGTGATTCTCTAGGATCTGATTGGAATCTAGCACACAGACAAACACTGAACAATATGTCAGGTCTAGAAGCAGTAAGATAAAGAAGAGAACCAATCATACCTCTGTAGAGCTTCTGGTCTAATTTCTTACTTACCTCTTCCTTGCCAAGTGAGCTAGTTAGATGCATGGGAGTCTTTGCCAGCTTACTATCAGACATGTTCAATTTCTTCAGAAGTTCTTTAACATATTTTGTCTGATGTATGTAAGTGCACTCTGGAGTTTGATTAACTTGGATTCCTAGAAAGAATCTGAGTTCTCCCATCATGCTCATTTCAAACTCTGCCTGCATACATGTAGCAAACTCCTTTCCAAGCATAATATTTGTTGATCCAAAAATAATATCATCTACATAAATTTGACAAATAAGAAGATCTTTCTTAATTGATTTACAAAAGAGTGTTGTATCCACTTTGCCTCTGATGAAGTTATTCTCCAGAAGAAAATTGCTCAATCTCTCATACCAAGCTCTGGGAGCTTGTTTTAAACCATATAGAGATTTTTTTAGTTTGAAAACATGATCTGGAAATTTTTCATTTTCAAAACCAGGAGGTTGGTGGACATAAACTTCTTCTTCTATAATACCATTAAGAAAGGCACTTTTAACATCCATCTGATACAGAGTGATGTTATTTTGTGCAGCAAATTAAATAAGAAGACGTATAGATTCTAACCTTGCCACTGGAGCATATGTCTCAGTGTAACCAATACCTTCTTGTTGACTGTACCCTTGAGCAACCAGCCTTGCCTTATTCCTTTCAACTTCTCCTTCCTCATTTAGCTTATTTCTGAAGACCCATTTTGTACCAATTATATTGAATCCTTGAGGTCTTTGAACTAGATCCCATACATCATTTCTGGTGAATTGATTTAGCTCTTCTTGCATGGCAATAATCCAATCATTGTCTTGCAGAGCTTCATCTGCAGAAGATGGTTCAATTTCTGACACCAGTCCAAATAGTGATTCTTCAGATGATCTTAGAAAGGATCTTGTTCTGATGGGATCATCCTTCTTTCCAATAATAACATCCTCTAGATGAGAAGCTTTAATTCTGGATGATGATCCTCTAATAGTTGATTCTTCAGAAATGTTTAGATTATTCATCTGAGAAGTTAAAGGAGTAGCATCTGGTGTTGCTTCTGGTTCTTTCACTTGAATTTTGTGTGCTTCTGGAACTTCAGAGTCAATGAAGACTACTTCCCTATCTGCAGAGTTTTCAGACTGCTTTGGCTTTTCAGAGCCAAGCTTATCATCAAATCTGACATGAATGGATTCTTCCACAATCTGTGTCTCAGTGTTGTATACTCTGTAGCCTTTAGAGCGTTTAGAATATCCAAGCATGAAACACTTCTGTGCTTTGGAATCAAACTTTCTCAGATTTTCCTTAGTGTTTAACATATAGCAAATACATCCAAAAGGATGAAAATATGAAATGTTAGGCTTTTTGTTCTTCCACAGTTCATAAGGAGTCTTCTTCAGAAGAGGTCTTACAGACACTCTGTTCTGAATGTAACAGGCTGTGTTGATTGCTTCTGCCCAAAAGTGTTTTGCCAGATTTGCCTCATTGATCATGGTTCTGGCCATTTCTTGCAGAGTTTTGTTTTTCCTCTCTACAACTCCATTCTGTTGTGGAGTTCTAGGACAGGAAAAATCATGAGCAATGCCATTTTCAGAAAAATATTTTTCAAAATATTTATTTTTAAATTCACCACCATGATCACTTCTGACTTTTATAATTTTGAAATCCTTTTCATTCTGGACTTGCTTGCAGAAGTCAAAGAACACAGAATGTGACTCATCCTTGTGTTTTAAGAACTTTACCCATGTCCATCTACTATAGTCATCAACAATGACTAATCCATACTTCTTGCCTCTGATGGATGTAGTTTTCACTGGTCCAAACAGATCAATATGAAGTAGTTTTAGTGGTTTGGAAGTAGAAACAACATTTTTTGATTTAAAAGATGTTTTTGAAAACTTCCCTTTTTGGCATGCTTCACAAAGAGCATCTGAAGTGAACTTCAGATTAGGGAGTCCTCTGACAAGATTAAGTTTATTAATCTGAGATATACGTCTCATATTAATATGGCCCAATCTTCTATGCCAGACCCATTACTCTTCATTAATAGACAATAGGCATTTAACATTTTGAACTTTAAGTTCTGAAAGGTTTATTTTATAAATGTTGTTTTTCCTCTTACCACTAAATAGGATAGAGCCATCCTTTTGACTAATAGCTTTACAAAATTTTTGATTAAAGGTAATATCATAACCATTTTCACTTAATTGACTTATGGACAATAAGTTATGCTTTAACCCTTCAACAAGTAAAACATTAGTAATAGAGGAAAGTTTACCATTTCCAATAGTGCCAGATCCAATGATCTTGCCCTTCTGGTTCCCTCCAAACTTCACATCACCTCCAGATCTAAGTTCTAGGCTTTGGAACATAGACTTTTCTCCTGTCATGTGTCGTGAGCATCTAGAGTCCAGGTACCATGATTGGCGTCCTAATCTTGCTGCTAAGAACATCTGCAACAGGAATTATTTTGTTTTTAGGTACCCAGATCTTCTTGGGTCCTTTGGGGTTAGTTGGTTTATAGGTTTGTCTAAACTTCTGTTTTTCAACATAATGTTTATTCTGACTTGCCTTGGGTTTAAACACATAAGTATTCTTCTCAGAGCTTGTGTGTTTAATGTCATTTAAGTGACCAAATTTAAATTGAGAATACAAAGGTGTCTTCTTGATGAAAAGTTTGTCAACAGATTTTGGATTACTTCCAGATGAGGATTCATATCCAATACCTCTTCTGTTGTTCCCACTAACACCATAGATCATAGAAGCCATCTTGCTTCTGTCTATGCTCTTAGTAAGGAATCTCTGAAAGCTAGAGTCATATTTTTCTAAAATGTTTTCACATGACTTAGTCTCAGACTCAGATTCTTGTTGAGTTATTTCAAAGTCATTTTTGATTTTCAGATTAATTTTTTTTGCTCAACAAGTTCTGTCTTCAGAAGATCAATCTCAGATTCAAGATTGCTTTTCAGCTTCTTGTATTTGAGTTTGATATTGTTATAAATTTTAAGAACTTTTGATAAAACTTTTATAAGTTCTTCTTTAGTAAGTTTGGCCATTACCTCTTCAGCGTCATCATCAGATTCAGAATCTGATTCATATCCTGAGGTTCCTTCCTCCTGATCTTCTGTGCTGGCCATCAGTGCAACATTGGCACATTCTTCTTCTGATTCAGAAGATGATTCAGATTCATCTGAGTCATCCCATGTTGCCATCAGAACCTTCTTCTTCTTGTTAAACTTCTTCTTGGGTTTTTCTTTTTGAAGTTTGGGGCAATCATTCTTGTAATGCCTAGGTTCTTTGCACTCATAGCATACAACTTCTTTCTTGCCAGATCTTCTATGCCCAGAAGATTCCTTTCTATGATCAGATCTTCTGAAGTTGTTGAACTTCTTTCCTTTGTGCTTCCAGAGTCTGTTGATCCTTCTGGATAGCATGGATAATTCATCTTCTTCTTCAGAAGAAGATTCTTCAGAGCTTTCTTCAATAACCTGCAAAGCTTTAGCAGATTTGTTAGATTTTAAGGCAACAGATTTACCTTTTTCTTTCTTCTGAGGTTCATCGTCCTCAAGCTCAATTTCATGGCTCCTCAGTGAGCTGATGAGTTCTTCTAAAGAGATCTTGTTCAGATCTTTAGCCATCTTCAAGGCAGTCCCCATTGGTCTCCATCTGGTAGGTAGACTCCTGATGATTTTCTTTACATGATCTGATGTAGAGTATCCCTTGTCCAGAACCTTTAGCCCAGCTGTGAGGATCTGAAATCTGGAGAACATGATTTCAACAGATTCAGAGTCTTCCATCTTGAAGGCCTCATACTTCTGGATCAGAGCCAGAGCTTTTGTCTCCTTGACTTGAGAGTTTCCCTCATGAGTCATTTTTAAGGATTCAAACATATCAAAAGCAGTTTCCCTGTTTGTAATTTTTTCATACTCAGTATGAGAAATTGCATTTAATAATATAGTTTTGGCCTTGTGATGATTTCTAAAATCTTTCTTCTGAGCATCTGTCATAGATTTTCTGCCTATCTTCTTGCCATTCCCATCTGTGGGATGGACATATCCATCTATGACTAGATCCCATAGATCAGCATCATATCCCAGGAAAAAACTTTCAATTCTGTCCCTTTCTTCATATTTATTGTTCATGTTGGTATTATCAGCCATTGTAACAAATAAATATATATCAAAGTATTTCTCTCTGGATCTTTACTGTCACTGTTAAGTGGTAGCACACACAAAACTGGAGCTCTGATGCCAACTGAAGGTGAGATAATACTTAGAAGGGGGGTTGAATAAGTATGAAAGATTACAACTTAGAATTAAAAACACAATTATTTTTATCCTGGTTCGTTGAACTCAACTACTCCAGTCCCCCCTTCCTAGAGTGATTTGCCTTTCTCAACAAGGACTTAATCCACTATTTAATCAAACAGATTACAATAGTAACACCTAAGAACAACTGTTCTTAGTCTTCTCAAGAGCTACTGATTCCAACTGAATCCTCTTAAGGAAATCCTTTACAATCAATGTAAATCTAATACAAGAGTATGAATGCCTATAAAAAGCTTTTATCACAACAGTGATATTTATCTTAAGATTAAGTACAAATAATTCTAAGAATGAATATGAAAGTATGAGAGCTTGAATGTTATAATTTCTTTTCAGCAAAATGTCTAACTGAAGAATTTGGTGGAGTCTTCCTTTTATAGGCAGCTGATCCAAGGAGAGTTGAGCGTTGAGAAGAGTGTCCCAAAAAGGTCTGAGCCTTTTTGTCTTCACATTAAGTGACCTTTCCTAGAAGTAGAAAGCACGGAAAAATCCTTTTTGTCTGTGTTCTTGTGTCTAGCACAAATGAGGAAAGAGACGTTTGATTTACTCCAACAGATATAATCTTTGAATATTTCTTCTTCAGTTTTCAGCAAGTTCATCAGAATCTGATTGGGTCAGAGTCTTCTAATGATGTTCAGAACTTTGCTGTATCAGAGTCTTCTGCAGCATGTGTGCTTTCAGCGTGTTAACCATCAGAGCATATTTGACACAGAACTTCAGTACTGGCAGCTTTAGTACTTTCAGAATCTCCTGTAGAAACTATGCTTTGAGAAACTCTTCATACAATATTCTTCTTTGCTTCAGATGCTTCTGCTTGCTTCAGATTCTTCTGGAGCTTCTGCTTCAGAATCTTCTGGAGCTTCTTGCTTCAGATCCTTCTGGAGGCTACGCTCAGGATCTTCTGTTAGCAGCAATCAGAATCTTCTAATGAGTGCATCTGGCGCTTCAGAGTCTAGTTAATTTCTTGTATACAATTCAGATTTGCTTCTGGAGTGTTAATTTCATTACAATCTGCAGTAAAACTCTCAAGCAAATTTTAGAGTATATAATTCTTAAATACAAAATTTCCTAATAGTTATCATCAAAACAAAGAGATATTATTAAGAACCAATCTGTGTTCTAACATGTTATGGTGGTTGTGTGAAAAATCTGGAAAAATTGATATGAATGTTTGTACGAATTTGGATGAACAAAGATGATCATGGATGAATTCTGGAAAAATATGTTGAATATTGATGAACTGTTCATGAGGATCTGGGAAATTCGTATGAACATGATGAAGTTCTTATGACAAATCTGGGAAAATATTTGGAGGTATGATGAACATATGAAGAAGTTGGATGAACATGATGAAGATATGAATTTCGTATGAAGTTTCCGACGATGTTTGGTTTTTCCGGCAAGGTTGGACGTGTTTGATTTGTCCGGTAAGGCTGATTGGTGTTTGCATTGGGACGCGTGCCCACCATCAATGAGAGAGAGAGAGTACTGTGCATTTATAGTCTGTCATCGTGACAAGTGGCCTGGTGAAAAGTGATTAGCAGCTGCCTATCAATTAAAGCTGGAGATTAATGAAAAGCTAGTGCGTAATTAATAACAAAGCTGACAGTTTAATGAGTAAAGCTGAAACACAATTAAACTAAAGATACCAAAAATTGATTAAAGTAAAGCTAAAGCTGCAAATGATTAAATGAAACCAGCTTAATTAAAATCTATAATTAAAAGCTGATCATGCACCGTGACTTCATTTTTAAACCTAAACAAATGACTAAAATAAAACTAATTAAACTAAGCAAGCAATATCCTAATTAAATCTAGATATATAAAAAAACTAATATTCTAAGCAACTTCAATTTAATTGAAATCTAAGAATTACTTCTAAAATATTATAACAACAATTAAATTCTAGAAAAATGTTAAAAATAGAAAAAACTATTTAATCTATCAAAAACTAAATCTAAAATCTAAAATAGGGAAATAAATCTATAAAAAAAACTATTTAAAAACCTAATAAAATTCTAAAAACCTCTATAAAAAAGAAATCAAATCTATTTAAAATCTAAACTCTATGCCAAAATCAAGAAATTAAATCTAGAAAATTAAATCGACGAACATAAAATGCGAGAATGCAATAAAATAAACGGTAACAAAAACCGGATACCGAAATACCACCGAAACCAACAGGGTAGACCAAATCACCAGGAAGAGCACAAATTCCACGATAAATCTCCGTATCCGAAACGGTTTGAATCGTCTGAAACACGACAGAAAAGGGCTGTAATCCCGATAAAATCAATCTGGCTGCAAAAATGCACAGTATGCGGTATGCAGATGCAAATGCTAATGAAACGAAACAAAAGCCAAATTACGAGAAACTGTTGGTCAAGTTTTGGTGTACAACAAAGAGTCGCCACATTTCATTATTTATCCTAAAGACAGGTCATCGCAACCAAATCTTGGGTTCGGGAGTCGGTTACGCAAGGGGAAGGTGTTAGCACCCCTCACATCCGTCGTACTCGACGGGATCCACGCTTGTTATCTATCTAAAGGGTGTTAATCTATCTAAGCTAAAGGCTCACATGACAAAAGAAAAGAAAAGAGAGACTTGATAGAGCATCGTCGCTCTATGTCTACATATTCCCTTGTGCAATGGGAAAGTCAGAGTCAACGTAGTTTGGAAAACTACGGGTGAAGGTGGGGAAGGTTGCTCGCTAAGACATCGTCGTCTTGTGCTTACATATCCTTATCTAGTATGAGAAATCAGAGCAAACGTAGTTCGGGCTAACAAGACCACATGTTGGTTCAAATGTTTTACTCGAGTAGGGTTAAACCTTAGTTCTAGTAGTTAGGTGTATACAACTCGACCATTGGAGACTTAGGCGTTACCTGTTTGTGGTAGAACTAAGAGTTAACAACACTCTTTTATGAAAAAGGTTTTCCATTAATCCCGAAGGATAAAAAGGTTTGATGTTTATTTTTGTGTCTTTTATGAAGAAGTGAATTGAATTGTGTTTGTAATTCATGTTGCACTAAAGACTATGACTTAGGAGCGAATGCATCGCAAATCGCCCAAAGGGCATACATTAAACACTCTAGACAATTGAGAGGAGACTGTCGCTTTCGCGAAAATAAGGTGCCGGCAAAACAAAAGAGTAGCCACCTTTCGTTATTTATTCCTCGGAGCGGGAAAGGAAACGATCGGAAAAACCTTACGAAAAAAGGGTAAGACAAGGTCGTCGCAACCATTGTCTGGGTTCGGGAGTCGGTTACGCAAGGGGAAGGTATTAGCACCCCTCACGTAGGCCGTACTCGATGGGATCCACGCTTGTTGGTTTGTCTACGGGTGAAAACAATCTATCTACGGCTGCTAAATCTAAACGGGAAGAAATTGACTCGATAGAGCGTCGCACTCTATGCCAACGTATT
The DNA here is from genome assembly GCA_963859935.3 of Lathyrus sativus. Lineage (NCBI taxonomy): Eukaryota > Viridiplantae > Streptophyta > Magnoliopsida > Fabales > Fabaceae > Lathyrus > Lathyrus sativus. The sequence continues at coordinate 434,441,781 of OZ012737.1, forward strand.
CTTATCAGAGAATGAGAAATCAGAGTCAACGTAGTTCGGGAAACTACGGGGGAAGTTTGCTCGGCAAGACGTCGCGTCTTGGGCCTACGTATTCTCATCAGAGAAATCAGAGCATGACGTAGTTCAGGCTAACTACGGGTAAACAGGGGTGTTCTCGGTCACACGGGGGTGAGAGATTAAGTTGACGATACTAGCGTACGCATTCTAGCAGTTAGGTGAACGCTGCTCGACCATTGGAGACTTAGGCGTACCTGTTTGCGGTAGAACGGACGTAGTATGTCGGGTTTCGAGGTATGGGAACCTACGGGAACTAGAACTACGGTCTGGTTTCAAATGCACTAGAGCAAGAGAAAAGGATAACATCAGTCGTCAGCGGGAAAGTCTCGATCGCACAGCAGCGAGAGAACAGAAAAGTTAGTTGTTAGTGTGCTCGCTAGGATATCGCATCCTATGCCTACATATTCTCATCAGAGAAAATCAGAGCAGCTGTAGTTCGGCTAACTACGGGTAGAACGGGGACCACAACACAAATCTCATTTTATTAATATTCGGAAGGTTACAATGATAAACTCCTAAAAAATCACATCCATCTATCATGGAAAATCTAATGGAAAATAGTCCCCTAACAAGTGGACATTTAAATCTACTTCTAAAAGTGCGTAAAAGAAACTCCTAAAAGAAAATATATCCTAAAAAGAAAATATTAAAATACTATCCCTTTTTTATATCACTATATTTTCCATCTTCTATTTTTTCTATTACATATTCTTTTCTTATATTCTTTTTCTTAAAAAATCTAAGCTAAGAAAATAAAAGAAAATAATGAAAAATAAAAGAAGAGAAAAACAAAAAGGGGGTGCAAACTGCAGCAGGAGGGGTATACAGGCAGCAGAAAATAAAAGAAACAGGGCCCAGCCCATAAGTGCATTCAGAAAAAAAAACAGAAACACAAAAACGGGGGGGGGGGGGGGGGGGGGTGGGGGGGGGGGGTGCAGCGCAGGGGCGTAGGTGTGTAACCCAGCAAAACCAAGAATTGGGCCTCAGCCCAATCACCAACTTCATCAGCCAAAAAGGAACCAGGGATGGGGGGTGAATGACAAAAAAACCTGGTGTAGATCCCAGCAACACGGTTTGGGCCACAAGGCCCACTCAACCCGATCCACTTTCATTCCATCCTCAATCCCAAACGAAACCCTGACACCCTTTCTCTCTTCTCTCTCAGCCGTCAACCACTGTTCACTTCCCTTCCACCCTCAACCCACCATCTCTCTTCTCGCTCAACCTTCAACCAACATGAAACCCTACCTTCTCCCGATTCCATCTAATCTTTTCAATTAAACAAACACACTGAACCCTCGTAAATCACTCGAAGCTGCACTTGAAGATTGTTGAAGGATTAAGATCTAAAAAACCTGGAGATCCAATGATGTCGATGCACGTTCGGATAGTTTCTGGAAAACGGATCTTGAAAATGAGAAGATCTTGATGAAGATCTTGAGTTTCTGGAGGATAACTGAAGAACACATGAAGTTCTTGAAGATTTTGACGAAGGAATCTGGAGAACGTGATGATTGTTGTGACTTCTGGAAAGTTGCATGCGAAGATAATGACGAAACTGAAGATTCGTTGTGGCTTCTGGAAAAAACCTGAACGGAGATGATGAACACTCTTCGCCGGAACAAGTCGTTGAAGGTTTGTGGATCGAAGGAAACCATCAGAAGGTTGAGGATCTAGCAAGTTGTTCTTAAGAACGAAGAAGGTTGAAGCTCTTGGATTAAGATCTTGAAGAAGATCCACGCAGATCTGGAGATTCCAGATGAATGCTGATGAACATTCAAAGCGTAACTGGGAAAACGGATGGATATTGGTGAGCGGATGAAGGTCTCGAGGAAGATCTGTGAAGAAGATCGCAAGAGTTTGATGAAGACCATGAAGAATTTCAAGAACATGATGAGTTTCTGGAAAAAATTGGTAAACCGATGATGAAGTTTCAAAGATCTTGATGAAGATGGACGAATGTTCTTCGTTTATGGGCGAATCTGGGATGAAGAGGATGAATATTGTCGAAGATCATCGGTGTTTTCTGGAAATGTTTGAAGGATCTTGATCGTGATGGACGATGGAGTGATGAGTGTTCTGGAGAAAGGTTGCAGAATCCGGCGAGTTGCGCCACCGTGTGATTTCGCCGACGGTTTACCAGCGTGTTTGCATGGCCTCCGGCGCTGTCTCCGGTGATGGCCTGGTGAGGAAGACGCGTGTCGTTGAGGCGTCGTACATGGGGGACGCGTGGGAGTGGTAGTGGAAGAGTGTGAAGGGTGGACGCCACGTGTGGGGTAGCGTGTCACGCTGAGGGAGAGAGACTGCATGGGAGCCAAGTGGCAACTTGTGAGGGTGAAAGAGAAAATGAGGTGGCGTGCGAAGGAAAAAAATGTGGCGTAATGGAGGAAGGGAAACGTGGCAAATCAAGTGGGAGAAAACCTGAAGCACACGTAGGACCTTATATAGATGACACCTGGACTGAACAGACTGGGCCTCCAAAAACTTGACACATGGCCCACAAAATTTAATGAACTCTGATTAATGATTAATGACCCTAATTAAGCCTAATTAAACACAATTAAATGCTAATGAAAATTAAAACTAATCTAATCCTAATTAAATCTAATAAGACCCTGATTAACACCTAAACAAATGATTAAGATCTAATTAAACTCTATTAAATCCTAATTAAATCTAAAAAAGAGAATTAACTATTAAATCTATATTAATCTCTAAACTAATGAAAGATGGAAAACATTCTATTAAATCTATTAATTTCTATACAAACACAAAATAGAAAAATTCTATTAATTCTATATAAAAATACCTATTAAAAGAATATCCTATTAAAAATCAATTTAAAAACTACTTAAACTCTAAAAAAGAATTATTCTAAAGAGACATTAAAACTAAAATCTATTTAAAAACAATTAATATCTATTAAAAAATCTAACTAATACCCAGAAAAATCAATTAAACCTATTAAAAAATTCTAGAAAATAAAGGGAAAACCTAAAAATACCGAGGAACCCGATTAAATCGATTAGCGACTATATCGAAATAAACGGTAAAGATTCGGACACCGAGAGGTCCTCAAAAACAACAGCGAGAGCTGAAAACACCGGGACGAGCACCGATTCTCAAAATATGTCCTCGTATTGGCCTGAAATGCCTGAAGCGCGATCAGAGGGCTGTAATCCCGATAAAGTCAACCTGACTGGAAAAAATGCAATGTACGTGGTATGCAAATGCAAAATGAAATGAGTCGAAGCATGAGCCAAATTGCGATAAGTAGTTGGTCAAATTTTGGGGTGCAACAGCTGCCCCTATTCGAACGGCTTGGACCTGAAGGGTTGAAGAGGGGAGGACTATCAAACATTCAAAGGTGGAAGACGGTTGAATACCAAAGAACCCGGAAATTTGTCAACTACACAAGTACACGGTACTCTGGTGGGAACAAATCTTCGGAAACTGAAATCATAGCTGCACGGCAACTAGCTGGAGAAGTACTGATCTGAACCTCCTTCAGGATGATTGTCTGATTCATCTGATGTCATTGCGTCCCCAAATCATCGAGGGATCACTAGTTACACAGTAACAGGCGATTGGCCAACCACATAGCTAAATGATGCTCTGATTGGTAGGAACATCTTCGACACTGGGCATAACAGTTGTACGACAACTTGCTGGGGAATTGGTCACGCGGTAACCAGGGAAAAGTCTGATTTCAAATCTCCGTCAGGATGATCATCTGATTTTGCTGTAGATATTCGTCCTCGATTCATCAAGGGGTCACTGGTCACTTGGTAACCGGCAATACCTGGTTGATTATGCCGTCAGGCATTCTGCGTCATTGCCTCAAAATTCCTCGGGACTCGTCAGGTCATTTGGAACTTTGATCACGCCATCGGGCATTCAGCAAAATTTTCGAGCATCAGCCGGACTTCGTTAGTAGGTCAAGAATAGGATTATGGGTCAATCATGAACCAAATAAGGATATGCAATCTTTTTCCATCAGGCACTCCGCATCAGCTGAGAAAATTGCTCCATTAACACGGTCAGACTTCAATCATGAAATCTTCGGGGGGTTTTCAACTTCGCCGTTCAAAAACCTGCTGGGGATAACGCCCCTCCGCTGGGGATTCTGGAGAACTATCAAGTAACTCCGCTTCGGGGATCCAGAAATCATTCTGGATGAATCAACTCTGTTGAGGACTTCAAGAATCATCTTGGACAAATAACTCCATCGGGATCTTCAAGAATCATCTTGAACTAATAACTATGCTGGAGCTTTCAGGAATCATCCTGAGCAAACACTCTGTCGGGGACTCTAAGTATCAACTTGAGCAACCACTCTGGCGACTGTACGGGGGTCTTAAGAATCATCTTAAGCAAAAGACCCTGCTGGGGAATTCAAGAATCATCTTGAACCGAAGACTTCGCTGGGGACTTCAAGAATCATCTTGAGCAAGCGACTTCGTTGGGGAGCTTTCGGGAATCATCCTGAGCAATCGATTCTGCGGCGGAACACCTGCAAAACAAGAACGGTGGCGACCTGGCTCATGTTTCGTATGCATATGCTTTGATAATGACGTAATGCTCCACACAGTGGAAATGCTATGCGTTTTAGGGTAGATGATATGCAATCATGCAACATGCTATGGCCCCATCAGCAAAATAAATGCTGAAGGGAAAATCCTCCTGTCAAGGAGAAGAAGTCACACCAATCTCAATTGGACTCCGCCTGGGGAAATGAACTTCAGTCGACTGCTGAGGAAAACGATTTCAACCGTAGAAATAAACTGCAAAGCCTTCGCAGCGAAGCTTTCCGGAAGAAAACGACTCCGGTGGGGAAATACAGCATCAGTTGTTCAACCTTCTACTAGGGAGCACCAATCATGGCTCAAACGGCTTTCCAAGGACTCGCCTCTCTTGGGGAATGGCAACCTCGGCTGGGGAAGAAGGAATAATCCTGCTTACAGGGGAGAGTACGACTCTGTGGGGAATCTCAATTCCGATGGAGACTTCAGTCTGACACTATCAACTACTACACACTCCAGTGAATAGTCTCCTTACAAGGCCTGCACTTGTGACCCGGTGCTGGGGGACGAACATACGCTTCGGCGCCTGACTCAGCTGGGGAGATGGTGATCCTTCAGGATACCTCTGGTTGGGGAGAGAATCTTCTCTGCTTGGGGAATGAGTCAATGACCCTGGTCTCGCATTCAGACTCTGCGGGGAGATGCTGCTACACTCTATCGGGGATATCAATCCTGATCTGCCGAGGGTAATCTTGCATACGCCTTACGGAGACTGACCTTTCTGGGTAACACCTGCTGGACTATCAAGTCTGATGAGGAATACCTGTGTATCAACACTGCTGGGGATATCAATCCTTAGTTGCTCATTGTACAACTCTGTTGGAGACGCACTGATCCTATCAAGGACACACCTCTGGCGTCTGCGGAAGATAACAATCGATCACTGAAATTGAATCTCACTTTGCTGAGGAAAACAACCCTGAACGGTCCTTTTAGATCACCCTAAGTCCTTATAGGGTACGCAGCAATCTGCTGAGCAATAACTCTTCTCTGTCCGACATCTAAATCTACCCGTCTGGAGATTACTCAGTGAGGGAATCACCGTCGACCTCTGCTTGAGGAATGAGTCAATGACCTAGACTCGGAGAGAAAAGGAGTCAAACTCGGACTCTGCAGGGATACAACACTGCATCAGTCCCACTGCTGGGGAAGTAAACCCAAATCTGCTGGTCAGGGAAAGCTTCAGTCTCAACCCACTCGGAGAAGTAGCACATCAGGCTAATCAACATTCAATGCTTGGGATGGCCATACTCTGCCGGGAATATCAATCTCGCCCTGCTGAGGATAATCTTGATCCTACTCTGGTAAGGGATAAGTGCCATCTCAACTTGCTGCAATCTCAAACTGCTCAGGGGAAACAATCTCAAACTGTACATCTCTGCTGAGAAAATAATCCTGATTCAACAACATCAACACAGGGAATACAGGGTACAAATCATGGAGCTGGGATCACTCGAGCCTCGTGTCGGGGAATGTGACAACATACGAGTCACTAGGAATCATCATGTCGGATACACTTAGGCTTTTTTTGGTTTAGGAATAGGTTTATGGTGATAGGGATTTATTTCTGGTCACCAACACAAGTGGATTTGAAAGGGAAATACTAGACGAGAACTAGCATTCGAGGTGGACCATCAGGAGAGAACTGATAGCAACATATGTTAGGTTGTCAGACGAGTACTGACTTACGGTTTGCCAGACGAGAACTGGACTTTAAAACTGTGTTGGCCAGACGAGAACTGGTTGAACAATAGGTTAAAGAAAAGGTGACCAGACAGGGCTGGTTTCTGTTTTAGATTTCAGACGAGAACTAATCTCCGGTTTGCCAGACGAGAACTGGACTTTGAAACGATTCGGTTACAAGGTTCAGCCAAGTAACAGGTTAAGCTGTAGGATAACAACCTAATGACAACAAGGCTTCTTCAGAAGGTTCAGGTTTTTGGCAGGGTAATGACACGATTCCCCGACACTCAACTCTTGCTAGGGTGAACAAACTCATTTGAACAACTTGCCCCAGTGCAATTCAACTTGCCCCAATCCGACTCTTGGGAAAATTCATTCTGAACAGAAAGCAGCTGGCAACAAGACAATCTTCAGATGGCTTGCCCCAATATCTGTACAACAGAAGGATTCATCCTCAACTAACCAACTCTCAGCATGGTTGGTTTCAATATCTCTGAAGTAGTTTGCCCCTGAACGAGCGGTGAGCGACTTAACCTGTTCTGATTGAACACTGGAGGGATCTTCCCTCAAATCACAGGAGTCTGGGGGATTGCCCCTGATTAGGTCTCGAGAAGATTCACTTTTGATCAAATTCTTCTCGAACAAATTATCCCGTAATCAACCGATCATTCGGGACTTGTCCTCAGACAAACTGATTCCAAACTTACTGGAAGTCAATGCCCCAAATTCAAAGGGTTTCGCAGTATACCATTCTGATCCAGACTGCTACGCTTCAGTCCTGATTGATTATTCCCTGTTGGAGTTCCTTCGTATCAACTACTGACCTGCAATTAAAATTGTTTATTCACGAATGGTAATTTTAATGCAGTGTTCATGCAGATTTTGAAAAAATGTATTGTCACTCATTTACGTGTCATGCTAGTGAGTGACGAATGAACCAAAGAGTTCAAACGTAATGCTGATTCGATCAGTGAAAAATACAACAAGGATATGATTATCAAATCATGAAGGAGTCAGGTTACTCAACCTTATCGTAATGTGCTTTCAGAATAAACCCTGCCTCAATTAGGTCTTTTAAGGGTTGTATCGTGGTCGGGTTCACGGTTCGCGAAACAAAGGATATTTAGCTCAAAATATGATTTGTACCCACCCCTTCTACGTGATGATCTCCGATCCTAAAGTTCAGTTAACTTGGCTCGAGCGCTCGCCTCTTCGAGAGGTATGTTGAACATTGGGAACAACTGGTTAAAGAATTCACAAGGTGTTTCGGAGTGACAGTTACTCCTTTTTGTTTTCGGCGTCTGTATCTACACGACTTTGCCCTTGTTCGAGGATTTTTCTTTTTATATCCTTTCTTTTTCATTCTTTTGATTCCCTAATTTTTGCCTGGACTGACTCTTCAGAGTTCTTTTTGATTTTTCTTTTGAAGTCCAGCGGGATGCCCTGGTTTTTTTGCCTAAGTATTTGCTTTCCAGCTATTCTTTTCTCTTTTTTTTTACTTAGCGGGCTTTCTTATTCTTTTTTTCTTTTGGAACAAGTCGTGCGACGCTGGCTGTCTGGATTCATCCAAGAGGTTTATAACTGTCTCACTCCTGATTGGTGAGGTTTAACCATTGTGGTGGACGAGGTACGACCTCTGGGGAGGAATACGATGTGATTGGTCCTCGAAAGACAACACTCCTCTATAAGACTTGAACGCTCGATCAAGCTAACTGACAACTACCCTGCCCCGGGTTAAGGTGTGCGGGTTTAAAAGTCCGAAAGAAACTCCTACATCTCGGCTCGAAGTGGTTAACAAGGGGTTCTCTTCCTTATCTCTCCGGTGTTTAGGGGATTTGAAACAATGCCTTGTACGTCATCGGCAAGGTTTTATCTGAAAGCATACGATCATCGATTATGAGTATTCAGTTTCGTCATCCTCCCTTCAATCTTTACTAATCATAGTGATAAAGTGGAGTGAATAAAATGCGAGTTTCAGTGCAATGCAGCAAATGAGTGACAACGACATGATTAATTCAGAAAAATGCATAGTCACTTTATTAATATTACCATTCGAAACAAACAATGTTTAACAGCAAGTAGTAACTAACAGAAAGGAAACTACAAATGCAAATGATAAAAAGTCTGAGGACTGCCAATGCTGAGGACGTCTGCCCGTCTGGACCACTAGCCTCTGGAAATAACCCTCTAAATCTACGAGCTCAGACTGAGAGGTTGTCATGCACAACCAAAACTCCATCTGGAAGGAAATGCACCCTTTATCGATCAACTGTTGCACTTTTACCTGAAAAGCTTTGCAATCTTCAGTTGAATGCCCCGAAGATCCACCATGGTAACCACACTGAGCATGGGGGTTGTACCCAGGAGGGTAAGGCTCTGGCACGGGCTTAAGAGCTTTAGGTTCCACCAAAGAATTCTGAATCACATGCGGAAGAATCTGGCTATACGGCACAGGAACTGGATGAGAAGGAGCATTCCTTCGTTCCAAGTTGTTACGAGGTCGGTTCTGATTCTGACGCTGATTCTGATAACCTCGGCCACGGGCTCGGGGATTTGCAAGAGGAGCGACATAAGGTTCCCGATGTGGTGCCATAGGCACAATTGTCTGTCTAGAATAACGAGACACAGAAGATACTGACCGTTGAGAAGACGGAGAACCAACAGATTTCACCGATTCGTCTTGAGGATACCCAACATCATTCATGATTGCATTGATCACAACTCCTTCTTCAGTTTGAAAGCTGTAGAGAGATTCAGTTTCACCAGCCTGACTGCTTGAAACATTCTGGATTCTTCCAGTCTTTACACCATACTCGATGCGCTCTCCTGCCCTTACCAATTCAGCGAAATTGGGTGCCTTTCCAAGCATACTTTCGAAGTACGGGCTCTGCAAGGAGTTTACGAACATGCCTTTCAACTCTCGGTCTAGAAGTGGTGGTTGCACTCTAGTAGCAAATTCTCTCCATCTCTGAACATACTTCCTGAAAGGTTCATTGTTCCCTTGAGACAATTCTTGCAGCTGCATGCGACTAGGAGCTTCATCAAGATTGTAGTCATACTGTTTCAGAAAAGCATTGGCTAAATCCACCCATGATCGGATCTGATCACTCTCTAATTGCATATACCAACTCAGAGGTGCCTTAGTGAGACTATCTTGAAAGCAGTGAATCATCAACTTGTCGTTGTGCACAAATGAAGTCATTCTTCGGCAGAACATCACCAAATGTTGCTTCGGGCAGCTATCTCCTTTGTACTTTTCAAACCTCGGAATTCTGAACTTCGGAGGTAACACTAGGCCAGGAACCAGGCACATGTCTGCAGCACTAGGGTTAACAGCGTCTTTACCTTTCAAGGCTTTGAATCTTTCATCCAATGCACTAAACCTTCTAGCATACACGGGAGCTAATGGGTCTTCAGTCTTTGCTATCGGGACCTCTCTTCGGGACTTTGGCATAGGGAAGGCAATACCCTGGTAGTCTGAGATATCAACAGAAGGAGAACGTTCACCTCGGACAACAAACTGCTCATGTAGACCTCGGTCTTCAACAGAAGGCTGTACAAGCTGAGCTGCAGTAAGGTTATTCACTTGCGGGAAGTCTTCGTCATGCATAGGTCCATACAAAGGATTGGACATCACAGTGAAACCTGACAAGGTATTAACAAACTGGAAGCTGCTCTCTGACATAGCTACCAACAACTGTCAACTGACTTCACTGCTTGACTCTGATCAAATCTGCTTCAACCCCTTGGTCGTCTTCAACACTCACCTTCAGAATCAAAACAACGGCCGGATAAGAGCTCTGACTAGCTGGAGCACGACATGCAATATGATGCAGGAATGTTCATGCAAATGCAATGCAAGATGCAGCAAACACGGGATCACAACCCCCACAAAGCTCTGATTGCTGCTGCGCTGCTTACGGGATAAGTCTGCTCTGACGAGAGAAAACCAAGATATCAGGTAGGCTGGAAGTCAAGTTTCCTGCAAAAACCCTCCCACTCACGGGTATGGACCTAAACTGACACAAGCTCGACATCCTTTGCGTTCATCAGCGTCACAGACTTTCAAGAGGGGTGATACGATACCCAGAAGGTGTGGCATCACTAGCTCATGAAGCGGCCTCACTTAGCTGAATCACAAATGATTGGTTCCCAGAGTCGACAATCCTCGGGTCAGACAACTTGTCGAGCCCTAAGGGCCAGGCAAGAAGCATCAAAGAGAATCTCGTCCGAGTGAGATTTCGCGGCTAGCTGGTGCGAGCTAAGCAAGCAGGCTAACCAATACTCTCTCTCTAAATCTGTGTATGTACTCAAGCCTGGGTTTTGGCTTCTCTCTCAAAAGGAACAACCACCCAACAGCACAACAGCAACAGATAATAACGAAATGCGGAAATTGTAAATACAGTAAAATACAACATACAACGTACGAAAGTAAACATCCAAAAGACAAGCAAACAAGCGCTAGGATTGACTCTCTTAAGGGACGTTGGATCCCAAATGCATAAGGAACCATCGCAGTCCTTAGCAGCCAGGGGACGTTGGAAGTCCCCAGCAGAGTCGCCAGCTGTCGCTTTCGCGAAAATAAGGTGCCGGCAAAACAGAAGAGTCTCCACCTTTCGTTATTTATCCCTCGGAGCGGGAAAGGAAACGATCGGAAAAACCTTACGAAAAAAGGGTAAGACAAGGTCGTCGCAACCATTGTCTGGGTTCGGGAGTCGGTTACGCAAGGGGAAGGTATTAGCACCCCTCATGTCCGACGTACTCGACGGGATCCACGCTTGGTTGTTTGTCTACGGGTGAAAACAATCTATCTACGGCTGCTAAATCTAAACGGGAAGAAATTGACTCGATAGAGCGTCGCACTCTATGCCTACGTATTCTCATCAGAGAATGAGAAATCAGAGTCAACGTAGTTCGGGAAACTACGGGGGAAGTTTGCTCGGCAAGACGTCGCGTCTTGGGCCTACGTATTCTCATCAGAGAAATCAGAGCATGACGTAGTTCAGGCTAACTACGGGTAAACAGGGGTGTTCTCGGTCACACGGGGGTGAGAGATTAAGTTGACGATACTAGCGTACGCATTCTAGCAGTTAGGTGAACGCTGCTCGACCATTGGAGACTTAGGCGTACCTGTTTGCGGTAGAACGGACGTAGTATGTCGGGTTTCAAGGTATGGGAACCTACGGGAACTAGAACTACGGTCTGGTTTCAAATGCACTAGAGCAAGAGAAAAGGATAACATCAGTCGTCAGCGGGAAAGTCTCGATCGCACAGCAGCGAGAGAACAGAAAAGTTAGTTGTTAGTGTGCTCGCTAGGATATCGCATCCTATGCCTACATATTCTCATCAGAGAAAATCAGAGCAGCTGCAGTTCGGCTAACTACGGGTAGAACGGGGACCACATCACAAATCTCATTTTATTAATATTCGGAAGGTTACAATGATAAACTCCTAAAAAATCACATCCATCTATCATGGAAAATCTAATGGAAAATAGTCCCCTAACAAGTGGACATTTAAATCTACTTCTAAAAGTGCGTAAAAGAAACTCCTAAAAGAAAATATATCCTAAAAAGAAAATATTAAAATACTATCCCTTTTTTATATCACTATATTTTCCATCTTCTATTTTTTCTATTACATATTCTTTTCTTATATTCTTTTTCTTAAAAAATCTAAGCTAAGAAAATAAAAGAAAATAATGAAGAAAAAAAAACAAGAGAAAAACAAAAAGGGGGTGCAAACTGCAGCAGGAGGGGTATACAACCAGCAGAAAATAAAAGAAACAAGGCCCAGCCCATAAGTGCATTCAGAAAAAAACAGAAACACAAAAACGGGGGGGTGCAGCGCATGGGCGTAGGTGTGTAACCCAGCAAAACCAAGAATTGGGCCTCAGCCCAATCACCAACTTCATCAGCCAAAAAGGAACCAGGGATGGGGGGTGAATGAAAAAAAAACCTGGTGTAGATCCCAGCAACACGGTTTGGGCCACAAGGCCCACTCAACCCGATCCACTTCCATTCCTTCCTCAATCCCAAACGAAACCCTGACACCCTTTCTCTCTTCTCTCTCAGCCATAAACCACTGTTCACTTCCCTTCCACCCTCAACCCACCATCTCTCTTCTCGCTCAACCTTCAACCAACATGAAACCCTACCTTCTCCCGATTCCATCTAATCTTTTCAATTAAACAAACACACTGAACCCTCGTAAATCACTCGAAGCTGCACTTAAAGATTGTTGAAGGATTAAGATCTAAAAAACCTGGAGATCCAATGATGTCGATGCACGTTCGGATAGTTTCTGGAAAACGGATCGTGAAAATGAGAAGATCTTGATGAAGATCTTGAGTTTCTGGAGGATAACTGAAGAACACATGAAGTTCTTGAAGATATTGACGAAGGAATCTGGAGAACGTGATGATTGTTGTGACTTCTGGAAAGTTGCATGCGAAGATAATGACGAAACTGAAGATTCGTTGTGGCTTCTGGAAAAAACCTGAACGGAGATGATGAACACTCTTCGCCGGAACAAGTCGTTGAAGGTTTGTGGATCGAAGGAAACCATCAGAAGGTTGAGGATCTAGCAAGTTGTTCTTAAGAACGAAGAAGGTTGAAGCTCTTGGATTAAGATCTTGAAGAAGATCCACGCAGATCTGGAGATTCCAGATGAATGCTGCTGAACATTCAAAGCGTAACTGGGAAAACGGATGGATATTGGTGAGCGGATGAAGGTCTCGAGGAAGATCTGTGAAGAAGATCGCAAGAGTTTGATGAAGACCATGAAGAATTTCAAGAACATGATGAGTTTCTGGAAAAAATTGGTAAACCGATGATGAAGTTTCAAAGATCTTGATGAAGATGGACGAATGTTCTTCGTTTCTGGGCGAATCTGGGATGAAGAGGATGAATATTGTTGAAGATCATCGGTGTTTTCTGGAAATGTTTGAAGGATCTTGATCGTGATGGACGATGAAGTGATGAGTGTTCTGGAGAAAGGTTGCAAAATCCGACGAGTTGCGCCACCGTGTGATTTCGCCGACGGTTTACCGGCGTGTTTGCATGGCCTCCGGCGCTGTCTCCGGTGATGGCTTGGTGAGGAAGACGCGTGTCGTTGAGGCGTCATGCATGGGGGACGCGTGGGAGTGGTAGTGGAAAAGTGTGAAGGGTGGACGCCACGTGTGGGGTAGCGTGTCACGCTGAGGGAGAGAGACTGCATGGGAGCCAAGTGGCAACTTGTGAGGGTGAAAGAGAAAATGAGGTGGCGTGCGGAGGAAAAAAATGTGGCGTAATGGAGGAAGGGAAACGTGGCAAATGAAGTGGGAGAAAACCTGAAGCACACGTGGGACCTTATATAGATGACACCTGGACTGAACAGACTGGGCCTCCAAAAATATGACACATGGCCCACGAAATTTAATGAACTCTGATTAATGATTAATGACCCTAATTAAGCCTAATTAAACACAATTAAATGCTAATGAAAATTAAAACTAATCTAATCCTAATTAAATCTAATAAGACCCTGATTAACACATAAACAAATGATTAAGATCTAATTAAACTCTATTAAATCCTAATTAAATCTAAAAAAGAGAATTAACTATTAAATCTATATTAATGTCTAAACTAATGAAAGATGGAAAACATTCTATTAAATCTATTAATTTCTATACAAATACAAAATAGAAAAATTCTATTAATTCTATATAAAAATACCTATTAAAAGAATATCCTATTAAAAATCAATTTAAAAACTACTTAAACTCTAAAAAAGAATTATTCTAAAGAGACATTAAAACTAAAATCTATTTAAAAACAATTAATATCTATTAAAAAATCAAACTAATACCCAGAAAAATCAATTAAACCTATTAAAAAATTCTAGAAAATAAAGGGAAAACCTAAAAATACCGAGGAAGCTGATTAAATCGATTAGCGACTATATAGAAATAAACGGTAAAGATTCGGACGCCGAGAGGTCCTCAAAAACAACAGCGAGAGATGAAAACACCGGGACGAGCACCGATTCTCAAAATATGTCTTCGTATTGGCCTGAAATGCCTGAAGCGCGATCAGAGGGCTGTAATCCCGATAAAGTCAACCTGACTGGAAAAAATGCAATGTACGTGGTATGCAAATGCAAAATGAAATGAGTCGAAGCATGAGCCAAATTGCGATAAGTAGTTGGTCAAATTTTGGGGTGCAACAGAGACCCCCAATTATCATTTCCCAAATGCTTAAGGCTCGTAGCGTACAACACTCATTATCTTTTATTAAATGTTTTGAAGGAGTTTAAAGGTGAGAAGAGAGAAGACACAACTAAGGGGAACTAGTTCAACCCTAAACGTTGACCAAAACCATCCTCTAAGACACTTCAACTCATCATCAACATGAGGAAGAAGTCTCATTCATTGGAGGTTTCAATTGGTCAACAAAATTAAACAAGAACAAAGAAGAACAAAATAAGAAACACTTAAAAACCCTTCCAATCATTAAATTCAATTTTAATTGAAAAATAAATGGAAAATGATATTAAAAATTATCAAAAATTAAAAAACACATTAAAGTTTCAGAAAATATTTTTGGTTGAATTTTATCATGATTGGAAGTATTTTTAAACATTTAAAATCTAAATAGAAAAGAAATTAAAATAAAATAAAACAAATAAAGTGAAAAGGTGTGAATAGCCACAACCTGCGTTCAAATTCACTGGGCTCATAAGAAAGGGAGTGCAAATAGCAATAAAAGCCCAATATACTCAGCTCAGGTCATAAGCCAAAACGCACCGTTCCACTAAATGAGGTGGCAGTCAAGGGATCCACGCGTGCAAGTCAAACAGATCTGGAGCGTTCATAAAGTCAGGTCAAAGAGTCAAACCATGACACATCATCTTGGCCTGAATTAGAACCAGACGCCGGAGCCCTAGCTCCGGTCGTCTTCTCTGGCACCGAAACGTGACAAATCTTATACCAAAATGAAGCTCTACTCACGTACACTCCAAATCCATGGTTCAATTGTTTTAAACATGAGTAAATCAAGAGATTGGAACGGATGAAATTTGGAGTGCACATCTGTAAACTTCATTAAACATTACAATCAAGCATTCAAACATTGCCTACATGATGTAGGGCTTCAGATGCAGCCAACAAGATCTTAATTCAATGCCTGATATGAGAGAAAAGTTGAAATGAAGATTACCTAACGGAGACACTCGGTTGGTGCTTCTACAATTTGATTCCTTGGTTCAAAAGGTGCAGATCCACTCCAAACAGCTTGAGGAAGATGACTCTTGCTTCAATTTGCCTTGAATTGCTCTAGATTTATAATCACAATTTTGAATTTTTCTCTCACTTTCCAAAACTTAACTTGAGCTCTCTTTCATGAAAATGCAATTCCCAGCTATCAAATTTCATTTGAAGCTTTTATATGTTGGATATGTGAATGAATTGGAGGCCCATGAAGCTCCAATTAGCTGAAATTTGAAAATGCCCAAAACTTTGATGCTTGCCATGTGCACGTGGAAACTGCTTGATACACACTTGAATTTGGCTCAAATCTTTAGCATGTGACTTGAATTGTTCAATGGAATTGAATTGGGCTTGATTGGTGATCCAATTATGGAGTTTGGATGCAAAACTTTCTTGCAAAGTAAGCCTCATTTGCTCATGTTTTTGATAGCATGAACAAAAATAAAATTTTGCATTTTTCTTGTTAAATCAATGTGAACAAATTTGAATCATAACTTGGCTTGAAAAAGACCTAAAACCAATTCAATTAGAATCACCTTTAAAAGTCCATTTTCACTTGAAACTTCTCCACCAATGTTCATAATCATGCATAATTCATGCAAATCTTGAGTTTCATGGTGTAATTGAAGTCATTTGGGACAACTTTCATGTTGGTTGAAGTTTCATTTGAAGTACTTAAGGGCATGAAGATGACCTATAATGAAAATGACCTATAATCCTACTTTCCCAAAATACCCTTTCCTTCCAAGCTTCATAACTTGAGTTCCACAAATGATATCAAGGACTTATAGGACTTTTTGGAAAGATAAGGTCATGAGGAAAAACTTTCATGTTCACTCCAAGTTGAGGAGAAACATGATTCTATGTTAAAATTGTCTTGGAAGTTGGTTGACCTTTGTTGACTGAAAATATGTTCATCTGAAACCTCTAACTTGGTAGCATCATATCTTGAGTTCCACAAACCCAATGTATGAGTCCTAGTACTCAAAAGAAATCTTAGAACATGCTATATAGTTCTCATGTTTGTATCAAAGAAATATTGAACTTGTATCACAAGGTAAAATGGCCTTGAAGTTGGGCACTAAAGCAGGGGATTCTACACTGACAACCTTTGAAACCCTAATTTAACAACTTCTCCAATCCTTGATTATTCTTGATTTGATCTTGAAATAACATTGTTGCACCCTAAAATTTGCCCAACCTTATTCCTTGGTTTATGTTTTAATATCATTTGCATTTGCATATAGAGTCATGTACATAGACTAACCATCTGCATAACATAAGCATAGCAAGTCATTCAACAGGGGACCAATCATTATTCTCATCTCTAGAGGCCTATCAAGAGGTTATTATCCCAATTCAATCTCATTCAAGTCATCAGGAAAGAATTTGAAAGCAAAGAGTTCAGCAGATCAAGCCTTGAGTCCATCTCCTAGCTGAGGGTATCTGAGGGTCAGCAAGAGGGTTGTGAGCTGTGAATTGGAGGCATGGAGAGTATCTAGACATTATGGGAGGCTTAAAAAGTCATTTGGAGAAGAAAATAAGTTGTTGATGAGAGCACAAGAGCTACAGTTGAAGACAGTCAACTAGGGTTTCATCTGGGTCAACCCTAGGTCAACCCTAGGTCAATTGACTGATTTAAGGGGTATTCAAGGCTAGTGGAGAGATGTGGGGTTCATCATTGGATATATAAAGAAGGATATGGAGATATGCCAAGGAGAATTCAAGAGAAATCAAGGAGAAGAGGAGTTACTAAATTAGGGTTTCTTTGTAAAATCCCCTAGTTTAGGTCAAATTTCCAAGCAAGATAAGTCAAAATGCTAGATTCAAATGGCTTCTTGGCCAACATGGAACTTGTAGAGGATCTCAAGACCTTTAATTTGAGTGGTGGAAGACATCAAGTAGATTTATAGAACTCAAGTTATGGTCCTTGCAAGTTACAGGTCATCTGAGGTATCTGAATTTTTGTCTGTGAAAGTGATTTGACTTCCAAGCAATTTTTACCCCTCAAGGAGATTTCAAATGAATTCTTGGTCAACATAAGAATTGTTCCTCATTGTCTTAGCTTTCTAGAATGGTATAGCATGCCTTCATATGATGTGTGGAACTCAACGTATGGTCTTGGCAAGCAAAGGGTATTTTGGGCATTTGTGAATTACAGGTCATTTTAACCTATGTCCAAAACTCATACAAGGAGGCCTCAAATGGAAAACTTACAACATCAAACTTGCTCCAAATGGGATTTTAAGTCTAGAAAGAAGGTCACAAATTGTTAGAAAAGCTCATAACATGAAGTTGCATAATTGGTCAAAAGTTGAACTAAAATGGCTTATAATTCAAAGAAATTCAAGATGGAAAATGGTTTGGGAGATTTATGAGTCCAAATGGAGACTTCCAATATATGATTTTGAATGGAAAAGCAATTCTAAGAACAATGGTTCAAACACTTTTTTGAGTTTAGAAGGAAAAAAGAAAGATATTCATGGTTACTTGCCTTTTAAGAAACATTTCAAAAATGGATCAAAGTTGGAAGGCAAGGGAATGTGCAAGATGGATCTAGAATGTTCATGTGAGCCCTATATATGCATGAGATGAAGATTGATCAAGGGTTGGCTTCATTTTTCACTAAGAATTTCACAAACTTTCTCATTCTTTCTCCTTGCAATTTCATTTCAATCTCACAAAACCTTCATCAATTTTCATCCACATCAATTCAATCTTATTCAATCATCATCCTGGATCATAATTGAAGCAAAGATTTGGTGGTTAGAATCCATTTTCGAGCACTTTCTTCAAGAACATCAAAACTGCAATTTCCATTGGACAGCATAATTCAAGCCAAGTCTCATCCAAATATTGCAAACAGAATCAAGTACATCAAGAATTGATCAAGATCCAAGCCTTGGAAGCCTCAGATCTACAAGTTTCCATAGCTGTCTTCAAGCTTTTGCACCAGGTGAGTTTTCATTCAAACAGCTTGAATTAGCTAGTTTAGCATGATTTTGTTAGTTTAGCTATGATCTAGGTGGTTAGTAGAGCAATTAGGATGAATTTGGAGTGGTTTGGTGATGGTTGTTAGCAGGTGCACCAAGCTGTTAGGAGGTAGAACTCGTGGCATAGTGCATTAGAATGTTAGGTTGTTAGCGCAGGTTAATCTCCATTAGTTATAGGTTAGATTAGTGCAAGTTTGATTGAGAATTGTGATGATGCATCTCAGAGTATATCCATGGTGACCAGACCTTGTAGGTATCGGGTTGAGTGATCTAATGAGTTTCAGATTGAACTAGTGCCATAGGATTATAGAGGGAGGGATCCTGAGCATTTTTCATGTTGGGATCGTGTTGATTCGTGGCTTGTAGAGTGCGAACAGATTGGTGTAAGTTTGGTTCGTGCATGGACATTCATGGTGAAACCCTAAGTTTCAGATCCATTGGAGAAGACGAAATCTGGATCGTCTGTTTTGTGCAAGACTTTTGACCTCCAAGCCCATCGTGTGGTTGAGGTTTAATCTGAGTTTTGGAGGGAAGTAGTTTGGTGCCCTAAACGCACCGTTTCATTAATTGAAACGGGCGGGCCTGAGTGCTCTATTGATATCCCCACCCCCCAGTTGTGAGCCCAAATCAATTCTGAATGTAAATCCTTTCCTATTTTCACCCCCCCCTGCGTGGTTTTTATTTCACTAAGTCTGAGTGATGCTGGGCCTTGACCAATGTGCTACACGCACCCCCTATCTGCTTGGCCCATCCAGAATATAACTAGGGCGCCTGCTATTCATACCCCCTCCCTCATTTTAATTCAATTCAATTCATTTTTTTTTAATTCCATTTTAATTTTTCACCAACTTTGAAAATTCATAATAAATGCATAAAAAATTCATTTTAATTCATTCTTTTTACCTTATTTTCTTTAGGATGTGTAGAAAATTATAGAAAAATAAAATTGCATTTTTAGTTTTATTTCATATTTTTTCCATATTTTCTAAATAAATGTCATTTTAAATAGCTTCATTTCATGCATGATTTTAATAATTTTTGTTCTACTAGATGCTTTTATATTTTTTGTTCATTCTTTTTATGTTGCTTAGATTAGATATTGAACTTGCAAATTCAATTTAGTTCCCATTTTTAGGAATTAATTTTAGGTGATTAATGTAGGCTTGAACAACATGAACAAATTAGGGTTTTTAGGTGATGACTTAGGAGGTTTGATTTCATTTCCCTTAGGACTTAGGGTTTGACTAGTTTAGTTATGGGACTATAGGGGCTATGGGTAGTTATCAGATCCCTTAGAAAAAGTCAGGATTCCCCTACTGCTATTAATACTGTCTGTATATCTGATTGATTGGTGTGGTGTGCCCTCTGGGATTATTGCTTGCTTGTTTGGGTATTGGGTTTGTCTGGGGGCCTGGGAGAGCTGAAGACTTGAGGAGATGAAGACCATTGGAGATCCAGAGATTGAAGATCAACTGCCAGAGTTGGAGAGGAGATTCTTGCTAGCAGATGCTGAGGAGACTAGGGTTTAGGAGCTAGGCAGAGCTCTAGGTTAGAAAGTTTGTTTCTCAAACATGGATTGCCTTGTCTGCATCCATTCTTCTCTGTGATTCAGAGTCTCTCTAAGATACTCACCCCCTTCCTTTGGAAGGCTTGGTGATAGTGTCTATGAGATATAACTCTTGAGAGAAAATGTCTCTTGTGTTAGAAGCAGTCTGTTCACCACCCTTGGTAGTCAACTGATTGCTTAACACCCAACTCACTCTTGTGACTGGTTCCTCATCCTGGAGGTTTGAGCTTGAAGAAAAGCCATTGCAGATGGAAGATAGATGATCAAAGCCCTTGCCTGAAGGTCATGAAGATGGAGATTGATGCTTGTTGAAGCCTGTAGCTGATTGGAGATTATTTGAAGCTAGATGTTGATTCAGAGCTGCTGATGCTGTTTCTTTTGCTGTTGTATTTCATTGCTGATGTATTGATTGGTTTTCCGGACTGTATTGTTTGCTGTTTACCCTGCTGGGTTGAAAGTGAATCCTGTTCACTTTTGCCTATTGTTTTCCAGGTTCGAGGTTGAGTGGGACTCCCTTGCCTCGCTTGTGCTGTTGCATCCATGCATTTTACCGCTTTATTATATCTGTTATTGTTTCTGTTTCTGCCTATCCCGTAGGATCTCTGTTTCTCTCTGTGCAAGAGAGGAGCATGATAGACACTAGGTCTTAACCCATGCATGATAACATTAGGTTAGTCTGATTCCCTTCGCAACCGTAGGTTAGAGTTCTGTCTCTTCTTCCTCAAAAAAACAAACAGAAAAACACATAAAGATTTCAAACACAATAAAAGACACTTCTTCCGTAAAAGAATGTGAACTCATCAAAGCGTCATTTTTGTCCGCTTGGACTGCTAATCAGAAAAAACCTTTTCAGAAGGAATAAAAGCAATCAAGACAGACTTGTGTCGTACGTGGCCCGAACTACGTTTGCTCTGATCTTTCATGCCGTGTGAAAGTACGTAGGCATAGGATGCGATATCCTAGCGAGCAACCTTCCCCCCCTTTTCCCGTAGGTAGGCGAACTACGTTGACTCTGATTTCTCGTTCCAGACGGGAATACGTAGGCATAAAGTGCGATACTTTGCCGAGTCATATTTTTTATTTTCATTTTCTTTTCTTTTAACCCCAGACCTTTAGTTTAGATAGAATAACAATCCATACCCGAAAACAAGCGTGGATCCCGTCGAGTACGACGGACGTGAGGGGTGCTAATACCTTCCCCTTGCGTAACCGACTCCCGAACCCAGGTTTTGGTTGCGACGACCATACCTTTCCCGTCTTTGCGAGGTTTACTCTGAGCGTTCCCTTTCCCTCCCGTGGGATAAATAACGCACGGTGGCGACTCTTCTGTTCAGCCGGCGCCGATTTTCGCAGTAGCGCCAGCTGGCGACTCTGCTGGGGATCCAACGTCCCCTGGCTGCTAAGGACTGCGATGGTTCTTATGCATTTGGGATCCAACGTCCCTTGAGAGAGTCAATCCTAACGCTTGTTTTCCCGTCGAGGATTTTGTATGGAGTTATTTTATATTTCTAACCTTGTATTTCCAGCTTTATATATTGATTATTATTGCTGTATTTGGGGTGTGACGGGTGTTCTGATATTGAGAGATAAGCCGGACCTGGGCTTGAGTGCACCTAGAATTAGAGTAGAAATTAGTGGGCGCCCGCTTGCTTTGCTTGCTTTGGTGTCCCATGAAATCTACACTCAGACGAGGTTCCTCTGGGCGGCCTCCTGCCCCTTCCTTTGGTTGGCGTGGGTTGCTGGTTAGTTGGATTGTCGACTCTGGGGACCGATCATTTGGAAGTTGGCTAAGTGAGGCCTCTTCAGGAATTGATGATGCCACTCCTTCTGGGAATCGTATCATCAACCCTGAAAGTCTGTGACGCCGACGACCGCATAGGATGCCGTACCTTGTGCCAGTTATAGGGCCACCCACCTGCGAGGGGATTCAGGGTTATGCAGGTAACTAGACCTTCAGACTACCGGTTATTTCTTGATCAGAGATCCTGGTTATTTATGGAGAGTTATGAGGTCTGTCAGAGACCATTTGGAGATGTGTTCTGAGGTCTGCCAGAGACCAGTTGGAGAGTTCTGAGGTCTGTCAGAGACCAATTAGAGGTGTGATTTGAGGTCTATCAGAGACCAGTTGGAGTTATGGTTTGAGGTCTGTCAGAGACCAGTGTTGGAGTTTATTTTAGGTCTATCTGAGACCAGGGTGTGATGACTTCTGGATGGTCTATCTGAGACCTTTCTTGATTGGGTTTAGGCTATTTAGCTGCAGCTTTGGTCCCTGTTGCATGTTACTTGCATTGCATTGCCTGCATATCCATTACCATTTGCATTTCACTAACGTGTGTCTGTGCTGCAGGTGCATTTGCATTTCCCTAGTTCTAGTGCCCAGACTTCTGAGTGTTTGATCATGACTAGCTTAAGGAGAACGGTTGCTTACAAATTGCCTACTCCTGATATCGTTCCTTTACTTGGGTTGATCTCTCTTGCTGATGAGGGTGTTCGTAGGAGCTTCCGGATGAGCTATGGTAGACTACTGAGATTAGTGTGCAAACCTACAGAGGTAGAGTTAGATGGGTTGTATGCTTTGATGCAATTCTACGACCCGGCTTTGAGGTGCTTTACGTTCTCTGACTTTATTATGGGACCAACCCTGGAGGAATACGCTGAGTATGTTGAGCTGCCCGTGCAGAACCAGGTTCCATTCATTCATTATGACGCCAAACCCAAGCCGGAGGAATTGGCAAAAGCCTTGCATATAGATGCTTCTGAACTTGTGACTACTGTTTCCCGTGGAGTTCCAGGCTTCTCACTCCAATTCTTAGTTGGTAAAGCCCAAGAGTACGCCAAGAGCGGGTGCTGGGTTGCTTTCAATGCTGTGTTGGCTTTGTGCATTTATGGCATAATTCTGTTTCCCAACATACCGGATTTTGTGGACTTCGATGCTTTCTACTTGTTTGCCGTTGGTAATCCTGTACCTACCTTACTCGGAGATCTCTACCACTCACTGCATTATAAGAATGAGAAGGGAAGAGGAAAGAATGTGCATCTTTGTGTACCCTTGTTGAGTATGTGGTTTGAAAGTCACCTTCCTAAGAGAAGATCTGCTGCAGAGACTACAGTTCCAGCTGGTTGGCCAGAGCGCCTGATGAGGCTATCTTCCGAAGACGTTGTGTGGTATGATCGAGACCTGTTGGGATCTGAGCTCATCTTCAGTTGTTCAGGGTACCCTAATGTGCCGCTGATTGGAAGGAAAGGGTGTATCAACTACAACCCTTCTCTATTCATTCGTCAGTTCGGATATGCGCTGAAGAATCCACCTCAGGAGGAAGAAGTACAGGAATCTCTGTACTTCACAGGTGACGTGAAGGGGGAATTGTTAGCCAAGTTGCAACATGCCTGGACGCGTATTAACCGCCGAGGGAAGCCTTTGTTAGGGAAGAATGACTGTCAGGCCTATGCACCTTATAGAGTTTGGATTCAGGAGAGGGCTAGTCAGTTATTAATGCCATTTCCAGCTGCACCCGTCATTGTTCCCGTTCCGGTAGCAGAGCCGACTACTGTTCCTAGAGAAGTCTATGAACAAATTGTGAAGGAAAATGAAGCCTTGGTGAAGATTAATGAAGGGTTAGAGCAAGAGCTGGCCCAGATACGTAGTGAGAAAAACAAGGCCGTATTTGCTTTCCAACAACAGATCGAGCTGGTAAACAGGCTAGGAGCTGAGTTGACTGAGGAAAAGAAAAAGCGCGAACGTCTGGGGCAAGAGTTCAGAAGCTCCCATGACATGCTGGAAGCCAAAAAGAAGGCGCTCGACGCAGCACACCGAGAGATATCCTCTTGCAATAAGACTTGGAATGCTACACTCACCAACAACAAGAAGAGGGAAGATAAGCTGAAGCAGCAAATTTCCGACCTCGAAGAGAAGTTGAAGTCTAGCATCAAGAAGTGCGAGGAAGAAGTGATGACCCGGTATAGTGTCCAGCATGCACTGAACAAGGCAATCAAATCCAGAGATGAAGCGGTGTCTCAGAAGCGAAAGCTAGAAGATTGCTTCGGAGAAGCAACGTGGGAAGAAACTGCTGAAGACGTGCGCCGTGTTCTTAAGAAGAGAAACCAGCTTGTTGAAGGGCTGCTTGATCGACCAAGCCATCCGGAAACCAAGAAGTTGATAGAGGAGTACCAGACTTTTGGGAGGGTTTGATCATTTCATGTAGTTATTTGTATGCTTTATTTGCATAGTGCTGACCATCACCAGGATTGTTGGTTGAGGTCATGCCTTCTTCGTACTCTCAGTGATATTGTACCTTGGGCTTATTGATTCTCCCAGCAATATATGAGGCTTTCTATGATCCAGCTCCGATATTCCTATTGTCAGCACTATCACTGCACCGGCACCTTCGCACTAGAACTGGGGGAACGAACTTCCCTAATGCACAGACACATTGCATTGCATTCATATTCATATTGCATTACAGGTAATTATTAAATTGTATCTCATCTCCTGTATCCACCAGGTCCTCCAAGATTAGCGACCGAAGAATTCACTGGCGTTTAACCAGAAGCAGCAGCAAGGAAGTCATGAGTCAGGATCCGACTGAGATGCAAGAGGTGCGCGACCACATAACGCGGATCATACAGGTAATGGAAGCCATGGCCGAGAGTCAGAAGCAGTTGCAGGATACGGTACAGCCTCTGATGGCACGGGCTAATGATGGAGCTGCCGGCTTTGCTCAGCTAGAGAATCAAGGTCTTCTCCCAGGCCGCATACGCCAACTTGTGGGGGTAGCCATCAAACAGGTTCAAGCAGAATTAACGGATGTTCGAGGCCAGCTGGGGCAGTTCACGAAAGATGTGCAAGAGTTGCGCTCGAATCAAGAGACGCTAGAAGAAGAGAACTGCCGACTGAAGGCACAGATAGGGTTGATGGCTGAAGTATTAAGGAACGTACTCCGGAGAGAAGGAGGGCAAATGTCGGAAGACGCGGATGGCTTATCTGTTCCTCAGGGGTCTGAAGAACCATTACCCACGCGGGATAGGCTTAAGAGACCTTCCCCACGATTCGAAGCTCAGAATTCTCCTCGTCAGCAGTCGCAATTGGTTTTGCAGGATAACCCGAGAAGGTGTGGTAAGAGGATGAGATCTTCTAACAGAGTATTTGATGAGATCCCTGTGGATCATGATCAGCTGGTGCAACTCTTGTTCCAACTTCAACTGGCTGAGCCCCGCATTTTGGTTCCACTGACAGGGCAGCCACCACCAGACTATGACCTGAACGCCCATTGTGCCTTCCATTCCGGAGCACCGGGGCATAACATTGCAAACTGCAAAGCTTTTAAGCATAAGATTCAAGATTTGCTGGATAAGAAAATAATTGAGTTTGTACCGGGGGGTATAAAGGTTGCAGGGACTGATATTCCCATTTCTCCGCCAGAGGTTGCAGACGAATCGAGGTATGTCCCAGAGCCACTGGAAGCTAAGTCCCCATGTCCACAACAGTTGCCGATGCCAGGGTTGAATTTAAGGATGATAACGCGTGAGCCTAAGGAATCGTCCGGGCAAAGCCAGCAGCATACAAGAGGCCAGTATCCAGCTCAACAAAGAATTCGGGGAAAGAAGCCGAGGAGGGTGTTTGAGAAGCCTCCCTCAACATACGCAGATTTGTTACAGACACTACTAAGATTGAACTTGGTGGAGAAAAGAACTCTGGCGCCAATAACCGGCACTCTGCCGGATGGCTATGATGCAAGCAGACACTGTGAATTCCACTCCGGGGCTCCCGGACATGATATTGAAGGTTGTCACGCGTTCAAGCATAGCGTCCAAGATTTAATCGACAGCAGGGTCATTAACTTCTCCGATAGGGTCCCCAAGGTGGTGCAAAGCCATAAACAAGCAAAAGCCGGGGTGATGAAAAGGTTTCCCAGGTTTGATCGGGCCGTTGAAAGAAGATCGAGACAGCAGTAGACTACCCCTGATGATAGCTTCTGAGGATGATTGACTCACCAATAAGTCAGAGTGCAGGAAGTCCAGTTCTGAGACGCCGACATTTTTCATGTTATCTTGTTCATGTCCTCGCATTTGTAGTTTCCTTTCTGTGTAATTGCAAATTTCGCTCTTAAAACTTGTTGTTTTTTCAATTGATATTGATAAACGAAATGAATATGCATGTTTTGAATTAATCCAGTCGTGTTCACTCTTTGCTTTCTTAATGCTTAATGCTTGTTTTAGCAGGAATCCGGGGAGGATGACGAAAACAGATGACGAATAATATTCCGATCGTATGCTTTTGGATAAAGAACCTGTTGATGAGATACAGGCATTGTTTCAATCCATAAACACCGGAGATATAAGGAAGATAATCCCTTGATAACCCCTTTGAGCCAGTAGTAGGAGTTTCTTTTGAAAAAAAAAAAAAAAACCTAAATCTCAACCCGGGGCAGGGTAGGCGTCAGTTAGTTTGACCAAGCGTTCGAATTGTAAAAAGAGTGTCCGGTTGAGGATAAATCACACTTGTATAAGTCGTGCCTAAAGAACCGCAATGGTTAAACCTTGCCGACAAGGAGTGAAACAGTCACAGTATTCCACAAAAGTCAGACAAATCAGTGTCACACGACTTGTTCGAAAAAAAAACGAAAAGCAAAAAGAATCAAGAGCCCGCTAAGTCAAAACTTGAAAACAAATGACTTAGGCAAAAACAGGGGCATCCCGCTAGACTGGAAGATCAAAAGAATCTCAAAAGATACTCAGTCCAGGCAAAAGTTAGGGAACGGAAAAAACGAAAGACGAAAAGGATTGTCAAAGAAAAGAACAAATCCTCGAAAAGGACAAAAGTCGTGTGATTCTAGGTACCCAAAGACGAAAAGCGAATGACTGTCACTCAAAAACAAAAAAAATGTGTGGTATCCTGAACCATCACTCCTATCATGCCACCTCTAATAGGTGAACGCTGAAGTCAGATTAGCTGAACATAAGATTGGAGAACATCACGAAGAATGGGTGGGTCGAAATAAATTTTGAGCCTATATCTTTCCTTGTTAACCGTGAACCTGACCACGTTACAACCCGCAAAAGTCCTAATTGAAACAGGTTTTGTCCGAGGGCATACGTCAGTAAAGATCTCGTCGATTCTGACTCCTAAAAGGGTTCCTCTTACCAGCTTTCATATTGACATTTTGATAATTGATTCATTACATGTCACAAAATTTTTTAGTGAACAGACTTGGATTTTGAAACTGTCATATGCATTGCGTTTAATATATCTTTTATGCAGAACAACTTGTGTTACTTGCGAGTAAGCGCATGCCGACAGGAAAGATTCCTACAGTGGAAGGTATGACCGGGATGAAATGCAGAATGCCCAAATATTTCGTGAACTGGGGCAAGCTATACTGATTAATTCAGGTAAAGTCAGTCATCCTAGAATCAGTAAATCCGGGGCAGTCAGGTCAAGATTTGGCAAATCTCTCATAGCCATGGGCAGTACTCCACGACACAGTCGATCAGAGACAAAGATTGTTGCGAAACCGGGGCATGTCACCCTAGAAGCATGGAAGTTATGTTCTTGAAACACCCCTTCAAGGTCCGAAATGTAGAAGCCGTCCATGTCTGGTTGTCAAGATACAAAGACTGTAGGGTCCATTCCAAAACTGTTGCAGATTCAGGGGCAAGCTGGGCATGTTAGTATCCCCGAAGCGGAGTTCTCTCTTTTCAGCAAGTGTTCTTTCCTTCCAGTGGAACTCGAAGGTCAAGACTCTCCCCAGCAGAGTTGGTGGTGGGTCCTGTCATTTATTTTGTCAGGGATACTGTGTAATATCAGTTCACTCTCCAGCAGAAATCCAATCGTACTGTGCACATCTGCTATTCCCCAGCAAAGTTATATTCCCCAGCAGGGGGTTACCTCAACAGGGTGTTTGGTTTGAGTTCCCAATTTCCCAGCAGGGTTGACTTCACCCTTCCAGCATTTATTTTGCTGGAATAATTCTGTAGCATCTGGCTATCCCCGGCGGAGTCGGCATTATCTTCATCATTTATTTTGCTGAAGCAGTTTCTGTACTCTAGCAGTTCAAGTGGAGAGAACTCTTGCTCAAATGAACTACCAAACATTCAAGATCTCGGCATGAGATATTCAATGATAATGTCAGTTTCGACAGTATTCCCCACAGAGTCACCAGGATAAGTCTCTCTTTACTCCCAAGCAGAGTTATTTGTCATCAAAAGGTTTCATGAATCAGAATTTCAGAGGTCATCGCCGGTTATCAGAACAGGCGTCCGGTAGTTTGGTTTCCAAATACCCTCAGTAGAGTCCATCCCAAAGTCGCTGTCACGTCAGTGCTGAGAAGTTTGTGGGTTGGGAGCAATGGAGAACTAAGTCCTGACATGGACAAGATTTATTCTCTCAGCAGAAAAGATGTAGTCCTTGCGTGGACAAATCAAGACGAGATCAGTGTCCTGACGTGGACAAATCAAAGAGATTATTATTCCTAACGTGGAGAAGTGGGTCCTAACGTGGACGATGTAGTCCTTACGCGGACATATCAAGTTGGATTCCTTACGTGGAAAGAGATGATTCCTTACGGGGAAAAAGATAGTTTCCTTACGTGGAAATGACAGCATTCCTGACGTGGAAAGATTGGAGTCCTTACGTGGACAGATTAAGATGGTGTTCCTGACGTGGAAAGGTGGGTCCTAACGTGGACGATGTTCTCCTTACGTGGAAAGGCAATGTTTCCTTACGTGGAAAGAAGATGGTTTCCTTACGTGGAAAGACAAATTTATTCCTTACGTGGAAAGAAGTTGGTATTCCTTACGCGGAAAGATTGAGTCCTTACGCGGACATATCGAAATGGATTCCTTACGGGGAAACAAGTGCATTCCTAACGTGGAAGAGTTTAGTCCTGACGCGGACAGATCCAGACGAAGTCTTATTCCTTACGTGGAAAAATGGTGATTCCTTACGTGGAAAAATGGTGATTCCTTACGTGGAAAAATGGTGATTCCTTACGTGGAAAAATGGTGATTCCTTACGTGGAATAATGGTGATTCCTTACGTGGAAAAATGGTGACTCCTTACGTGGAAAAATGGTGATTCCTTACGTGGAAAGAATAGAGTCCTTACGGGGACAGAGAAAGTGATGACTCCTTACGTGGAAAGATTGAGTCCATACGCGGACATATCAAAAGTTATTCCTTACGTGGATAAGAGCATTCCTTACGTGGAAGAAGAAGTATTCCTAACGTGGAAAGAAAGCGTGTTCCTTACGTGGAAGAGAAAGAAAAGTTTCAGTTCCTCACATGGAGAGATTGAGATTCCTTACGTGGAAAGAGAAAATGATTCCTTACGTGGAAAAGAGACGGAAATTCCTAACGCGGAAGAGATTGAGTCCATACGCGGACATATCAAAAGAGGTGATTCCTAACGTGGAAAGAGTGGAGTCCTTACGCGGACAGATTAAGATGGCATACCTTACGTGGAAAAATGTAGTCCTGACGCGGACATATCAGAAAGTCGGTATTCCTTACGTGGAAAGATCAGAGTCCTTACGCGGACATATCAAGAGCATCCCTTACGTGGAAGAAAAATGGTTGCCTTACGTAGAAAGACGAGTTTATTCCTTACGTGGAAGGATTGAGTCCTCACGCGGACATATCAAGATTGATTCCTGACGTGGAAAGAAAGAGATTATTCCTGACGTGGAAGAGTTTAGTCCTGACGCGGACAGATCAAAGAAGATATTCCTAACGTGGAAGAAGAAGTTTATTCCTTACGCGGAGGAATTGGGGTCCTTACGTGGACAGATGCAAGAAAAGTTGAGTCTTGACGTGGACAGATACAGAAGAAATGATTCCTAACGTGGACACGTGTTACTCCTAACGTGGAAGAATTTTATTCCTAACGTGGACGATTCAGACGAAGTATCCCCAGCGGAGTTGCCGAGATTTTCTGGGTTAACAGCAAGTGGAGTCCTAACATGGACAAGTTCTAGTTGAGATTTCTTCGTATTGATGACAGCCAGAGTCCTAACGTGGACAAGCAAGTAATCTGTTATGACAGAGTCCTTTTCAGAACGATGAAGACAATCCCCAGCACGGTCGCGCGAGATCAGTGGGTTGCCATAATAGTCAGATTCAGCTGGTGAATGTCGTTCCGCAAGCAGGAGCGCAGTTTATTTCTGCGGTTGGCAAATTTCTGGTTTCACTAGTATTCAACCGTCTTGTACCGCGAATGTCTGAAGGCTCCGGGCTCTTCACCCAATCGGGTCCAAGTCGCTTGAATAGGGGCAGCTGTTGCACCCTAAAATTTGCCCAACCTTATTCCTTGGTTTATGTTTTAATATCATTAGCATTTGCATATAGAGTCATGTACATAGACTAACCATCTGCATAACATAAGCATAGCAAGTCATTCAACAGGGGACCAATCATTATTCTCATCTCTAGAGGCCTATCAAGAGGTTATTATCCCAATTCAATCTCATTCAAGTCATCAGGAAAGAATTTGAAAGCAAAGAGTTCAGCAGATCAAGCCTTGAGTCCATCTCCTAGCTGAGGGTATCTGAGGGTCAGCAAGAGGGTTGTGAGCTGTGAATTGGAGGCATGGAGAGTATCTAGACATTATGGGAGGCTTAAAAAGTCATTTGGAGAAGAAAATAAGTTGTTGATGAGAGCACAAGAGCTACAGTTGAAGACAGTCAACTAGGGTTTCATCTGGGTCAACCCTAGGTCAACCCTAGGTCAATTGACTGATTTAAGGGGTATTCAAGGCTAGTGGAGAGATGTGGGGTTCATCATTGGATATATAAATAAGGATATGGAGATATGCCAAGGAGAATTCAAGAGAAATCAAGGAGAAGAGGAGTTACTAAATTAGGGTTTCTTTGTAAAATCCCCTAGTTTAGGTCAAATTTCCAAGCAAGATAAGTCAAAATGCTAGCTTCAAATGGCTTCTTGGCCAACATGGAACTTGTAGAGGATCTCAAGACCTTTAATTTGAGTGGTGGAAGACATCAAATGGCTTCTTGCTCCAAATGGGATTTTAAGTCTAGAAAGAAGGTCACAAATTGTTAGAAAAGCTCATAACATGAAGTTGCATAATTGGTCAAAAGTTGAACTAAAATGGCTTATAATTCAAAGAAATTCAAGATGGAAAATGGTTTGGGAGATTTATGAGTCCAAATGGAGACTTCCAATATATGATTTTGAATGGAAAAGCAATTCTAAGAACAATGGTTCAAACACTTTTTTGAGTTTAGAAGGAAAAAAGAAAGATATTCATGGTTACTTGCCTTTTAAGAAACATTTCAAAAATGGATCAAAGTTGGAAGGCAAGGGAATGTGCAAGATGGATCTAGAATGTTCATGTGAGCCCTATATATGCATGAGATGAAGATTGATCAAGGGTTGGCTTCATTTTTCACTAAGAATTTCACAAACTTTCTCATTCTTTCTCCTTGCAATTTCATTTCAATCTCACAAAACCTTCATCAATTTTCATCCACATCAATTCAATCTTATTCAATCATCATCCTGGATCATAATTGAAGCAAAGATTTGGTGGTTAGAATCCATTTTTGAGCACTTTCTTCAAGAACATCAAAACTGCAATTTCCATTGGACAGCATAATTCAAGCCAAGTCTCATCCAAATATTGCAAACAGAATCAAGTACATCAAGAATTGATCAAGATCCAAGCCTTGGAAGCCTCAGATCTACAAGTTTCCATAGCTGTCTTCAAGCTTTTGCACCAGGTGAGTTTTCATTCAAACAGCTTGAATTAGCTAGTTTAGCATGATTTTGTTAGTTTAGCTATGATCTAGGTGGTTAGTAGAGCAATTAGGATGAATTTGGAGTGGTTTGGTGATGGTTGTTAGCAGGTGCACCAAGCTGTTAGGAGGTAGAACTCGTGGCATAGTGCATTAGAATGTTAGGTTGTTAGCGCAGGTTAATCTCCATTAGTTATAGGTTAGATTAGTGCAAGTTTGATTGAGAATTGTGATGATGCATCTCAGAGTATATCCATGGTGATCAGACCTTGTAGGTATCGGGTTGAGTGATCTAGTGAGTTTCAGATTGAACTAGTGCCATAGGATTATAGAGGGAGGGATCCTGAGCATTTTTCATGTTGGGATCGTGTTGATTCGTGGCTTGTAGAGTGCGAACAGATTGGTGTAAGTTTGGTTCGTGCATGGACATTCATGGTGAAACCCTAAGTTTCAGATCCATTGGAGAAGACGAAATCTGGATCGTTTGTTTTGTGCAAGACTTTTGACCTCCAAGCCCATCGTGTGGCTGAGGTTTAATCTGAGTTTTGGAGGGAAGTAGTTTGGTGCCCTAAACGCGCCGTTTCATTAATTGAAACGGGCGGGCCTGAGTGCTCTATTGATATCCCCACCCCCCAGTTGTGAGCCCAAATCAATTCTGAATGTAAATCCTTTCCTATTTTCACCCCCCCCTGCGTGGTTTTTATTTCACTAAGTCTGAGTGATGCTGGGCCTTGACCAATGTGCTACGCGCACCCCCTATCTGCTTGGCCCATCCAGAATATAACTAGGGCGCCTGCTATTCATACCCCCTCCCTCATTTTAATTCAATTCAATTCATTTTTTTTTAATTCCATTTTAATTTTTCACCAACTTTGAAAATTCATAATAAATGCATAAAAAATTCATTTTAATTCATTCTTTTTACCTTATTTTCTTTAGGATGTGTAGAAAATTATAGAAAAATAAAATTGCATTTTTAGTTTTATTTCATATTTTTTCCATATTTTCTAAATAAATGTCATTTTAAATAGCTTCATTTCATGCATGATTTTAATAATTTTTGTTCTACTAGATGCTTTTATATTTTTTGTTCATTCTTTTTATGTTGCTTAGATTAGATATTGAACTTGCAAATTCAATTTAGTTCCCATTTTTAGGAATTAATTTTAGGTGATTAATGTAGGCTTGAACAACATGAACAAATTAGGGTTTTTAGGTGATGACTTAGGAGGTTTGATTTCATTTCCCTTAGGACTTAGGGTTTGACTAGTTTAGTTATGGGACTATAGGGGCTATGGGTAGTTATCAGATCCCTTAGAAAAAGTCAGGATTCCCCTACTGCTATTAATACTGTCTGTATATCTGATTGATTGGTGTGGTGTGCCCTCTGGGATTATTGCTTGCTTGTTTGGGTATTGGGTTTGTCTGGGGGCCTGGGAGAGCTGAAGACTTGAGGAGATGAAGACCATTGGAGATCCAGAGATTGAAGATCAACTGCCAGAGTTGGAGAGGAGATTCTTGCTAGCAGATGCTGAGGAGACTAGGGTTTAGGAGCTAGGCAGAGCTCTAGGTTAGAAAGTTTGTTTCTCAAACATGGATTGCCTTGTCTGCATCCATTCTTCTCTGTGATTCAGAGTCTCTCTAAGATACTCACCCCCTTCCTTTGGAAGGCTTGGTGATAGTGTCTATGAGATAGAACTCTTGAGAGAAAATGTCTCTTGTGTTAGAAGCAGTCTGTTCACCACCCTTGGTAGTCAACTGATTGCTTAACACCCAACTCACTCTTGTGACTGGTTCCTCATCCTGGAGGTTTGAGCTTGAAGAAAAGCCATTGCAGATGGAAGATAGATGATCAAAGCCCTTGCCTGAAGGTCATGAAGATGGAGATTGATGCTTGTTGAAGCCTGTAGCTGATTGGAGATTATTTGAAGCTAGATGTTGATTCAGAGCTGCTGATGCTGTTTCTTTTGCTGTTGTATTTCATTGCTGATGTATTGATTGGTTTTCCGGACTGTATTGTTTGCTGTTTACCCTGCTGGGTTGAAAGTGAATCCTGTTCACTTTTGCCTATTGTTTTCCAGGTTCGAGGTTGAGTGGGACTCCCTTGCCTCGCTTGTGCTGTTGCATCCATGCATTTTACCGCTTTATTATATCTGTTATTGTTTCTGTTTCTGCCTATCCCGTAGGATCTCTGTTTCTCTCTGTGCAAGAGAGGAGCATGATAGACACTAGGTCTTAACCCATGCATGATAACATTAGGTTAGTCTGATTCCCTTCGCAACCGTAGGTTAGAGTTCTGTCTCTTCTTCCTCAAAAAAACAAACAGAAAAACACATAAAGATTTCAAACACAATAAAAGACACTTCTTCCGTAAAAGAATGTGAACTCATCAAAGCGTCATTTTTGTCCGCTTGGACTGCTAATCAGAAAAAACCTTTTCAGAAGGAATAAAAGCAATCAAGACAGACTTGTGTCGTACGTGGCCCGAACTACGTTTGCTCTGATCTTTCATGCCGTGTGAAAGTACGTAGGCATAGGATGCGATATCCTAGCGAGCAACCTTCCCCCCCTTTTCCCGTAGGTAGGCGAACTACGTTGACTCTGATTTCTCGTTCCAGACGGGAATACGTAGGCATAAAGTGCGATACTTTGTCGAGTCATATTTTTTATTTTCATTTTCTTTTCTTTTAACCCCAGACCTTTAGTTTAGATAGAATAACAATCCATACCCGAAAACAAGCGTGGATCCCGTCGAGTACGACGGACGTGAGGGGTGCTAATACCTTCCCCTTGCGTAACCGACTCCCGAACCCAGGTTTTGGTTGCGACGACCATACCTTTCCCGTCTTTGCGAGGTTTACTCTGAGCGTTCCCTTTCCCTCCCGTGGGATAAATAACGCACGGTGGCGACTCTTCTGTTCAGCCGGCGCCGATTTTCGCAGTAGCGCCAAACATCCTAGATGTCTCAACATGACTTATCATGACTCTAATGACCTAGAACTAAGTCTCAAGCTCCTTCAAGTTCACAGTGAACCTTATACTAATCAGATAAAACCCTAGGTGTGCAACCCTTGACTGCAACCTCTTGTAAAATGAAAATGAAACCCCAGATAAGCTCCACAATGGCTCTCAAAGTACTCAATGAGCTTCTCCAACATCCTTTATCCATAACCATGGACTTGTGAACCCCTGATGATCTTCAGTTAACCTCCAAGATAGGAGATAAGCCACATACACCAATCCTCTCTCTCTCAAAGAGCCTTGATCACCTCCTGATGATGATAGGCACTTGATAACTTGATTAAGCACTCTTGTTTAAACTTGAAACATTTGAGCTTCTTCTCTAGAAAGGAACATCTCTCTTGTTCCCCTGCAAAGGACAATGCTATGCAAATGCAAAATGCTAGAAAATGAAATGAAGCATAAGCCAAGTAAAGAAAAAGGTTGGGCAAATTTTGGGGTACAACAATTGGTTAAAGTGAATATAATTGTACATGTTTTCGTTGCATGTCATTTATGAATCATGCATCATGGTGTTTGGACAGTGGTCCACTTTTGGTGAGCCTCAATCCGATGGTGGGGATTGGGTGCGAGTAGCTGGTTCCAAATGGGAATGAGTAAAGTGTTACATATGGTGATGGTAATAATTTTTGGTGTGCTATGATCCTATGTTGGGGATCGAGAATGAGTAACCCGAGAGTTCACAATGGGTACCGCATGCATTGAGTCATATAGTTGAGCCTTATTGCACTACATACATGTTATATTATGATATTCGAATTATGTGGAGTGTGAGTTGTGGATTGGGTGATTGTGTATGTGATAATTATGTGCTTACATATTATTATTCAGTTTCATTATATGATTGTAATTTCTCACCCCTTCTGTTTGAATGTTACCTTTCCATAGGCATCTTGCAAATAATTTGTAATAGAGGTGTGTAAGCGAGTGGAGGAAATTCTTCTCCTTTATGCTTTTGTTGAGTTGGCGTCTGCTCTGATCTGTAACACTGGGGGAAAAGAACGATTGTTTATTTAATTTATGTTTGGTGGAGATTTTTATATGAATCTCTTCTGTTTGATATTTCCTTATCATTAAATTTTATTATGATTATGTTTGAAAAGTTAAACTAGCCAGTTTGTCCAATGTTTTTCCATTGTTAATAAAATGTTGAAGTTCCGACTTAAATTGTAGGTCCTATTATTTTTAAATTTATTATGTGTTACATATCCTATTGCATGAGCTGGTTAAATTTGAATGTATCATTCTAATTGCTTAGTTGTTTTAATTTACTGTAATTTTTCATTATAAATTACGCTGGGAAAATTAGAGTGTTACATAGTGGTATTAGAGCAGGTCGGTCTGTCTAGAAAAGTTGTCGAGTCGATGGAGTGTGACAGTTGAATACTGTCACGATAGTTTTCTAACCAATGTTAATGTTATTTTTATGAATCAGAAAATGGATGGAAGAAATGATGTCGCAATTGATGCTGCTTTGTTGGTTGTGGCTCAGGTTGTGTAGAATCATATGAATTGTGGGAAGCCTTATAGTGCTCCAGCTAAGAAGGGTAAAAAAAAGGTTGTTGATGGTAAGAGGCCAAGTAGGTGAGGTGCTCTTGCTCCTCTTAAATGTTTTAGGTGTGGTGAGCTAGGTCATCACGCCAATGGGTGTAAGGTTAATGTGAAGAAGTGTTTTCGGTGTGGGAAGACCGGACCTCTGGTTGTTGATTGCAAAGATAATATGGTGACTTGCTACAACTAAGGAAAACTATTGCGCATCAGTACACATTGTCAGAAGCAGAAGCTAGCTTAATCTGGAGGGAAGGTCTTTGCTAATTTGGGGACTCACACTTCCAGTGCCAACAAGTTTATTAGAGGTATATGTTACATTATTAATACTATTTTGATTACTATTATTGATATTGGTGCTACTCACCTGTTTATTGCTGCTGGTTATATGAAAAGGTTGGGCCTTGTAGTGTCCTCCATGCGTGTAGAGATGGTTATTGATACTCCTTCTAAGGGATCAGCGACTACTTCTTTGGTTTGTTTGAACTGTCCTTTGTCAATTTTTGATAGAGATTTTGATGTTGATCTTATTTGCTTATCACTGAGGGATCTTGATGTTATATTGGGAATGAACTGGTTAGAGTTTAATCATGTTCATATAAATTATTATCACAAATCAATACAGTTTCTTGCTCCTTTTGATGAAGAGGAAGTTAGTTTCTTATCTGTTCGAGAAACGTGCTATGGATGCCTCTCAGACTTAGTAGTGTCAACTCAGTTCTGCTAACACGGGACTCGAGATATATTCAAATTATCTTCAACAAATTGTGTTGTACTTGAATCATAGATAAGTCCTCTGGACAAAGGCCTTATTTTATGGATAATTCCTTGATTGAAAGTTTCAAAACCTGATTTATTAGAAAAAAAAGATGTACTAGAAGATTTGATCTGATTATAGACGTTGTGGATACTCCAACGACTATATTTCTTCAATTATAAAAGGAGTAGACGATTTGAAGATCAACTCAAGAATGAACGTTGCAACTACAACTATGAAATACACGCACTGCATATCAGAAACAAAATCTGTTAAGAGTTCTATTCTTGTATAGCTTAAAAATCCATTGTAAAAGTCTTTTTTATTATATTTGAACACCTACGATTATTAATTAAGTGTTATTGTAAGATATTCCTTCTCTAAACAACTAGTTTAGATAAAAGTCTCTTGTTGTAGGCTTGAGCAGAGAAGTCTTAGACAATGAGTCTGAGTAGGGAAGTCTTGGATCGAGGATTTGAGCAAGGGAAGTCTTAGGCAGTGTGTCTGAGCAGGAATGTCTTGAAACATGTGGTTTAAGCAAGGGAAGTCTTAGAATCTGAGGATCTAAGCAGGAAGTCTCGATCAAGTGCTGATTGAGCAGGGAAGTCTTATACTGGAGCTTTGAGCAAGGAAAATATTATACAGGTGTGCATAAGCAAGTGTAATCGGGTTGGTTATATTGGAAAATCTCTTGCAAGGCAAGGGGACTAGAGTGCTCTCAGTTGAGAGAGGAACCAGGATAACTGTTGTGTGTTATTTGTTGTTTTTACTTTACTTCTGTTACATTTTCTGCTGCACCTATTATCAGATTCTGAACTTAATTTTGGAATTTGAACTCTGGTTCAGAAGTAAAACGAATTTCGCAAACACATTTTAACCCCCCCTTCTTGTGTATTTTTCTCGCCTTCACGATATGCTCGGAGGTATAAGACCCCTTTGTGTTGCCATGAATATGGTGAGAATGTAGTGCTTGGGCTTGGGCTTGAATTTCAATAGGGAGACCATGTATTCATAAGAGTCACTCCAGTTACCAGTGTCGGACATGCTTTGTGAAATCAAGAAAGTTTGCTCCTCGGTTTATCGGTCCATATCAAATTTCTAAGAGGATTGGAGTGGTTGCTTATAGAGTGACATTGCCACCTAATATTTCGAACTTGCATGATGTATTATATGCCTCACAACTTCAGAAGTATGTTATAAGTTCTTCTCATGTAATTGTGATGGATGATGTGCAAGTAAAGGATAATCTTACAGTTGAAAGCTTATTTATGAGGATCGAACGCCGTGAATTAAAAAAGTTGAGAGGCAAAGATATTGCTCTCATGAAGGTATTTTAGGGAGGTGCTGCCAGAGGGAACATGACGTGGGAGTTAGAAAGTGGTATGCGAGAGTCGTATCCAAATTTGTTCACATCAGGTAAATTTTCGAGGATGAAAATATTCTAAGTGGGGGAGAGTTGTAACGCTCCGATATATTTAATTATTTTCGTATTTAAATTGTGTGATTGTATGTGTTGGTTGATGATGTGATGTTGTCGTAACTCGAAATTTGGCCTCTCTTTTGCCTTTTGCATAAACATGTGCATTCGCATTGTTGGCACACACATTCACATTTTCTCTCTGTAATCTTTATTGCAGGAACTTTCAGGTTCTTTGAGCCCGACTAATCATATCATCACAAATATATCACATCATCAAAATAAGCATAAATTGAAGGTTTTTACACCTATTCATCAGAGCAAGATGTCGAAAATTAAAGCCATGACCACATCGTCATTTTTAGGAAAAATTGGGGAAGTTTTAGCTTGGTTAATCGATTAACCCTTGCAAAATTTGCAAAATCTGCTGCATTTTCAAGACAACAATTTCCACCTCTCACTTTTGGGGTCTATATTGTTCTAGAATTATGTGGAACGTTCTAGACAACACTATACACTTGAAGACATTTCTACACATATCAAGGCATTTGCTCCAATCCATTAATTGGAATTGAGACCGCCATGTTGCTTCATTTCCAAGCATGTGAGCCCTTATATTCAATTTTGCATTGGGATGGTTACCGAGTCAACTACCTAACTAACTGAGTTAACCTCCAACTTAGTGAGTTGAGGCTAACTAACTCCAAGGCTAGTTCCAAGGCTACATCCAAAGATCACTCCGAACCTAGAAACTCCAAAGCAAAACTCTATATCAGCAAATCATCACCATTTCACAAAGGATCCAATCATTCTCTCAATTTTTCACATTTGACCACTCTTAATTCTATCACAATTTTCTCTGAATTTTCTGCAACTTCTACTCATAATCTTCCTCTCTTTCATCCAAAACCTCACTAGAGCTCAAAACCTCCATTAAAGAGTAGCACTTCTTCATTAGAAGTGTTTTCTCTTGAGCTTAGCCATCATCATCTTGCACATTCTTGTTTTTTTTCTAGATTTTTATCACATTTATATTCATCTCAAGTGATTACTTCCAGCTTATTCGGTGTAATTTCAATTTTGGAGTTTTCGTCGAATTTTGCTCGGTTTCGCTTCGATTTGATTGCAAATTCTGTTTTATTTGGATTTCTTTAAGTAACTTCACCAAATTCTCTTTGCAACAACATCCAAGGAAAATCTCAGCCTTGTAGGTTGGTTAATTCTCATTCTTTTCACTATTTCAATCGTTACCGTATCGTTTTCGATGTAGTTTCTACGTTTTTCTTGTTTGTGAATTGATTATGCATTGATTTGATCTTCAATCTTGATGTATTAATGAATCACATAAGTGCTTATTTGTTGTTTTTAAACTTGATTTTCGTACATGATTATTTGCCCTAACATGTGAGGGATTGCATAAATCAAAATTGGACAAAAGTGCTTTTGAAAACTCATTTTTCAGGCTTTGTCTTAGTGTTAATCGATTAACACTTTTGCACTAGAAAAGTGTTAATCGATTAACCATGCATTTTCAGCAAAGACTGTCTGTTTTTAAAGGGTTAATCGATTAACACTTTTGCACGGCACAATGTTAATCGATTAACACTGGTCTAGAAGGCCATTTTAGTACATTTTTCATGTATGTTTGGCTTTCTTTCCTCTTTCAACTCCCATGGATTGATATGTTTGATCTTATGGATGTTTTAACTTTTGTTTGGAGCATACTTGTGCATTTTCTAATGCCCGTTTTTGTTGATTTCACTTTTAGTTGCATTTTTAACATTGTAAAAACATGTTCATTTTTGCCTAATCTTTTATCACATGATTGCTTGGTTTGTGATGCATGCTAATTGACTTTACTACTATTTTACCTCCATCCTTGCTTACATTAAGATTTATTCTTCTTTGGAATGAACTTAATCTTGTTTAATCAATAAACTTCCCATTTTGCTTTAACGGTTTTTTCCTTTTGAAAATTGTTAGCACATCTTTGCTCTTTGATTAATTAATTGAAAATGCGTTTCGATTAGTTGATCTCCCCTTTTTATCCTCCTTTGGATCTTCCTAAGATTTTTCCTGTCTTTTCCCCTGTAGAGTTGAAGATTCATAATACATTTAAACACTGTACAAAATTTTCATTGTTGTGTTGTCCATTTCGTTTCTTGCACCACACTTTGGTGTTAGAGAAGGAATGAGAAGGGGGAATTCCTACAATTATTTTGACTATTTTAGGGTAGGGGATAAATGACCCTGTTCCTGGAGTAGTTGCCTTTATCTCCTTACTATGATTTCCCATGTTCCTCTAGTCGAGTTGACCTGTGATCATTTGTACCTTTACCTCCCTTTGGAAGTAGCCTTCTCCTTGTGTTTCCTTTTTCTCTTATGGCCAGTCCTTCCTTGGTTTTTGTTGAGATTTGTTATTCAATTCTTTTTGCTCGGTTGATCATCGTTCTTCGATTAAAACCTATTCCTCTTCTTCCCTAGAAAAGTGGACCTTTTCTTTCTTTGGTTTAACATAGTCTTTTTGTTGAAACCTAATCATCACCAGAATTTGCAACCTTTTCTTGGTTCTCTTTCCGTCCTCTTTGGTTAATCACTGTCTGTCAGTTAGGCACCATTTTCCTTTCCTCAGTTAATCACAGTCTTCCTATTAACACTGAGTTTTGTTTAGGTTAATCACCGTTCCAAGTTAATCACCAATTCTTTGGTTGATCACGGTTCGTATGTTAAAACCCTTTTTCTTTTGATTTAATCACCATCTTCTTGGTTAATCACTCATTCTTTTCGGTCTACTGGAGTCCGTTTGTTACATACCGAATCCCCTATAGTTAGCAACCTTTCTTTGGTTCAGATACTGTCAGCAATGGGTTAGTAACCTTTGATTGATACGAATACCCTTCCCTTTGGACGAGTACTATTTGTTTACTCAGCGTACCGTTTCTTTGGGGTCACAATCTTTGTTTGGTTTCACACCCGTTTCTTTTGGTTTATCAACCGGTCCTCCGGTTAAAACCACTTTCTTTCTCCTTTGTTTTGGTTAACCACTATTTATCGGTTAATATACCTTAATCCTTTCAGAGTTAACACCTTTCTTTGATTCGTTACTCTCTTTCTTCAGGTCCCTCGCAGTCCGTTTGTCGACACTAAACCTTTTACTTTCCCCATAGAGTTTTTCTCTTGTTTTATTATGTTAATCACTGCCTGATAGTTAACGCACTGAATTTGTTGTAGATCATATCCTTTTACTTTAATTCTTGTCTCTTTTCCCCGGCTCCGACGCCATTATTTCGTTTTCTCCCTAGTGGAGCCATCTAGTTTCTTCTACATTCTCCGGCAGAGTTCTTGCCCTGCTTTTGTTTTCTTTTCTCTTCTTTCTTGGTTCTGACACCAATCCTTTTGCATTCCCTAGTCGGGTCTTTCTTTCTGTCTCTTTTGGCTCTTGGCTTTGATGTCGTCTCTTTTCTTTTCCTTTTTTAGCATTGGTTCCCTGAATAACATAGCCCCTGATTTCCTCATTTCACTATGAGGGTACATAGGCATAAGATTGTGAAATCCTTGCGAGCCACCTTCCTCCATCTTCTTGCATTCTTATATCATTCTAGTACGTCCAGATCTTTTTCTTTTTCCTAGTTCCTTGAACTACGTAGCTCTGATTTCCTCATTGCACTATGAGGGTACG
The DNA here is from genome assembly GCA_963859935.3 of Lathyrus sativus. Classification (NCBI taxonomy): domain Eukaryota; kingdom Viridiplantae; phylum Streptophyta; class Magnoliopsida; order Fabales; family Fabaceae; genus Lathyrus; species Lathyrus sativus. Next base: position 434,484,083 of record OZ012737.1, read on the forward strand.
TAGGCACAAGGGCCCCAATCCTCCGCGAGCACGTTCTTTTCCTTTTCCTTTATTTTAGATAGAATCCTTTAGATATATAACCCATCAAAGCCTATAAGTAAGCGAAATGATTCCTGTTGGGTACGACGGATGCTTATGGTGCTAGTACCTTCCTTTCGCATAACCGAACCTCTTTCTCGTTTCTCTTCCCTTGGGTTTTATTGATAGTTTCTCTATCCTTTGAGACTAAATAAAGTTCGGTGGTGACTCTGTTGTATCTTCGAGTGTGCGATTCACTCAGGTATAATCCCGCTAGCTTCAACTGGCGACTCTGTTGGGGTGTCATTGTGCTTGCAAGTTGGGGTCTCACCTAGTTTTGCTTGCTTTTCTTTGCTTGTTTGGGTGTTTATCTTTATGCTTTACTTGCTTTATCATTATGTTATTTACCGGATTTCTTTATTGCTTTAAATATTTATATGCTGCATATTCTGGATATCTGCTATATTATGGTGTTGTTGGGATGGATAGATATTATTCGAGAGATAAGTCCTAACACATAACTTGAGTATACGCATAGGCTAGAACGTGGATAGTCGCGGTGCCTATGTTTTTTGCGTTAGATTGTCACAAGAACCACATCCCAGATCGTGATTCTCTTGGGAATACTTCCGTCCTTAGAGAATTCTCCACGAGGGGGGATTTTAATTTGAGTCATATGGTTTGGGCGACCTTTCTAGGGACCACCTTGTTGTGTCTAGATCACACCAGTGAGAGGGATATGGGTTTTCGCAAGAAACCAAGACTCTTCATACCTTTTGTTATCTCACGCACGTCAGATTCTCTTGCACCGATACAAAATTATATGCAAATATTTAGCTTGTGCAGATTTGGATATTCAGATTTGATTGTTCGAATTTGTTCTTGGCATCCTGATTCTTGTGTTACATGTCATTTCATCATAACCATTGTTGCACCCCAAAATTTTCCTAACCTCGTTCCTTACCTAGCTTGTGTTTCATTGCATTCATTTTAACATTAGCATTAGCATTACATTGACATGTGTGCAGGGATCAAGGTGTGTTCTTATCAAAGAAAGGCTATACAAAGTTATGCATCTATTCAAGAGTCTTCACTCAAGTATTCATGGGTTGATATTCTCCTCAAAGAAGCCAAAGATCCTCAGAAAAGTGGCTAAAGACAATTGTGTATGTCTCCTAACATGAAGGTTATGGGGAATCATCTGGTGATGTTGAATCCATAGATATGGGCTTGGAGCATTGAGAAAGTTCATATGATGTCTTGATGGTCATTATGAAGCTTAGAAAATTTATTATGCAAGGTGTAAGAAGCTACAACCAAGATTGGTGCAACTAGGGTTGTCATCTGGTCAACCCTAGGTCAACAGTTGATTTGAAGAAGGTTGAGAACTAATTTCAAGGCCATATGATCATGGATTTGTGTATTGAGATGCCAAAGGGATGATTCCAAGGTCAACTCATTATGAATCAAGACTGTGAGAAGTTCCTAGGCTAGGGTTTCTAAGCTTGACAGTGTAAAATCCCCTGGTTTGGTGCCTAACTTCAAGACCACATAACTCAAGATGTGATTTTCATCTCACCTTGACCCCAACATGATTGTTGTAAAGCATGATCATATATTTAAATTGATCACTAGAAGTCCTTGAAAGGATTTATAGAACTCAAGTTATGAAGTTTGCAAGTTACAGGTCCTCAAATGAATGTGAATTTGGTGCTTGAAAGTCAACCAACTTGCATGCCATTTTTGACCTAGAAGGAGGTCTCACCCATCCTTGACCCAAACATGAATGTTGTTCCTTAGCTTCTTAGATTTCCAAAATGTCCTAGAAGTCCTTGATTGGATTTGTAGCACTCAAGATATGATGCTTGCAAGGAAAGGGTATTTTGGGAAACTTGGATTATAGGTCATATTTCATTATAGGTCCATTTCACCACTTTTCATACCTCAAATGGAAATTTGTCCAACTTGAAAGTTGCTCAAAATGGGGTTATTTATTCAACCAAACATAAAGGGTTCATTTATATGGTATGAGAGTTGGTTGAAGAAAATTTCAAAAAAGGAACTTTAAAGGCATTAAAATGGCAAAAATTCAAATTAATTCATATTGGCTCAAAATTATGCAAACTTGTGCATATTTTGAGTGCTTTTCATGTTTTAAACACTTTGGCATCATTAGAATATCAAGATGAGTCTTATTTCATGGCCAATTTTCATGTTACTTCAAGAATAAGTAACATCACAAACACCAACCATTGATTGAAATCAAGGGCCAAATCTCATCCCTTCATTCACACTACATAGCCAGCAATGAATTTGAGCAAGATTAGAAGAAGAATAAGGCCATTTGCGTGCCATGGCAAAGGGAAAAAGTGAGGAAAGTTGAAACTTGGATTGGGCTGTTTGGACCTCCATTGGGCCTGAAATGGATCCAAACACATTCTATATAAGCATTAGATCGTTTTCAGATGAAAAGAGATGAGTTTTGGTGGGAAAATCAGTTACAAAAAGTTGGAGAATCAAGCTTGAAGGTGAGATTCGAGTTTCAAGATTGGAGAAATTTTAAGGCCAATCAAGGATCAAGAAAGCTTCATCATCAATCATTGAGTGATTCTGGATTGATCTGAGCAAGCTTCATCACTAGATCGTGCTTCTGTGCAAAGCTTTTTCCAGGTTTCTTTCTTTCCAAAATTCTCCTAAATTATGAGGAATTAGAGTAGATTATGAATGTGGTTAAGATCAGTGAACCTCCTAGATGATTTTAGGATGAGATTCGTGGTTGTTGGTGAGAAATTTTGTGGATGCACCATTTCTGTATAGCTTCGAGTAGGCTTGAATCTTGAGTGAAAATGAAAACAAAGTATGACAGGTTGTTGTACGTGGAGAGAGGAGTCGATTGGTACCGGTTTGGTTGAATTTCATGGAGGTTGACATCAGAGCACTGTAGCTCTCTCCGGAGAAGACGACCAGAGTCTTCTCCGGCCACCACTCTTAGTTCCCTCTCATTTTGAGGATTTGAAAGGAAGAAGATGACTCTTTAGCCGTTGGATCTTGTGGACTTGGCTGACTTAGTAGACTAATCCAATGCGTGAGATTCACTCTCAGATAGTTGACTAGGGTTTTGGTGAGGTGGCGTGGTGTAGATTGTAGTATGTGCATACTTTTGGATTGAATGATTAGGATTAAGACGCACAGTGTAAGCTAGTCAACTGAGGCACACCCAATCTCAAGTAAAACGTACCATTTCATTTTAATCCTCAGGTGCCCACGTGGCGCGCCTAGATCCGTTGGATCCCTTGACTGGTAGTTAGATCCTGTGGTTGTGGCTTTTTCTTGCTTTTTGAATTTCTTTTATTCATTTCTTTATTTTCTTTTATTCTTTGGTTGTTTTAAAAAATAGTTAAAATTGTCAATTAATTCTGAAAAAAACCATGGATGTTCATAAACATTTTCTTTAATTTTGTGAACTTTTTAATTTAATTTTTGATGTATTTTCCATTTAATTGCATTTTTTTCCATTTAATTAGTCTTTTAATAAATGTAAAAAATACATGTTTTGCTTGCTGATTTTAGTACTGGATAATGGTTTGGATTTAAGGCCTAATTTTTTGCATGATAGCTCTAGACTCCTTGATGGATTTGCATGATTTTTCCTCTGATTTTTAGATTCCTCTAGATATAGGTTTGAACTAGTTCTTTAGGACCATTCCCATTTGAACTTCCCATAGCATACCTTTAGGTTTAGCATTTAGATAGTGCCCTTAAGCTTAGAGTTTGGTTTTGAAATTTTTACCATAGGTTTATGACATTCCTAGGTCCCCTTAGAATTTTTGTTAGATTTTTTAGGGATGATTTCCTATTTTTATTAGATTTTACATTGTGGCTGTTTTTATGATAGCTTCAACTTATAGCTTCACATAGTTTGTATCCAAAAGTGATCTTTAACCAACTTTAGATTCCTCAATCCTTCTTGATAGTATAGGTTATAGGTTGACACCTTGATAGGATAATTCTCAATGCTTGATAGTGTCCATAGAGCCCTTAGAATAGTTATTCTTTAAGTGCTTAGATGTTAGGGTTCTTAGAGGCTTTTTGTGGTGGATTCCTTTCCTCTTTATGCTTCCTTTTGCCTTGGGCAATTCAAATCATCCTAACTTCTACTAGTCCTTATCATAGGATCCCTCTTGTGAGAGTCTAGTCTTCCATAGGAAGTACCCTGTGCATTCCATAAAGAGGTGAGCCACTAAGGACTATTCCTAATCAAGATGAATTTGGTTGAGTGCCTTGGTGACTTCCTTAAGTTTTCACCTTGCTTCCCATCATCAATCCATCATTCTATTTGTCCTATTTACAGAGGATCCCTCTTGTGAGATCCTGGTCTTCCATAGGAAATACCCTGTGCATTCCATAAGAAGGTTGAGCCCATGATGGACTCCTGTGCTGATGCACATCAAATTAAAACGTTAGAGTGATATCTAGGTTCATCCTTAAACAATTTATTTGTCCTATTGACATAGGATCCCTCTTGTGAGAGTCTGGTCTTCCATAGGAAGTACCCTGTGCATTCCATAAGAAGGTTGAGCCCATGATGGACTCTTGTGCTGATGCACATCAACTCAAAACCTTAGATTGACATTAAGGTCTACCACACTCATTTTCTTTGTCCTATTGACATAGGATCCCTCTTGTGAGAGCCTGGTCTTCCATAGGATGGTGATGATAAACATTAGGATGAATCCATGCATGATAACATTAGGGTAGTTCCCCTCTTTCAACCTCAACAATAGGATGAATCCATTGCATGACAACAGTAGGATGCTTGATAGTTTCCCCAGTAGAGTCCCTTCTCTTATCATCTCAAAACACAGTAAAATACGTAATAAAGGCTAATGATTATCGTACGTTACGAGCCTTAAGCTACCTAGGAAATGGTGACTTGGGGGCTTCTCCTCAATTTCCTAGAGTGTTTATCATACTCCCTTAGGGGCGATATGCGACGCATTCGTTCCTAAGTCATAGTCTCTAGTGCGATATGAATTACAAACATTCATAAAAAACACTTCTTTCATAAAAGACAAAAACAGACCTTCAAACCTTTTTCCCCCGTGGGGTCTTAATTTAAGGAAACCTTTTCTGATGAAAAGAGTGTTGTTAACTCTCAGTTCTACCGCAAACGGTAACGCATAAGTCTCCAACGAGCGAGCTGCATACACCAAACTGCTAGAACTGTTTGTTAACCTTGCTCGGGTAAAAAACCTTAGAACAAACATCTGTTCCGTTTTCCCCCAACTATGTAAGCTCTGATCTCTCATACGGGTTGAGAGTACGTAGGCACAAGATGTGATATCTTGGCGAGCCACCTTCACCCATCTTTTACCCGTAGTTAGCTGAACTACGCCGACTCTGATTTTCTTTGATGAGAATACGTAGGCCCGGAGCAGCGACGCTCTGTCGAGTCACCTTTTATTTTCTTTTGATCCAGCCTTGATAGGTAGATAAATAAACAACCCGTCAGATAAACACACAAGCGTGGATCCCGTCGAGTACGATGGACGTAAGGGGTGCTAATACCTTCCCCTTGCGTAACCGACTCCCGAACCCAGGACTAGGCTGTGACGACCTGTCTTTATCCTTTTCGCTAGGTTTCTACCGATCGTTTCCTTTCCCTTAGTGTGGGATAAATAACGAGTGGTGGCGACTCTTCTGTCATTACTGACACCCCTTTTTCGCAGTAGCGACAACCATTAAGATTTTTTTCATGTGCATTTTCCAAGTTATTCAAGAGCTTATTCTTTGATTGGTATAGTCATAGACGATGAGTACTGGTTGTAGGGGTATCTTCAGTTACAAGATTGTGGATCCTAAGCTGAAGACTTTGAGGGGTTTAGCATCTTATTTGGTTGAAGATAACAAGGGTGTTTTCAGAGATAATTATGGGAATCTATTGGCCATTCTCAACACCGAAGTCAACATTACTGCTATTCATACACTTGTTCACTTTTACGATCTGCCACTGAGGTGTTTCACATTTCAGGATTATCAGCTAGCACCTACACTTAAGGAGTACTCTCATATCTTGGGTGTTGAGATCAAGAGTCAGGTTCCTTTCGTCTACACCAACAGTTTTATGAAGTTTCCTCTTATTGCTAAAGCTTTTGGCCTTAGTAAGAAGGACGTGGAAGATAATCTCAAGACCAAAGGAAAGGGTATTCAAGGGTTTGCTTCAAAGTTTCTAGTAGACAAGGTCGTTTATTTTGCCGAAGTTGGGAACTGGAGGGCTTTCAACACTGTGATTTCTTTACTAATATATGGGATTTTCTTGTTTCTGAACATGGAGGATTTCGTTGATCAGGCTTCCATCAATATCTTTTTGTCCAAGAATCCAGTTCCTACACTTCTTGCTGATACATATTATTCTATTCATTCCCGGAATAAGAAGAAGAAAGGAACTATTTTATGATGTGCTCATATGCTATATTGATGGTTCATATTTCATCTTCCGCAGAAGGTTCCTTTTATGGAGAATAGTGTGAATCTCAAGTGCTCCCAGAGGATCATGTCTCTTACTGTTGATGAAATCTCTTAGTATTCTCGAGCCTAAGATGGTACCAAGATCATTCTTCTTTTTGGTAAATTATCCAATATACCTTTCTTAGGTACAAAGGGTGGAATTAACTACAATATGAGGCTTGCCTTTCGTCAGCTGGGATATCCGATGCTTGACAAACCAGATCCTGAGGTAGTGGTAGAGTTCATCTTTCATGAAGGGGTTGATGACATGGGTTTGCTGAAGAGATTCAGTGTTGTATGGGTACACATTCACCATGAGGGTAGAGATGAGTTAGATAAAAAGAATTGCATTGTGAAAGAAGCCTACACACAATGACTTAAGGAACGAGTTCAAGCACCTTTGCTACCATTTCCTTTCGAGTCCTCCATACATGTCAAGCTTCATGAACTGGCCATCGTTCCTCCTTCAGAAGTTGATCATATCAAGCAAGTTATTGAGAATTTGAAAAAGGAGAATGTCGATCTTCATCCCAACTTTGATAGAGTCACATCTGAGAAGGAGAGTTTACAGATGGATCTTCTCTAAAAGAGGGAAGTCATGTGAAAAGAGGTAGAGTTTGAGCAAAATAAGCATCGGCGGGTAGGTGATGCTTTGAAGAGAACTTACGACGGACATGCCTCGAAGAAGAGACAACTTGTTGATACTCAGTATCCAACCCATAAGGATGAGTTGAGCTACAAAAAGCAGCTTGCAGATCTTCGAGCAAAGTTATCAGAGTACAAGACAAAGCTGCAGAGTGACCAGGATTGTGCTAACCATTTGGTGAAAGATCTTTCTCAATGTCAAGCCGATCTTGACAAAGTCTTCAGTGATATGCAGAAGCTTCAGGATCAGGTACATCAGATTCGAGATGAGATTAGTCAGTCTCACTTGGAGAGTACTCATTGGGAGCATCAGATCTGTCATCTACAAGTCTTTTTAGATCAGAAAGAGGCATGACAGTCTAGCCAGATTATTCGAGCATGCACTGGAGGATCAACCAGAGTTGTTGAGAGATGCATATGCTGATGTGCTTCCACATAAGACTCCTTAGGTTGTGTTGCACCCCAAAATTTGCTCAACCTTTTCTTTACCTAGCTTATGTTTCATTGCATTCATCATAGTATTAGCATAAGAATTGCATCAACATTTATGCAGGGGATCAAGAGAGAAGTCTATTAAGAGTTTATACTCAAGCTATCAAGTGCTTAGTGTCATCAGAAGCAAGCCAAAGTCCTTGAAGAAAGGCAAGCAAGTGAATGTGGTTCATCTCCTAACTCAGGGGCCAATTGAAGACCATAAGCGGGTTGTGAAGCCTGGATTATGAATGAGATGTGTTGAGAAAGCTCATGGAGTTCCTTGAAGGTCATAGTGGAGCTCAGTCAAGTGTTTGAGCAAGTGCAAGAAGCCACGGCTGAAGGTGGTGCAATTAGGGTTTCATTTGGTCAACCCTAAGTCAATTGTGTAAATTGAAGGAGATCAAAGCCTATTTTTAGGTCATGGTGATCATGGTATGATGTGTTGAGGCATTTGAGATGTTGTTCCAAGATCAAATCAAGAAGAATCAAGAGTGTGAGAAGTTACTAACATAGGGTTTCTGTGTAAAATCCCCTGTTTAGTGCCGAACTTCAAGACCACATAAGTCAAGATACAAGTTTCAAATGGCTTTGGTACTTACATGAAACTTGTAGATCATGTTCATACCTTTAATTTGAGTACTAGAAATCCTTGATAGGATTTATATAACTCAAGTTATGGATCAGAAAAGTTACAGGTCATCAAATGAATGAGAATTTTATCTGTGAAAGTCAACTGACTTCCATGCCACTTTTGACCTAAAAGGAAGTTTCACATGAACTTCTGACAAACATGAAAATTGTTCCTCATGATCTTAGCTTTCCGGAAAGTCCTAGAAGTCCTCTTTCTGATTTGTAGAACTCAAGTTATGAGCTTGGCAAGGCAGTGGTATTTTGGGAAAACGAGATTATAGGTCATTTTGCATTATAGGTCAATTTCACTATCTTGCATACCTCAAATGGAGATTTGTCCAACTTGAAAGTTGTTCAAAATGGTGTTTTTAGTTAAACCAAGTATCAAGAATCCACTGATGTGGGTTAGAATGAAGAATTGGTATTTGAATTTTCATGAATGAACTTTTAAAAGGCATTTTAAAACACATTAAAATGAGGAAAATCCAAAATAGTTCACAATGGTTCAAAAAATGGCAAATTGGTACATATTTTGATTGCAAATGACATTATAAACACAATGGCATTGTTAGAATTTCAATTTGAGTCATATTTAATGGTCATTTTATGGATTGCTTCAAGAGGAGGTTACATACCAAAATCATACCATTAAGCTCCAAACCAATTTTCACGAGTCAAATTCCAAACCTTACCTTGGGATCCAAGCCAAAGGAGTACTTAAGTTATCTACTCCAAACCAAAAAGTGGAATCCACACAATTTCATTTTTCATTTTCAAGAATTCTCTCACTCTCTCAATTCTCTCAATTTCTTCATTCTCCAAACCCTCACCCATAGCTCTTCATCATCGGATCCATTGATTTTTCATTGAAATCAATGGAATCTTGAGCATAAACCTCTACTCATCATCATCATCGGATCAAGTTTCGTAATCAATTTTCGTGCAAATTGAAGTTGGATATTGGAGCGTAAGTTGGAAGCACTTATTCGGAGCAATTCGGATTCGAAGTTTTCGATCTTCATCTTCTTGCAAGAATTATTGTGGATCTTGAAGTTTTTCGTCTAATCTTGTTCGGATCTTCGCAAATTCACTTGATCAACGATTACCAGATCAAATCTACGATCCGTAGGTTGATTTTCCGATTTAATTTAACCATTTGATTGTTGTTTTAATTTCTTTGGCATAAAAAGTCTGTTTTGTGTGCTGTTTGATTTTAATTCATAAAAAATAGCAAAAATGCTTAGAAAAATATGAGAAAATTCTTGGATGATCTTTATTATGTCTATAATTTTTTTGTGCAATTGGATTTTAGTTTCGTTTAATTGTTAATTTAATTTCATTTTTCTCCTTTAGTTGGATAATGAAATGCCAAAAACTGTATAGTTTCTTGCCGATTTTTGTTCTGGAGTTTGGTGTAGAATTAAGACTTGACATTTTGTTGGCTGGTAGTAGACACTTTGATATAGTTGCAGAAACTTTATTGAAATTTTTAGACAAATCTAAGTTCAGTTTTGAATTAGGTTTTTAGAGCCTTCCCCATCTGGACGTTCCCTTGACACTCTGTAGGTTTGCCGTTAGAAAGTGACCATAGAATTTGATTTAGGCTCTGTATTTTTTACCATAGGTCCCCAATATCTTTAGGACCTCCCAGAAAAATTTATAGAATTTTAGAACTTGATTTAGTATTTTAGTTATATTTAATACTTAGGCTATTTTTAGGGTGCTTCTAACATAGTACTTACCCTAATTGAATTTCAATGGTAACCATGAGTTCATAATAAATTTCCCATTCCTTTTGGATAGTGTAATAGACATGTGTAGGCTTCTGTAGAATTAATTTTAAGAATTCATTAGGTGTTTTAATCCCTTTTTAGTAGCTTTCTTGTAGCTTAAGCAATTAGGATTTAGGAAGATCTTTAGAGTTGATCCTTCTTTCTTCAATAAACATGGATTGCCTTGATTGCTTTCCATTCTCATCCAATGATTCAAGGTTCCTATATTGGAAGCCTAGTCCCTCCTTTGGTAGGATTTTGGCTCCCACACAAGGTAAAACCTTTGAGGGTGCCTATCTCAGATGACTGGTTGAGTGTCCTGATGAATTCCCTTGGTTTTCATCAGGCTTCCCACCATTATGCCATGCTCTTTGTGTTGAATATCTTCTTTCTTGGTGGAGAATATTGAAGATTGAAGATTGAAGATGAAGTTTTCTCATGAAGCTAGCTTGGGCATGAAGATGGATTGCAGAGTGTCAGAAGACTGCTGCTGCTGGATTGCTTTGTTGTTGGGCTGTTCTGCTTTGTTTTGCTATTTATCTATGCTTGTGTGGTTGTTTGGTGTGTTGCATTAGATTAGGCTTCCATGTAGTTAATCATAGGCCTAAGTGCATCCTAAAGGTTGAGTTTGTCTCCCTTTGCTTGTATTGCATTAGAGGTTGAGTCTGTCTCCCTCTGTTTATCTGTTACTGTTTGGCTTTGCTTGTTGGTTTAAGGTTGAGTTTGCCTTCCTTGCCTGCGTTGTGTGTTTTCTGTTGCTTGTTTGCAGTTAAGGTTGAGATGAGCTTGTGGTGGTTTTTGCCCCACACATTTTTCCTCCCTGACTGGTTGTTGCACTGCATGCATTTTACTTACAGCACTTTACTTACAGTTATTTCTTTACAGCTTAGTTGCTTTGCTGTTGCTTTCTTTGCCATGATCCCTTAGGACTCTCACTTCCTTGTTCAAGGATAGTGATGATAGACATTAGGTCTCTAACCATGCATGATAACATTAGGTAGTTCCTTCCTAACCTCAATTGTAGGATCAACTTTGCATGACAACATTAGGTTTAATTCAGTTTCCCTGTAGAGTTTCTGTCTCTCTTCTCATCTTAAAACAATTCAAAAACACTTAATAAAAGACGACAAATTTTGTACGCTACGAGCCTTTAGCTACTTAAGGAATGGTGATTGAGCGGCCTCCTCTCAATTACCTAGAGTGTTTAGTGTACACTCTTTGGGTGATATGCGACGCATTCGCCCTTGAGTCACAAGTCTTTAGTGCAGCATGAGTTACAAACAGAAAAACTCAAAACACTTCTTCTGTAAAAGACTTCAAACAAACACTTCAAACCATTTTGTCCCTTGGGACCCTTAATCAGGAAAAACTCTTTTCATAAAAAAAGTGTTGTTAACTTTGAGTTCTACCGCAAACGGTAACGCATAAGTCTCCGTCGAGCGAGCTGCATACACCAACTGCTGGAACTATCTGTTAATCCTACTCGGATAAAAGCTTTTGAACCAACCCGAGTTCTTTGTTAGCCGAACTACGACCGCTCTGTTCTTTAAATCCAGATGAAAGTACGTAGGCACGAGACACGATGTCTTGGCCAGCAACCTTCCCCCCTTTTAGTCGTAGTTTCCCGAACTACGTTAACTCTGACTTTCCCATTGCACGAGGGAATACGTAGGCATAGAGCGGCGATGCTCTATCGAGTCTCTTTTCTTTTCTTTTGTCCCTAAGACCTTTAGCGTAGATAGTATACACCCTCTTTAGATAGAAAACAAGCGTGGATCTCATCGAGTACGACGGACGTGAGGGGTGCTAATACCTTCCCCTTGCGTAACCGACTCCAGAACCTAGGACTTGGTTGCGATGACCTCGTCTTTTCCCTTTTTCGTTAGGTTTACTCTGAGCATTTCCTTTCCCTCCTTTGGGATAAATATCGCACGGTGGCGACTCTTCTGTCATTTTCGGCGCCGATTTTCACAGTAGCGGCAGCTGGCAACTCTGCTGGGGAAAGCGATGGTTCCCTATGCGAGTCTCGCCTTGTTTTTCTTCCTGGCTGTCTGGGCTCCCCGCCAGCTGGCGACTCTGCTGGGGACTCCAACGGTTCCCTATGCGAGTCAATCCTAGCGCTTGTTTGTTTTCCGTTTGGGTGTTGTATATACGTGCTTTATCTTTGTTTACTTCCGCATTTTACTTTCCGTATATCATTATTGTTGTGCTGCGGGAAGGGGAGTTCTATTGAGAGATAAGCCAAACCCAGGCTTGAGCATACACATAGCTTTAGAAATGGAAAGTAGTGGTTGAATGTGCTTGTTTTGCTCGTACTAGTTCACCATGAAATTCGCGCTCGAACGAGATCTTCTTTGATGATTTTCTTTCTGGCCCTTTGGGCTCGAGGGGAAGTTGGATCTTAGGGTTGTCGACTTCGGGGACCGATCAATTGGGATTCATCTAAGTGAGGTCGCTTCAAGAGATGATGATGCCACACCTTCCTGGGTATCGTATCATCGTTTCTTGAAAGTCTGTGACGCTGATGAACACATAGGATGTCAAACCTTTGTCAGTGGATTAGGTCCATACCTGTGAGGGGAATTGGGTTTGTGCAGGAAACTTTGACCTTCCGACTACCCTGTTCTTTGCAATGTGAATCTTGGTTCTGAGATATGGGGGTTCTTATGTCAGTGATTCGTCAGTGTTATGTCCTTGTCAGAGCAGATTGATGGTTCTTCCCGATCTACAGCGCATCAATCTTGATCCCCTGTTTGCATATGCATTTGCATTCATTTGCATGACATTAACGTGTATTTGTGTTTCAGGTGCATTTCCCCTTCTGATTCTGGTGTTCTTGCTCCTGTTATTGACATGGAAACCCTGAAGAGAACAGTCGCCTACAAGCTTCCAGCTCCTGATGTCAGCGCTTTGCGGAGTTTGATTTCCTTTGCTGAGGGGAATGTGATGGAAGAGTTCAGACAAACTTATGGGAGATTATTGAGATATGTCTACAAGCCTTCGGTGTATGAGTTAGAAGGTCTTTATGCACTGCTGCAGTTATATGATCCACAGTTGAGGTGTTTCGTCTTCCCTGATTATGTCCTGGCACCTACTCTCGAAGAGTATTCTATGCTATTGGATTTTCCTATCCGTGATCAGATGCCTTTTGTTCATACTGATGTCGAGACTGATTTGACTGATTTAGCTGCCGTATTACAGTTGGATGCTTCTGAGCTCAAAGGTGGTTTGATTGAGTGGAACAAGGTTCCTGGTTTTCATCTGGATTTTTTGGTGAATAAAGCTCGACAGTTCGCCAAAGACGGTTGTTGGGTGGTATTTAGTGCTATTCTGGCTGTGTGCATCTATGGCATTGTGTTGTTCCCAAACCTTCCTGACTTTGTAGATATAGATGCTTTTCACATTCTGGCTTCAGGCAACCCAGTGCCTACTCTTATCGGGGATGTTTTTCATTCTATTCACTATAAGAATGAGAAACGAAGGGGAAAGAATGTAGGTTGTTGTGTTCCTTTGCTCTACAGATGGTTTGACAGTCATATGCCTACGAAGGGCCCATTTGTCACTTCCGCTGATACTCAGGAGTGGTCAGCTAGACTGATGGGGTTATCTGCAGAAAACATCACCTGGTTCGGCAGAGACATGCTTGGCACTAATATCATCTATAGTTGTGGTGGATTTCCTAATGTCCCGCTGGTCGGTAGGAAAGGCTGCATCAACTACAATCCTTCTTTGTTGGTTCGTCAGTTCGGCTATGCTTTCAGAGAGGCGCCTAAGGAGGAAGAGATACAGGAATCTCTGTATCTCACGGGGTTACTGGAAGGTGATGATCTGACTAGACTAGAGCGAGCCTGGAGTAACATCCGTAGGAAAGGCAAGATAGCTTTGGGGAAGAGTAACAACAGAGCTTTTGATCCTTATCTGACTTGGGTTCGTGAAAGAGCTGCTAGATTCCTGATGTCGTTTCTGTCAGTAGAGCCATTATAACCGCTTGTGATTGCAGAGCCTACTACAGTAGAGATTCAGAAGTACAAGCAGTTATGGGATGAAAAGGAAGAATTGCAGAAAGCTAATGAAGAGTTGGAAGCAGAGATAGTTCAACTCCGACATGAGTAGAACGAAGCAATCTATTCCTTGAAGAAGCAGGCTGAGATGGTGGACAGATTGGGTACACACCTGACTTAGCAGATCGACGCTCGAGAGCGGGTGAAGGTAGCCTTGAATGGTGTCAGCGGTGTGCTTGAGACAAAAAAGAAAGAGTTAGACAAAGCTTATTCTCGGATATCCAAATTTGAAGCTCAGTGGAATGCCACTCTCACTCGCAACAAAGAGCGCGAGGATGGTTTGAAGCTTCAAATTAGTCAGCTGAAGGCTCAGCTTGTAGCGAAAGACCAGAATATTGTAGAGGAGGCTTCTCTTAGATGACATAGTGACTGTGAGCTGCATGAGGCGCTTACCACTTTGGAGGATTTCAGGGATAGAGCTGATACCAAGAGATGCCGGCTTGACGCATGTTTTGGGAGAGGATCCTGTGTAGAGCATGCTAGAGGGTTGCAGACTACTATTAGCCAGCAGGAGTTGCTTATCTAGAGTTTTCTCACTCGACCTGACCATCCCGAGACACGGAAGATGATTGATGATTTCCGGGCTCGTTCCCCGTCTTGACTTTTTCCCGGTATCTTTATGCTTCGTGGCTTATGCTTGTATTGACCATCGCCAGGCTTGTTGGCCAAGGTCTTTCTTATCTTGTACTCATTTATGACATTTGTACTGTACCTGTTGGCTTATTGTTATATATGAGGAGTTTCAGTTTTGTGCTTGTCTATAGGGGTTTCCATTGTCACTGCCACTTCTCCGGAACTAGAACCGGAGGGGGAAATTTCCCTATTGCACATTTACACGTTAGCATATTGCATATCATTTTGCATAGCAGGTACCGAGAGCAATTATCTTATCTCATATATCGTTCAGCTTATTTCAGGATTGCTAGCTAGAGAATTCATCGTTACTCTATGAGAAGTAATCAGAAGAAAGCCATGGATCAGATGCAAGCTGAGATGTAGGAGATGCGGGAAAGGATGGCACAATTCATGCAGGTTATGGAGACTGTGGCCAAAGGCCAGGAACAACTTCAGACATTGGTGCAACCTTTGATTGTCATGTTGATGGTAAGGGAGTGTTGCACGACAGGGCTGCTACCAATCTTCCTCGGGTTGAGACCCCTAGAACTGATGATGTACCAGTGGTTGTTCCCAATGCTGGAGGGAACGACAGCGAGAATGCCTATGCTGGGTATGGTTTTGGAAATGTTGAAACCAACGGGGATATTGGTGGAGACAACGGAAATGCTGGATTTGAAAACACTGGTGCAGGTATTGGTGCGGGCCCGACAGGTTTTGGCAATGCTGGTAACGCTGGTTTTAGGATGGGGGCTTATAATGCTGGTCTAGGAACTGCTAACTATAGATTTGGCAATGCGGGGTATGGCCCCAGGTTTAACCAGAATGTCTATGGTCCCAATGCTTCCTACGCTGGGTACGACAATGGAAACGCCCGTTGGGGCGAAGATCGTCAAGATGACGCTTTCTCGATGCAGGGCATGGGTCTGGATGTGACTACTGAAACCGATCGAAGGGTTAAGCTGTTGGAAGAGCAGATGAAGAATCTGGCTAATCTGAATTCAATGGGGCTAGATATGGCCAACATGGGGCTAGTTCCTGATTTAAAGGTGCCGCTCAAATTCAAAGCTCCTACTTTTGACAAGTACAAAGGGGACACCTGTCCTAGGGTTCATGTGTGGTCTTACTACAGAAGAATGTCTGCGTATTCGAGTGATGGAAAGATGTTGATGCATTTTTTCCAAGATAGCTTGTTCGGGCTATCGCTAGAGTGGTATATGGGATTAGAGCCTACTCAGGTCAGTAGTTGGAAAGAGATGGCAAAAGCATTTATCAAGCATTATCAATACAAAAACGACCTTGCTCCCAACAGGGTCCAGCTTCAGAGTCTGTCCCAAAGGAATGGGGAGAGTTTTAAGGAATACGCCCAGAGGTGGTGTGAGCTCGCAGCTAGGGTACAACCGCCAATGGTGGAGCGCGAGCTGATGGGCCTGTTTGTGGCTACCTTCTCTGGAAAGTATTATGAGAAACTTCTCCATTGTATGGCCGGTAGTTTTTCTGATATGATACTCTTGGGAGAGTGTAATGAGAATGGTGTTAAGATCAGAAAGATTCAAGCGGGAGAGTCATTTTCGGTCGGAGGAGGGAAAAAGGCTTTTGGGAATAAAAAGCAAGGAGACACCAATTCGGTATCTAGCGCTCGATGGAAGAATAGAAGCCAGAATTATCGCCTACAGCAGGTTGCTAGTGTAACAATTCCCATACCTCAACAACAACAGCCGCAACAGCAACAGAGACAACAGAATGCTGCCCTGCAGAGGTACCAGAGTCGGAACGGGGAGGCGAGAAGGGTATTTGACACGCCTCCAGTACCGTATGCTCAGTTGCTTCAAACTTTATTGCAGTTAGGGCTTGTTGAGAAAAGGACATTAGCTCCGCCGAAGGGTGAGCTTTCTCGTAGTTATGATGCTAATGCACAGTGTGAATTCCACTTCGGGGCACCCGGGCACAGCACAGAGAATTGCCTTGCGTTCAAGCATAAAGTTCAGGATATGGTTGATAGTAAAGCTATAAAGTTTTTAGACGACTCGCCCAACACTGAGAAAAGTCCGATGCCAAATCATGGACCCGTAAAGGTTGGTGCTATCTTGGAAGATATCAGTCTGAATTTGATCATGAATGTCGACAAGTTGAAGACGATGTTGGGCTACGTAAAGAGTAAATTGCTGAGTGGGGGAGTTTTTCCTGGTTGTGATTTAGATTGTGGTGATTGTTTATCCCGTCCTGAGGGATGTGAGAGTCTACGAAAAGGTGTTCAGGGTTTGATTAATGAAGGAATTCTGCAGTTCGACCGTACGTCATTCAAAGAGGCCCAAGCAGTGGTTCAGGCTGGGGTAACTAAAGGTTGGGGCCAGGTTCTAGATATTCCTGTTAAGCAAGACAGATTCGGATTGGGATACCGTCCGTCGTCGTCACAGAGCGCGCCGCGATTCAAAGGACCAGTTGTGTTCACGCCAGGGGGAGTCAACTTCGAAAGGATCAATGATGTGTCTGATAGTGAGGATGGAGATAGTGACTGCGATATGGAATCGTGGATCAAGCCCAGCGTTCCAGGACAAAGCCTATGCAATTGGTCTATTCAGAACTTTATTCAAGTGACTACAAAACAGTAATGCCTTGTTTTTCTGATTATTGTACAACCCTATGTCCTGCCCGGGGCATAGTGGTTTTATTTCAGGGCATACTTGGTTATGTTTGTGCTTTGTTTTAATCATCAAATAAAGGCGTTTTTCTCATGCAAATTTTTTGATCCCTGTTTTTCTATTTTTATTTTTAACAATAAAATGGCAATGTGGTTTTGCGCTTTGTTTTGAAGCATTTAACCATTTTCCTCGCAGGGTCTATGCTTCAGATGACACCGATCAAGAACTTCCTATGACTCGCTTTGACTTTGAGCATCCGATATTTCAAGCCGAAGAAGAGATTGTTAAGGATAGTGACTTACCAGAAGAGCTGACTCGACTTATAAAACAGGAAGAGAGGATCATTTTGCCTCATCACGAGGAAATTGAAATCATTAACTAGGGTTCTAAAGAAGTTGCCAAGAATCTTCAGATAGGGGTTGTGCTGCAGAGCGAGATCAAGCAGAGACTGTTCGAGATGCTACGAGAGTATAGTGACATCTTTGCTTGGTCTTATGAAGATATGCCTAGGTTAGATACGGATATTGTGGTTCACCGTTTGCCATTACGTGAAGAATGTTCGCCGGTTAAATAAAAGCTCAGAAGAACAAGACCAAATATGGCCCTAAAAATTGAAGAGGAAGTGCAGAAACAGTGGGACGCCGGTTTCCTAGCTGTTACAACTTACCCTCTTTGGGTCGCCAATATAGTACCTGTACCAAAGAAAGACGGTAAAGTACGGATGTGTGTTGACTATCGAGATTTGAACAAGGCGAGCCCTAAGGACGGCTTTCCGCTTCCTCATATTGACGTATTGGTCGACAATACTGCTCAATTCTCGGTGTTTTCCTTCATGGACGGTTTTTCGGTCTACAATCAGATTAAGATGGTGCCGGAGGATATGGAGAAAATAACTTTCATTACCCCGTGGGGAACGTTATCCAACAAAGTGATGCCCTTTGGCTTGAAGAACGTTGGGGCAATGTATCAAAGTGCTATGACGACACTCTTTCATGACATGATGCATAAAGAGATTGAGGTCTATGTTGACGATATGATTGCCAAATCCCAGATGGAGGAGGAGTATCTAGTGAATCTTCTGAAGTTGTTTGAGAGGCTTAGGAAATTCTGGTTGAGGTTGAATCCTAACAAGTGCACCTTTGGGGTTAGATTTGGAAAGCTATTGGGGTTCATTGTAAGCAAAAAAGGAATCGAGGTTGATCCTGCAAAAATAAAAGCTATACAAGAAATGCCAGTGCCTAGAATAGAGAAAGAGGTTCGTGGATTTTTGGGGGAGATTGAACTACATTGCTCGGTTCATCTCGCACCACATAGCCACCTGCGAACCAATGTTTAAATTGTTGAAAAACGATCAGGCGGTTATCTGGAACGAAAATTGTCAAAAAAGCATTTGAAAGAATAAAAGAGTATTTGCAGGAACCTCCGATATTGATACCCCTAGTAGCCGGGAGACCACTAATCATGTACTTGATGGTTCTTGAGAACAGCATGGGTTGTGTTCTCGGTCAACATGACGAGACCGGACGAAAAGAGCATGCGATTTACTACTTGAGTAACAAGTTCACAGATTGTGTTGTGCACTTGTCTGAGCTGCCAAACGTCTGAAACAATACATGCTAAACCATACAACCATGCTGATTTCGAAGATGGATCCGATCAAGTATGTCTTCGAAAAGCAAGCGCTTTCAGGAAAGATTGCTCGATGGAAGATGGTACTAACAGAGTACGACATCCAGTATGTTTCGCAAAAGGCTATCAAAGGTAGTGTCCTGTCAGAGTACCTGGCCGAGCAGCCAATCAAAAACTATCAGCCAATGACATTTGAATTTCCTGACGAGGATATTATGTATTTGAAGATGAAAGACTGTGAGGAGCTGCTGCATGATGAAGGTCCTGAGCTTGGTTCCGAATGGCAGTTAATATTTGATGGAGTTGTTAATTCATACGGAAGTGGAATTGGGGCAATTATTACGACTCCCCATGGGTCTCATATCCCATTCACTGCTCGGTTGACATTTCCAGTTACCAATAATGAGGCTGAATAGGAAGCGTGTATCATGGGTCTCGAAGAAGCTATTGAGTTGAGAATCAAAAATCTTGATGTGTATGGAGACTCCACGCTAGTCGTGAACCAGATCAAGGGAGAATGTGAAACTCGTCAGCCGAATCTGATGCCCTACATGAACTATGCTAGGAGGCTGTTACCTTTCTTTGACAAGGTAGAGTTTCACCATGTGCCGCGAGCCGAGAATCAGATGGCAGACGATCTTGCGACATTGTCTTCAATGTACAAAGTTAACTTTTAGAATGAAGCTCCTAGGATAGTTATCTCTCGCCTTGATAGGCTAGCTTTCATATTCAACATTGAAGAAGCTTCCGATGGCAAGCCATGGTATTTTGATATCCAGAATTTCCTAAAGAACCAGGAATATCCGACTGGGGCATCCAGCCAGGATAAGAAGACTCTCAGGAGATTGGCTGGCAACTTCTACTTGAATCCAGATGGTTTTCTATACAGGAGAAACCATGATGTGGTGTTATTGCGATGTGTAGACGAGAAAGAAGCTAACCTGCTGATGGAAGAAGTCCATGAAGGTACCTTCGGTACGCATGCCGGCGAACATGCCATGACTCAAAAGATATTGCGAGCAGGGTATTACTGGCTGACAATGATAAAAGATTGTTTCAGGTATGCAAAGAGATGCCATAAATGCCAGATTTATGCGGATAAGGTTCATGTGCCGCCGAGCTCGTTGAATGTCATGTCATCCCCTTGGCCGTTCTCCATGTGGGGCATTGATATGATCGGGAAGATTGAGGCCACGACATCCAACGGACATTGTTTCATTCTGGTAGCCATCAATTACTTCACCAAATGGGTAGAAGCAGCTCCCTATGCCAAGGTGACGAAGCAGGTCGTAGCCCGGTTTATCAAGAAGGACATCATCTGTCGCTATGGAATTCCTGAGTGAATCATTACTGGCAATGGTTCGAATCTGAACAATAAGATGATGAAGCAACTGTGCCAGAGTTTCAAAATTGAGCATCACAATTCATCTCCTTATCGGCCAAAGATGAATGGCGTTGTCGAAGCGGCCAATAAGAACATCAAGAAGATAGTACAGAAGATGGTTGTAACATACAAGGACTGGCACGAGATGTTGCCTTTTGCTTTGCACGGTTATCGTACGACGGTACGCGCATCAACCGGGGAAACTCCTTTCTCCTTAGTGTATGCTATGGAAGCCGTCCTACCATTAGAGGTGGAGATTCCTTCTTTTGAGAGTTTTGCTCGATCTTAAACTTGATGAGGCAGAATGGGTGAGAAATAGACTGAATCAGCTCAGCTTGATGGATGAGAAGAGACTTGCATCCATTGCATATGGTCGGTTGTATCAGAGCCGGATGAAGAAAGCTTTTGACAAGAAGGTGCAACCTCGAAGCTTTCAGACGGGCGATCTTGTGTTGAAAAAGATTCTCCCACCATAATCAGATCACAGGGGCAAATGGACTCCCAACTATGAAGGTCCATATGTTGTTCGAAAGGTCTTCTCTAGAGGAGCCTTATTGTTATCCACCATGGATGGCGAGGATTTTACATCCCCTGTGAACTCGGATGCAGTTAAAAAATACTTTGATTAAAGAGACCCGCTGGACAGAAAAAGAAAGTCCAGGCAAAAATTAGGGATAAAATTGAAAAGATGTACACCTGCGAAGTTGAAAACATGAAAAGGCGACTTTGGCAAAAAGGGTATCCCGGTGAATTGAAAACCCAAAAGGGCGATTCAGGCAAAAGTTAGGGATTGAAAAGCAAATGACTGCGGTCCGAGTTTGATACTGCATTGCATAGTGGTTTGGGAGCAACTGAGGGTTGTTTATCCAAGTCAATCTCTTTCGAGGATGGAGTATCGGGAAAGCATCGAAGTCAGGCGAGTCATAGGAGAATCAGCTCATGGTGTTTCTCTGTACCACGTTGCCGACATTTATACAAATTTCTCTTTGTACCTCTGTACATATCTGTCTGTGTAATTTCCTCTTTTCAGGAGTTGCATCTATTGTATAAACTTTGTCTATTTACCGACCATTGTCAATACACGTACTTGATGTTTGTTCTTGTTTTAACTTTTGTTGTTTTGTTTGTGGAAAATGCCGATGTTTTTGATAAACTTGCACGTGTATAAACTTGCATAGCCTTGGCCAATAATTGTTAAAACGCTGAATTAACTGAATAATTGTCACGAATAATGACCGAGATAGTTCCTTTCGTATAGGTTGTCTTGTTTCATTCGTGTTTTGCAGGATCGTTACCTTTGAAGCATATAACTAAGGGATCACGTTTCTCCAGCCAGAGCTTCTTAGAGAAAGAGCAGATTTGAGACTTATTCCTCCCCATCAGAGTGGGATACAGGCTAGCAGGGGGTCGGGCAGGCATGCGTATGCCCAGCAGTTGATCGTGTGCATTCTTTCATCCCCACAGAGTCCAGGTATTTGGTCTTTTGTGTTCCCCAGTGAAGCCGCCAAGTATAGGTTGGTACCGATTTCTTCACTAACTAATCTACAGCAGAGATAGATTATTCCCCAGCTGAGTATCCCTAGGCGGAGTTGTCTATCCTTTCAACAGGTGATTCATCCTCAGTAGGACTGTAATCCCCCCAGATGAGACGGGATTTCTTGTAAAAAACTGTTCTTCTTCAGTACATAAGTTGTTCAAGGCTCAGTTGTTTCCTCAACAAAAGTCCAATCATTGTTGGTGCGCACAGGCTATCCCCAGCCGAGTTGTTTCTTCCCCCCAGCGGAAGTTGGTTTCGGTCCTTCAATATTTATTTTGCTGGAACATCCTTTCTCACTCTTGCATTTGCATCGTGCATAGCATTTACCCAAACGCGTAGCATTTCCATTCTGGATGGAGCATTACGCCATTTTCAAACATGTGCATTTTGAAACATAAGCTAGATTGGTTGCCTTGTGTTTTCAAGTGTTTTCCCTGTAGGTGATTATTATCCTCGTTCAGGAAGGTTGCAGACATTCAGTTTGGCATGAGATATGTGATGATTGATGTTCGTCCTATCATATGTTCCCTCTCCAGAATTGATTGATTGAGTTTCTCTTCCCCAGTGAAGTTTTCCTCACAATTGTTGTCACGTCGGTGTTAAAGACTTCATGAATTGGAGCATTGGAGTTGATACCCGGTAGTTGACATCGGAGTTTTTCCGTAAGAATTGTTTGTTCAAGACTTCAGATACTAGATTCACGCTTTTATTAAGTGCAATGCCTGTTTCTCAGGGTGCTTGGCGTATGCTTTCGGCTGAGCAGTGCCTAGTTCTTTGGAAAGGGAAGACCAATTTCTGTCTATTGGTGATCCACGCTTTTATTTAATGCAGTGCCTGTTTCTCAGGGTGCTTGGTGTATGCTTTCGGCTGAGCAGTGCCTAGTTCTTTGGAAAGGGAAGACCAATTTCTATTTATTGGTGATTCGCGCTTTTATTTAGTGCAGTGCCTGTTTCTCAGGGTGCTTGGTGTATGCTTTCGGATGAGCAGTGCCTAGTTCTTTGGAAAGGGAAGACCAATTTCTATCTATTGGTGATCTGTGCTTTTATTAAGTGCAGTGCCTGTTTCTAAGGGTGCTTGGTGTATGCTTTTGGCTGAGCAGTGCCTAGTTCTTTGGAAAGGGAAGACCAATTTCTGTCTATTGGTGATCCGCGCTTTTATTTAGTGCAATGCCTGTTTCTCAGGGTGCTCGGTGTATGCTTTCGGATGAGCAGTGCCTAGTTCTTTGGAAAGGGAGGATCAATTTTTGTCTATTGGTGATCCGCGCTTTTATTTAGTGCAGTGTGTCGCTTCCGCGAAAATAAGGTGCCGGCAAAACAGAAGAGTCGCCACCTTTAGTTATTTATCCCTCCGAACGGGAAAGGAAACGATCGGAAAAACCTGACGAAAGGGTATAAGACAAGGTCATCGCAACCATTGTCTGGGTTCGGGAGTCGGTTACGCAAGGGAAAGGTATTAGCACCCCTCACGTCCATCGTACTCGATGGGATCCACGCTTGTTTTGTTTGTCTGATTGGTTGGTTTTATCTATCTACCTATCAAGGCTGGTATAAAAATAAAAGAAAATGACTCGGCAAAGCGTCGTGCTTTATGCCCACGTATTCTCATCAGAGAATGAGAAATCAGAGTCAACGTAGTTCGGCTAACTACGGGTTACAGGGAAGGTGGCTCGCCAATACATCAGTATTGTGCCTACGTACTCTCAACAGGTATGAGAGATCAGAGCTTACGTAGTTCGGGATAAGACGGATTACGGGAATTCAGATTCATCTGTTTTATCAAGTAGGGTTAACAAAAAGTTCCAACAGTTTGGCGTACGCAGCTCGACCCTTAGAGACTTAGGCGTTACCGTTTGCGGTAGAACTGGGAGTTAACGACACTCTTTTCTTCAGAAAAGCTTCCTTTGACTTATGGGCCCATGGGGCAAAAGGTTTGAAGTTTGTTTCTGTCTTTTACGGACGAACTATTTTTTAGTTGTCTATAGTTTGTACAGCACTAGAGACTATGACCTGGGAACGAATGCGTCGCATATCGTCCAAAGGATGATACTAAAAATTCTAGGCGATTGAGAGGAGGCCGCTCAACTATCATTACCCAAGTAGCTTAAGGCTCGTAACGCGCTTATACTAACTTGCCTTTATTACGTTTTTTACTGTTGTTTGAGATGAGAAGAGAGAGGGACAACTACGGGGAGACTATCAAGTCCTACTGTTGTCATGCCAAGGATTCATCCTATGGTTGAAGTTTGAAACGGGGATCTCCTAGAAGTTGTCATGCATAGGTTTCAAACTAAAGTTCTAATCTTCACTTCCTTATCAAAGGAAGTGAGATTCCTAGGGGATCATGTCAATGATAAACAGAAACAGATAAAGCATCAGCTTAAACAGTAAACAGTAAACGATTGTAAAATGCATGCAATGCAAGTGAGGGAGGAAATGTGTGTGGGGCATCAGCCTCCACAAGCTCATCTCAACCTCAAGCCAGATATGAATAACTGCAATGATACAGAAGAAATAAAATACAATGCCATCAAGCAAAACACAAACCACATAGGCAAGGGAGCAGGGCTCTACCGAATACCCGCAAGCAAAGCCATACAGTAACAATACAAGCATAGGGAGAAACTCAACCTCTAGTGCAATAATGCTCCTAGCTTAAAACAATCTAAATATGAACTTATTCTAATGCATCAAGCAAATCAAACAAGTCACATTAATATAGTTGCACAGAAAGCAAACAGACAGGAAAGAAAGCAGATCAACAACTTCTACAACTTCACAGCAAAGCAATCCTCTGACAGCAGCACAGTCCTCAGTCTGTAACTGGTCCTCAAGCCTCTCATCTTCAATAGCAAGTGTCAACTTGCTTCTTCAAGCTTTCAATACCTCAATCACAAGTATCAACTTGTTCTCCATCTTCTTCAAGCTTCAGCTCTTTCTGCATTCTCAATTTGATCTTCTTCACAAGTGTCAACTTGTTCTTCTTGATCTTCAAGCTTCAGCTCCACAGGCAGTCTTCAAACACAGGAAAGTGGCAACCTCTAGCATCTTCAATCTTCTAGCAATCTTCAATCTTCAAGGAAGGAAGTCCATCCTCTAGCAAGGGAGAAAGATTCATCTAACAAGAGCAAGGTGTGGATAGGGAAAGCAAAGTGAAGACCAAAGGTCACCTCTAAGCACTCCACCATCAAGGAAAGGAACCCTCAAAGGTTCTACCAATTTGTGAGGAGCCACTCATCCTACCAAAGGAGGGATGAGGCCTTCACAATGGGACCTTACATCATAGGGAGGAATGGAAGTGATCAAAACCTTCCATGTTTCATGAAGGAAGAAAATCTATTCTAAGAGATCTCCCTAAAACCCTAATCTTTAACCCTAAGAAAACTACACCAAAGGGAGAGAAATCTTCAAGTCCAAGCTCCACCATGCATTCCTCAGCAGCCCACACAAGTCTTCATCATCATCCAAGAGCAAGAGAAGCAACACCCTAGTCTAAGGGAACTAATGAAATCATTCTAATTGAATTAGGAAGTTAGGATCACCTAAAACCTAGTACTAAAGTTACTCCTAACTAAAATACTAAAACCAATTGTAAAATCCTACAAAAATAACTATGGGAACCTAAGTCAATCATGACTCTATCATGTTAATTCCAAAGATCAAATCATCCAATAAGTCCTAGAATTAGATTCTAAACTATGAGGTACTAAGGTTAAACCCTAAAACTAGAGCACCTAAAGTTTCAATCTAAGAACCTCATCTAATTTCATCACAATAATGTGAGAAAAATACTATGGGAGCATACATGTCTAAGCTAGCTACACACACAAAAAATCAGCTCAAAAATCATCACCAAGTGATCACACAAAAATTCACAAGACAAGGTATCAACCATAATGAAATTAATATCAATTAAAATACAAAAAATTACATAAAATTAAAAAATGCATGAATTCCTAAACTATTAATTTCTTAAAATTCTAGACTCATTCAAGAGTCAGGGGAAACAATCCTGAATCAAATTGAGTTATTTTCCTATTTATTATGAATTATTTTCTAAGCTATATGAAATGATGAAAAATAAGAAAAAACAAAAGAAAATAACAAAACCTGCGTGCTGAATAGCAAATATTAACAGTTCATTTCACAGACTGGGCCAAAACGGGGGTGTGAATATCACTCAGACTACTAGGCCCAAACCAACCAATTAATGAAACGGTGCGTTTCATCTCAAAGTCTCTCTTCAGAGTTTGTAATCAAATCGTGGCCTTCCATTCCTTGCCTGAGTCAAAGGTCAAACCTTCATCTGATGGCTCATGTGCATCGTCCCCAATTTGAACTCAGATGGAGGGAATTCTCCAAACGGTGGCCTGAGTTGCAGCGCCACCGTCTTCTCCGGTGAAGTGGTGCCCACAGGTCATCAAAAACAACAAATCAAATCATCATCTCACTCAATTTTTCCTCCTGAACACGAATCCAATCGCCAAATTCTCCAATTCTTGCTCTAACTTAAAACACAATCATGCTTTCAGAAATACACCAAATCTTGATCATCACAATTCTCAAAAATAATGATCCTAATGCAATCTACACTTCTCACTGATCAATTTCCACTATCCAAACATGATTATTCCTTCAAGAATCTTGAGATATCAGCCTCAACAGAAAATGATCCATGACCTAAAGTGTCTCTATTCCTCAAATTCTTGTACCAAAATCCATCTATGTCATACCATGAACCTAACCACCTAAAGATTTCTAGCTATCTCCCTATAGATTAAGCATAATTTGGATTTGTACAAACCTGGTTTCAGATGAAGAACAGGTGCAATCCTTGCTCGATTCTTCCACCAAAATGATCCAGATTCACTCCAAATCTTCCTCTAAAGCTAATGCACACCTCAATTTGCTCTGATTCTTCCTCAATCCAAGAACATGATCTTGAGTTGCAGCTCTGCAAAATCCAATGCTCTCTCTGCTACCAGCTTCAAATGCTTCCAAAAAAACTGGCTGAATACACTCCAAACCTTATATAGAACTCAATGGAAATGTCTAGAAAGTTTTGTAAGCTTCCAAATGAGATTTTGCAATTTCAATTTCTATTCAAAATGTCATCCACACCAGTCATGATTCTAGCTCTGTTTGGGCATGAAAAACCTTGGAATCTTCATCTCATGAGATATTGAATTGGTTGGTTATGCTCATTTCCTTGTTTGCAATCCAATGTTTCATGTTGGTTATGTTGCTTCATCATGAAGAAATGAAATGAAATGGCATGAATTTGACCTCAAGACAAAATTCTAACATTGCCAAAGTTTCTAAAATGATTTTCCCATTCAAAATAACCTATAATTTTTCCTTGTTTGGACACAAAATGATTTATTTCAATTTTTGGTCATTAAGTGCCTTTAATCTTTCCTTTTTCACAATCCCTTGAACCAAGTCCTTCCTTGAGCCATTTCAATATCTCATTGATACATGGTCAAGGTTAAAACCCTATTTTGAGCAACTTTCAAGTTGAACAAAACTTCATTTGAGGTGTCTAAGTTGGTGAAAATGACCTATAATCATAAATGACCTATAATCATAACTTCCCAAAATACCATTGACTTGTCAAAGCCATAACTTGAGTTCTACAAATCCTACTAAGGACTTCTAGTACTCTATGGAAATCTAAGAGAATAAGGAACAACATTCATGTTGACCAAAAGTTCATAGGAATCATACTTCTTGGGCAAAGGTTTCATGCAAGTTGGGTAACTTTCAAGCTCCAAATTCACATACCTCAGATGACTTGTAACTTGTCAAAGCCATAACTTGAGTTCTACCAATCCTATCAAGGACTTCTAGAACTCAAATTAAAGCTAAGACCATGCTCTACAACAATCATGTTAGGGTCAAGATGAGATGACAATCACATCTTGAGCTAAATTTCCTTGAAGATAGGGGTCAAACTAGAGGATTTTACACTGTCAAGCCTTAGAAACCCTAGCTTGAAATTTCTCAAACTCTTCAATCATGATGAGTTAACCTTGGAATCATCCTTATAACATCTCAATGTGTCAATCCATGATCACATGGCTCTTATATTAGGTCTTAACCTTCTTCAAATCATCAGTTGACTTAGGGTTGACCTAGTCAAACCCTAATTGCACCACTCATGGCTGAGTCTTCTTAATCTTGCACAATGACTTGTCTAGGCCTCAAAGTGATCTTCACCACTTCTTATGAGCTCTCTCAAGACCTTAAGTCTAACTTCATGTCTTCAGAATCATCTGATGACTTCCCACAACTCTCAAGTTAGGAGACACACACTATTGGTTTCAACCACCCTCTATGAGGCTCTTTTAACTTCTCTGACAAGGATATCACCCTTGAACACTTGAATAACTTTCTCTAGCTAGCTTCAAAGCCTTGCATAGCTCTTGATTGGTAATCATACCTCTTGATCTCCTGCATACATGTCAATGAAATGCAAATGATAATGCTAATGTGAATGAAATGAAACACAAGCTAGGTAAAGAAATGTTGGTCAAATTTTGGGGTGCAACAGCTACCCCTATTCAAATGGCTTGGACCTGACTGGGTTAGAAGCGAACGACTCTCAAAAAATCAAGGTAAAAGACGGTTGAATACCAATAAACCCGGAAATTTTCCAACTGCACAAGTACACGGTACTCTGATGGGGACAAATCTTCGGAAACTGAAATAATAGCTGCACGACAACTAGCTGGAGAAATACTGATCTGAATCTCCTTCAGGATGATTCTCTGATTTTTCTAATATCATTGCATGCTCAAATCCTTGAGGGATCACTGGTTACACGGTAACAGGTGATTTGCCAACCACGCACAGGTAAATGATACTCTGATTGGTAGGAACATCTTCAAAACTGAACATGATAGTTGCGCGGCAACTTGCTGGGGAATTGGTCACATGGTAACCGGTGAATGGTTTAATCTCAAATCTCCGTCAGGATGATCATCTGATTTTGCTGTAGATCTTCGTCCTCAAGTCATCAAGGGGTCACTGGTCATTCGGTAACCGGTGATACATAGTTGGTATTGCCATCAGGTATTCTGCGGCATCGCGGCAGAAGGATTACTCGGTACTCATCAGGTCGTTTAGGAATTTTTAACAATCAAGTTAATTATGCCGTCGGGCATTCAAAGAACATCTCGGGCGTCAGCCGGACTTCGTCAATAAGTCGGGAATAGACTTCTCGGTCAATCATGAACCAATAGGGATATCTAAGCTTCCGCCATCAGGCACTCTGCATCAGCTGAGGGAACTGCGTCGACTTCACAGTTGGACTTCGTCAGTAAGTCTTAAAATAGAACCCTTAATCATCACGGACCAATAAGGACATACATTCTTTTGCCGTCAGGCACTCTGCGTCAGCTAGGAGAACTGCTTTGACCTCACAGTCAGACTTCATCAGTAAGTCAGGGGTTTCGGCACCGCTGCCGGACTTAGATCATCAAGTCTTCAAGGAAATTTCAACTTCTCTTTTTTTAAAACATGCTGGGGATGACACATCTCCGCTGGGGAATTCTGGAGAACTATCAAGTAACCCTGCTTCAGGGATCCAGAAATCATTCTGGGTGAATCAACTCTGTGGAGGACTTCAAGAATCATCTTGGACAAATAACTCCGCCGGGGATTTCAGGAATCATCCTGAGCAACCACTCTGCCGGGAACTCTAAGCATCAACTTGAGCAACCCTTTCTGGCGACTTCACTGGGGATTTTAAGAATCACCTTAAACAACCAACTTCGCTGGGGAATTCAAGAATCATCTTGAGCAAACCATTCTGCGGGGGAACACCTGCAAAACAAGAACAGTAACGACCTAGCTCATGTATGCATATGTTTGACAATGGTGCAATGCTCCACATGGTGGAAATGCTACACGTTTAGGGTAAATGCTATGCAATCATGCAAAATGCTATGACCCCATCGGCAAAATAAATGCTGAAGGGAGAATCCTCTTGTCAAGGAGAAAGAACCACTCTGGTGAAGGAAGGACTCATCCTGCCAAGGAGAAGGAATCACACCAATCTCAATTGGAGTCCACCTGGGGAAATGATCTTCAGTCGACTGGTGCAGGGGAACAAAGTTCTACAAGAACCTGAACCCGCTCAACTAGGTATTCAAACCACAAACTGTCGAGGAAACGATATCAATCGCAAAAATAAACTGCACGACATTCGTGACCAAAACTTTCCTGGAGATAACGACTCCGGTGGGGAAATACAGCATCAGCTATTCGACACTCTACTGGGGAGCACCAATCATGGCCTGAACGGCTTCCAAGGACTCGGCTCTCTTGGGGAACTCCCAGCTCGGCTATGGTAGAGGGAATCATCCTGCTTACTGGGGGAGAGTACAACCCTGTGGGGAATCTCAATTCCGCTGGAGACTTCAGTCTGGAACTATCGAGTGTTGTATACTTGCGGATAGTCTTTCATGAGAAAACTGCACACTGACCCAGTGCTGGGGAAATAAACACACACTTCAGTGTATGACTCAGCTGGGGAGATGACGTTCCTTCAGGGTACATCTGATTGGGGAGAGAATCTTCTCTGCTTGGGGGATACATATCAATGCTCTTGGTCCTATGATCAAACTCCATGGGGAGATGCTGCTGACCTTGCTGGGGTAGAAGGAATCTTCCTGCTTGGGGACACATACGACGTACTGCTTGGAATAGGCTATACCTGCAACAACACAAACAAACAGACAAGATACCCTTCTCAAAGGGACCTATCGAGGTTATCATCTTGTGACAATGTTCAAGTAATTCATTGTTTCAACAATCAGTGGCCTAGGCCAGTAAGTTTTTGTATGCGCATTTTATCAAAAACATCGGCGTTCTTTTTTTGCAAACAAAACAGATATATGCTAAACAAACAAACAGAATTGCTGAATAGTATCTTTTATTGATGACGAACCCATGAATGGGTGAAAATGTTTAACAACAGATGCAAGCTCCTGGAATGAGGAAGCTGCACAAATATAAAAACATAAATATACATCAGTATATATACAAATGTCGGCAATACGGCATAGACGAACACCATGAGTTGATCCCTCTATGAGCCACTCGACTTCGATACTTCTCCGACGCTTCAGCTTCAGAAGAGATTGATTCAGATAAATGGCCCTCAGGTCTTCCAAACCACTGAACAATGAAAGTCCACACGCGGAACACAGTCATTTGCTTTTTCAAATCCCTAACTTTTGCCTGAATCGCCCTTCCGGGTTTTCGATTCACCGGGATACCCTTTTTTGCCAAAGTCGCCCTTCTGGGTTTTCGACTTTGCGGGTGTACATTCTTTTCTTTTATATCCCTAATTTTTGCCCGAACCTTTTTCCTTTTTTATGGTTCGCCGGGATGCCCCATTTTTGCCTGGATATTCTTTTTCTTTCCAGCGGGTCATTCTTTAAGCAAAGTATTTTTTAACTGCGTCCGCGTTCACCGGGGATGCAAAATCTTCACCATCCATCATGGATAACAACAAGGCTCCTCCCGAGAAGACCTTGCTGATGATATACGGACCTTCGTAATTAGGATTCCACTTGCCCCGGTGATCGAAGTGTGGAGGAAGAATCTTCTTCAGGACGAGATCACCCGTCTGAAAGCTTCTAGGACGCACCTTCTTATCATAAGCTTTCTTCATTCGACTCTGGTACAGACAACCGTATGCAATCGATGCTAACCTCTTCTCGTCCATCAGGCTGAGGTGGTTCAGTCGGTTCTTAATCCATTCTGCCAAAACTCGTAAAGAAGGAATCTCAACTTCTAACGGTAGGACCGCTTCCATACCGTACACCAGTGAGAAAGGAGTTGCCCCGGTTGATGTACGTACCGTTGTACGATAACCGTGCAGTGCAAATGGAAACATCTCGTGCCAATCCTTATAGGTCACAACCATCTTCTGTACAATCTTCTTGATGTTCTTGTTGGCCGCTTCAACGGCGCCATTCATCTTCAGCCGGTAAGGAGATGAGTTGTGGTGTTCAATCTTGAAACTCTGGCACAGCTCCTTCATCATCTTGTTATTCAGATTCGAACCATTATCAGTAATGATCCGTTCGGGAATTCCGTAACGACAGATGATGTCCCTCTTTATGAATTTAGCCACCACCTGCTTGGTGACGTTAGCGTATGAGGCTGCCTCCACCCACTTGGTGAAGTAGTCAATGGCTACTAGAATGAAGCGATGACCGTTAGATGCAGTGGGCTCGATCTTGCCTATCATGTCGATGCCCCACATGGAGAACGACCACGGGGAGGACATGACATTCAACGGGAACAGCGGCACATGAATCTTATCAGCATAAATCTGGCATTTATGACATCTCTTCGCGAATTTAAAGCAATCTGATTTCATCGTCAGCCAGTAATACCCTGCTCTCAGGATCTTTCTTGTCATAGCATGCCCGCCGGCATGCGTACCAAATGTGCCTTCATGGACTTCTTCCATGAGCATACTCGCCTCTTTCTCATCTACACATCTGAGTAGCACGAGATCGTGGTTTCTTTTATATAAAACTCCATCAGGATTGAGATAGAAATTTCTGGACAGCCTCCTCAGAGTCTTCTTATCCTGGGTTGACGCTCCCGCGGGATACTCCTTAGTCATAAGGAAAGTCTGGATATCATGGAACCATGGTTTGCCATCGGAGGCTTCCTCGATTGCGAAAACGAACGCAGGTCTATCAAGACGAGAAAGGACAATTCTCGGAGCTTCATTCCAAAAATTGACTTTATACATCGAAGCCAACGTGGCTAAGGCATCAGCCATCTGATTCTCAGCTCTGGGCACGCGATGGAGTTCCACTCGATCAAAGAACGGAAGCTTCCTTCTGGCATAATTCATGTACGACACCAGATTCGATTGATGAGTCTCCCACTCCCCTTTAATCTGGTTGATCACAAGTGCCGAGTCACCATATACATCTAGGTTCTTGATTCTTAAATCAATTGCTTCTTCTAGGCCCATGATGCATGCTTCGTACTCTACTTCATTATTGGTGACCAGAAACGTCAGTCTCGCAGTAAACGGGATATGGGATCCGTGGGGAGTCGTGATGATCGACCTAATGCCACTTCCGTAAGAATTAACCGCCCCGTCAAATATCAATTTCCATTGGGATTTCCTGTCTGGCCCCTCGTCGGGAAACGGTTCATCACAATCTTTCACCTTGAGAAACATGATATCCTCATCAGGGAATTCAAATTTCATCGGCTGATAATCCTCGATTGGTTGTTCGGCAAGGTATTCAGACAATACGCTTCCCTTGATGGCCTTCTGGGAAACATACTGAATGTCATACTCCGTCAACACCATTTGCCATCTGGCAATCCTGCCCGAAAGCGCTTGCTTCTCGAAGACGTACTTGATCGGATCCATCTTCGATATTAGCATGGTTGAGTGGTTGAGCATGTACTGTTGTAAACGTTTGGCAGCCCAGGCTAGTGCACAACACGTCTTCTCCAGCATCGAGTAACGAGATTCACAATCTGTGAACTTTTTACTCAAATAGTAAATGGCATGCTCCTTTCTGCCCGTCTCGTCGTGCTAACCGAGAACACACCCCATATTATTCTCAAGAACTGTCAAGTACATGATTAAGGGTCGTCCGACCACTAGGGGTATCAAGATTGGAGGTTCCTTTAGATACTGTTTTATCTTATCAAATGCCTTCTGGCAATCCTCATTCCAGATAATCGCCTGATCTTTCTTTAGCAGTTTGAACATCGGTTCACACGTGACCGTGAGCTGAGAAATAAACCTTGCAATGTAGTTTATTCTGCCCAGGAAACCACAAACTTCTTTTTCAGTTTTTGGCGCTGGCATTTCTTGTATTGCTTTAATCTTCGCAGGATCAACCTCAATGCCTCTTTCACTCACGATAAACCTCAGTAGTTTTCCCGACCGTACTCCGAAAGTACACTTGTTAGGATTCAGCCTCAACCTGAATTTCCTAAGCCTCTCAAAAAGCTTCACCAAATTGACCAGATGTCCCTCCTCCGTTTGGGACTTCGCGATCATGTCATCAACATAGACTTCAATCTCATGATGAATCATGTCATGAAACAAAGTGACCATTGCTCGTTGGTAAGTGGCCCCTGTGTTCTTCAGACCGAAAGGCATTAACTTGTAGCAAGATGTTCCCCAAGGTGTAATAAACGTAGTTTTCTCCATGTCCTCCGGCGCCATCTTGATCTGATTGTAGCCGGAGAAGCCATCCATGAACGAAAATACGGAGAACTGAGTTGTATTGTCGACCAACACATCAATATGAGGGAGCGGGAAATCATCTTTAGGGCTCGCCCTATTCAAATCCCGATAATCGACACACATTCATACCTTACCGTCCTTCTTCGGTACAGGCACTATGTTGGCGACCCATGGAGGGTAAGTGGTGACCGCTAAGAAGCCAGCATCAAGTTGCTTTTGCACTTCTTCTTTGATCTTGACGGCCATGTCTGGTCGTGTCCTCCTAAGCTTCTGCTTAACGGGAGGACAATCTTCTCGCAGCGGCAAGTGATGGACCACGATGTCAGTGTCGAGTCCGGGCACATCTTCGTATGACCAAGCAAAGATGTCACTATACTCTCTCAACATCTCGACCAATCTCTGCTTGACATCACTCTGTAATGCGGCCCCTATCCTGACGTTCCTGACCAGTTCTTCAGAACCCAGATTCACAATCTCAATCTCTTCCTCGTGAGGCAGAATAACTTTCTCTTCTTGTTTCAACAAGCGGGCCAACTCTTCGGGAAGGTCTTCGTCTTCATCAATCTCTTCTTCGGCTTGATAGATCGGGCAATCGAAGTCGAAGTGAGTTGTAGAAGGTCCAGAGTCGATGTCAACTGCTATGTGGATCCTGCAATAACAAGGGTTAAGCTTAAAACAAGGATATGCAGGATAGCACAAACCCTATTGCCATTTTATTGTTTTTCAAAACAAATATAAAACAGGAATAACAGAGATCA
Source organism: Lathyrus sativus (assembly GCA_963859935.3). Classification (NCBI taxonomy): domain Eukaryota; kingdom Viridiplantae; phylum Streptophyta; class Magnoliopsida; order Fabales; family Fabaceae; genus Lathyrus; species Lathyrus sativus. The sequence goes on from OZ012737.1 coordinate 434,519,001, forward strand.
CAACATTTGAATGCGAAGAAAAACGCCTTTTGATTTATTGGTAAAATGCATGTACATAACCAAACAAGGCCCTGACAATAAAACCACTATGCCCCGGGTAGGACATAGGGTTGTACAATAATTGGGTAAAGTAAATCATTACTCTTTGCCTGTCACTTGGATGGTATCCCTGATGGACCAGTTGGTGAGGCTCTGGCCTGGTTTGCTTGGCTGGATCCAAGAGTCTAGGTCGCAATCGCTGTCCTCGCCGTCTTCAGACACTGCGTTGACGCTTTCAAATATCACCCGCCACTGGTAAACTGGATCGGCCCTTTACCTCACGACGCATTATGAGAAGAGGAGGCTTCAGCTGCTGGAGAGTATCCTAACCCGAACTTGTCCTGTTGGTTAGGTATTTCTAGAACCTGTTGTAACACCCATTTTAATTATTTAGTCATTTTATTATTATTTTAAATATTATATGTTGGTGTACCCTTTGGTGGGGGTGTATTTGGTGATGTTTGGTGGGTGTCCCTAATGTGGGAGGATTATTGGTGGTGTTTTGGTGAACATAATAATATAGTGTATAATATTAATATTGGTGGGAATATTATTATTATTATTATTATATTTATTATAGTTATTATTGTTATTAATATTATTATTATTTTGGTGAGATAATATTATTATTATTATTATTATTATTATTATTATTATTATTATTTTATTAAGTTATTATTATTATTATTATTAAGTTATTATTATTATTGGGATTAGAGAATTAAAATAGAGAATGTGAGGGGTTAGCAGTTTTACGATACATTGTGAGAAGTTAGGGAAAGTGGAAAAAAGAACGATAGAAAGGAGAGAAGTGAGAAGAACGGAAAAGAGAACGGAAAAGGGAACGGAAAAGGGAGCGAAGAACGAAGGAACGGGGGAAAATCAGAATTGGCCAAACCTTGGAAGATTCTTTCATCGATCAACCAATTGACAAGGTAAGGGGGGAGAAACTTGATTGGGAAATGGTTTATACATGTATAGGGTAGTTGGGGATTCCTTAACCCCGTAGGAAATTGATCGATATATGATAGTATATATATATATATTGTTATGTTATGATTGATGATGATTGTTGTTAATTATATAGTAATCGTTAATGAATTGGTGTTTTGGGATAATTTGGCATATAGGGCATATAGGGTGTTTTACAGTTTTTAGGGAAAGTTCTGTATGGCTTTTGAGGTATCGATAAAGTGTAGGTGATGATTTTGGGAATAGGAATTAGAAACCTATTGGTTACGGTAATGGGCAAGATTGGTACTAGAATAGACTGAGGATCTGAGTTGAGATGATAGGCATAATTTGGCCTAGAATACACTGCAGAACTGTGAGAAAACTTGGTGAATCGCAGCATTCGCTGGGCTTCGCCTGGCGAAGGGAGGCGAGAGTTCGCCTGGCGAGCTGAGGCGAGTGGCAGCGAATAATTTAGAATTAAGTCCCAGACCTAAAGGGTAGGAACTTCGCCTGGCGAGTGTGGCCAGCGAAGGTTCGCCTGGCGAATGAAGGTTCGCCTGGCGAGTGCACGATAGTGAAATGAGGGCTTCACCAGCAGGTTCGCCTGGCGAATGCTAGCGAAGGTTCGCTACGGGGCTTCGCTTGGCGAGTGCCAGTGAACGTAACAGAACCAGAATGTGATTTTGTGATGTTTTGGCCTTGATGCACTGTAAGAATGATGAGTGTGGGAACTAACTTGTGTACTTGGTGATAGTGCATGTTTCCCGTAATAATGACTGGTGGACAGTTAGTTGATATATATGTATGTAGTGATCAGTAGGGTCGTGTATCCCCGAGTAGTGGGATGTGTTTGTATCTTGGTGATAGAATATGAACTTGTTTACTAACTGATTGATTTATATGGTGTTGGTGTATGTTATATCTATGCATATATATGTGATGTATAATGATACGATCAGGTGGATCGTGTGCACTTAGTGTGCCTGAGCATAATAGTTATGCATTGGTGTGTGCATATCATGGTGTCTTGGTGGGATGGATCATGTCTCGGATGGAGCGTAAGTGATATGTCCGTACTCCTTTGTGGAGAATGGTGGGGTTGAATCATGTCTCGGATGGAGCGTAAGTGATTCACCCGTACTCCTTTGTGGAGAATGGTGGGGTTGAATCATGTCTCGGATGGAGCGTAAGTGATTCACCCGTACTCCTTTGTGGAGAATGGTGGGTTCGATTGAATGAACCAATGAGTCGGTACCGCATGCATGGTGTTGAGTTGCATTTTGCATTATAATATGTTATATTGTAATTTGAATAGTAGGTTCGTTATATGGTGTTGTTGGGGTGAATAATTGATGTGTTGGTGTGTTTTACTGCCTTATTACATGTATTACATTACCATTATATTTTGATCATGATTTCTCACCCCTTTGTTGTTGTTGTGGTCTGTGCTTCTTCGGAAGTACAGATAATCCAGGTGCTTAGCTAGCTTGGATATTGGTGTGATTGTCGAGTCTAGGATGCTCTGATACGTAGCACGGGACTTGGGCGTTTTTAGTTATTTTATGTTGAACTTATATTTTATTTCCCTGTGAACGTATCAAACTTTTATTGAATTTTATAATTTAATATTCCGCTGAAGTTGGAGATAAACCTTTTTATAAGGAAACATTGTTTTTATGTGATATCCCACTTGGGAGAATTGGAACTCTGATTTTGTTTATTTATAATGTTTATTAATTTAATTGATTTTGGGAAGTGGGGTGTTACAATTGGTATCAGAGCAGGTCGGTCCGTCCGGCCAGTGTTGTTGAGTCGAGTTGAGTCAGTCCTTTATGGTGTAGCTGAATATCTTTTAAACCTGGTGTTGTTGTTTGGAGCAATATGGCAGGAAGGAACGATGCTGCATTGGCTGCTGCTATGCAAGCAATGGCACAGGCTGTTGCTAATCAGAATCAAACTGCAGATGCCCAATTCAGGAGTTTGGCGCAGTTTCAGAGCAACAAGCCGCCAACGTTCGAAGGGGGAATTCTGGACCCCGAAGCTGCTCAGAAGTGGCTGAAGGCAATTGAGAAGATCTTCAGAACTATGGAATGTAGCGATGAGCAAAAGGTGAGGTTTGGTACTCACATGCTGGAGGGTGAAGCTGAAGCCTGGTGGGACAATAGTCGCCAAAGGTTGGAAGCTGCTGGAACTACCATTACTTGGGAGGTGGTTCAGAAAGGTTTTCTGGAGAAGTATTTCCCGGAAGATATCCGAAGCGCTAAGGAAATTGAATTCTTGGAGCTGAAGCAGGGTAGCATGACTGTAGCAGAATATGCTGCCAAGTTTGAGGAGCTGGTGCAGTATTGTCCCCACTATAATGTGGAAGGGGCAATGACTTCTAAGTGCTTAAAGTTTGAGAATGGACTGCGTCCAGAGATTAAGTTGGGGATTGCTTGTCAGAAGATCAGGAGCTATCCTGAGCTGGTAAGCAGAAGCAGAATTTATGATAACGATAACCGAGCAAGGATTGCGCACTACAAAGCTGTTAATGACCGTAAGGGTAAGCAGAGGTTTAGTGGTACTCCTTATAGTGTTGCTGCTGATAAGGGAAAACGTAAAGCTGTTGTTGACAAGAAGCCTAGAGATGGGAGAGCATCTGCTGAAGGGAAATGTTTTCGGTGCGGTGGTATGGGACACCGTTCTAATGATTGTCCTAATGAAGCTAAGAAGTGTTTTAAGTGTGGGAAACCAGGTCATGTGATAGCTGACTGCAGAGCAACTATGCCGACCTGTTATAACTGTGGTGAGAAGGGTCATATCAGTACACATTGTGAGAAGCCGAAGAAGCCTCAAACGTCTCCGGCTGGTGGAAAAGTGTTTGCCTTGGCAGGAACTCAAGCTGCCAGTGATGAGCGTGTGATCAGAGGTACTTGTATTATCAATAATATTCCTTTGATTGCTATTATTGATACGGGTGTAACGCACTCGTTTATTTCTGTAGATTGTGTGGAGAGGATAGGTTTAGTGCCATCCACTCTGGAGAGACGGATGACTATTGAGACACCCTCTATAGGTTCAGTGACTACTTCTTTGGTATGCCTGAAGTGTCCGCTGACTATTTTCGGTAGAGAATTTGGAGTAGATCTGATTTGTCTACCACTTGGTAAGTTGGATGTTATTCTGGGTATGAACTGGTTAGAGTTCAACCGAGTCTACATCGATTGTTTTCGGAAGGAATTGTTGTTCCTGACCCCTGAAGAGGAAGTTGCGGCAAGTTCTTTGTCCAATAAAGAATTGAGGGCCTCGTTGGAAGATGAAACTAGAGTGTTTGCGTTATTTGCAACTTTATCGATGGATAACAAAGTGCCAATGGAGGAATTAGCAGTGGTGAATGAATTTCCAGAAGTGTTTCCTGACGACATTACGGAATTGCCTCTGACACGAGAAGTAGAATTTGGTATTGATCTTGTTCCTGGTACGAGACCTATTTCTATGGCGCCGTACAGGATGTCTGCAGTGGAATTGGCTGAGTTGAAGTCTCAGATTGGAGAATTGTTGGATAGGAAGTTTATTAGACCAAGTGTATCGCCGTGGGGAGCTCCAGTGTTGTTGGTGAAGAAGAAGGATGGTAGTATGCGTCTGTGCATCGATTACCGTCAATTGAATAAAGTGACTATTAAGAATAAGTATCCTTTACCTAGGATTGATGACTTAATGGATCAGCTGGTGGGAGCTCGTGTATTTAGTAAGATCGACTTAAGATCGGGTTATCATCAGATGAGAGTAAAAGAAGGTGATATTCAGAAGACTGCCTTTAGGACTCGATATGGACATTACGAATATGCTGTAATGCCGTTTGGAGTGACTAATGCACTGGGAGTATTTATGGAGTATATGAACAGAATTTTCCATTCTTACTTGGATCAGTTCATTGTAGTGTTTATTGATGATATATTAATTTATTCTAAATCTGATGAAGAGCATGCAGGACATCTGAGAATTGCCTTGCAAGTGTTGAAGGAAAATAAATTATTTGCTAAACTGTCAAAGTGTGACTTTTGGTTGAAGAAAGTAAGTTTCTTGGGGCATGTAATATCTCAAGATGGAATAGCGGTGGATCCGTCAAAAGTAAGTGCAGTATTGCAGTGGGAACCGCCAAAGACAGCGACATAGATTAGAAGCTTTTTGGGGTTAGCCGGTTATTACCGTAGGTTTATTGAAGGGTTCTCTAATTTGGCGTTGCCATTAACTCAGTTGACGAGGAAGAACCAAGTTTTTGTATGGGATGCTGCTTATGAAGAAAGTTTTGAAGAGTTGAAAAAGAGATTGACTACGGCACCGGTGTTAGTGTTACCGACTCCGAGTGAACCGTTTGTGGTGTACTGTGATGCGTCTAAAATGGGATTAGGTGGAGTTCTGATGCAGAATGGTAAAGTAGTAGCATATGCATCGCGGCAATTGAGAGTGCATGAGCGAAATTATCCGACTCATGATCTTGAATTAGCTGCGGTTGTTTTTGTGTTGAAAATTTGGAGACACTATTTATATGGTTCAAGATTTGAAGTGTTTAGTGATCATAAGAGTCTGAGATACCTGTTTGATCAGAAAGAGCTGAATATGAGGCAGAGAAGATGGTTGGAATTTTTGAAGGATTATGACTTCAGTTTGAGTTATCATCCAGGAAAGGCCAATGTAGTGGCAGATGCATTAAGTAGGAAAGCAATTCATATGGCAACTCTGATGGTGAAAGAAATTGAGTTAATTGAACAGTTTAGAGATTTGAGCATGGTTTGTGAGACTACTGCAGATAGTGTAATGTTGGGTATGTTGCAGGTAAATAATGACTTCTTGGATATGATTAGAGAGAATCAGAAGTTGGATGTGAAATTGGTAGATTTGATGCCTGGAGTAGGGAGTGACTCCGATAGTGACTTTAAATTGGATAGTACAGGTGTGTTGAGATTTATAGGCAGGATTTGTGTACCAGATGATGAAGAATTGAAAAAGTCAATTTTGAGCGAAGGACATCGTAGTAGCCTGAGTATTCATCCGGGAGCTACGAAAATGTATCATGATTTGAAGAAATTATTTTGGTGGTCTGGTATGAAAAGAGACATAGCTCAATTTGTGTATGCCTGTTTGACATGTCAGAAGTCGAAGGTGGAACACCAGAGACCTTCTGGATTTATGCAACCATTAGAGATTCCGGTTTGGAAATGGGATTGCATTACTATGGATTTTGTGACAGGTTTGCCAAATACGGCGAGAGGTTTTGATGCTATATGGGTGATTGTGGATCGATTGACGAAGTCTGCACACTTTGTGCCGATCAACATTAGTTTTCCATTGACGAAGCTGGCGGAGATTTATATTCGGGTAATTGTGAAGTTGCATGGTGTTCCGTCCAGTATTGTGTCGGATAGAGATCCACGGTTTACTTCGGAATTTTGGAAGAGCTTGCAGGAAGCTTTGGGAACTAAGTTGAAATTGAGTTTAGCTTATCATCCGCAAACTGATGGTCAGTCGGAGAGGACTATTCAGTCGCTTGAAGATTTGTTGAGAGCTTGTGTGTTAGAAAAGGGTGGTGCGTGGGATACTCATTTACCATTGATTGAGTTCACGTACAATAACAGTTACCATTCGAGTATTGGAATGGCACCGTTTGAAGCTTTGTATGGGAGGAGGTGTAGGACTCCTCTGTGTTGGTATGAAACTGGTGAGAATATGGTGCTTGGGCCAGAAATTGTACAGCAGACTACTGAGACAATTCAGATGATTCGTGAGAAAATGAAAGTGTCTCAGAGTAGGCAGAAAAGCTATCATGATAATCGGAGGAAAGAGTTGGAGTTTCGTGTAGGTGATCACGTATTCCTAAGAGTTAATCCGATGACTGGTGTGGGTCGTGCATTGAAGTCCAAGAAGCTGGATCCTAAGTTCATTGGACCTTATGAGATTTTGCAGAGAATTGGTGATGTGGCTTATAGGGTGGCGTTGCCGCCTGAGTTGTCAAACTTACATGATGTGTTTCATGTGTCGCAATTGCGAAAGTATGTTTCTGATCCATCTCATGTGATTCAGAGAGATGATGTTCAGATTCAGGAGAATCTTACTGTTGAGACGATGCCGTTGAGGATCGAGGACCGTAAGATGAAACAACTCCGAGGAAAAGAGATACCTTTGGTGAAGGTAGTTTGGGGAGGTGCTGCAGGAGGCAGTGTGACCTGGGAGTTGGAAAGCAGGATGCGAGAAGCGTATCCGGAGCTATTTCCATCAGGTAATTTTCGAGGACGAAAATAATTAAAGTGGGGGAGAGTTGTAACACCCATTTTAATTATTTAGTCATTTTATTATTATTTTAAATATTATATGTTGGTGTACCCTTTGGTGGGGGTGTATTTGGTGATGTTTGGTGGGTGTCCCTAATGTGGGAGGATTATTGGTGGTGTTTTGGTGAACATAATAATATAGTGTATAATATTAATATTGGTGGGAATATTATTATTATTATTATATTTATTATAGTTATTATTGTTATTAATATTATTATTATTTTGGTGAGATAATAATATTATTATTATTATTATTATTATTATTTTATTAAGTTATTATTATTATTATTATTACGTTATTATTATTATTGGGATTAGAGAATTAAAATAGAGAATGTGAGGGGTTAGCAGTTTTACGATACATTGTGAGAAGTTAGGGAAAGTGGAAAAAAGAACGATAGAAAGGAGAGAAGTGAGAAGAATGGAAAAGAGAACGGAAAAGGGAACGGAAAAGGGAGCGAAGAACGAAGGAACGGGGGAAAATCAGAATTGGCCAAACCTTGGAAGATTCTTTCATCGATCAACCAATTGACAAGGTAAGGGGGGAGAAACTTGATTGGGAAATGGTTTATACATGTATAGGGTAGTTGGGGATTCCTTAACCCCGTAGGAAATTGATCAATATATGATAGTATATATATATATATATATATATATATTGTTATGTTATGATTGATGATGATTGTTGTTAATTATATAGTAATCGTTAATGAATTGGTGTTTTGGGATGATTTGGCATATAGGGCATATAGGGTGTTTTACAGTTTTTAGGGAAAGTTCTGTATGGCTTTTGAGGTATCGATAAAGTGTAGGTGATGATTTTGGGAATAGGAATTAGAAACCTATTGGTTACGGTAATGGGCAAGATTGGTACTAGAATAGACTGAGGATCTGAGTTGAGATGATAGGCATAATTTGGCCTAGAATACACTGCAGAACTGTGAAAAAAATTGGTGAATCGCAGCATTCGCTGGGCTTCGCCTGGCGAAGGGAGGCGAGAGTTCGCCTGGCGAGCTGAGGCGAGTGGCAGCGAATAATTCAGAATTAAGTCCCAGACCTAAAGGGTAGGAACTTCGCCTGGCGAGTGTGGCCAGCGAAGGTTCGCCTGGCGAATGAAGGTTCGCCTGGCGAGTGCACGATAGTGAAATGAGGGCTTCGCCAGCAGGTTCGCCTGGCGAATGCTAGCGAAGGTTCGCTACGGGGCTTCGCCTGGCGAGTGCCAGCGAACGTAGCAGAACCAGAATGTGATTTTGTGATGTTTTGGCCTTGATGCACTGTAAGAATGATTAGTGTGGGAACTAACTTGTGTACTTGGTGATAGTGCATGTTTCCCGTAATAATGACTGGTGGACAGTTAGTTGATATATATGTATGTAGTGATCAGTAGGGTCGTGTATCCCCGAGTAGTGGGATGTGTTTGTATCTTGGTGATAGAATATGAACTTGTTTACTAACTAATTGATTTATATGGTGTTGGTGTATGTTATATCTATGCATATATATGTGATGTATAATGATACGATCAGGTGGATCGTGTGCACTTAGTGTGCCTGAGCATAATAGTTATGCATTGGTGTGTGCATATGATGGTGTCTTGGTGGGATGGATCATGTCTCGGATGGAGCGTAAGTGATCTGTCTGTACTCCTTTGTGGAGAATGGTGGGGTTTAATCATGTCTCGGATGGAGCGTAAGTTATTCACCTGTACTCCTTTGTGGAGAATGGTGGGGTTGAATCATGTCTCGGATGGAGCGTAAGTGATTCACCCGTACTCCTTTGTGGAGAATGGTGGGTTTGATTGAATGAACCAATGAGTCGGTACCGCATGCATGGTGTTGAGTTGCATTTTGCATTATAATATGTTATATTGTAATTTGAACAGTAGGTTCGTTATATGGTGTTGTTGGGGTGAATAACTGATGTGTTGGTGTGTTTTACTGCCTTATTACATGTATTACATTACCATTATATTTTGATCATGATTTCTCACCCCTTTGTTGTTGTTGTGGTCTGTGCTTCTTCGGAAGTACAGGTAATCCAGGTGCTTAGCTAGCTTGGATATTGGTGTGATTGTCGAGTCTAGGATGCTCTGATACGTAGCATGGGACTTGGGCGTTTTTAGTTATTTTATGTTGAACTTATATTTTATTTCCCTGTGAACGTATCAAACTTTTATTGAATTTTATTATTTAATATTCCGCTGAAGTTGGAGATAAACCTTTTTATAAGGAAACGTTGTTTTTATGTGATATCCCACTTGGGAGAATTGGAACTCTGATTTTGTTTATTTATAATGTTTATTAATTTAATTGATTTTGGGAAGTAGGGTGTTACACCTGCCCCCAGCCTGGGGTAGATCCGGCTTGAACAACGGTCGGGGCTTCCTTGAAGGAAGAGAGAGTCATCTATGGTTTTTCAGTCATTACTGGAGTCACGTCCTTGACTTTAACAACTTCGAACGCCTGACATAGGGTTTCTGGATTTCCCCATCCATCTCAACATATTTGAAGGATGACAAATGGCTCACCATTATGTCTTCCTCGCCACAAACCGTCACGATGTCGCCTCCGACAGCATACTTGAGCTTCTGGTGCAGCATGGACGTCACGACACCAAAAAAATGGATCCATGGCCGGCCTAAGAGACAGTTGTAGGTTGGCATGATGTCCATAATATAGAAGATTGCGTCGAAAGTTTCCGGCCCAACTTGGATTGGTAGAGTTACCTCTCCAAAGACACGACGCTTGGTTCCATTGAAAGCCTTCACAACCAGATCACTAGGGGTGCAAATCAATCCTCGAGTATCTAACTTCATCAATGCTTTCTTCGGAAGAACATTGAGCAATGACCTAGTGTCCACCAACACATGAGACATATCGTTCCCCTACACTCTATCGAGATGTGCAGGGCGCTGTTGTGGTTTCTTCCCTTCGGCGTCAGCTCCAGGTCAGTGAACCCTAACCCATTTCTAGCATTCACGTGGGCTACAACCCCTTCCAACTGGTTGACTGAGATTTCCTGCGGTACATACGTGGCATTCAAAACCCTTAACAGTGCGTTGCGATGTGACTCCGAACACAGCAACAAATTCAGGATTGAAATTTTTTAGGGTCTTTGATGGAGGTGATCCACGATCTTGTAATCACACTTCTTGATCAACCTCATGAACTCTTCAACGTCCTTCACAAGTAAGTCCTTCTCTACCCACGAGGGGTTTCCTCAATGACTTTACTCTTTCCCTTATCAGTTTCCTCAGCTTTGCCCGCCTTGTCTGCCACAATCTCAGGCGGAGAAAATACTCTTCCGCTTCGCGTGATTCCGCCAATTCCCACTAGGTTATCCACAGACCGCCCAGAAGGTTCTAGGTCCAACTTCTGTCTGTTGCAGTAGACGTTTGCCCCATAGTGCCACGGGACAACATTGGTGCTTTCAAAAGGTATCGGTTCAGCTTTGGTGATGGTAATTGTGGGCGGCCTGGGTGCAGAAATGGTTATCGTCTGGCGAGGGATGGTGATGGTGGCAACCTCATCATCCTGCTTCAGCATTACCTCTCCAGATCCATATTCGGCCCTTCGGCTAAACTGCAATATTCCTTCGGCCATCAGACTCTGAATCCCCTCTATCAACTGTTCACATCCATCAGGACGAGTCGCACAGCCCATACACAGTTCTCCACAGCCCGGAAAGAAGCCTCTCTTCAGCAGCTTGGCTTTAACGAAGCTAAGCGGTGTCTTCAGATCCTTGACATCAGTCAACACATCTAAATCCTCTTCTTCAATAATGGCATTCACCCCACCTCCCCTATGATTCGGCATGGGGTTCTTTGTGACATTCGGCACATTATCTGAGAAATTGATGATCTTAGCATCCACCATATCTTGCACCTTGTGCTTGAAGGCTTTGCAGTTTTCTATCGTGTGTCGGGTGTGTTGCACCCCAAAATTTGCCCTCACAATACAAGACTTTGTGTTCCAAGAAGGTTCACAAGGTTCACAAAATTCATAATTGGTCAGAAGAGTTGACAATTCCCTCAGACAATGCACCTCCTAAGCAGTGCATCCAAAACTAGGGTTTTGACTTTAATCAGGCTAAATGGACTTCCAAGACTTCAAGTGAGCTTCATAACATCTTATATGTGTATAAGAACCCCCATGTCAAGTTTCAAGACTTTTCTCAAAAGTTTGCTCAGTCAGATGATCAGATAAGTCAAAAGCGGTCAATGCAGTTAAAAGGTCAAACTGAGGTCAACTGTGGTCAAACCAAAGTCAAACTTCATGATTTTTTTTGCCAACATCAAAGAGAGGTTGGGTGAGAAATATTACCATAATAACTGTAATACCCCAAATATTGCCCTAAGATTTGTCGTCGCATTTCATTGCATTTAATCAATTACTAACAAATTTGTGTAGTCGTTTGACTTTTTGCAGGTAAATATCATATGGCATGCACTTTTTTTTCTAAAAAGTAAAAATGGCACAATTGGCAAGAGGACATGTGTAAGGAGTTATGAGTGTGAGAGGTTGAGAGTTCGAATCTCACCTTTGGCACTTTTTGTTGTTTTTATTATTTTTACTCTAAATTTTTCTATCTTTCATTAAAAAAAATAACAAAAATAGTTTTTTATTATTATTTAATTATTATTTTCGTATTTTAATTAAATCATTTTTTAAAATATTATTTTTTTCACTTTTTTCTAAATTATTCATAAAAATATCCAAAAAATCATAAAATAAAAAAATATTGAAAAAAATTTTGTTCTTTTCATAATATTTTTTATTTTAGGAATCAATAGGATTATTAGTTTTTATTTTAAGTTTATTTTAATTATTTTAAATTATTTAAATTTTATTTTTTCTTAACTAATTATTTAGTTTGGGCTTTAAAATGGGCTTTAGGGACATTATTGACAATTTGGTGTTAACCCTAATTTGTTCCCTATATATACATGTGTTGCCTTGTTGGAAAAGAGGAGAGAAGGAAAAAAAACCTAAGAGGAGTGAGTGCCGTTTGCCGTTATTTAGTTTTCTTCTTCATCCATTACTATTGTTTCTTTTTCTTCATCGTTTACCGTTATTTCTTTTCCTTCATCTATTACTGTTGTTTCTTTTTCTTCATCTTTTACCGTTATTTCTTTTTCTTCATCTATTACCGTTATTTCTTTTCCTTCATCTATTATTGTTGTTTCTTTTTCTTCATCTTTTACCGTTATTTCTTTTTCTTCATCTATTACCGTTATTTCTTTTTCTTTATCTATTACTGTTACGTTTATATATATATAATTTTTAAATTGTTAGAGTTTATATATATAAGATTTTTGATCGAATTATGTCGATACGATGTTTGCACATTTGTGTGCATGATGCGTGACATTTGTGTTAGTTTGATCTGGTTGCGATGATCGCATTTTTGTGTGAGCAATAATACTATTTTTTGCTTAATTTCTTTTACTTTGCGATAAATTTTGTTTCGTCCGATTTAGATCTGGTTGCGATGAGCGCATTTCTGCGTTAGCAACATTGTTGGGTTATTTGGCACATTTAAAATTCATTATTGCTTTATTATTATTATTATTATTATTATTATTATTATTATTATTATTATTATTATTATTATCATTATTTATTATTATTATCATTATTATCATTATTATTATTATTGTTATCATTAATTTATTAAAATTTGTTGTAATATAAAAATCTGTTTTTTAAAATAAATGACATTAACATCTTTTTTCCAAATTAATATGAAAACCTAATTTTAATTTTCTATATGATTCTATGTATATATTTATTATAATTCTTGTAAATTTTTGTAAATAAAATTAAACCTTATAAACACTTAATGTAAAATTTTGGTGAATGTGATTATTGATTAGTTAAAATTTGTTTTCATCATAATGTGTAAATATTTTTCTTAATAATTGTTAATATATAATTAGAGATAATTAAATTTTTGTAAATGATTAAGAAATTTATAATTATGTTATATTTAGAACTTTATATTATAGTAATTATTTAATCATTTATGTTTCTAAATAAAAATCAAATCTTATGATATTTAGAACTTTATATTATAGTAATTATTTAATCATTTATGTTTCTAAATAAAAATCAAATCTTATGATATTTAGAACTTTATATTATAGTAATTATTTAACCATTTATGTTTCTAAATAAAAATCAAATCTTATGTTTAATCACGTTATTAATTAATTATTATTGCTAATCATATTTTGTTGCTTATTATTATTTTGAAATTTCTATCTTATTATTTTTTCTAACTTTGTCTATTTTTCTCATTATTATTGTTTCAACTAATTATTTTCACTAACTTTATATTTATACTAACCTTATTTAATTTTTCTTATTATTTACTAACCCTAATATTTTATTTGCTTATTTGTTATTTTTTTTGTTTATTATAATTTTGTAATTGCCTCTTGGATGTAAATTGTAATTACTTAATTATTATTATCATTATGGTTAGTAATTAGGGAGTGCTAATATGTATGATATTTAAAAAAATAAATTAGATCATTTTAATATAAGATAATTAAATTAAACATTTCACACACGTAAGTCGATTTTAATCGCCGTCTCACTTCTTAAGGATATCCCTCAAGTTGCCTATGAATATTGGTTAAGTGGGGTGTATAAAGCAAGTCCCTCAAAAAGAAAATCATCAAAGTCCCTTATGGTTGCCTTTACGAATCGAGTCCCTTTCGAAAAATGATGATAGTCCCTCTAGTTTGCTTATTACACCCCACAATGGCCTTCAAAAATCCAATTGTCCCTCACATGTCCCTTAACATCCAAAGTAAGGACTACCTACTCCATTATAGTAAGGATAGTCTTACTAAGGAAAGGATAAAGAATAAGAAAGACCTTAAAACATTAGGGTAGGCTACTCCTAGATACTTGCTCACTTCAAAACTTTTTCACACTTAAACAAATTTTCAACAAGTTTTCAAACAAGTTCTTAACATATCCTTACATGGATTATTTATTAACTATTCTGAAAATTTTCTATTCACACACTACACTTTCAAAACAATTCAAAAGTGAGCTTAAGTACCTAAGAGCCCATGGATAACCATGGATGAAAAGGGTGCTAACACCTTCCCTTTTCATAACCTACCCCCCGGACCCAAAATATTCTCTAAGGTCTTTCCTGTTCTTTTATAACCTTTCCTTATGGATAAAATAAAAGTCGGTGGCGACTCTTGCTATCCGCAACATTGTTTAAAGTCAGTTCTCCCACCGTGTTACAGAACTGGCGACTCTGCTGGGGACTTATTTAAGAGGGGTACCCTTAGGAATTAAGATCACTTTAAATTGTTTGCCTTGTTTGCTTTATTATTATATTGTTGGGGTGCTCTTATGTGTGAAAGGTCCTAACCCGGATCTAGTGTACCTTAGGTAAATGGCAATAGACCAAGGAAACTGTACGACGTATATCGATACGGTTGATCTGGTGGCCATAGTTAGTGCGACTTCTTGGTTGGTGCTTATATTCCTTAAGTCAAGTTGAGGATAATATTGAGGCTGCCATATGTTGTCAATGCACTAACTGACTTTTAGAACCCTAGTTAACTCATCTTGGCCTTTAGAAAGTAGTGAGGTAACCGGCTTTGGTGCAGACTGAAGTTGGTTGACACTCGATACTACGCTCATTGAGATCTTAAACTTGGAGGGTTTTGGTTGGCAAGTAAGTTGCCTTCTGAACAACCACCCTTGTGAAGGATCAATGATATTGAGATCCCTTAGAACCTGGTTACTTTTGTAGGACAGGATGAACCATCTAACTTCAGGGGAGGGTACTTGCCTTTGAACCTCATGCAAGCCTTTAAACTTAGGGCTATGGTGTGACTTGTTTGTGTGTGCCACATGTTTGTGATTGAGCATGACATCATGACATCATCATGCATCATAAGCATATCATTTTCCCTAACCATTTCAAGGACCAAAGGATTTATCTTTGTTTTTTGTTGCAGGTCATGGCTTCTGCTCGTAGAAACACCATCAGGATCAACTTTGTAGGGATACCTGCTAAGCTCAAGGAGTTGGTTTCCCTAGTGCCTGATCATTCCCAGTTCAACAAGAGACATGGTCACTTATTGGATCTAGTTACTTCGGGGTTCAGTGAAGACATGATGAGTGTGCTGTTTCAGTTCTTTGACCCTAAGCACCATTGCTTTACATTTCCTGATTATCAGCTGGTTCCAACCATGGAGGAGTTCTCTAAACTTCTGGGTATACCTGTTCTTGATCAGAAGCCATTCACAGGCTTAGAGAAGGAGCTTAAACCAGAAGTTATTGCTGCAGCTCTACATCTGAAGAAGTCTGACATTGTTCTAGAGACGAGAAGTGGAGTTAAAGGTATTCTTGCCAAGGTATTAGTGGATAAAGCTCAAATGTTCTTGAAGGCTATGAGCTACGATGCTTTTGAGGAGATCTTAGCTTTATTGATTTATGGCTTAGTGTTGTTCCCCAATCCTGATCAGTTCATAGACGTTCATGCCATCAACATATTCCTGAGTCACAATCCAGTGCCTACCTTACTTGGAGACATCCTACATTCTCTTCACACCCGTACTACAAGGGCGAGAGGAACTTTGATGTGCTGCATACCTTTACTTTCTAGGTGGTTTATTTCTCACCTTCCTCGCTCAGTAATGAAGAATGAGCAAGGGTTCAGATGGTCCAAGAGGATCATGTCACTTTCTCACTCAGACATCCATTGGTGCTCCAGATCTATGGAGAATGTCACCATCATTGACCGTTGTGGGGAGTTTCCTAATGTGCCACTTCTAGGCATAAGAGGAGGCATCACCTACAACCCCTCTCTAGCTTTACGACAGTTTGGTTACGCCCGGAGCGATGGTCCACATGACATGTTGATTCAGGGCATTGTGTTTGACTACGACAACGATCTTCAGGGTTACCGTCAGAGATTCATACGAGCTTGGGAAAAGGTAAACAGGATTGACAGCAAGACACTGGAGCCTAAGTACACCATTCCTATGGAGGCTTATCTCAGATGGGTACGATTTCGTGCTCAGACACTCATGATGCCATATCCTGCCATCCTACCAGTTACCATGGAACCTGTTGCTGAAGGAGACACAGCTTATACCATCCTTCACCCAGACATGCCTACTGATATGGAAGACTTGCAGAGATCATGGATCCAACTGAAAGAGCAAAGGGATACTTTCGAGGCTCATTACAAAGCAAGCCAAGCAAGGATCCTAGAGCTAACAAAGCTACTTCATAAAGCAAGCATGTCTATGGGTGCCAAAGAAAGCTTTAAGGAGTATGCTCAGAAGTGGAGAGACTTAGCTGGAGGAGTTCAACCCCCTTTGACTGATAGGGAATTGGTTGATATGTTCATGTGTACGCTGAATGGTCCGTTTTACAGTCATCTCATTGGAAGCTCATCATCTGGCTTCACTGAGTTGATCATGACAGGAGAGCGAGTAGAGAATGGCATCAAGAGTGGTAAGATCCAAATGGGCACTTCTTCATCAGGTGCCGCAAAGAAGCCTCCCACTGGGAAGAAAGAATCTAATGCTGTGTATGGTCAGCCTGATCGTAACAGAAGGCATCAGTCTGTTAGTGCAGTTCATATTTCAAATCCAACTCCTGCAACAACAGAGCAGCCTCAAGGCAACCAACAGAGGGCTAGAAGACAGTTCACGAAGATCAACATGTCAATGGCTCAGGCATTGCAACACTTGTTGAAAGCTGAACTTATTACCCTGAGGGAGGCCCCTCGGAATCCCAATGTTACCTCTCCCAAGTACAATCCCAATGCACGATGTGCATATCATTCAAACTGTCCAGGACATGATACTAATAACTGCTGGGTCTTGAAGAACAAAATTCAGGATATGATTGATGCTGGAGAAATTGAGTTTGATCCACCAGGTACTCCAAATGTGATTACAGCTCCAATGCCAAATCACGAGAAGACTGTCAACGCCATTGATAAAGATATTGATGAAGATCTGCATGTCTATTCAGTTATGGAGTTGAGCACACCATTGTCTGTTATCAAAAAGAGGTTAGTACAAGCTGGGATCTTTCCAGGTTGTCATGAAGATTGTCTATATTGTACCTATAAGCCGGATAGTTGCTTCATTTTGAGAGATGGGATTCAACGTCTCATGGATAAATATACTATAGTGTTTGAAAGAAGACCAGCATCTGTAGAAAGTATGGTGGATCATCTGACTCAGGGTAAAAAGATTGAAGAGGTTGACATGGTTGACAAAGTACCACTAAGAATCACTTCAAAGGGTCCCATTAAAATCACTCATCAGGGCCCAATCAAGATTACTGCTGAAGGTCCTGTGAAAGTTGTCACTGAAGCCAGAGTAGCTCCTCTGATCATTACCACTCCTGGTCCTATTCCTTATACATCTGACAAAGCTGTGCCTTGGCACTATGGGTCTGATGTTTACATCCATGGTGTCAAACAGGAGCCTTTACCTGATATGCCTGTTGACATTGATAATATTGCCGGATCTAGCAAGATCACTCGTAGTGGAAGAGTCTTCTCTCCTCCAGTTGCTTCTAAGAGTGCGGTTACTCCTGCTGTTACTTCCACCACTGATGCTCGGGGCAAGGGTCCTGTTATTGAGCCTGTATCTACTGATGTGCCAGCTGCTGATGACCTCTCTAAGCAGATGGAAGAAGTATTGAAAATCATTCGCAAGAGTGATTATGATATTGTTGATCAGCTGGGGCATACTCCCTCAAAGATTTCTATGCTCTCCCTGTTATTATGTTCTGAGGCTCATGCCAAGTCATTGATCAAGTTTCTAAAGATGGCTCATGTACCCAGTGCAATTTCTGTGGACCAGTTTGAGAATTGTGTTGCTCACCTGACCTATGACAACGGGTTAGGATTTTCTGATGCTGACTTGACCCCTGCCAAGAGGGATCATAACAGGGCCTTGCATATTTCAATTGAATGCAGGGGCACTACCCTGTCTCATGTGCTGATAGACAATGGTTCCTCTCTGAATGTGTTGCCTAAGGAAGTCCTGAACAAGCTGAGTCCTGAAGATACGGTATTGAAGCCCAGTAATATTGTGGTAAAGGCTTTTGATGGTTCTAGAAGAGTAGTGCATGGGGAAATTGATCTTCCAATCAAGGTTGGCTCTCAGGTGTTTACTGCTACATTCTCTGTGATGGATATTCGTCCTTCGTACTCATGTCTGCTTGGTCGTCCCTGGATCCATGGGGCAGGTGCTGTGACCTCCACATTACATCAAAAGTTGAGATATCCGGTGAATGGAAAAGTTGTTACTGTCTTTGGAGAGGAAGAATACTTTGTCAGCCATGTAAACACTTTCAAGTATCTGGAAGTAGAAGGTGAATACATTGAAACTCCATGTCAGTCATTTGAAGTGGTTCCCTGGGCTGTTAAGGGTTGTGTGACTCCTCCTGCTGTGAAGAAGGTTCCTGTGGTCATCAGAAACCCTCCAACAATGGCAATGGCCTCCCTCAATGATGCAAAAGCTGTGGTGGAAGAAGAGTCCCAGAAGGCTGTTCGTCGTGCTCGTGCTGTTCGTATCACCAATCAAGGGGTTATCAATGCTGTGGGAGATCAAGATGAAGACCACAACTTGGAGGCATGGATTCTTCCTACTGTGGGTGCTGGACTCAATAATTGGACAGCTGAAGATGTTATCCCTATCTCCTTTAGTCAGGAGTAAATACTATTACTGTGTTATGTTTTTAAATTTATAATTTCTGGAACAATTAAAACTTTCAAGCCATGTGCCTTACCCGGGGCACAATGGTGTGCTTGTTACGGGTTGTCATCTCATTTGCATACTTCATTCGATAAAATCAGTGGACGTTTCGTTTTCGTAAATATTGTGTTCCTTGTCTTTCTTTTTCTTTTATTTTTGCTTTATCAGCTATGTGTTCTTACACACACCCACGTCACTAAAATGCCGATCCTCATCCACTCTGGATCCAATTGATAACAGTTCTACTATTGCCAATTACAATTTCGAGAATCCGATCTATCAAACTGAAGACGGAAACGAGGACGATTGTGAAATATCTGTAGGGCTTGCTAGGTTGTTACAACAAGAAGAGAAAGCTATACAGCCACATGAAGAGCCAGTCGAAGTTGTGAATCTAGGAACTGAAGAAAACAGAAAAGAGGTCCAGATAGGGGCTGATTTAGACAACACTGCTCAGCATAAGAATGCAGGGGCAACATATCAGCGTGCTATGGTGGCTTTGTTTCATGATATGATTCATCATGAGATAGAGGTATATGTGGATGATATGATAGCTTGATCATCTGCACAAGTTGTTTGAGAGGTTGAAGAAATACAGGTTGAGATTAAATCCAAACAAGTGTACTTTTGGAGTTAGATCTGGAAAGCTCCTGGGTTTCATTGTCAGTGGAAAAGGTATTGAAGTGGATCCTGCAAAAGTGAAAGCTATACGAGAGATGCCAGCTCCTCGTACTGAGAAGGAGGTTAGAGGTTTCTTGGGACTACATTGCAAGATTTATTTCCCAATTAACTACCATCTGTGAGCCAATCTTCAAGTTGTTGAAGAAAGATCAGGTGATGGAATGGAATGATGAGTGCCAGACTGCCTTTGATGAAATCAAGAGATATTTGCTAGAACCTCCAATTTTAATGCCACCAGTTGATGGAAGACCCTTGATTATGTATTTAACAGTATTAGACAACTCAATGGGGTGTGTATTGGGGCAACATGACGAGTCTGGTCGAAAAGAGCAGGCAATATACTACCTTAGCAAAAAGTTTACCGACTGTGAAACAAAATACTCACTGCTCGAGAAAACTTGCTGCGCTTTGGCACGGGCTGCTCGCCGACTAAGACAGTATATGTTGACCCATACTACCTTGTTGATTTCAAAGATGAATGGGGCAGTTGAAGCTGCTAATAAGAACATTAAGAAGATTGTACAGAAGATAACTGTTACTTACAAGGATTGGCACGAGATGTTACCATTTGCTCTGCATGGTTATCGTACTACAATACGTACTTCAACCGGGGCAACCCCATTCTCCTTGGTCTATGGTATGGAAGCAGTTCTGCCTATTGAAGTTCAGATCCCCTCCTTGAGAATTATGAAGGATGCAGGCTTGGATGGAGATGAGTGGATTCAGACTCGACTTGACCAGATAAATTTGATTGATGAGAAAAGGTTAGCAGCAGTTTGTCATGGCCAGATGTACCAGAAACGGATGATCAAAGCTTTTAACAAGAAGGTTAAGCCAAAGGTATATCAGGCTGGTGACTTGGTAATCAAGCGTATCATATTACCACAGGGTGATCCTAGGGGCAAGTGGACTCCAACATATGAGGGACCATTTGTAGTCAAGACAGTGTTCTCAGGAGGTGCCATGATATTGACTACAATGGATGGTGAAGACTTCCCACAACCTGTAAACGCAGACATAGTTAAAAAATACTACGCATAAAAAGAGACCCGCTAGGTTGACAGGCCTAGGCAAAAATAAGGGCATCCCGGCAAACCAAAAGGGTTTGGGCAAAAATTAGGGATATATATATATAAAAAGATGTACACCCGGCAAGTCGAAAACCTGAAAAGGCGGCTTGGGCAAAAAAGGGTACCCGGTGGATTGAAAACCTGAAAGGGCAATCCAGGCAAAAGTTAGGGATTAAAGCGTATGACTATGTCTCGTTTGGATCACTCATGAAACTGCAACCAGTTGTACTACTTACTCAAGCTCAAACAGATAAAGCTCAATCCAATCGTTTCCGTCTCAACAGCAAGAAGATGAGATACTTGAGGGGCAATAGTAGAATTGAAACTCAATAGGATTATTTCCCACATAGCTGATTCTTTTTGTAAAACTTCATGACAAAATTCTCTTACTAGGGTTTATGTCTCCTTGTACAAACTTACCCGTGTATGGGTCACTTTTGATATAAATAAATTCCATCTTTTGAATCCAGATTTACTTTTACCCTATTTACATAAGCGAAACGTCCATTGGTTGTGTTTGAATGTATGTATGCCTTTGAATATGATTGATGTTTACCAGAAATGCATGTATGCTTTTAATATGATTGATGTTTACCAGAAATGCATGAAAATGCAGTAATAGTATTTACTAAGGACGAACGAGGGAAGGATTTCAACGAAGCTTCGCCGGTTCATCTTTACAAGGCAGTTACAAACCATCAGTAGGACTAATCCATTTTCACAAAGTCTAATCTCCCCTGGAATTTATATCCATCTTTTTTATCCTCATACGGATATACGGGAAATTACTTCCCAATAAGGGCACGATGAACGAAGACGGGATGTTATACTTATCCTACTATCAAACGAAAACGAAGGTTATCTATACCCTACTATCCCCAACAACGGGAGGTTATCTATACCTTGTTATCCCCAACAATGGGAGGTTATCTATACCTTGTTATCCCCAGCAGACGGAGGGTTATGTATTCTTCAACAACGAATCGGGATTTATTTTCCTTGGCCAGCAGTTGTTATACAAGGATATCCAGACACTTCCAGCAGTGTCATATCATACATGCATCATTTACATCATACCATAACATATATGTCTATAGTACATTACCTAAGTGCATCATGTCATACATGCATACATAAAGCATAAACTAATGTTGTTATACAGAATGCTACCTTGTTTTCAGGTTAATTATCCAACAAACAAGCTTATGATCTTTGGGACTGCTTTATTGTAACCTCAGGGTTACTTTATCCTCCTGATGAGCTTCTTATTACTTTGGGACTGCTTTATTGTAACCTCAGGGTTATTTTATCCTCCTGATAGCCTCTCATGACTTCAAGACTGCTTTAGAGCTACTGATTGCTCTATCCTCCTGAAATCATCCTATTACTTCAAGACTGCTTTAGAGCTATTCATTGCTCTATCCTCATGAGGTCATATTACTACTTCAAGACTGCTTTAGAGCTATTCATTGCTCTATCCTCCTGAAGCCATCTAATTATTTCAAGACTGCTTTAGAGTAATCCATTGCTCTATCCTCCTGAAATTACATTATTATTTCAAGACTGCTTTAGAGCTATCCATTGCTCTATCCTCCTGAAATCATTACTTCAAGACTGCTTTAGAGCTATTGATTGCTCTATCCTCCTGAAGACATATCACATTATTATTTCAAGACTGCTTTAGAGCTATTGATTGCTCTATCCTCCTGAAGCCATCTAATTATTTCAAGACTGCTTTAGAGTTATCCATTGCTCTATCCTCCTGAAATTACATTATTATTTCAAGACTGCTTTAGAGTATTCATTGCTCTATCCTCCTGAAATTACATTATTATTTCAAGACTGCTTTAGAGCTATTCATTGCTCTATCCTCCTGAAATCATTACTTCAAGACTGCTTTAGAGCTATTGATTGCTCTATCCTCCTGAAGACATATCACATTATTATTTCAAGACTGCTTTAGAGCTATTCATTGCTCTATCCTCCTGAAATCATTACTTCAAGACTGCTTTAGAGTATTCATTGCTCTATCCTCCTGAAATTACATTATTATTTCAAGACTGCTTTAGAGCTATTCATTGCTCTATCCTCCTGAAATCATTGCTTCAAGACTGCTTTAGAGCTATTGATTGCTCTATCCTCCTGAAGACATATCACGTTATTATTTCAAGACTGCTTTAGAGCTATTCATTGCTCTATCCTCCTGAAATCATTACTTCAAGACTGCTTTAGAGTATTCATTGCTCTATCCTCCTGAAATTACATTATTATTTCAAGACTGCTTTAGAGCTATTCATTGCTCTATCCTCCTGAAATCATTACTTCAAGACTGCTTTAGAGCTATTGATTGCTCTATCCTCCTGAAGACATATCACGTTATTATTTCAAGACTGCTTTAGAGCTATTCATTGCTCTATCCTCCTGAAATCATTACTTCAAGACTGCTTTAGAGTATTCATTGCTCTATCCTCCTGAAATTACATTATTATTTCAAGACTGCTTTAGAGCTATTCATTGCTCTATCCTCCTGAAATCATTACTTCAAGACTGCTTTAGAGTATTCATTGCTCTATCCTCCTGAAGACATATCACGTTATTATTTCAAGACTGCTTTAGAGCTATTCATTGCTCTATCCTCCTGAAATCATTACTTCAAGACTACTTTAGAGCTGTTGATTGCTCTATCCTCCTGAAGCCATTCTATTACTTCAAGACTGCTTTAGAGCTATTGATTGCTCTATCCTCCTGAAGCCATTATTACTTCAAGACTGCTTTAGAGCTATTGATTGCTCTATCCTCCTGAGGTCCGATTTATCACTTCAAGACTGCTTTAGGGTTATCATTATTGATCGCTCTATCCTCATGAAGACATGCTGTTACATCAGTATTACTCCAGACTCCTGACAGCTCTCATTATACTACTGAAGAACTTTCCCCTAGTGGCATCTTTAAGCCCACTCAATCATGTTCAACCAACCATCAATATCACTCCATGCACTGGTGAGTGCAAATTTTTGGGCTTTTGTGTTCAATCCCCTTCAACCTTCCAGGTTACGACTGGCAAATATACCAATCTAACCCCTCAGGTTTCAGAAAATTGAACAGGGGCAGCTGTTGCACCCCAAAATTTGCCCTCACAATACAAGACTTTGTGTTCCAAGAAGGTTCACAAGGTTCACAAAATTCATAATTGGTCAGAAGAGTTGACAATTCCCTCAGACAATGCACCTCCTAAGCAGTGCATCCAAAACTAGGGTTTTGACTTTAATCAGGCTAAATGGACTTCCACGACTTCAAGTGAGCTTCATAACATCTTATATGTGTATAAGAACCCCCATGTCAAGTTTCAAGACTTTTCTCAAAAGTTTGCTCAGTCAGATGATCAGATAAGTCAAAAGCGGTCAATGCAGTTAAAAGGTCAAACTGAGGTCAACTGTGGTCAAACCAAAGTCAAACTTCATGATTTTTTTTGCCAACATCAAAGAGAGGTTGGGTGAGAAATATTACCATAATAACTGTAATACCCCAAATTTTGCCCTAAGATTTGTCGTCGCATTTCATTGCATTTAATCAATTACTAACAAATTTGTGTAGTCGTTTGACTTTTTGCAGGTAAATATCATATGGCATGCACTTTTTTTTCTAAAAAGTAAAAATGGCACAATTGGCAGGAGGACATGTGTAAGGAGTTATGAGTGTGAGAGGTTGAGAGTTCGAATCTCACCTTTGGCACTTTTTGTTGTTTTTATTATTTTTACTCTAAATTTTTCTATCTTTCATTAAAAAAAATAACAAAAATAGTTTTTTATTATTATTTAATTATTATTTTCGTATTTTAATTAAATCATTTTTTAAAATATTATTTTTTTCACTTTTTTCTAAATTATTCATAAAAATATCCAAAAAATCATAAAATAAAAAAATATTGAAAAAAATTTTGTTCTTTTCATAATATTTTTTATTTTAGGAATCAATAGGATTATTAGTTTTTATTTTAAGTTTATTTTAATTATTTTAAATTATTTAAATTTTATTTTTTCTTAACTAATTATTTAGTTTGGGCTTTAAAATGGGCTTTAGGGACATTATTGACAATTTGGTGTTAACCCTAATTTGTTCCCTATATATACATGTGTTGCCTTGTTGGAAAAGAGGAGAGAAGGAAAAAAAACCTAAGAGGAGTGAGTGCCGTTTGCCGTTATTTAGTTTTCTTCTTCATCCATTACTATTGTTTCTTTTTCTTCATCGTTTACCGTTATTTCTTTTCCTTCATCTATTACTGTTGTTTCTTTTTCTTCATCTTTTACCGTTATTTCTTTTTCTTCATCTATTACCGTTATTTCTTTTCCTTCATCTATTACTGTTGTTTCTTTTTCTTCATCTTTTACCGTTATTTCTTTTTCTTCATCTATTACCGTTATTTCTTTTTCTTTATCTATTACTGTTACGTTTATATATATATAATTTTTAAATTGTTAGAGTTTATATATATAAGATTTTTGATCGAATTATGTCGATACGATGTTTGCACATTTGTGTGCATGACGCGTGACATTTGTGTTAGTTTGATCTGGTTGCGATGATCGCATTTTTGTGTGAGCAATAATACTATTTTTTGCTTAATTTCTTTTACTTTGCGATAAATTTTGTTTCGTCCGATTTAGATCTGGTTGCGATGAGCGCATTTCTGCGTTAGCAACATTGTTGGGTTATTTGGCACATTTAAAATTCATTATTGCTTTATTATTATTATTATTATTATTATTATTATTATTATTATTATTATTATTATTATTATTATTATTATTATTATTATTATTATCATTATTTATTATTATTATCATTATTATCATTATTATTATTATTGTTATCATTAATTTATTAAAATTTGTTGTAATATAAAAATCTGTTTTTTAAAATAAATGACATTAACATCTTTTTTCCAAATTAATATGAAAACCTAATTTTAATTTTCTATATGATTCTATGTATATATTTATTATAATTCTTGTAAATTTTTGTAAATAAAATTAAACCTTATAAACACTTAATGTAAAATTTTGGTGAATGTGATTATTGATTAGTTAAAATTTGTTTTCATCATAATGTGTAAATATTTTTCTTAATAATTGTTAATATATAATTAGAGATAATTAAATTTTTGTAAATGATTAAGAAATTTATAATTATGTTATATTTAGAACTTTATATTATAGTAATTATTTAATCATTTATGTTTCTAAATAAAAATCAAATCTTATGATATTTAGAACTTTATATTATAGTAATTATTTAATCATTTATGTTTCTAAATAAAAATCAAATCTTATGATATTTAGAACTTTATATTATAGTAATTATTTAATCATTTATGTTTCTAAATAAAAATCAAATCTTATGTTTAATCACGTTATTAATTAATTATTATTGCTAATCATATTTTGTTGCTTATTATTATTTTGAAATTTCTATCTTATTATTTTTTCTAACTTTGTCTATTTTTCTCATTATTATTGTTTCAACTAATTATTTTCACTAACTTTATATTTATACTAACCTTATTTAATTTTTCTTATTATTTACTAACCCTAATATTTTATTTGCTTATTTGTTATTTTTTTTGTTTATTATAATTTTGTAATTGCCTCTTGGATGTAAATTGTAATTACTTAATTATTATTATCATTATGGTTAGTAATTAGGGAGTGCTAATATGTATGATATTTAAAAAAATAAATTAGATCATTTTAATATAAGATAATTAAATTAAACATTTCACACACGTAAGTCGATTTTAATCGCCGTCTCACTTCTTAAGGATATCCCTCAAGTTGCCTATGAATATTGGTTAAGTGGGGTGTATAAAGCAAGTCCCTCAAAAAGAAAATCATCAAAGTCCCTTATGGTTGCCTTTACGAATCGAGTCCCTTTCGAAAAATGATGATAGTCCCTCTAGTTTGCTTATTACACCCCACAATGGCCTTCAAAAATCCAATTGTCCCTCACATGTCCCTTAACATCCAAAGTAAGGACTACCTACTCCATTATAGTAAGGATAGTCTTACTAAGGAAAGGATAAAGAATAAGAAAGACCTTAAAACATTAGGGTAGGCTACTCCTAGATACTTGCTCACTTCAAAACTTTTTCACACTTAAACAAATTTTCAACAAGTTTTCAAACAAGTTCTTAACACATCCTTACATGGATTATTTATTAACTATTCTGAAAATTTTCTATTCACACACTACACTTTCAAAACAATTCAAAAGTGAGCTTAAGTACCTAAGAGCCCATGGATAACCATGGATGAAAAGGGTGCTAACACCTTCCCTTTTCATAACCTACCCCCCGGACCCAAAATATTCTCTAAGGTCTTTCCTGTTCTTTTATAACCTTTCCTTATGGATAAAATAAAAGTCGGTGGCGACTCTTGCTATCCGCAACATTGTTTAAAGTCAGTTCTCCCACCGTGTTACAGGGTGCCCCTGAGTGAAACTCACACGTTGCATTCGCATCATAACCCTGCGGAGGTGCCCCTGTCAAGGGAGCCAGGGTTCTCTTCTGGACTAGCTGTAACTGAAGCATAGTTTGTAACAACTGAGCATAAGACATGGGCGGTGTCTCAAGGTGACGGCTTGACAGAGGCGCCTTGTTCTGATACTTTCTGTACCCTTACTGATTTGGCTGCTGCTGCTGTGGCTAGGGTTGCTGGACAGCAGGGATGGTTATGCTAGCCACCTGTTGGCGTTGGCCTTTACCCTTCTTTCGAGCGTTAGACACGGCGCTCGTCTCTCCTTCACGCCTTTTTTTACTGTATGGTTTCTTTCCTCCTCCAGCTGAGGATAGATCACCACCTTGAATTTTCCCCAATTTGATCCCATTTTCGACGTGCTCCCCAGTAATTATGAGATTTGAGAAACTCCCTGACATACCGCTGACCAACTTCTCGTAATAGACCCCCGGGAGAGTGGCTCAAACATCTCAACGAGCTCTCGTTCAACCATCGGCGGCTGCACTCTAGCTGCTAATTCACGCCATCGTTGGGCGTATTCTTTGAACCCTTCGTTGTTCCTCTGTGACAAGTTCTGTAGTTGAACCCGGTTCGGAGCCAAGTCACTGTTATACTGGTAATGGTGCACAAAGGCTTCAGCAAGTTCCTTCCACGTGCGCACACTGGTGGTTTCCAAACTCATGTACCATTCCAAGGATGGCCCGGACAAGCTATCCTGAAAGAAGTGCATCAGCAGCTTCTCGTCTTCAGAGTGAGCGAACATCTTTCGGTAGTATGACCTTACGTGGACACGAGGGCAAGTGGTGCCCTTGTACTTCTCAAAGTCGGGTACCTTGAATTTAGGAGGCACCTTGAAATCAGAAATCAATCCTAATTTAGACATGTCGACCCCCATAGTGTTCAGGTTCTCGAAATTCCTCATTTTGTCCTCGAGTGCCTTAAACCTCAAACGTGCTTCAGCAGTCAGCTCTCCTTCAGCACTCCTTTGCGAGAACAAATCTTATTGTCGATCTTCTAGCCATGGCTGAGGCCCATACAGATTTCCAGCACCTGTGTTGCCATTTCCCAGTCTAGCATTGCCATTAGCTTCAAAATTTCCATTGCAGACGCCAGTCATATTACCATTGAGCCTGATGTTAGTGATCACATTGTCGTTACCACTTCCATTCCCCCCGGTCACGGGGATTCCATTCTGAGGAGTTTCAACAGGTGGAGGGGTTGGAACGCTCCCTCCATGAAGTACACCATTGCTGTCAACCCTTGAGATCAGAGGCTGGACCAATGTTCTGAGCTGGTCTTGGTCGTTGGCAACCACTTGCATGAGCTCCATGAAGCGGTCCATCCTCTCTCGGAGTTCCTGAACGTCAGTTTGCACTTGTTCCATGGCTCTAGCTTGATTTGCTCTGGTCGGATAGCGGTAGATCGATCTTCGATCAATCCTGGAACAACCTGCATACACAAAGGGTTAGAAGAAAAAACGACAAGGTGTTCGTCATGCGAATGCTTCATGCAAATGCAAACGTGTGTCTGTGCCTTGGGGAGATCCCCCCCGATCCTAGTTTCCGAGACAAATAAAGTCTATGATCCAATCATGGAAAAGAAATCCTCATATATTCATCTGAAAAGCCCGCTCGGGTAGCGTACAACTGTAATCACATACAACTGAAGCAATAAGGCATGACCCCAACCAACAGACCTGGCGGTGATCAGCATATCAATGCATAAAAATGTACAAAGAAAGATACAAAAGATCAGGCGCAGCCACGGGCACGAAAATCTTCTATCAACTTCTTTGTAGTGGAGTGATCTGACTGAGTAAGTAAACCCTGGGTCAGCAGGTCCTTTTGACTGATGGACTTTGGGAGGTTCTCGGCAACGCTCCTAGAAATACCTTCTTCAGAATGGTTCTCGACTCTTCTTCTCTTAGCATCAGCCCGAAGTTGAGAATCTTGCAAAATCGCCTCGGCCTCAGCCAATCTATACTTGACGTCATGTCACAGGGAGGCTTCAGCCTCTGTACTCTCGTCTTTCACCATAACTTGAGCTTCCTGCTCGGCTACCCGCTGCTTCAGCTTTTCTTCCCGCTCTTTGTACTTGGCGATGGTGCTGCTCCAAACCCTCTCGTATTGGGTAAGCTTTCGGTACACTCTGTCCAGATCCTGTTTCTTGGTTATCAACACGCCATGCACTGACTTTAGATCCAACCCCAGACGTTCCCTAGCATCAGTTTCTTGGGTCAGGTTAGAACCTAGACGGTCGATCATCTCGGTCTTCTTCTTGCACGTATAAACAGCTTCACTTTTCTCTTTCCGAAGTTGAGCGATCTCTTTCTCCAACTCTTCGTTGGCTTTTTGTAGCTCTTCCTTCTCTCGGAGTACCTGGTTGAATTTCTGAATATCAACTGTAGTAGGCTCTTTGTACACGGGGGTACACAATGGTTCCACGGCAGGAAACGACATTAGAAACTTGGCGGCTCTTTCTCGAATCCAAGTCACATACGGATCAAAGGCCTTGTTATTTCTCTTTCCTAACAAGACTTTCCCCTTCCGGTGAATTTTGCTCCAAGCATTCTGTACCTTGATCAAAGTGTCACCTTCAAGCAACCGTGTGAGATACAGAGATTCTTGTATCTCTTCCTCTTCAGGAGGATCTCGTAGTGCATACCCAAATTGTCGTACCAGCAGAGACAGATTGTAGTTGATACATCCATTCCTTTCGACCAAGGGGATGTTAGGAAAGCCACAACAACTATACACAATATCTTTGCACAACAGATCTCTATCAAACCAGATGATATCATCAGCAGTCAAACCCATCAAACGTGCAGACTAAGGTGAAGACTCAACATAATCAATGAACGACCCCGACTTAGGAAGATGGCTAGCAAACCACTTATACAGTAAAGGAGCACAACATGCCCCGTTCTTCCCCTTTCTGTTTTCATTCTTGCTGTGAACTGAATGGTAGACGTCTCCGAGGAGAGTGGGCACTGGATCCCCGGAGGCAAATATATGGCAAGCATCCATGGTTATGAAGTCCGGATGACTCGGGAATAACATGATCCCATAGATACAAAGGGCTAAGAAGGTATTGAACACATCACAGCGACCCTTCTCTACAAACTTTCTGGCTTTTTCCATCAGGAAAGGCAAAGGGAAACCATGAACTCCGATCTTTCTGGATACCATCCCTTCCAATTCAGACTCATCTACATGAAGAGCGTCGGTCAGCTTACTCAGTTTGGGTTCACCCTCAACACGGTAGTAAGGCATTTGATTCATCAAAGGCACCCCCAATAGGCCAGAGTATTCTTCCAAGGTCGGGGCTAGGACATAGTCTGGAAACACAAAGCATCTGAGCTGTGGGTCATAAAACTGCAGCAGAGCATAGAGGCCATTCAACTCGTACGTAGGAAGCTTATACACAATACCCAGAAGTCTCCCATAACATTGTCTAAAACTCTCCATCACTGTCTTATCAGCCAAAGAAATCAAAGCTCGCAACTCTCGGATGTCAGGTGTTGGTAGCTTGTAAGCCACAGTCTTCTTCAGAGATGCCATATCTGCCATAAGGATCAAGATCACTAGAACCAGGGGAGAAATATGCACCTGCAACACAGACACACGTTAATGACATGCAAATGAGGATGCAAACAATGCAAAATGCAATCATGTAGCAGGAGATCAAGATGACTGTGCTGTTGAGGAGGTGAAGATTCTGTATCAACAAAACCCCAATACTGCTCTATCAAGAACAACCATATCTCTGATGAGAAGAAACCCCTGATACCAGACCATAAATCTGCTCTGTCAAGAACACGCATATCTGATGATGAGAGGAAATCCCTGATACCAGACCATAAATCTGCTCTGTCAAGAACACTCATATATCTGATGAGAAGAAACCCTGATACCAACAAAACTGATTCACTGTCAAGAAAACCGGGTAGTCTGAAGGTTAAGGTTTCCTGCAACAACCCGACCCTGCTCACAGGTATGGACCTAATCACGGAAAAGATTTGGCATCCTATGCGGTCATCAGCGTCACAGACTTTCAAGAAATGATGATACGATACCCAGAAGGTGTGGCATCATCATCTCTTGAAGCGGCCTCACTTAGCTGAATTCCAAATGATCGGTTCCCAGAGTCGACAATCCTCAGATCCGACAACCCCTCGAGTCCAAAGGACCGATAGGAAGCCATCAAAGAGAACCGCGTCTGAGTGTGGATTACATGGGAACTGATGCAAGCAAACCAAGCACGTCCTCCACTAACCCACTCTAATTCTATATAGCTCTCAAGCCTGGGTCTGGCTTCTCACTCATCAGAATGCCCCTCCCAGAACAGTACAGATAATCATATCATACTGAAAATAAAGTGCGGGAAATAAAATGCGATAAATAAACACAACCCATCAAGTAATCATACAAGCGCTAAGATTAACTCTCGTAGGGGACGTTGGATCCCCAGATTGACTCGCATAAGGGTCGTTGGATCCCAGGAAACTATGAAATCCCCAACAGAGTCGACAGCTGTCGCTTCCGCGAAAATAAGGTGCCGGCAAAACAGAAGAGTCGCTGCCTTTCGTTATTTATCCCTCAGAACTGGAAAGGAAACGATAGGAAAAACCTGACGAAAGGGTATAAGACAAGGTCATCGCAACCATTGTCTGGGTTCGGGAGTCGGTTACGCAAGGGGAAGGTATTAGCACCCCTCACGTCCATCGTACTCGATGGGATCCATGCTTGTTGTGTTTGTCTGACGGGTTGGTTTTATCTATCTACCTATCAAGGCTGGTCTAAAAATAAAAGAAAATGACTCGGCAAAGCGTCACGCTTTATGCCTACGTATTCTCATCAGAGTCAACGTAGTTCGGCTAACTACGAGTTATGGGGAAGGTGGCTCGCCAATACATCAGTATTGTGCCTACGTACTCTCAACAGGTATGAGAGATCAGAGCTTACATAGTTCAGGATAAGACAGATTACGGGAATTCAGATTCATCTGTTTTATCGAGTAGGGTTAACAAACAGTTCCAGCAGTTTGGCGTACGCAGCTTGACCCTTGGAGACTTATGCGTTACCGTTTGCGGTAGAACTGGGAGTTAACGACACTCTTTTCTTCAGAAAAGCTTCCTTTGACTTATGGGCCTTCGGGGCAAAAGGTTTGAAGTTTGTTTTCTGTCTTTTACGGAAGAACTGTTTTTTAGTTGTCTGTAGTTTGTACAGCACTAGAGACTATGACCTGGGAACGAATGCGTCGCATATCGTCCAAAGGACGTATACTAAACATTCTAGACGATTGAGAGGAGGCCGCTCAATTATCATTACCCAAGTAGCTTAAGGCTCTTAACGCGCTTATACTAACTTGCCTTTATTACGTTTTTTACTGTTGTTTGAGATGAGAAGAGAGAGGGACAACTACGGGGAGACTATCAAGTCCTACTGTTGTCATGCCAAGGATTCATCCTATGGTTGAAGTTTGAAACGGGGATCTCCTAGAAGTTGTCATGCATAGGTTTCAACCTAAAGTTCTAATCATCACTTCCTTATCAAAGGAAGTGAGATTCCTAGGGGATCATGTCAATGATAAACAGAAACAGATAAAGCATCAGCTTAAACAGTAAACAGTAAACGATTATAAAATGCATGTAATGCAAGTGAGGGAGGAAATATGTGTGGGGCATCAGCCTCCACAAGCTCATCTCAACCTCAAGCCAGATATGAATAACTGCAATGATACAGAAGAAATAAAATACAATGCCATCAAGCAAAACACAAACCACATAGACAAGGGAGCAGGGCTCTACCGAATACCCGCAAGCAAAGCCATACAGTAACAATACAAGCAGAGGGAGCAACTCAACCTCTAGTGCAATCATGCTCCTAGCTTAAAACAATCTAAATATGAACTTATTCTAATGCATCAAGAAAATCAAACAAGTCACATTAATACAGTTGCACAGAAAGCAAACAGACAGGAAAGAAAGCAGATCAACAGCTTCCACAGCTTCACAGCAAAGCAATCCTCTGACAGTAGCACAGTCCTCAGTCTGTAACTGGTCCTCAAGGCTCTCATCTTCAATAGCAAGTGTCAACTTGCTTATTCAAGCTTTCAATACCTCAATCACAAGTATCAACTTGTTCTCCATCTTCTTCAAGCTTCAACTCTTTCTGCATTCTCAATTTGATCTTCTTCACAAGTGTCAACTAGTTCTTCTTGATCTTCAAGCTTCAGTTCCACAGGCAGTCTTCAAACACAGGAAAGTGGCAACCTCTAGCATCTATAATCTTCTAGCAATCTTCAATCTTCAAGGAAGGAACTCCATCCTCTAGCAAGGGAGAAAGATTCATCTAACAAGAGCAAGGTGTGGATAGGGAAAAGCAAAGTGAAGACCAAAGGTCACCTCTAAGCACTCCACCATCAAGGAAAGGAACCCTCAAGGGTTCTACCAATTTGTGAGGAGCCACTCATCCTACCAAAGGAGGGATGAGGCCTTCACAATGGGACCTTACATAATAGGGAGGAATGGAAGTGATCAACACCTTCCATGTTTCATGAAGGAAGAAAATATATTCTAAGAGATCTCCCTAAAACCCTAATCCTTAACCCTAAGCAAACTACACCAAAGGGAGAGAAATCTTCAAGTCCAAGCTCCACCATGCATTCCTCAACAGCCTACACAAGTCTTCATCATCATCCAAGAGCAAGAGAAGCAACACCCTAGTCTAAGGGAACTAATGAAATCATTCTAATTGAATTAGCAAGTTAGGATCACCTAAAACCTAGTACTAAAGTTACTCCTAACTGAAATACTAAAACCAATTGTAAAATCCTACAAAAATAACTATGGGAACCTAAGTCAATCATGACTCTATCATGTTAATTCCAGAGATCAAATCATCCAATAAGTCTTAGAATTAAATTCTAAACTATGAGGTATTAAGGTTAAACCCTAAAACTAGAGCACCTAAAGTTTAAATCTAAGAACCTCATCTAATTTCATCACAAAAATGTGACTAAAAATACTATGGGAGCATACATGTCTAAGTTAGCTACACAAAAAAAAAACCTCAAAAATCATCACCACGTGATCACACAAAAATTCACAAGACAAGGTATCAACCATAATGAAATTAATATCAATTAAAATACAAAAAATGCCATAAAAATAAAAAATGCATAAATTCCTAAACTCTTAATTTATTAAAATTCTAGACTCATTCAAGAGTCAGGGGAAAAAAAC
Organism: Lathyrus sativus; assembly: GCA_963859935.3. NCBI lineage: Eukaryota > Viridiplantae > Streptophyta > Magnoliopsida > Fabales > Fabaceae > Lathyrus > Lathyrus sativus. The sequence continues at coordinate 434,553,578 of OZ012737.1, forward strand.
CTGAATCAAATTGAGTTATTTTCCTATTTATTATGAACTATTTTCTAAGCTATATGAATTGATGAAAAATAAGAAAAAACAAAAGAAAATAACAAAACCTGCGTGCTGAATAGCAAATATTAACAGTTCATTTCACAGACTGGGCCAAAACGGGTGTGTGAATATCACTCAGACTACTAAGCCCAAACCAACCAATTAATGAAACAGTGCGTTTCATCTCAAAGTCTCTCTTCAGAGTTTGTAATCAAATCGTGGCCTTCCATTCCTTGCCTGAGTCAAAGGTCAAACCTTCATCTGATGGCTCATGTGCATCGTCCCCAATTTGAACTCAGATGGAGGGAATTCTCCAGACGGTGGCCTGAGTTGCAGCACCACCGTCTTCTCCGGTGAAATGGTGCCCATAGGTCATCAAAAACAACAAATCAAATCATCATCTCACTTAATTTTTCCTCCTGAACACGAATCCAATCTCCAAATTCTCCAATTCTTGCTCTAACTTAAAACACGATCATACTTTCAGAAATACACCAAATCTTGATCATCACAATTCTAAAAAATAATGATCCTAGTGCAATCTACACTTCTCACTGATCAATTTCCACTATCCAAACATGATTATCCCTTCAAGAATCTTGAGATATCAGCCTCAACAGAAAATGATCCATGACCTAAAGTGTCTCTATTCCTCAAATTCTTGTACCGAAATCCATCTATGTCATACCATGAACCTAACCACCTAAAGATTTCTAGCTATCTCCCTATAGATTAAGCATAATTTGGATTTGTACAAACCTGGTTTCAGATGAAGAACAGGTGCAATCCTTGCTCGATTCTTCCACCAAAATGATCCAGATTCACTCCAAATCTTCCTCTGAAGCTAATGCACACCTCAATTTCCTCTGATTCTTCCTCAATCCAAGAACACGATCTTGAGTTGCAGCTCTGCAAAATCCAATGCTCTCTCTGCTACCAGCTTCAAATGCTTCCAAAAAACTGGCTGAATACACTCCAAACCTTATATAGAACTCAATGGAAATGTCTATAAAGTTCTGTAAGCTTCCAAATGAGATTTTGCAATTTCAATTTCTATTTAAAATGTCATCCACACCAGTCACGATTCTAGCTCTGTTTGAGCATGAAAAACCTGGGAATCTTCATCTCATGAGATATTGAATTGGTTGGTTATGCTCATTTCCTTGTTTGCAATCCAATGGTTCATGTTGGTTATGTTGCTTCATCATGAAGAAATGAAATGAAATGACATGAATTTGAACTCAAACAAAATTATAACATTGCCAAAGTTTCTAAAATGATTTTCCCATTCAAAATGACCTATAATTTTGCCTTGTTTGGACACAAAATGATTTATTTCAATTTTTGGTCATTAAGTGCCTTTAATCTTTCCTTTTTCACAATCCCTTGAAACAAGTCCTTCCTTGAGCCATTTCAATGTCTCAGTGATACATGGTCAAGGTTAAAACCCTATTTTGAGCAACTTTCAAGTTGAACAAAACTTCATTTGAGGTGTCTAAGTTGGTGAAAATGACCTATAATCATAAATGACCTATAATCATAACTTCCCAAAATACCCTTGACTTGTCAAAGCCATAACTTGAGTTCTACAAATCCTACCAAGGACTTATAGTACTATATGGAAAGCTAAGAGAATAAGGAACAACATTCATGTTGACCAAAAGTTCATAGGAATCGTCCTTCTTGGGGAAAGGTTTCATGCAAGTTGGGTAACTTTCAAGCTCCAAATTCACATACCTCAGATGACTTGTAACTTGTCAAAGCCATAACTTGAGTTCTACAAATCCTATCAAGAACTTCTAGAACTCAAATTAAAGCTAAGACCATGCTCTAAAACAATCATGTTGGGGTCAAGATGAGATGACAATCACATCTTGAGCTAAATTGCCTTGAAGATAGGGGTCAAACTAGGGGATTTTACACTGTCAAGCCTTAGAAACCCTAGTTTGAAATTTCTCAAACTCTTCAATCATGATGAGTTAACCTTGGAATCATCCTTATAACATCTCAATGTATCAATCCATGATCACATGGCTCTTGGATTAGGTCTTAACCTTCTTCAAATCATCAGTTGACTTAGGGTTGACCCAGTCAAACCCGAATTGCACCACTCATGGCTGAGTCTTCTTAATCTTGCACGATGACCTGTCTAGGCCTCAAAGTGATCTTCACCACTTCTCATGAGCTCTCTTAAGACCTTAAGTCTAACTTCATGTCTTTAGAATCATCTAATGACTTCCCACAACTCTCAAGTTAGGAGACACACACTCTTGGTTTCAACCACCCTCTCCGAGGCTCTTTTAACTTCTCTGACAAGGATATCACCCTTGAACACTTGAATAACTTTCTCTAGCTAGCTTCAAAGCCTTGCATAGCTCTTGATTGGTAATCATACCTCTTGATCTCCTGCAGACATGTCAATGAAATGCAAATGATAATGCTAATGTGAATGAAATGAAACACAAGCTAGGTAAAGAAATGTTGGTCAAATTTTGGGGTGCAACACAGTGCCTGTTTCTCAGGGTGCTTGGTGTATGCTTTCGGCTGAGCAGTGCCTAGTTCTTTGGAAAGTTAAGACCAATTTCTGTCTATTGGTGATCCGCTCTTTTATTTAGTGCAATGCCTATTTCTCAGGGTGCTTGGTGTATGCTTTCGGCTGAGCAGTGCCTAGTTCTTTGGAAAGGGAAGACCAATTTCTGTCTATTGGTGATTCGTGCTTTTTATTTAGTGTAGTGCCTGTTTCTCAGGGTGCTTGGTGTATGCTTTCGGCTGAGCAGTGCCTAGTTCTTTGGAAAGGGAAGACTAATTTCTGTCTATTGGTGATCTGCGCTTTTAGTTAGTGCAATGCCCATTTCTTCGGAAAAGGAAGACTTGGAAAAGGAAAATCAAGGATGGTATATAGATATGGCCTTTGTCCAGGTGCTCGTTTATTGTAGCGTATAATTGAAATTAATCTTTGACAGACCAGTCTTCGGATTCAATGTCTGTGGTGTCACACATATGATTAGTGTTGAAGTCAGGTGTTTAGTTAGCTTGTTGTCGTTGCAACTGGGTTCCGTTTTTGGACATGTTTTCCTCAGCAGGGTTTGCAGTTTATTTTTGAGGTTGGCAAATTTCTGGGTTATTTGGTATTCAACCGTCTTTCACCTTGATTGCTTGAAAGCCGTTTGCTTTTCACCCAGTCAGGTCCAAGTTGTTTGAATAGGGGCAGTTGTTGCACCCCAAAATTTGCTCAACCTTTTCTTTACCTAGCTTATGTTTCTTTGCATTCATCATAGTATTAGCATAAGCATTGCATCAACATTTATGTAGGGGATCAAGAGAGAAGTCTATTAAGAGTTTATACTCAAGCTATCAAGTGCTTAGTGTCAGCAGAAGCAAGCCAAAGTCCTTGAAGAAAGGCAAGCAACTGAATGTGGTTCATCTCCTAACTCAGGGGCCAATTGAAGACCATCAGTGGGTTGTGAAGCCTAGATTATGAATGAGATGTATTGATAAATCTCATGGAGTTCCTTGAAGGTCATAGTGGAGCTCAGTCAAGTGTTTGAGCAAGTGCAAGAAGCCACGACTGAAGGTGTTGCAATTAGGGTTTCATCTGGTCAACCCTAAGTCAACTCTGTAAATTGAAGGAGATCAAAGCCTATTTCTAGGTCATGGTGATCATGGGATGATGTGTTGAGGCATTTAAGATGTTGTTCGAAGATCAAATCAATAAGAATCAAGAGTGTGAGAAGTTACTAACATAGGGTTTCTGTGTAAAATCCCCTATTTAGTGCCGAACTTTAAGACCACATAAGTCAAGATACAAGTTTCAAATGGCTTTGGTCCTTACATGATACTTGTAGATCATGTTCATACCTTTAATTTGAGTACTAGAAGTCCTTGATAGGATTTATAGAACTCAAGTTATGGATCAGACAAGTTACAGGTCATCAGATGAATGAGAATTTTATTTGTGAAAGTCAACTGACTTCCATGCCACTTTTAACCTAGAAGGAAGTTTCACATGAACTTCTGACAAACATAAAAATTGTTCCTCATGATCTTATCTTTCCAGAAAGTCCTAGAAGTCCTCTTTCTAATTTGTAGAACTCAAGTTATGAGCTTGGCAAGGCAGTGGTATTTTGGGAAAACGAGATTATAGGTCATTTTGCATTATAGGTCAATTTCACTATCTTGCATACCTCAAATGGAGATTTTTCCAACTTGAAAGTTGTTCAAAATTGTGTTTTTAGTCCAACCAATTACCAAGAATCCACTGATGTGGGTTAGAATGAAGAATTGGTATTTGAATTTTCATGAATGAACTTTTAACAAGCATTTTAAAAGGCATTAAAATGAGGAAAATCCAAAATAATTCACAATGGTTCAAAAAATGGCAAATTGGTACATATTTTGATTGCAAATGACATTCTAAACACAATGGCGTTATTAGAATTTTAACTTGAATCATATTTAATGGTCATTTTATGGATTGCTTCAAGAGGAGGTTACATACCAAAATCATACCATTATGCTCCAAACCTTACCTTGGGAACCAAGCCTAAGGAGTAGTTAAGTGATCTACTCCAAACCAAAAATGGGAATCCACACAATTTCATTTTTCATTTTCAAGAATTCTCTCACTCTCTCAATTCTCTTAATTTCTTCATTCTCCAAACCCTCGCCCATAGCTCCTCATCATCAGATCCATTGATTTTTCATTAAAATCAATGGAATCTTGAGAATAAACCTCCACTCATCATCATCATCGGATCACGTTTTGTAATCCATTTTCGTGCAAATTGAAGTTGGATATTGGAGCGTAAGTAGGAAGCACTTATTCGGAGCAATTCGGATTCGAAGTGTTCGATCTTCATCTTCTTGCAAGAATTATTGTGGATCTTGAAGTTTTCCGTTTAATCTTGTTCGGATCTTCGCAAATTCACTTGATCAACGATCACCGGATCAAATCTCTGATCCGTAGGTTGATGTTCCGATTTAATTTAACCATTTGATTGTTGTTTTAATTTCTTTGGCATTAAAATTCTGTTTTGTGTGCTGTTTGATTTTAATTCATAAAAAATAGCAAAAATGCTTAGAAAAATATGAGAAAATTCGTGGATGATCCTTATCATGTCTGTAGTTTTGCTGTTCAATTGGATTTTAGTATCATTTAATTGTCAATTTAATTTCGTTTTTCTCCTTTAGTTGGATAATGAAATGCCAAAAACTGCATAGTTTCTTGCCGATTTTTGTTCTGGATTTTGGTGTAGAATTAAGACCTGATATTTTGTTGGCTGGTATTAGACACTTTGATATAGTTGCAGAAATTTTATCGAAATTTTTAGACAATTCTAAGTTCAGTTTTGAATTAGGTTTTTAGAGCCTTCCCCATCTGGATGTTCCCTTGACACTTTGTAGGTTTGCCTTTAGAAAGTGACCTTAGAATTTGATTTAGGCTCTGGATTGTTTACCATAGATCCCCAATACCTTTAGGATCTCCCAGAAAAATTTATAGAATTTTAGAGCTTGATTTAATATTTTAGTTAGATTTAATACTTAGGTTGTTTTTAGGGTGCTTCTAACATAGTACTTACCCTAGTTGAATTTCAATGATAACCATGAGTTCATAATAAATTTCCCATTCCTTTTGGATAGTGTAATAGACATGTGTAGGCTTATGTAGAATTAATTTTAAGAATTAATTAGGTGTTTTGGTCCCTTTTTAGTAGCTTTCTTGTAGCTTAAGCAATTAGGATTTAGGAAGAGCTTTAGATTTGATCCTTCTTTCTTCAATAAACATGGATTGCCTTGATTGCTTTCCACTCTTATCCAATGATTCAAGGTTCCTATGTGGGAAGCCTAGTCCCTCCTTTGGTAGGATTTTGGCTCCCACACAAGGTAAAACCTTTGAGGGTGCCTATCTCAGATGACTGGTTGAGTGTCCTGATGAATTCCCTTGGTTTTCATCAGGCTTCCCATCATTATGCCATGCTCTTTGTGTTGAATCTCTTCTTTCTTGGTGGAGCATATTGAATATTGAAGATTGAAGATGATGTTTTCTCATGAAGCTACCTTGGGCATGAAAATGGATTGCAGAGTGTCAGAAGACTGCTGCTGCTGGATTGCTTTGCTGTTGGGCTGTTGTGCTTTGTTTTGCTGTTTATCTGTGCTTGTGTGGCTGTTTGGTGTGTTGCATTAGATTAGGATTCCATGTAGTTGATCATAGGACTAAGTGCATCCTAAAGGTTGAGTTTGTCTCCCTTTGCTTGTATTGCATTAGAGGTTGAGTCTGACTCCCTCTGCTTGTTTGTTACTGTTTGGCTTTGCTTGCTGGTTTAAGGTTGAGTTTGCCTCCCTTGCCTGTGTTGTGTGTTTTCTGTTGCTTGTTTGCAGTTAAGGTTGAGATGAGCTTGTGGTGGTTTTTTCCCCCACACACTTTTCCTCCCTGACTGGTTGTTGCACTGCATGCATTTTACTTACAACACTTTACTTACATTTATTTCTTTACAGCTTATTTGCTTTGCTGTTGCTTTCTTTGCCATGATCCCTTAGGACTCTCACTTCCTTGTTCAAGGATAGTGATGATAGACATTAGGTCTCTAACCATGCATGATAACATTAAGTAGTTCCTTCCTAACCTCAACTGTAGGATCAACTTTGCATGACAACATTGGGTTTAATTCAGTTTCCCTGTAGAGTTTCTGTCTCTCTTCTCATCTTAAAACAATTCAAAAACACTTAATAAAGGACGACAAATGTTGTACGCTACGAGCCTTTAGCTACTTAAGGAATGGTGATTGAGCGGCCTCCTCTCAATTACCTAGAGTGTTTAGTGTACACCCTTTGTGTGATATGCAACGCATTCGCCCTTGAGTCACAAGTCTTTAGTGCAACATGAGTTACAAACAGAAAAATTCAAAACACTTCTTCCGTAAAAGACTTCAAACAAACACTTCAAACCTTTTTGTCCCTTGGAACGCTTAATCAGGAAAACCTCTTTTCATAAAAAGAGTGTTGTTAACTTTGAGTTCTACCGCAAACGGTAACGCCCAAGTCTCCGTCGAGCGAGCTGCATACACCAACTGCTGGAACTGTCTGTTAACCCTGCTCGGATAAAAGCTTTTGAACCAACCCAGGTTCTTTATTAGTCGAACTACGGTCGCTTTGATCTTTAATTCCAGATGAAAGTACGTAGGCACGAGACGCGATGTCTTGGCGAGCAACCTTCCCCCTTTTAGTCGTAGTTTCCCGAACTACATTGACTCTGACTTTCCCATTGCACGAGGGAATACGTAGGCATAGAGCGGCGATGCTCTATCGAGTCTCTTTTCTTTTCTTTTGTCCCTGAGACCTTTAGCATAGATAGTATACACCCTATTTAGATAGAAAACAAGCGTGGATCCCGTCGAGTACGACGGACGTGAGGGGTGCTAATACCTTCCCCTTCCGTAACCAACTCCCGAACCTAGGACTTGGTTGCGATGACCTCGTCTTTTCCCTTTTTCGTTAGGTTTACTCTGAGCGTTTCCTTTCCCTCCTTTGGGATAAACAACGCACGGTGGCAACTCTTCTGTCATTTCCAGCGCCTATTTTCGCAGTAGCCGCAAGTTGTATTTCACTTATTGTATGTTTGTAGTGTTGTATTTGATAGAATTCATGTTGATCTTGTTGTAAGCCAAAAGGCAGACATTTGAGTTTTTATTCGAGCTTGTACTTCTTTATCCCATTGATTGAATGAAGATTTCTCTTGTCAATTTATCTTTGCGCCTTTACTTATATGCTTTATGATTATTACTAACAAAGATAATGCTCACGAATTCCTAGAATTTTAAAACTTTATTTTTGCATACATTGCATTCAGTCATACTCATATGCATGTCCTTCATCTGGGAAAACCATGTGCTTATGTTGTCCATCTCTGCCTTGTATCAAAATGACGACTCGCCATCACTATTTGACTCGCTTAAAAAAGTCCAAGATCGTGGCTGATATTTAACAAGAGAGTGCTGCCTACAAGGAGGCTATGGCTCAACTTCAGGGTCGGATGGATCAGTTCCAGACTAAGATGGATGTTATTATAGAGTTCCTTTGCGCTCATAAAGATGTCGCTGCTACTACTTCTATTGTTGCAACTATTATCGATGCTACTGTCTTCACTTCTATGGTGATTCCTACTCCTGTCATTTTTTCCTCTCCTGCTATTGTCGAAGTTCCAGTTGAGAATGTTGTTCAACCTTCTGTCAACTTACCCTCTTCTCAACCAGGTTTAAATAGAATCCCAGCTGCTTTTTCGTGGGGAATGCCTCTAAATTTCACTCTTCAGATTTCTAGTGGTAGTAATTTTATTATGTATCAACCTTTTGTTGCACCCATGCCCAATGGTAATTCTACTGCTTATCCTTGGGGCATGCCTACTCCGATTCCACCTCCTATGGTGAATCATGACGATCACGAGATCCCTCAGACACATATTCTCCAAACTCATATGTCTAATGATGTTGATATTCCTGACAAAGATGAGCATGTGTATAGGGGTCCTCCTATTCATGTTCCGGTTTTGTCTCAGCCTACTCAAACTATGGTTCAAAATGTTCATCCTGGAACGCCCTACCCTGGGGCATGTTCTGCTGCTATGATACTTCCTACCGGTTATTCGTATGGTTTTCAGATGGGTCAAAATGTTGGTCAAATGGTAAATCTGGGTTGGTGTATCTGTCTCAGTTTGCTTCTCCGCAGATACCAGCTCCAGTTGCATCACATCTTCCAAATCCTCTGGCTCTTGTCAGACCTGGTGATCATAACAGACTTGATGGCTATAGATTATTAGATGAGAGAATTCGGTCTATCAAACGTTATTCTGCTTTTGGCATGGAAGCCAAAGACTTGTGTTTGGTTCCCAATGTCGTGCTTCCGCAAAAGTTCAAGATTCTAGAGCTACCTAAGTACAAAGGTTTGAGTTGTCCCTATAGTCATGTGACCATGTACTGTAGGAAGATGGTGTCCTATATCGACAACGATGAACTGCTGGTGATTTGTTTCTAAGATAGCTTGTTTGGAGCTTCTCTAGATTTGTATGTGGGTTTAGAACATAGCAAGATTCGCTCGTGGAAAGACCTATCAGAGGCATTCTTGAAAAAATACAAATACAATCTTGATTTGGATTCTACCATATTGCAGTTGCAGAATCAGTCACAGTGTACAACTAAAACATTCAAAGAATATGCACAGAGATGGCGCGAGATGGCTTCTTGTGTGCGACCTTCTCTTTCTGAAAATGAATTGGTTGACATTTTCATGGGCACTTTTGAAGGGTTGTACTGTGATAAAATGGTGGGCAGTTTATCTACAAATTTCGCTAATATTGTGACTATTGGTGAAAGAATCGAGAATGGGCTAAAAATTGGTAGGATCGTTAGTTCCGCTGTTCAACAACCAACCAATAAACCTCAGAGCAGTCATTCATAGAAAAAGAAAGGTGAAGCAAATGTTATGATGGCAAAAGCATCTCCTCAGTATCAGGTTCCCATGACTCCCATGTCGTATTATCCTTATCCTTATGTTGCTGTTGCTCAGTATCAACAACCGCCGTATCAGTATCATCCTTATGTTAAGAATTCTCAGAACAACCTCAATGTCAACTGTCTCAATAAAACAACAAAAATCAACATCAGAATAAATAGAACAATAACAATTAGAACAACCGTAAGCGGATGAATTTTGACCGAATTCTTGTGCCTTATACAAAATTGTTTCCTTATCTCATCCATCAAGGGGAAATTGTTCCCAAAGAGATTTCACCCGAAGTTCCTCCTTTTGGTCCGAAGCATAATTTGAATGCATCATGTGCTTACCATGCTGGGTACATAGAAAATGCTACCGAAGATTGCATTATTCTCAAGGCCAAAGTTCAAGAGCTTATCAACCATAAAATCCTGACATTTTCTGAAGAATGTATTAATATACAGACTAATCCCTTGCCTACTAATGGTGGATCTATGGTTAATATGATCGAGGGCAATCAAGGGGTTGAGTTGGTCAGAGATGTCATTGAAGTAAAAACTCAGATGGTTGTAGTGATCAAGAAGCTGAAACAACAAGGATTAATGAAAGGTCTTCATGGGAAATTCCAGATTTGTGATGATAATCCTAATCAGTGTCGAAGGTTGAGAGGTTGCATTCAGATCTTGTTGAACCGAGGTATAGTTCAGTTTAATAGACCCAAGTCTGTGGAAGAGGTAGCTACTATCGAGCCATTCACGATCATATACATGAAGGTTCTTATGGAAGCTCATAAAAAGAAGATATAGCTTATCACTTTCTATGTTCGTAAGCCATTTCAGTATCAGAATTCAAAGGAGGTTCCTTGGAAGTATGGTCCGACCGTGTTTTCTAGAGGGCGAGAAATCTAGTTTTTAGAGTTTGAGATCGTGAGCGTAACTGCCACTAGAGGGATGACTCGTAGCGGGCGAGTGTTTACTCTGAAAGTTATATCTAAGCCAATGCAAGTTCCAACCGTTGTTCCTCCTAAGGATAAATATACTTCAACAATCTCAGTTATGCAACAAGGGGTATCAACTACTGCATCAGTTCCAATAACTCTGTTTGTGGATGTCACTAAAAGCAAAGAAGTCATGGATGATCAAGAGTTTCTCAAACTGATCAAGAAGAGAAGCTTTAAGATTTTGGATCAGTTAGGGATAACTCCTTCGAGGATTTCTATCTTTTCTTTACTCATGAGCTTTCCAGTGTACAAATCAGCTTTGTTAAAGGTTTTGAGAACTGCTTATGTGATTCATGACATTCTCGTAGAACAATTTGACAACGTCATCGCAAACATAACTACTAGCAGGTATTTGGGTTTCAACGAAGCAGAGTTGCCTCCTGAAGGTAATGCCCATAATAGAGCCTTGCATATTTTGGTGACGTGCATGGACTCTTTGCTATCTCGTGTTCTTGTGTATATTGGTTCTTCCCTCAATGTGATACCTAAGGGCACATTGAGTCAGCTATTGGTAGAACGGAGCGAGACGAGGCCAAGTGCTTTAATTGTCAGAGATTTCAACGGTTCTCGAAGGCAAGTCATCGGCGAAGTGGATTTACTCATTAAAGTCGGACTGCATTTGTTTACCATTACTTTCCAAGTGACGGATATCAATCTTGCATACAGTTGTTTATTGGGTAGACCCTGAATTCATATTGTAGGGGCAGTTACATCCATGTTACATCAGAAACTGAAATTCATGTTTGAAGATCAGATGGTCATCGTTTGTGGTGAAGAATATTTGTTAGTAAGTGAGTTATCATCCTTCCAATATGTAGAGACTGATGAAGACATAGCTGAATTACCGTTGCAATGCCTCAAATTCGAAGATGTCAACTTCGCTTCTGTCAATTCTGGCAAATTACCAAAAACGGCCTTGTCATCTGTCAAGAGTTCTAAAGAGACCATTGAGAGAGGTTCCTTGCCTAGCTGGGGGAAAATCCTGAATATGGTTGAAAAGCATGATCGCTTTGGACTGGGCTACCATCCTGATTAGTAAGCTAGTTCACGCAGTCATCAGAAAAGCAACTTGATTAAGTTCGTAAGTGCTAGATTCCAAGAGGAGGATATTGTGTCAGCTATTGATGATATCGGTCCTAGAAACCAAAGTGAAAGCTTTGTATGCAAATGCCTTCCGGGTTTTAAGCTCAACAATTGGACAGCTACTATGATTCTGTGGTTTTTCCCACAAACATGTAATGCATTTTGTTTTCCTGTTCCCTCGTCCTTGCTAGAGATGAGTGGATAGCTTGTAAGGGCCTCGTGCTTTTGAAACATTATGTGATCAATAAATAAAAGTTTTTTTTTGCATTCAAATCATGCTCTCTTTTCTTTCTTTATTTTATTTTTCACAAATAAATAAATGGCAAAGTTTCTTTTATTTTTCACTTTTCAAATAACTTCATTCTAAACATATTCATAAACATGAAGAACAAATAATTATATTAATAACAACTTGGAAAACATCGGTTGTAATTCGGGAATTCAAATTAACCAAGTCGAGGAAGATGGTAAGGAAGATTGTGAATCAGCGGTTGAACTAGCAAGGCTCCTTAAGCACGAGCAGAAAGAGATTTAGCCACACAAAGAGCCAGCAGAGGTTATCAATATTGGTACTAATGAAGTCAGGAAGGAAGCTAAGATTGGGGCATCCCTTGCTAAGCATGTACGCTTTGAGTTGGTCAGGTTATTGAATAGTATGTTGATATTTTCGCCTGGTATTCTCACGATATACCCAGGTTGGATACCAATATCGTTGAACATCACTTGCCACTCAAGCCTGATTGTCCTCCTGTCAAGAAGAAGCTCAGAAGGACCAGAACCGATATGGCACGTAAAATTAGAGAAGAGGTAAAGAAATAGTTTGATGTTGGGTTCCTAACCACTTCCGAGTATCCTGAATGGATCGCCAACATTGTCCCAGTTCCGAAGAAAGATGAAAGTCCGAATGTGTGTGGATTATAGAGATCTCAATAAGGCAAGACCAAAAGATGATTTCCCTCTGCCTCATATTGATGTTTTGGTAGAAAACACTACACAGTTCTCTATCTTCTATTTCATGGACGGTTTCTCAAGATATAATCAAATCAAGATGTCCCCAGCCGATATGGTGAAAACTACTTTTATCACGCCATGGGGTACATATTGCTACAAAGTCATGCCATTTGGTCTAGAGAACACATGGGAAACATACCAATGTGCCATGACAACCCTCTTTAACTATATGATTCATAAAGAGATTGAGGTTTATGTGGACGATATGATTGCCAAGTCCAGAACCGATGATGATCATCTGAACCATCTGAAGAAGCTATTTGACAGAATCTGCAAGTTTAGATTACGGTTAAATCTGAAAAAGTGTACTTTTAGAGTGCAATCTAGCAAGTTGTTAGGCTTTATTATAAGTCAGAAGGGCATTGAAGTTGATCCTAATAAGGTTCGGGAAATTCAAAACACGCCGCCTCCCAAAACAGGAAAAGAAGTTAGTGGCTTTCTGTGCCGACTTAATTACATTTCCAAATTCATTTCTCATATGATGGCCACCTCCGAACCAATATTCAAACTACTAAGAAAAAAAATCAGTCGGTCAAATGAAACAATGATTGTCAAGAAGATTTTAACAAGATAAAGAAATATTTGCAAGAACCACTGATCTTAGTACCTCTGGTTCCTAGTAGGCCTTTAATCATGTATCTCATTGTCTTTGATGAATCAATGGGATGTGTATCAGGTCAGCATGATGACACTGGAAGAAAAGAACATGCGATTTATTATCTGAGCAAGAAGTTCAATGATTGTGAGACCAGATACTCACTATTGGAGAAAACTTGTTGTGCCCTGACTTGGGCTGCTCAAAGCCTGAGACAATGTATGATTTGCCATACTACTTTGTTGATATCCAAGATGGATCTAATAAAGTACATTTTTGAAAAGCCTGTTGTCTTTGGACGAATTTGTTTGGTGGAAAATGCTGTTGACTGAGTATGACATTCAACATGTTACCTAGAAAGCAATAAAAGAGAGCATCTTGTCTGACTACCTTGCTCATTAACCTGTGGAAGGTTATCAACAGATGAAGTTTTAATTTTCCAATGAGGATTTTCTATTCATCAAAGATCACGAGTCTCTAGACCCTGACCTAGTACAAGAACCAGGAGCACGATGGACGTCTGTGTTCGATGGTGCTGCCAATGTTAAAGATCGTGGAATTGGTGCTATCATTATCTCTCCGACAGGTTTTCATCTTCCCTTCATCGCCATATTATGCTTTGAATGCACCAACAATATGACTGAGTATGAAGCTTGCATCTACGATATTGAAGTGGCAATTGACATGAGAATCAAATTTCTTGAGGTCTACGGAGATTCTGCTTTGGTGACTGGCTAGGTTAGAAGAAACTTTGTGACTCGGTGGTTCCGTACCAAAAGCACATTGAGAAATTGATTTCCTACTTTGATGAGATCTCTTTTCATCATATTCCTAGGGAATAAAATCAACTAGATGATGCTCTTGCCATCCTGGCATCTATGTTCAAAGTCAAGTGGAAGAACGATGCTCCATCTATCCACATTGATCATTTGAACAAACCAACACATTGTTTAGCAATCAAGGACGAGTCTGATGACAAGCCTTGGTTCTACAACATCAAAAGATATTTGGAAAAATAGGAATATTCTAAGGGTATTACTATCACTGACAAGAAGGCTCTAAGACGGCTCTACACCAAGTTCTTTTTGAGTGATAGTGTATTATACAAGAGGAATTATGATTATGTGTTGCTTAGATTCATGGATAGACACAAAGAAAACACAATCATAAGGTTCATACATGAAGGTTGTGAGGGTGTACATGCCAAAGGTCCCACCATGGCTAAAAAGATACTTCGAGTTGGTTATTACTAGACAATAATGGAAGTAGATTATTATAACTTTGCCAAAAGATGTCACAAGTTCCAAATCTGTGGTGACAAGATCCACGTGATACCAATTCCATTGAATGTTCTGACTTCTCCTTGGCCCTTATTTATGTGGGTTATTGATATGATTGGAATGATCGAGCCGAAGGCTTCCAACGATCATAACTTCATTATATTTGCTATCGATTATTTCACCAAGTGGGTTGAAACGACTTCTTATGCAAATGTCACACGACAATTGGTTGCCAGGTTTATCAAGAAAGAGATAATTTGTCGCTATGGTATTCCTACCAACATTATCACTGAAAATGAAAGCAATATGAACAACAAGATGATAAAGGAGTTGTGTCAAGAATTTAAGACCGAGCACCACAACTCTTCACCCTATCGGCCCAAGATTAATGGTGCCATCAAAGCAGCAAATGAAAACATCAAGAGGATTGTCTAGAAGATGGTCAAGACTTGCAAGGATTGGCATGAAATGATTCCTTTTGTATTGCATGGCTACAAAACTTCAGTTCTTACCTCTACTGGGGAAACTCTGTACTTGCTTGTGTATGGTATGGAGGTCGTTCTACCCATTGAAGTCAAAATTCCCTCACTCAGAGTCATCATGGAAGCAGATCTTGATGAAGCTGAATGGGTTTAATCCAGATACAACTAGCTGAATCTCATCGAAGAGAAGCGCCTGACAGCCGTGTTCCACGCTCAATTGTATCAGAGACGTCTCAAGCATGCTTTTGATAAGAAAAGTCTCCCTCGAGCGTTCCATGCAGGCGAACTCGTGCTTAAGAGGTATTCTCATGTTCATTTGGGTCCATGCGGCAAGTGAATTCCCAATTACCAAGGACCTTTTGTTGTCAAGAAAACCTTCGAAAATAGAGCCCTGATTCGCACCTCCGTGGATGGGGAGGAGTTGCCACATCCCAGGAACTCTGATACAGTCAAAAAATATTATGCCTGAAAAGAAATGATAAATAAAAAACCCACTAGATTTGCATCCGCAAGGGCAATCTAGGTAAAAATGGGTGTCCCGGTGGACCAAAAAAAAAAAGAAATGTCCATGCAAAAGTTAGGGACAAAAAATAAATAATAACAACTCGCTAAGTTGAAAACCTGAAAGGGTGACTTAGGCAAAAATGGGTATCCCGATGGACAAAAAAAAAGGAAATGTCCAGGAAAAAACTAGGGATAAAGGAATTTGACTATGAACACTTGAGCCTATCTTCGTCATAGCTAGACCTCAGACAGTAAATGGTCAGTCAAATTATCATCAACTGACGCACAATGTTGGAGCCAAGATTTACACGGGATGGTAACCAATTTTGTAATAAATGCAAAGTCAAATTTCCCATTGCCATTTAGTTTGTTTCTCAATTTTTTTTGTAAATTTCCTCATCAAGGATTTTTACATCCTTGTGCATATCTTATGTACAAATTATTTTCATATTCAATAAAGTTCATCCTTTGATTTCTCATTTGCCTCTTTTCAATATTTTGTTTACAAATTGAACAATTATTTGTGATCACATAATGCTATAAAGCGCTAAGAATAACAAAAAGATAAGATCAACCAGGAAAACATTATGCATTGCATGCTTTACCGGAAATCATTAAGGGAATATTTGTAGTTTTCCTTTGAAGCTTGATCTCATGTGAACAATATCATGGTTGGTTGAGAAGGCTATTTGTTTTCCCCAGCGAGTACCAGTATGATTCTTTGGAAGGATTGTGTACCTTTCCTCTCCCCAGTAGAGCCGTAATTTCACCAACGGGCATCCGAGTGATTCTATGGAAGGATTTATCTTTCACATCCTCAACAGAGCCATATTCCCCAAGCAGAGACTTGTTTGCTTTACCCCAGTAAGGGTAGAAACTCTCGCAACACCCTAGCAGATGAGGTGGTCATTCCCCAACAGTAATGGCTTCATTTTGTTTTAATCATCCTAACTTTGTTCTTCCACATGAAGAGTCAGTTAGTTGAAGATCAGCCATGATTCTCTCATTCTCCAACCAGATTTAGCTATGGTTAGAAAGTTCCTTCCTCTCTGTTGCACCCCAAAATTTTCCTAACCTCATTCCTTACCTAGCTTATGTTTCATTGCATTCATTCTAACATTAGCATTTGCATTACATTGATATGTGTGCAAGGATCAAGGGGTGTAATTATCAAAGAAAAGGCTACACAAGGTTGTGAAGCTATTCAAGAATCTTCATTCAAGTGTTCAAGGGTTGATATCCTCATCAAAGAAGTCAAAGATCCTCAGAAGAGTGGCTAAGACAAGTGTGAATATCTCCTAACTTAATGGTTATGGGAAATCATCTGATGATGTTGAATCCATAGATATGGACCTAAATCATTGAGAAAGTTCATATGATGTCTTGATAGTCATTATGGAGCTTAGACAAGTCATTGTGCAAGGGGTAAGAAGCTACAACTAAGATTGGTGCAACTAGGGTTTTCATCTGGTCAACCCTAGATCAACAGTTGATTTGAGGAAGGTTGAGACCTAATTTTAGGGACATGTGATCATGGATTGATGTATTGAGATGCCTAAGGGGTGATTCCAAGGTCAACTCATCATGAATCAAGAGCGTGAGAAGTTCCTAGGCTAGGATTTCTAAGCTTGACAGTGTAAAATCCCCTGGTTTGGTGCCTAACTTCAAGACTACCTAACTCAAGATGAAAGTATTACCTCATATTGATCCTAACATGAATGTTGTATAGCATGATCATAGCTTTAATTTGAGTACTAGAAGTACTTTATAGGGTTTATAGAAATCAAGTTATGAAGCAGACAAGTTACAGGTCATCGGATGAGTGTGATTTTGGTGCTTGAAAGTCAACCAACTTGCATTCCATTTTTGACCTATAAGGATCTCACCCATCCTTGATCCCAACATGAATGGTGTTCCTTATCTTCTTAGCTTTCCAAAAAGTACTAGAAGTCAATGATTGGATTTGTAGAACTCAAGATATGAAGCTTGCAAGGCAAGGGTATTTTGGGAAACTTGGATTATAGGTCATTTTCATTATAGGTCCATTTCACCACTTTGCATACCTCAAATGCAAATTTGTCCAACTTGAAAGTTGCTCAAAATGGGGTTATTTACTCAAAAAAACACCAACGATTCATTGATATGGATTGGATTGAAGATTGGTTGAAGAAAATTTCACAAAAAGAACTTTAAAGGCATTAAAATAGCAAAAATTCAAATAAATTCATATGGGATGATTCCAAAGCATATTTGTGCGTATTTTGAGCACATTTAACATTCTAAGAACATTGGAATTGGTATATTTGAGAATGGAGCCATGGAATCACATCATTTCACTTGTTTCTTAAGCTTGAAGAAATACATTCCACACCCACCATTGATCAAAATCAAGGAAGCAATCCAAGCCATTCATACTCCTCATTCACCAGAAATTGGTCTGAGCTATTTTAGAGAGGAATTGAAGCCATTTTCATGGACATTACAGAGTGAAAAAGTTAAGAAAAGTGAGATTTTGATTGGGCCAAATCAGCAACAATTGGGTTGCATTACATATCCAAATCAACTCTATATAAGTTGTAGATGATTTTCAGATCAAAAGGGGATGAAGATTGGAGCCAGAAACGGTTAGAGACAGTTAGAGAAAGTGAAGTGCAAGTGAGAATCGAGTTTCAAGATTGAAGCAGTTTCCAAGGAAATTGATTATTCAAGAAGCTTCCTCAAGGATCATTGAAGCTTTCTGCATTGGTTTGATCAAGACTCTCCTCATAATTCCACCTTTGTCCAAGCTTCTACACAGGTTTCTTCTTCTCAAAATTTCTCTTAATTTATGGCGAATTAGCATGTGTTTTGTATGTGGTTAGGTTCCTGACAACTGCTAGATGAATTTAGGATAGGTTAGGGGATCAATGGTGGAAATTCTTGATAGTGCACCATTTCTTTATGGCTACGGGTTAGCTTAGATCTTGAGGGAAAGTGAATTTGAAACATAGAATCGTGATCAGCATGAGGAGAGGAAGAGATTGGTATAGGTTTTAGCAAGTTTCATTAGGTTTGTTTTCAGTGCACTGTTCATTGGTTGAATGTTGAAGATGACCGGAGGTGGCTGCCACCGGCGGCGCCTCCGTCTGGTTCAACTCTCCCCCCATCCCCCAGTTTGAGCCTCAGAGTGTTTGACTTGGACATGCATGTGTGGCATCCTTTAGTTCCTTAGATCAGCATACTTTAGATATGTAAGGTCTAGATTAAGATGCACCATATGTTGGAGTCAATCGTGAACCATCAGATCACTAGTGAAACGTTGCATTTGACTTAGTGGCCTTGAGTGCATGTGTGGTGCCTTGTGCATCCCAGGATCAGCTGACCAGTCTTCTAATCCAGTGGTCCTCGTTTTTCCATTTCTTTCATTTTCTTTAATTGATTTTCTTATTCTCTTTTATTTCTAGATTCATTTTTAATTCATTAAAAATAGTAAAAAAATGCCAATAATTGTTGAAAAAAATAATGAACATGAATTGAGATGTCTTTTAATTTTTTATATTTTTTAATTCCATTTTTAATTAATTTTTCATTTAAATATCCATTTAATAAATGTGAAAAATACATGTATTCTTGTAGAATTTTATTGCTTGATCATTGCTTAGAATAAATGTCCAATATTTTGCATGCTGGTTCTAGATACCTTAGGTGACCCTTAGGTATTTTTCTCTGATTTTTAGGGTTCCATTTGATTAGAGTTTGAACTAGGTCTTTAGAACCCTTCCAATTTAAATTTTCCCTAGCACACATTTGGGTTTAGCATTTGGTTAGTGCCCTTAAACTTAGAATTTGGACCTGAAATTTTTACAATGACTTCATAACATCCTTAGGATCCCTTAGGATTTTTATTAGATTTTTTAGGAATGATTTCCTATTTTTGATAGATTTTACATTATGGTTGTTTTTAGGGTGTTCCCAACTTAGCATTCCACCTAGTTTGGCCTCAAAAGTGATCTTTTGTAAACTCTAGGCCCCCAATCCTTTCATGATAGCATAGTGTATAGGTTGATACCTTTGTAGGATAATTCTCAAGTCCTTAGAATATTCATAGCTCCCTTTAGGATGGACTTCCTTTAGAGCTTAGATGTTAGGGTTTCTTAGAGGCTTTTGTGGTTGATTCCTCTCCTCTTTGTGCTTCCCTTTGCCTTGAGCAATTCAAGTCATTCCAATCTCTCCTTGTCCTATTGACATAGGATCCCTCTTGTGAGAGCCTGGTCTTCCATATGAAGTACCCTGTGCATTCCATAAAGAGGTGAGCCATTAAGGACTATTCTTGATCAAGGTGAATTTGGTTGAGTGCCATGGTGATTTCCTTAAGTTTTCACCATGCTTCCCATCATCCCTCAATCATTCTCTTTGTCTTATTTACATAGGATCCCTCTTATGAGAGCCTGGTCTTCCATAGGAAGTACCCTATGCATTCCATGAAGAGGTGGAGCCCATGGTGGACTCTTGTGTTGACACACATCAACCTACCCTTTAGACAAACCCTAGGTTCTTAATCACCTAATTTCTGTGTCTTATTGACATAGGATCCCTCTTGTGAGAGCCTGGTCTTCCATAGGAAGTACCCTGTGCACTCCATGAAGAGGTTGAGCCCTTGATGGACTCCTGTGCTGATGCACATCAACTCAAAACCTTAGATTTTCATTAAGGTCTACCACACTCAGTTTCTCTGTTCTATTGACATAGGATCCCTCTTGCAAGAGCCTGGTCTTCCATAGGAAGTACCTGTACATTCCATAAAGAGGTTGAGCCCTTGATGGACTCTTGTGTTGATACACATCCAACATGATGTAGCCTTGGAATGATTTCCTTGTTGCTCTCCTTGTTTACCTCTCTCCTGATGGATTGCTTGGTTTGTTTCATTGATTGACTATCTGTTTGATGTGATGCATTATGATAGAGCTGCATGAGTAGATACTCTTGTTTAGATGCATGACTGCATTAAAGGTTGAGGTGATCCTCCCTTTGCTTGGTTTCTTCTCTACTTGCCTTTGCTTGATTGCATTGAAGGTTGATGTGATCCTCCCTTGCTTGTGTGTTCTTTTCTCTTTTGTAATTGACCAAATTTGCATCTAGGGTTGAGGTGATCCTCCCTTGCTTGTATTGCTGCATTGCATGCATCTTATCTGCTTGATAGCTTTACTTCTTTCAGCTTAATGATTTTTGTTGTTGCTGTTGTTTCTCTTTGGCATGTTCCCTTAGAGTTCTCACCTACTTGTTCAAGGATGGTGATGATAGACATTAGGATGAATCCATGCATGATAACAGTAGGGTAGATTCCCTTTCCAACTTCAACCTTAGGGCCATATTATATGACAACAGTAGGATGCTTGATAGTTTCCCCTGTAGAGTCCTGTTCTCTTCTCATCTCAAAACAAATCAAAACACTTAATAAAGGCCAATGATTATCGTACGTTACGAGCCTTAAGCTACCTAGGAGATGGTGATTGGGGGGCTTCTCCTCAATTTCCTAGAATGTTTAGTATACACCCTTAGGGCGATATGCGACACATTCGTTCCTAAGTCATAGTCTTTAGTGCGATATGAATTATAAACATTCATAAAAGACACTTCTTCTTTTCAAAAACAAAAACAGACATTCAAACCTTTTTTTCCCTGTGGGGTCTTAATTCAAGGAAAACCTTTTCTGATGAAAAGAGTACTGTTAAGCTTCAGTTCTACCGCAAACAGGCATTGTCCCTAACTGCTGGAACTGTAATTTAACCCTACTCAGGTAAAAACCTTTGAACAAGCCCGTGTTCCGTTTTATCCCGAACTACGTAAGCTCTGATCTCTCATACGTGTTAAGAGTACATAGGCATAAGTTGCGATATCTTGGCGAGCCACCTTCACCCATCTTTTATCCGTAGTTAGCCGAACTACACTGACTCTGATTTTCTCTGATGAGAATACGTAGGCCCAGAGCAGCGACACTCTGTCGAGTCACCTTTTCTTTTCTTTTGAGCCAACCTTGAAAGGTAGATAGATAAATAACCCATTAGATAAACACATAAGCGTGGATCCCGTCGAGTACGACGGACGTGAGAGGTGTTAATACCTTCCCCTTGCGTAACCGACTCCCAAACCCTGAGATTTGGTTGCGACGACCTGTCTTTATCCCTTTCGCTATGTTTCTCACGATCGTTTGCTTTCCCTTCGTGTGGGATAAATAACGAGTGGTGGCGACTCTTCTGTCTTTGCCGGCACCTTTTTTCACAGTAGCGACAACTGGCGACTCTGCTGGGGCTTGATGTTCCCTATGCGAGTCAATCCTAGCGCTTGCGTGTGTATTTGTTGGGTTTGCATTTATTTATCGCACTTTACTTTCCTGCATTTTACTTTCAGTATAATATGATTATTTGCCGTGTTGTTGTGGGAGGTGATTCTGATGAGTGATAAGCCAAAACCCAAGCTTGAGAGCATACATAGCTTTAGTAGTGGAGATTAGTGGTGGACCTGTATGCGTAGCATGCACAAGTCCCGATTAAATTCATGCTCAGACGAGGTTCTCTTTGATGACTCCTTTCTGGCCCTTAGGGCTCGACGGGAAGTTGGATCCGAGGATTGTCGACTCTGGGAACCGATCATTTGTGACCCAGCTAAGTGAGGCCTCTTCAGGGAGTGATGATGCCAAACCAGAAATGGTGAACATATCATCATTTTGTGAAAGTCTGTGACACTGGGGAACGCATAAGATGCCGAACCTTGTCCGTGATTAGGTCCATACCTGTGAGCAGGGTTGGGTTATTGCAGGAAACCATGACCTTTAGACAACCTGGTTTTCTTGATAGTGAATCAATACCAGAGGGTTCTTATCAAAGCTATGTTTTGTTCTTGATAGAGCATAATTATTGTCCTCTCTAGTCAACAGCACAACAGCCTTGATTCCTGCTTACATCATTTGGCATTTGCATGACTGCATTTTCATTTGCATCTCATTAACGTGTGCCTGTGTTGCAGGTGTATTTCCCCCAGTTCTAGTGATCTTGCTGCTGATATGGATACCTTGAAGAGAACGATAACTTACAGATTTCCTACACCAGACATTAGTGTTATATTGAAGTTGATTGCCCTGGCTGATGCTAAGGTATTAGAAGACTTCAGGGAAGCTTATGGAAGGTTATTGAAGACTGTGTGCAAGCCTTCAGCTCATGAAATTAGTGGCTTGTACACCCTGCTACAGTTCTATGATGCTCTATTGAGGTGTTTTGTGTTTCCCAACTATGTTCTGGCTCCCACTCTGGAAGAATATGCTGAGCTGCTGGGCATTCCTATCAAAGATTAAATGCCTTTCTATCACATCGATGCCAAGCCTAATCTAGCTCATCTTGCTGCTGCCTTACACTTAGATGAATCTGAGTTGAAAAATGGAATTACTCAAAGGAATGGAATGTATGGCTTTCCCCTACCCTTCCTAGTGGAGAAGGCCCAGAAATTTGCAAAGAGTGGCTGTTGGGTAGTCTTCAATGCTATCCTCGCTCTGTGTATCTTTGGTATCATTCTGTTTACCAACTTGTCAGACTTTATGGATGTAGACGCCTTCTACATTATCGCTTCGGGAAATCCAGTGCCCACCATGTTGGGGGATGTATATCACTCCGTGCATTATAAGAACGAGAACTGGAGAGGCAAGATTGTCTCGTGCTGTGTTCCTCTATTGTATCGGTGGTTTGATAACAACATGCCCAAGGTGGGCCCCTTTGTTACCTCTGCAAGTACTGTGGAATGGTCAGAACGCCTGATGGGTTTGACTGCAGAAAATATTACCTGGTTCGATAGAGATCAACTAGGTACCAAGATCATATACAGCTACAGTGGGTTTCCTAACATTCCTCTGATAGGAAGAAAGGGGTGTGTCAACTACAATCCTTCGCTGTTGGTCATACAATTTGGGTATGCACTGAGGGAGTCGCCCAAGCCAGATGAGATACAGGAATCTTTGTATCTCACCGGACTATTAGAAGGTGATACTCTGGCCAGACTTGAGTAGGCATGGAAACGTCTTCACAGAAGAGGGAAGGAAATGTTGGGGAAGAGCAACAACAAAGCCTTTAATCCATATTAGGCCTGGGTTCGTGAACGAGCCGCAAAATTTCTGATGCTTTATCCTGCAGCCAAGCCATTATATCCTCATGTAGTAGAAGAGCCTACTACAGTGGACATCCAGAAATACAAGCAGCTCCAAGCCGAGAAAGAAGCACTCGTGAAAGCCAACGAAGCATTAGAGCAGGAAATTGCTCAACTCCACAACGAGAAAGTTGAGGCAATATATTCTTTTAAGCAGCAGACCGAGCTGGTGAACCACTTGGGAACGAATCTGACGAAGCTGACTGATGCTAAGGAGCGTCTTGGACTAGAACTGAAGGCTGCGAACAATGTGTTGATCACGAAGAAGCAAGAGTTGGACAGGGCATATCTGAAGATTTCCAAATTCAACACTCAGTGGAATGCCACCCTGACTAATCATAAGGAAAGGGAAGAGATGATAAAGTAACAGATAGCCAAGCTTGAGGTCCAGATTAATATCAAGGACAAGAAGATCGAGGCTGAAGCCTCACTTTGACGTGATGCTCAGTGCCGGCTAGTCGAAGCCACGACAAACCTGAAGGATTGCCAACTCAGGGCTGATGCTAAGAGGTGCAGATTGGAGAACTTCTTTGGAAAGGGTGCCTGCCAGGACTTTGCCCAGGGTCCCCAGGGGACCATCAGGCAGAGGGATCTGCTAATCCGGGGATTGCTCACCCAGCCTGATCACCCAGATACGAAGAAGATGTTAGAAGATTTCCGTTCCCGTAGCCGCACTTGATTTCTTTTGTATTTCTTTGTATCATTTGTGCATTGATATGCTGACCACCACCAGGCCTGTTGGTTGGGGTCACGCCTTGTTGCTTCAGTTGTACGCTGCCTTCGAGGCTTTTTCAGATATATATACGAGGCTTCTTTCCATGATTGGATGTTGGACTTTATTTGTCCTGGAAACTGGAATCGAGGGGGGACTCTCTAGACACATGTTTGCATTTGCATAAGCATTTTGCATGACATATGTCTCACTTTATTTAACTATACCCTGCGTTTGTTACACAGTTTGTTTCAGGATTGACCGAAGGCAGATTCACCGATATTCCATAAGAGAGAATCAAGTCAGAGTGATGGAACAAGTACAGACCGACATTCAGGAAATGAGGGAGAGGATGGATCATTTCATGGATCTCATGCAGGTGATCGCCAGTGGTTAGGAGCAGATCAGGACTATCATGCAGCCTCTGATTGCACGCATTGACATTAATGGAGTTCTGCAGGGGATTGAAACTACTCACCCATCTCACACGGAGACGTCCCGAGTCGATAATTCTGTCTTAATTGTGGTTATCCCTAACACTGCTGGAAATGGGGATACTGGAACGGGTACCGGCCATGCTGGGGCTGGTAATGGCACCATGGGAGCTGCCAATGGAAATGTAGGTGCAAGCGGTAACAACACCAGAGCCAATGCTGATATTGGCAATTTTCATGGACTCGAGGCTGGAGGGGTTGTTCATGGACAGGTTCATCAACCTTGGATGGAGGATCGTCAAGACGATGTTTTCTCCATGCGTGGAGCTAAGGGTGAGCTCGCTTCTGAAACCCACCTAAGGTTCAAGGCGCTTGAGGACAAGATGAAGGATTTCAAAAATCTGAATTCCATGGGCCTTGACATGGCCAAGCTGGGGCTGATCCCCGATCTTAAGGTACCGCTGAAGTTAAAGGTCCCAGACTTTGATAAGTACAAGGGCACCACCTGCCCTCGGGTTCATTTGAAGTCCTATTATCGGAAGATGTCTGCATATTCCGATGATGAGAAGTTGCTCATGCACTTCTTTCAAGACAGCCTAGTCAGACCGTCGCTGGAATGGTACATGGGCTTGGAGCCCTCAAGCATACGCACTTGGAAGGACCTCGCTGAAGCGTTCATCCGTCACTATCAGTATAATAGTGATCTCGCACCAAACAGGGTCCAGCTGCAGAACCTATCCCAAAGAAGTAATGAGTGCTTCAAAGAGTATGCCCAGCGGTGGCGGGAGTTAGCAGTAAGGGTTCAACTGCCAATGGTTGAGCGTGAACTGGTCGAGATGTTTGTAGCAACACTTCCTGGCGTGTATTACGAGACGCTCATAAGCAGCATGTCGGGGAGCTTCTTCGATCTCATAATTACTAGTGAATGTGTGGAAAACGACATAAAGCTCGGGAAGATCCTGAAGGAGAACTACTCTCAGTTGGAGGGGGAAGAAGTTTTTTGGTGGTAAAAAGCAAGAAGGCGAGACTAGCTCAGTGTCTAGTGCTCGGGAAGGAAAGGTCAGAATAGCCAGCGTCAGCAGGTGACCAGCATCACTATTCCTGCCGTTCAGTAACCTCAGCAGCAACAACAACATAACCAACAAGGGTATCGGAGGTACCAGGGGAAAGCCCCATTGACGAGTCGTCACCTTGAAGCACCACTCATGCCGTATGGCCAGCTATTACAGGCATTGCTTCAGCTGCAGCTGATTCAGAAAAGGACTTTAGCTCCTCCGATAGGGGCACTTCAACATGGCTATGATGCAAATGAAAGATGCGAGTTTCACTCGGGTGCGCTGGGTCACACGATTGATAACTGCAAAGAATTTAAGCATAAGGTACATGACATGCTTGACACCAAGATAATCAACTTTTCTGATGATATTCTGAATGTTATGAAGAACCCAATGCCTAACCATGGGGGAACCGGGGGTTAGCGCCATCATCGAAGAGGAAGATCCGAATTTATTGACTAATGTCAAAGACTTGAAAACACCATTTGGCTTCGTTAAAGCCAAGCTGATGAAGAAGGGTATTTTCCCAAGATGTGGGAAGTTTTGAATGGAATGTGCGACACATTTAGACGGCTGTGATCAGCTGGTGGAAGGAATTCAGAGCCTGATGGACGAAGGAATTCTGCAGTTCAGCCGAAAAGTTGAGAATGAGCTGGGGGAGGTGATATTGGAACAGGAAGACGAAGTTTCCACCATTACCATACCGTATAATACGGTCACCATCTCCGCTCCAAGGCCACCTACGATTACCACAACGAAGGCTGGCCCGATACCGTTCGAATGCACTAATGTTGTTCCATGGCACTATGGGGCAGAGATTTATTGTAATGGACAGAAATTGGAGATGGATCCACCGGTGCAGTCTGTTGACAAATTGGTAGGGTCAGGGGGGATAACGCGTAGTGGAAGAATGTTCTCTCCACCGGAGACTGTAGCTAACAGAGCTGACAAGATTGAGAAGGTTGACAAAGACAAAGGTAAGGTCATTGAGGAAACCTCCCGTGAGGTAGGAAGAGACCTTCTTGTGAAGGATGCGGAGGAGTTTATGAGACTGATCAAAAAGAGCGACTATAAGATTGTTGACCATCTTCATCAGAGGCCGTCAAAAATCTCCATCTTGAATCTACTGTTGTGCTTCGAGGCACACCATAACGCCTTGCTGAAGGTTCTGAATGTAGCATATGTACCGCAAGAGATCTCCGTCAACCAGCTCGAAGGGGTGGTTGCTCATGTTAATGCTGGGAATGGATTAGGGTTTACTGACCTCGAGCTGACGCCGAAGGGTAGAACCAGAATAATGCTTTGCACATATCGCTGGAATGTCGAGGGACCGTTATGTCGCATGTACTGGTTGATACCGGGTCTTCGCTAAACGTTTTGCCAAAGAAAGCTCTGATGAAGCTGGATACAAGAGGGCTGATATGCACACCCAATGATCTGGTTGTAAAAGCTTTTAATGGGACTAGGCGGTCCGTCTTTGGAGAGGTAACTCTGCCCATTCAGTTTGGGCCAGAAACCTTTGATGCGGTCTTTTATATTATAGATATCATGCCCGCCTATAGTTGTCTGCTGGGCCGACCATGGATCCATGCAGCTGGAGCCGTAACCTCCACGTTGCACCAGAAATTGAAGTATGATGTGGGTGGCAGCATAGTGACCGTTTGCGGAGAAGAGGACATAATGGTGAGCCATTTGTCGTATTTTAAATATGTCGAGGTGGACGGCGAGATCCATGAGACATTGTGCCAAGCGTTTGAGGTTGTTAAAGTCAAGGATCCAACTCCAATGACAAGCAAGATGCCAGAGGTGACCCTCTCTTCTTTCAAGGAGGCTCAAGTCGTGGTACAAGCTGGTGTGGCCCAAGGCTGGGGGCAAGTTCTAAATATCTCTAACAAGCAGGATAAGTTTGGATTAGGGTATTCCCCTTCTTCCGCTGCTTCGTCATCGCGTAGTGCGTCGTGCGTCAAAGGGCCGATTCAGTTTACGAAGGGTGGAGTGATATTTGAGAATAGTAATGTCGTGTCTGAAGACGACAGAGATAGTGACTGCAACCTTGATTCCTGGATTCAGCCGTGAAAACCAGGGCAAAGCCTCAGCAACTGGTCCATTCAAGACATCATCCAAGTGACCGGTAAAGAGTAATGATTTGCTTTTTTCCAGTTATTGTACAACCTTATGTCCTACCCGGGGCATAACGGTTTTATTGGCAGGGCCTTATTGTTTATGTTTGTACATATTTCCAATTAATCAAAAGGCGTTTTTTCGTATGCAAATGTTGTGATCTCTTTCATTCCTGTTTTATTTTTGTTTTGAAAATCAATAAAATGGCGATGTGGTTAGTGTTGGCTTGCACATTGTTTTAAGCTTAACCCTTTCATTGCAGGATTCTCACTACAGGTGACACCGATCCAGAACCATCCAGGACACGCTTTGACTTTGATTTCCCGATATATCAAGCTGAAGAAGAGATTGACGAAGCTGAAAACCTTCCGGAAGATTTGGTTCGACTGTTGAAACAGGAGGAAAGGGTCATTCTGCCTCATGAGGAGGATATTGAGATCATCAATTTGGGTTTTGAAGAACTTGTCAGGAATGTCCGAGTAGGGGCTGCGTTGCAAAGCGATATCAAGAAAAGACTGGTCGAGATGCTTCGAGAGTATAGTGACATCTTTGCTTGGTCGTATGAAGATATGCCCGGACTCGGTACCAATATCGTAATTCATTATCTGCCTTTGCGCAAGGAGTGGCCTCCAGTTAAGTAGAAGCTTAGGAGGACCAAACTAGACATGGTTGTTAAGATCAAAGAAGAGGTCCAGAAGTAGTTGGACGTTGGGTTCTTAGCAGTCACTACATACCCTCCGTGGGTCGCCAACATAGTGCCTGTACCGAAGAAGGACGGTAAGGTACGGATGTGTGTGGATTATCAGGATCTAAATAAGGCGAGCCTTAAGGATGACTTCCCACTCCCTCATATTGACGTATTGGTCGGCAATACGACTCAATTTTTTGTGTTTTCGTTCATGGATGGCTTCTCCGACTATAATCATATTAAGATGGTACCGGAAGACATGGAGAAAACCACGTTCATAACGCCATGGGGGACGTTTTGCTATAAGGTAATGCCTTTCGGTCTGAAGAACGCAGGGGCAACCTATCAGCGGGCGATGGTCACTTTGTTTCATGACATGATTCATCACGAGATTGACGTCTAGGTCGGTGACATGATAACGAATTCCCAAATGGAGGAGGGGCATCTGGTCAATTTGCTGAAGCTTTTTGAAAGACTTAGGAAATTCAGGTTGAGGATGAATCCTAACATATGTACTTTCGAGGTGCGGTCCGGAAAACTGCTGGGGTTTATTGTGAGTGAAAAAGGCATCGAGGTTAATCCTGCCAAAATAAAAGCGATACAAGAAATGCCAACACCTAGAACATAAAAAGAAGTTCGTGGTTTCTTGGGCAGAATAACCTACATTGCAAGGTTTATATCTCAGCTCACGGCCACATGTGAACCGATGTTCAAACTTTTGAAGAAAGATCAGGTTGTTGTCTAGAACGAGGATTTCCAGAAGGCATTTCACAAGATAAAACAGTATCTGCAGGAGCCTCCAATTTTGATACCCCCAGTGGCTGGAAGGCAATTAATCATGTACTTGATTGTGCTTGAGAATTCCATGGGTTGTGTTCTTGGCCAACAAGACGAGACTGGCAGAAAGGAGCATGCCATCTATTATCTGAGTAAAACGTCCACAGATTGTGAGTCCCGTTACTCAATGCTGGAAAAGACGTGTTGCACACTCACGTGGGTTTGCAAACATTTACGCCAGTACATGCTCAATCACACGACCATGTTAATTTCGAAGATGGATCCAATCAAGTACGTCTTCGAGAAGCAGGCTCTCTCTGGGAGAAGTGCCCGATGGAAAATGGTATTGACAGAGTACGACATTCAGTACGTATCTCAGAAGGCCATCAAAGGAAGTATTTTGATAGAATACCTTGTTGAGCAGCCTATTAAAGACTATCAGCCTATGAAATTTGAATTCCCTGATGAGGATATCATGTTCTTGAAGATGAAGAACTGCGATGAGACGCTACCTGACGAAGGGCCTGAGCTGGGCTCTCTAAGGAAATTGATTTTCGACGGTGCAGTTAATTCGTATGGCAGTGGAATTGGGGCAATCATCACGACTCCCCATGGGTCTCATATCCCTTTCACGGCCAGATTAACATTCCCGTGCACCAACAACGAAGCGGAATATGAGGCATGCATCATGGGTTTGGAGGAAGCCATTGATCTGAGGATTAAAAACCTTGATGTATACGGCGACTCAGCGCTCGTTGTCAACCAAATCAAAGGTGAATGGGAGACCAAGCAACCAAACCTGATCCCGTACATGAACTATGCCCGAAGGCTACTACCTTTCTTCGATTGGGTAGAATTCCTTCATGTGCCTAGAGCTGAGAACCAAATGGCTGATGCCTTAGCTACCTTGTCCTCGATGTACAAGGTCAATTTTTGGAATGAAGCTCCAAGAATTGTTATCTCCCGCCTTAATAGGCCGACATTCATTTTCGCCATCGAGGAAGCCGCCGACGGCAAGCCATGGTTTTACGATATCCAGAACTTCCTTATGACTAAGGAGTATCCAATGGGTGCGTCAACCCAGGATAAGAAGACACTGAGGAGGCTTTCTGGAAATTTTTACCTCAATCCTGATGGAGTGTTGTATAAGAGAAATCATGATCTGGTGCTACTGAGATGTGTGGACGAAAAAGAAGTAGGATTGCTTGTGGAAGAGGTCCATGAAGGCACATTTGGTATGCATGCTGACAGGCATGCTATGACTCGAAAGATACTATGAGCTGGCTATTATTGGCTAACAATGAGTCGGATTGCTTCAAATTCGCGAAGAGATGCCATAAATGCCAAATTTTATGCTGATAAGATTCATGTGCCGCCGTGCCCGTTGAATGTCATGTCCTCCCCGTGGCCATTCTCCATGTGGGGCATCGACATGATCGGCATGATCGAGCCCACTACGTCAAATGGACTTCGCTTAATTTTGGTGGCTATTGATTATTTCACCAAGTGGGTAGAAGCAGCGTCGTACGCTAACGTTACCAAGCAGGTGGTAGCGCGCTTCATAAAGAGGGACATCATCTGTCGATACGGAATTCCAAAACGGACCATTACTGACAATGGTAAGAATCTGAATAACAAGATGATGAAGGAGTTATGCCAGAACTTCAAAATCGAACACCACAACTCATCGCCCTATCGGCCGAAGATGAATGACGCGGTTGAAGCGGCCAACAAGAACATCAAAAAGATAGTGTAGAAGATGGTTGTGACCTACAAATATTGGCATGAGATGTTGCCATTTTCCTTGCACGGTTATCGTACAACTGTACACACATCAATCAGGGTAACTCCTTTCTCGTTAGTTTACGGTATGGAAGTTATCCTACCGCTGGAAGTCGAGATTCCCTCTTTACAAGTTTTGGTTGACGTAAAACTTGATGAGGCAGAATGGGTGAAGAACCGATTGAACCAACTCAGCCTGATGGATGAGAAGAGATTAGCATTGATTGCTTATGGTAGGTTGTATCAGAGCCGGATGAAGAAAGCTTACGACAAGAAGGTGCGTCCTCGTAGCTTTCAGACGGGTGATCTCGTCTTGAAGAAGATTCTTCCACCACTCTCCGATCACAGGGGCAAATGGACTCCTAACTACGAAAGTCCATATGTCGTCAGCAAGGTCTTTTCGGGAGGAGCCTTGTTGTTATCCTCGATGGATGGCGAAGATTTTGCATCCCCTGTGAATGCTGACGCAGTCAAAAAATACTTTGCTTAAAATGACCCGCTGGAAAGAAAAAAGAATATCCAGGCAAAAATAGGGAATCCCGGCGAACCAAAAAAATGAAAAGGTTCGGGAAAAATTTAGGGATATAAACGAAAAAATGTACACCCGCAAAGTCGAAAACCTGAAGGGGCGGCTTTGGCAAAAAAGGGTATCCCGGTGAGTCGAAAACCCGAAAGGGCGATTCAGGTAAAAGTTAGGGATTTAAAAGCAAACGACTGTGTTCCACGTAGGAACTTTCACTGCTTATTGGTTTGGGAAGACCTGAGGGTCGTTTATCCAAGTCAATCTCTTCTGAAGAAGAAGCGTCGGGAGGTATCGAAGTCAAGTGGGTCATGGATGGATCAGCTCATGGTGTTCGTCTGCACCACATCACCGACATTTGTACATATACTGATGTATATTTATGTTTTTACTTGCGCAGCTTCCTCATTCCAGGATCTTGCATCCGTTGTAAAACATTTTTTCCTATTCAGGGGACCATTTATCAATAAAACATATATTATTCAGTATCTTGTTGCATTGTGTTTGTTTTAGCTTTACCTGTTTTGTTTGCGAAAAAACATCGATGTTTTTTGTTAAAATGCGCATACATAAACTTGCAGGCCTAGGCTAATTACTGTTGAAACAATGATTTACTTGAACGAAGTCACGGATGATAACCTTGATAGGTCCCTTTGTGAAGGGTGTTTTATCTGTTTGTTCACTTTTTGCAGGGTCATAACCCTCAAGGCGTCAGTTGCCAGAGATGCATCCTCATCAGGATCATCATCCCCTAGACGGGTCATGTGTATAAGCCAGCCGTCGATTAGCGTACGCTTTATCTCCTCATAGTATAGGTATGAGACCGTCTCTCCAGCAAGCCAAGCAGTACTAGGAAGATATGAAGCTCCTCCTAGCAGTCAAGTTATGATTTCCCCTTAAAATCATAGCACATGGCTATGCAACCGGGTTATGATTTCCCCTCAAAATCAGAGCACATGACTGTGCCCCCAAGTTGTCTTTCTTGAGAGTAAGCAACGTTCTCCCTGTGGAGAAAACCCAAGTGAAGTCGTCTCCTGAAGGTTCGACATTCTAGAAAGCCAGTCAGGGCTAATCTCTTCGTCAGAGCAGTGGACTTCAGTGGTTGATACCAGATTCCCCACAGAGTTGTTGGTTCGCCGACAGGTAAGGATGGTTGTGTAGTTGATGTTGTATTTCCCCAGCGAAGTTTGTATCTCCCAAGACAGAGAAGAATATCTGTGAAGGTCGTTCGTGGCGCCTTTCCTCAGCAGTTTACGGTCCGTGTACCCAGTTGAGTAGATGCAAGTTCTCGAAGAACTTCTTTCTCCAACGGAAAAGTAGGCCGAGGTTTCGTTTCCCCAGCTTAAGTCCAATTGAGATTGACATGTTTTTGCCTCGTCGACAAGATGGTTTTATTTCCCTGATGGGATGGTTTTTGCTTCAGCATTTATTTTGCTGACGTAGCATTGTAGCATCCATGCATAATATCTACCTTAAACGCGTAGCATTTCCATCGTATGGAGCATGACGCCATCACCAAACATGTGCACGTGAAACATGAGCTAGGTTGTTACTGTTCTTGTGTGCAGGTGTTCCTCAGCAGAGTGGTTTGGTCAGGATGATTCCTGATTTCCTCAGCAAAGTTTATTCATTCAGGATGATTCCTGAATCCTTGAAGCAGAGTTACTTGGTAGTTCTCCAGAATCCTCAGTGGAGATGTGTCATCCCCAACAGGTTTCAAATAGAGAAGTTGAAACTTCCCTTAAAGACTTGATGATGAAGTCCGGCAGCGGTGCCAAACTCCCCAGACTTGTTGATGAAGTCCGACTGATGTCAAAGAGTTCCTCTAGTTGATGCAGAGTGCCTGATGGCAAAATTAGATATCCTTATTGGTGCATGATTGACCAAGGATTTTATTTCTAGACTTGTTGATGAAGTCCGAATGATGTCGAAAAGTTCCTCTAGCTAATGCAGAGCGCCTGATGGAAAAATTTAGATATCCTTGTGGGTTTGTGATTGACCAAGGATTCTATTTCCGACTGATGTCGAAGAGTTCCTCTAGCTGATATAGAGTGCCTGATGGCAAAGTTAGATATCCTTATTAGTTCATGATTGACCAAGGATTTTATTTCTAGACTTGATGATAAAGTCCGACCACAAGATCAGAGATGTATCCTTCAGACTTGATGATGAAGTTCTACAGTGAGATCAATTTAGATTAGTAATTCACCAGCATAGTTGTTGTGCAACTATCTTTTCAGTTTCCGAAGTTTTTCCCATCAGAGTATCGTTTACTTTTGCGGTTGGAAAATTTTCGGGTTTGTTGGTATCCAACCGTCTTTTACCTTGATTGTCTGAGAGACGTTCGCTTCTCACCCAGTCAGGTCCAAGCCGTTTGGATAGGGGCAGCTGTTGCACCCCAAAATTTGCCTAACCTCATTACTTACCTAGCTTATGTGTCATTGCATTCATTCTAACATTAGCATTTGCATTACATTGATATGTGTGTAGGGATCAAGGGGTGTACTTATCAAAGAAAAGGCTACACAAGGTTGGGAAGCTATTCAAGAATCTTCATTCAAGTGTTCAAGGGTTGATATCCTCATCAAAGAAGTCAAAGATCCTCAGAAGAGTGGCTAAGACAAGTGTGCATATTTCATAACTTGATGGTTATAGGAAATCATCTGATGATGTTGAATCGATAGATATGGACCTAAAGCATTGAGAAAGTTCATATGATGTCTTGATAGTCATTATGGAGCTTATACAAGTCATTATGCAAGCGGTAAGAAGCTACAACAAAGATTGGTGCAACTAGGGTTTGCATCTGGGTAGCCCTAGATCAACAATTGATTTGAAGAAGGTTGAGACCTAATTTCAGGGCCATGTGATCATGGATTGATGTATTGAGATGCCTAAGGCATGACTCCAAGGTTAACTCATCATGAATCAAGAGTGTGAGAAGTTCCTAGACTAGGGTTTCTAAGCTTGACAGTGTAAAATCTGCTGGTTTGGTGCCTAACTTCAAGACCACCTAACTCAAGATGCAAGTATCACCTCATCTTGATCCCAACATGAATGTTGTAGAGCATGATCATAGATTTAATTTGAGTACTAGAAATCCTTGATAGGGTTTATAGAACTCAAGTTATGAAGCAGACAAGTTACAGGTCATCAGATGAGTGTGATTTTGGTGCTTGAAAGTCAACCAATTGCATGCCATTTTTGACCTAGAAGGAGGTCTCACTCATCCTTGACCCCAACATGAATGGTGTTCCTTATCTTCTTAGCTTTCCAAAAATTACTAGAAGTCCATGATTGGATTTGTAGAACTCAAGATATGAAGCTTGCAAGGCAAGGGTATTTTGGGAAACTTGGATTATAGGTCATTTTTCATTATAGGTCATTTCACCACTTTGCATACCTCAAATGCAAATTTGTCCAACTTGAAAGTTGCTCAAAATGGGGTTATTTACTCAACCAAACACCAATGATTCTTTGATATGGATTGGATTGAAGATTGGTTGAAGAAAATTTCACAAAAAGAACTTTAAAGGCATTAAAATAGCAAAAATTCAAATAAATTCATATGGGATGATTCCAAAGCATGTTTGTGCATATTTTGAGCACATTTAACATTCTAAGAACATTGGCATTGGTAGGTTTGAGAATGGATCCATGGAATCACATCATTTCACTTGTTTCTTAAGCTTGAAGAAACACATTCTACATCCACCATTGATCAAAATCAAGGAAATAATCCAAGTCATTCATACTCCTCATTCACCAGCAATTGGTCTGAGCTATTTTAGAGAGGAATTGAAGCCATTTCCCGGAGATTACAAAGTGAAAAAGTGAAGAAAAGCGAGATTTTGATTGGGCCAAATTAGCCACAATTGGGCTGCATTACATGTCCAAATCAACTCTATATAAGTTGTAGATGATTTTCAGATCAAAAGGGGATGAAGATTGGAGCCAGAAACGGTTAGAGACAGTTAGATAAAGTGAAGTGCAAGTGAGAATCGAGTTTCAAGATTGAAGCAGTTTCCAAGCAAATTAATCATTCAAGAAGCTTCCTCAAGGATCATTGAAGCTTTCTGCATTGGTTTGATCAAGAATCTCCTCATAATTCCACCTCTGTGCAAGCTTCTACACAGGTTTCTTCTTCTCAAAATTTCTCTTAATTTATGGAAAATTAGCTAGATGAACTTAGGATAGGTTAGGGGATCAATGGTGGCAATTCTTGATAGTGCACCATTTCTTTATGGCTTCGGGTTAGCTTAGTTCTTGAGGGAAAGTGAATTTGAAACATAGAATCATGATCAGCATGAGGAAAGAAATAGATTGGTATAGGTTTTAGCAAGTTTCATTAGGTTTGATTTCAGTGCACTGTTCATTGGTTGAAGGTTGAAGATGACCGGAGCTTGCTGCCACCGGAGGCGCCTCCGTCTGGTTCAAGTCTCCCCCCATCCCCCAGTTTGAATCCTGACCCTTGGATCCACTGAATTTCTTGACTTAGTCTTGTAATCCAATGCATGTGATTGAGCCTTAGAGTGTTTGACTTGAACTTGCATGTGTGGCGTCCTTTAGTTCCTTAGATCAGCATACTTTAGATATGTAAGGTCTAGATTAAGATGCACCATATGTTGGAGTCAATCGTGAACCATCAGATCCCTAGTGAAACACTGTGTTTCACTTAGTGGCCTTGAGCACATGCGTGGCGCCTTGTGCATCCCAGGATCAGCTGACCGATCTTCTAATCCATTGGTCCTCGTTTTTCCTTTTCTTTTATTTTCTTTAATTGATTTTCTTATTATATTTTATTTCTAGCTTCATTTTTAATTCATTAAAAATAGTAAAAAAATGCCAATAATTGCTGGAAAAAAATCATGAACATGAATTGAGATGTCTTTTAATTTTTTGTATTTTTGAATTCCATTTTTAATTCATTTTTCATTTAATTGCATATTTTTCATTTAAATAGCCATTTAATAAATGTGAAAAATACATGTATTCTTGTAGAATTTTGTTGCTTGATTATTGCTTAGAATAAATGTCCAATATTTTGCATGCTGGTTCTAGATACCTTAGGTGACCCTTAGGTATTTTTCTATGATTTTTAGGGTTCCATTTTATTACAGTTTGAACTAGGTCTTTATAACCCTTCCAATTTACATTTTCCCTAGCACACATTTGGGTTTAGCATTTGGTTAGGGCCCTTAAACTTAAAATTTGGACCTAAAATTTTTAACAAGACTTCATAACATCCTTAGGATCTCTTAGGATTTTTATTACATTTTTTATGAATGATTTCCTATTTTTGATAGATTTTACACTATGGCTGTTTTTAGGGTGTTCCCAACTTAGCATTCCACCTAGTTTGGCCTCAAAAGTGATCTTTTGTAAACTCTAGGTCCCCAATACATTCATGATAGCATAGTGTATAGGTTTATACCTTTGTAGGATAATTCTCAAGTCCTTATAATGTTCATATCTCCCTTTAGGATGGACTTCCTTTAGAGCTTATATGTTAGGGTTTCTTAGAGGCTTTTGTGGTTGATTCCTCTCCTATTTGTGCTTCCCTTTGCCTTGAGCAATTCAAGTCATTCCAGTCTCTCCTTGTCCTATTTACATAGGATCCCTCTTTTGAGAGTCTGGTCTTCCATAGGAAGTACCCTGTGCATTCCATAAAGAGGTGAGCCATTAAGGACTATTCTTGATCAAGGTGAATTTGGTTGAGTGCCATGGTGATTTCCTTAGGTTTTCACCATGCTTCATATCATCCCTCAATCATTCTCTTTGTCCTATTGACATAGGATCCCTCTCAGAGAGCCTGGTCTTCCATAGGAAGTACCCTGTGCATTCCATGAAGAGGTGGAGCCCATGGTGGACTCTTGTGTTGATACACACCAACCTACCCTTTAGACAAACCCTAGGTTCTTAATCACCTATTTTCTTTGTCCTATTGACATAGGATCCCTCTTGTGAGAGCCTGGTCTTCCATAGGAAGTAACCTATGCATTTTATAAAGAGGTTGAGCCCTTGCTGGACTCCTGTGTTGATGCACATCAACTTGATACACTAGACTGTCATTAAGTTCCTTTATCCCTTTTCTTTGTCCTATTGACATATGATCCCTCTTGCGAGAGCCTGGTCTTCCACAGGAAGTACCCTGTGCATTCCGTGAAGAGGTTGAGCCCTTGATGGACTCCTGTGCTGATGCACATCAACTCAAAACCTTAGATTTTCATTAAGGTCTACCACACTCAGTTTCTCTGTCCTATTGACATAAGATCCCTCTTGTGAGAGCCTGGTCTTCCATAGGAAGTACCTGTGTATTCCATAAAGAGGTTGAGCCTTTGATGGACTCTTGTGTTGATACACATCCAACATGATGTAGCCTTGGAATGATTTCCTTTTTTATCTCCTTGTTTACCTCTCTCTTGATGGATTGCTTGGTTTGTTTCATTGATGCATTAGGATAAAGCTGCATGAGTAGATACTCTTGTTTTGGTGCATGACTGCATTAAAGGTTGAGGTGATCCTCCCTTTGCTTGGTTGCTTCTCTACTTGGCTTTGCTTGATTGCATTGAAGGTTGATGTGATCCTCCCTTGCTTGTGTGCTCTTTTCTCTTTTGTAATTGTCCAAGTTTGCATCTAGGGTTGAGGTGATCCTCCCTTGCTTGTATTGCTGAATTGCATGCATCTTATCTGCTTGATAGCTTTACTTCTTTCAGCTTAATGATTTTTGTTGTTGTTGTTGTTTCTCTTTGGCATGTTCCCTTAGGGTTCTCACCTACTTGTTCAAGGATGGTGATGATAGACATTAGGATTAATCCATGCATGATAACAGTAGGGTATATTCCCTTTCTAACTTCAACCTTAGGGCCATATTGTATGACAACAGTAGGATGCTTGATAGTTTCCCCTGTAGAGTCCTGTTCTCTTCTCATCTCAAAACAAATCAAAACACTTAATAAAGGCCAATGATTATCATACGTTACGAGCCTTAAGCTACCTAGGAGATGGTGATTGGGGGGCTTCTCCTTAATTTCATAGAATGTTTAGTATACGTCCTTAGGGTGATATGAGACGCATTCTTTCCTAAGTCATAGTCTCTAGTGCGATATGAATTACAAACATTCATAAAAGACACTTCTTCTCGTAAAAAATAAAAACAGGCATTCAAACCTTTTTTGCCCTTTGGGGTCTTAATTCAAGGAAAGCCTTTTATGATGAAAAGAGTACTGTTAAGCTTCGGTTCTACCGCAAACAGGCATTATCCCTAACTGCTGGAACTGTAGTTTAACCCTACTCAGGTAAAAACCTTTGAACAAGCCCGTGTTCTGTTTTATCCCGAACTACGTAAGCTCTGATCTCTCTTACGTGTTGAGAGTATGTAGGCACAAGATGCGATATATTGGCGAGCCACCTTCACCCATCTTTTATCCGTAGTTAGCCGAACTACGCCGACTCTGATTTTCTCTGATGAGAATACGTAGGCCCAGAGCAGCGACGCTCTGTCGAGTCACCTTTTCTTTTCTTTTGAGCCAACCTTGATAGGTAGATAGATAAATAACCCGTCAGATAAACACATAAGCGTGGATCCCGTCGAGTACGACGGACGTGAGGGGTGCTAATACCTTCCCCTTGCGTACCCGACTCACAAACCCTGAGATTTGGTTGCGACGACCTGTCTTTATTCCTTTCTCTAGGTTTCTCCCGATCGTTTCCTTTCCCTTCGTGTGGGATAAATAACGAGTGGTGGTGATTCTTCTGTCTTTGCCAACACATTTTTTTGCAGTAGCGACACTCTCTAGCAGTAGTGTTGGTAATTTCCTGAAAGCCTGAGATTTCTAATCTCTTTCCCCAACGGCATCGTCATCATTCATAGATTTCTGTTCCCCGACAGAAGATGTTGAGTTTGTTTTGCTATAAGTTCTGCCAGCCTACCTGCAACACAACACGTCAACCTTTGCCACTGCATAGATATCAAGCATCATGTGACAGCATCATAGCATATGCACCATAGCATACTTCTTTTGACTGATTTATCTCCCTGGTGGATCTCGGCCAAACCTTTCTCTTGAGCCTCTCTTTTCTTTTCCCATCGGTCGTCGTCGACCAAATCTTTCAAGCTACTCTTTTACTTAATCCTCTTCCACCTTGAATAATCAAAGAGCTAGCGCAATCCGAGCATTTAGGTCCAAGAAGGTTAAATAAGGGCAGATGTCGTAACCCAAAATTTGGCCTCCCTTTTGCCTTTTGCATAAACATGTGCATTCGCATTGTTGGCATACACATTAGCATTTTCTCTTTATAATATTTGTTGAAGGAAATTTCAGGTTCTTCAAGCCCGATTAATCATATCCTCACAAAGAAATTAAATCATCAAAATAAGCATAAAATGAAGGTTTCTTGACCTATTCATCAGAGAAAGAGGTTGAAAATCAGAGCCATGACAACAACATCATTTTTCAGGAAAAATTGGGCAAGTTTTAACTTGTGTAATCATTTAACCATTTGCTAGTGCAAATGGGTTAATCGATTAACCCTTGCAAAATATGCAGAATCTGCTACATTTTCAGGACAATAATTTCCACTTCTCATTTTTGGGGTCTACATTATTCTAGCATTATGTGGAACATTCTAGACAGCTCTAGACACTTCAAGACATTTCTACACACTTAGTGAGTTACTGAGTCAACTACCTAACTAACTGAGTTAATATCCAACTTACTGAGTTGAGGGTAACTAACTCCAAGGTTAGTTCCAAGGCTACATCCAAAGCTCACTCCGAACCAGCAAATTCGAAGCAAAACTCTATATAAGCAAATCATCACCATTTCATAAAGGATCCAATCATTCTCCCAAACTTTCACACTTGACCACTCTTAATTCTCTCACTTTCTCTCTGGATTTTCTGCAACTTCTACTCATAATCTTCTTCTCTTTCATCCAAAACCTCATTAGAGCTCAAAACCTCCATTAAAGAGTATCAACTTCTTCATTGGAAGTGCTTTCTTTTGAGCTTATCCATCATCATCTTGTACTTTATTTTTGCTTTTCTGGAGTTTTATCGCATTCGAATTCATCTCAAGTGATTACTTCAAGCTTATTCGGTGTAATTTCAATTTTGGAGTTTTCATCGAATTTTGCTCGGTTTCGCTATGGTTCGATTGCAAATTCTGTTTTCTCTGGATTAATTTAAGTAACTTCACCAAATTCTCTTTGCAAAAACATCCAAGGCAAATCTTAGCCTTGTAGGTTGGTTAATTCTAACTCTTTTCACTATTTCGGTCGTTACAGTATCGTTTGTGATGTAGTTTCTATGTTTTTCTCGTTTGTGAATTGATTACACATTGATTTGATCTTCAATATTGATGTAATAAGGATCAGATAAATGCTTATTTGTTTTTTTTAAACTTGATTTTTGTACATGATGTTTTACCCTAACATGTGAGGGATTGCACAAATCAAAATTGGACAAAAGTGCTTTTGAAAACTCATTTTTCAGGCTCTGTCTCAGTGTTAATCGATTAACACTTTTGCACTAGCAAAGTGTTAATCTATTAGCCATGCATTTTTTAGCAAAATCTTCCTGTTTTTAAAGGGTTAATCGATTAACACTGGTCCAGAAGGCCATTTTTGTGCATTTTTCATGTATGTTGGGCTTTCTTTCCTCTTTCAACTCCTATGGATTGATATGTTTGATTTATAGATGTTTTAACTTCTGTTTGAAGCATTCTTGTGCATTTTCTAATGCCTGTTTTTGTTGATTTCTCTTTTATTTTCATTTTTGACATTGTATGAACATGTTCATTTTTGCCTAATCTTTGATCACATGATTGCTTGGTTTGTGATGCATGCTAATTGACTTTGGTACTGTTTTACCTCCATCCTTGCTTACATTAAGATTTGTTCCTCTTATGAATCAACTTAATCTTGTTTAATAAATAAACTTCCCATTTTGCTTTAACGATTTTTTCCTTTGGAAAATTGTTAGCACATCTTTGCCTTTTGATTAATTAATTGAAACTTCATTTCGATTAGTCGATCTCCCCTCTTCCTCCTCCTTTGGATCTTCTTGAGCTTATTCCTTTCTTTCCCCCTACGGAGTTGAATATTTGCAATGCATTGGAGCACTGTACAAATTTTGCGTCGTTGTGCTGTCCGTTTCGTTTCTTGCATTGCACTTTGTTGTTAGAGAAGGAATGAGAGGGGAGAAATCCTACACTCATTCTGAATATTTTGGGGTAGGGAACGAATGACCATGTTCCTGGAGTAGTCACCTCTACTCCTTACTGTGGTTTCCCCTATTCCTCCTGTCGATTCAATCCTTCTCCATGTGCTTCCTTTTTTTCTTATGGTTAATCCATCCTTGTTTGCCCTTGAGATTTATTATTCAATTATTTTTTTTCAGTTGATCACCGTTCTTCGGTTAAAACCTATTCCCCTTCTTCCCCAGCGAAGTGGACTTTTTCTTTCTCCGGTTTAACATAGTCTTTCTGTTGAAACCTAATCATCGCCAGAATTTACAACCTTCTCTTGGTTTTATTTCATTCCTCTTTGGTTAATCATAGTCTGTTAGTTAGGAATCAATTTCCTTTCGTCAATTAAGCACAATCTTCCTGTTAACACTGAGTTTTCTTTGGGTTAATCACCGTTCCAAGTTATTCACCCGTTCTTTGGTTGATCGTGTTCCGTTTGTTAAAACCTTTTTTTTCTTTTATGTTAATCAACATCTTCTTAGTTAGTCACTCATTCTTTTTGGTCTACCGCAGGTCTTGTGTTAGATACTGAATCCTCTACAATTAGCAACCTTTATTTGGTTCAAATACTGTCAGCTTTGGGTTAGTAACCTTTGATCGATTTGAATACCCTTCCCTTTGGTCGAGTACTGTTTGTTTAGTCAGCATACCATTTCTTTGGGGTCACAACTTTTGCTTGGTTCTACACCCATTTCTTTTGGTTGATCAACTGTCCTCCAGTTAAAACCACTTTCTTTCTCCTTTGTTTTGGTTAACCACTGTTTATCAGTTAATATACCTTAGTCCCTTCGGAGTTAACACCTTTCTTTGGTTCAT
Organism: Lathyrus sativus; assembly: GCA_963859935.3. NCBI lineage: Eukaryota > Viridiplantae > Streptophyta > Magnoliopsida > Fabales > Fabaceae > Lathyrus > Lathyrus sativus. Next base: position 434,596,376 of record OZ012737.1, read on the forward strand.
TACTCTCTTTTTTACGGTCCCTCACATCCGTCTATCGACACCAAACCTTTTGCTTTCCCCACAGAGGTTTGCTCTTGTTTTCTTTGGTTAATCACTGCCTGATAGTTAATGCACTGAATTTACTATAAATATTATGCTTTTACTTTGATTCTTGTATCTTTTCCCTTGCTCCGTCGCCATTCTTTGTTTTTCTCCCCAGTGGAGTCATCTCTTTTCTTCTACATTCTCCAGCAGAGTTCTTGCCCTGCTTTTGCATTCCTCAACAGAGTTTTCTTTTCTCTTATTTCTTGGTTCTGAAATCACTCCTTTTTCATTCCTCATTAAGGTCTTTCTTTTTGTCTCTTTTCGCTATTGACTTTGAGGACGTCTCTTTTCCTTTCCTTTTTAGCGTTGGTTCCCTAAACTACGTAGTTTCTAATTTCCTCATTGCACGATGAGGGTACGTAGGTACAAGATTGCGAAATCTTGGCGAGCCACCTTCCTCCGTCTTCTTCCGTTCTTTTGTCTCTTTGGTCCATCCAAATCTTTTTCTTTTCATTGGTTCCTTAAAATACGGAGCTCTGAATTCCTCATTACATTATGAGGGTACGTAGGCACGAGGGCCCCAATCCTCCACGAGCACGTTCTTTTCCTTTTCCTTTCTTCTCTCCTTTCCTTTCTACTAGCTAGAAAACTTTAGATAGATAACCCATCCAAGCCTAGAAGTAAGTGAAATGGTTCCTGTCAGATACGACAGATGCTTGAGGTGCTAGTACCTTCCTTTTGCATAACCGACCCCCTTTCCCATTTTTGTTCCCTTGGGTTTTATTGATATTTTCTCTGTCCTTTGAGACTAAATAAAGTTTAGTGGCGACTCTGTTGTATATTTGAGTGTGCGATTCACTCAGGTATAATTCCGCTAGCTTCAAATGTGTTAAAAGAATACTTAGGTCGCTTTGGAGATTAGACTTTGAGGTGTGTGAGCAAAAACGTATAGATATGGGGGTGGTGGGAAAAGTAGTAGTTATTATTATTATTTAATTAAGGTGATTTATATAATTAATAGTGATAGTTGATATTTAAATAATTATTGTAAGGCTTAAATAAACGTTTGGTCCTTTTAAGTTAGCGAATTTTTGAATTTAGTCTCTGTATCTTTTTTTCTTAGTCTGAGTCCTTATAACTCAATTTTGCGTTGCATTTAGTCCGTGACATTAGCCTTCTATTAAAAAATGTTGATTCTGTAAACAGTGTATACGTGAAATTGACTTATGTGTGTTTTTCATTTATGAACATACCTACGTGGAAGTTTGTAAATTTCCCCCAAAAAATATAATAGTGTACATAAGTTATATTTTGTGTCTAGTCCCTGTAAATTAGGGGTTTTAATCAAAAAAAAGAAACACTCCGTTGAAGCTGTTGTGTGAGGGAGGAAGACGAAGATGGAAAAATCCTGATATCAAGATCATCCAACGGGTAGCACATACAATGGATTTCAAAATGAAGGTAAGGATACTCAATCATAGAGTCTTCTTTGATTGTTCATTACGGGGGTAAATTTGATAGGGACTGCCTAGTATACTACATCGGGGAAACAAGCATGCAGTAGAAATAAATCCTGATAGATGGAGTTTATTTAAAGAAATAGGTATTTTGAAAGAGTTAACTGAGCTTGAGTAGACCGGGTATTGGTTATGGTGGTATAACAGTGATGTTGATAGGTATCGTAGAATGGTTAGCGACATAGATGCTTCTAATGTATATCAATATTCCATGGAAATGAAATATCCAATGCATATATATGTAAAGCATGAAGGTAAATACAATGCATGAGAAGCTAATGTAGGTGATGTTGAAGAAGTAGATGTTGACGCTGTTGAATAAGTTGAACTAGCTGATGATATTGGTGGTGTTGAGAATGTGGAAGTAGATAGTATTGGTCATTTGGAACAAGTCAAAATAGGTAATGATGTTGGTGGTGTTAAGAATGTTGAAGTAGACAATGTTGGTGGTATGGAGCAAGATGAAGTAGGTAATGATGTTGGTGGTGTTAAGAGTAATGAAGTAGATAATGTTGGTGGTGTAAAGCAAGTTTCAGTAGGTAATGATGTCGGTGTGGAGCAAGATGAAGTATGTAATGATGTTGGTGGTATTAAGAATATTGAAGTAGATAATTTTAGTGGTGTGGAGCAAGTTGAGTAAGATGAAGAAGCTAGTGTAGGTGCTTTAGTACCTAATTTTTACCCCTAAGATCTCACATTTCATTTGCATCCGGCATCATAAACAAGATCACAAAGAACTTATGTTTTTTATTTGTTTGCTTTTATTTTATTGCTCATGTTTACTAACCCTAACAAAATACCAAAAATATGTTTGTTTTTTTCTTTACTAACTCTTTTTTTCAGGAGGAGGTTTGGATCACGAACACTAATCAACAACCCCTCAGCCCAAATGAAATTCATTTGAAAAAGTCAAAGTTGATCTACAAACAGTTCAAAATCATTTGATCAAGAGTTTCCTAACCAGTGAATTTTTTTTCAATTTTTCACTGTGTTAATCGATTAAACAAATTTGTACATAAAGTGGTTAATCGATTAACCAGTACGTTTTTGTGAAAAATGAGTCAAATTCAAATTCTACAGCATTTTGGCACGAAAATTCATTTGTTTCATCATGATAATATTCTAGATCACCTCATTTTAATTTCCCTACCTCATTACTATTAATTCCTATCATACACTTTCGTTAATCATCCTTTGATCTTGATTTTGCCTCCAAATTCAACTTCCAAGCCTAGATCAAATTTCAAACCAAATTCCAAACGACCAAAAATTTCAAGCCTAAATTCTATAAATAGAGGCCTCATATCATTCATTCTTCAAACTTTTGAGTTCCAAATTCACCTTGCCACAATTCCTTCTTATTCTCAATTTTCTTCAACCACAAAATTCACCAAGGCTTTTTCTTCCATTAAAAGTTAGTAAGCTTTCCATTGAAGCTTACTAAACTTTGAGCTAAACCTCCATTAAAACACTTATTCAACATCAAATTTTGTAGATCAAGGCTTTGGAGTGTGGCTCTTGAAGTTGATTTGAAGAATTTTCAGATTTTGAAGTGGTTAACCCTTATTCCGCCATTTTTGTGCTTGATTCATGTTCCACAATGTGACCTTTGGTTGATTCTTGTTGCTTGGTCTTTGGATCTTACAAATTATGCTTTATTGGTGTTATTTGTTGTTGCTTTACTTGAATTTTCATGCTCAGTTGTATTCATGATCATGAGATTTTTAAAGAAATGATTGAATCATGAATATTGATTTGTTTTTCAAATTTTTTTGCTGTTCTACCAGGGTTAATCGATTAACTTAATATTACCTTAAGATTGTTAATCAATTAGCACAAGTCCAAAATGTTTTTTTTTGGGCTTATTTTGGGACTATTTTGGTTCCTTTTCTTCCTTCGTCTATTTCCTTTTGGTTTACCTTAAATTTTGATGTTTGTTGATCAAATTTGTCTTTAAATTCCATGGAATTTGGGTGTTGATAAGGTTGGATAGACTTTCATTAGTTTAAATTAATCTTTAAGTAGATAATTGGATTCATTTTAGGTTCTTTGAATTGGTGATAAGTTTAGTGCCTTAATCCACCAAGAAGAGTGATGGAATTTAAATATGGAATGATTCAAATGTTGTGATTTAATTTGACTTCCCTTCTCCCTTCTTCTTTTTTTCTTTTGATCAATGAAAATCTTCAATGTCACTGGAACTTGTTTCATGTTCTTGATGAACATGAGATCATTACCTATTTTCTTTTCGTGTGGTATTGCTTTCGGAGAATGAGCTACATATTATCTCTCTAGCATACATTAGTACAAACATTATTATTGACTGGCCTCAAATAGTCGTGGCTTCTACATAAGTCTGATTAGGATTGCTTAATATAGTTCTAAATTGTCCATAAATCGGAACTAAGTCAATTTTGTAAGTGAGATGTTATTCTTCTACTCTCCATAATGTAGTTTGAAATAATTAGGTCTTTTATTACCCGTGGGGGTTAGTTGGCATACTCGTTGATTTTATTCGAGTTGGAGCCCTCCCCCCCATGGTAATGTTTGAGACCATGTTTTCATTTTTATGGAAGATTAGTCGAGTATTTTCCATAATATGACAATTTGTGCTTCATGAAGATTGATAATACTATTATGTATATTATACTAACCATATTATTTTACTAATTTTTTTTTATGTTTCCTTCTCGTTTCCTATCTCTTTACTTTTATGCTTCATTATTATCATATTGTAATACCCCAAATTTTGCCCTAAGATTTGTCGTCGCATTTCATTGCATTTTTATTGCATTTAATCAATTACTAACAAATTTGTGTAGTCGTTTGACTTTTTGCAGGTAAATATCATATGGCATGCATTTTTTTTCTAAAAAGTAAAAATGGCACAATTGGCAGGAGGACATGTGTAAGGAGTTATGAGTGTGAGAGGTTGAGAGTTCGAATTTCACCTTTGTCACTTTTTTTTGTTTTTTATTATTTTTACTCTAAATTTTTCTATCTTTCATTAAAAAAATAACAAAAATAGTTTTTTATTATTATTTAATTATTATTTTCGTATTTTAATTAAATCATTTTTTAAAATATTATTTTTTTCACTTTTTTCTAAATTATTCATAAAAATATCCAAAAAATCATAAAATAAAAAATATTGAAAAAAATTTTGTTCTTTTTATAATATTTTTGATTTTAGGAATCAATAGGATTATTAGTTTTTATTTTAAGTTTATTTTAATTATTTTAAATTATTTAAATTTTATTTTTTCTTAACTAATTATTTAGTTTGGGCTTTAAAATGGGCTTTAGGGACATTATTGACAATTTGGTGTTAACCCTAATTTGTTCCCTATATATACATGTGTTGCCTTGTTGAAAAGGAGGAGAGAATGAAAAAACCTAAGAGGAGTGAGTGTCGTTTGCCGTTATTTAGTTTTCTTCTTCATCCATTACTATTGTTTCTTTTTCTTCATCGTTTACCGTTATTTCTTTTCCTTCATCTATTACTGTTGTTTCTTTTTCTTCATCTTTTACCGTTATTTCTTTTTCTTCATCTATTACCGTTATTTCTTTTTCTTTATCTATTACTGTTACGTTTATATATATATAATTTTTAAATTGTTAGAGTTTATATATATAAGATTAATTTTTGATCGAATTATGTCGATACGATGTTTGCACATTTGTGTGCATGACGCGTGACATTTGTGTTAGTTCGATCTGGTTGCGATGATCGCATTTTTGTGTGAGCAATAATACTGTTTTTTTGCTTAATTTCTTTTTCTTTGCGATAAATTTTGTTTCGTCCGATTTAGATCTGGTTGCGATGAGCGCATTTCTGCGTTAGCAACATTGTTGGGTTATTTGGCACATTTAAAATTCATTATTGCTTTATTATTATTATTATTATTATTATTATTATTATTATTATTATTATTAGTATTATTATTATCATTATTTATTATTATTATCATTATTATTACCATTATTATTATTATTGTTATCATTAATTTATTAAAACTTGTTATAATATAAAAATCTGTTTTTTAAAATAAATAACATTAACATCTTTTCCAAATTAATATGAAAACCTATTATTTTTAAGAAAAACTTTTTTTTAGATAAATTTAAAATAATAACTAAAATATTTTTTCTTTTTTTTAAAATAATAACTAGAACCATTATTTATTTTATTTTATTATTGTTCAATTCAAATTTCATTATCATATTGTATCTGCTCCTCTCATGTAACCTCGCGAACTTAACAATCGCTCTTTAAATTCTGCCTTTAAATTTCTGCTTGCATGGTTTAAATTATGACATTATCTCTCTGTTTGCATGATTCAATTATCTCACGCGTTTACCATTATTTCTGTCACATTGCACACATCCGAAGGTTAGGTCTAACTGTTTGGCCGCCGCGCCAATAGTCCGTAAAACTTCACACATTCAATTTCAAATCCTCAAAACTACAAACTACAAACCCTAATTTTCATAAATGCCTCGCCGCAGGCAAAATTACAATTTTACCCCTAGCATTAGGTCAAAGAGCCGCCGCGCTCATTTTAGGGTTTCCCGCCGTGGAATCCCTAATTTAACCCTAATTACAACTTAACATTTCAACGTAGAGATTTGAAGTTTCTACACTCCACGTAAGCGTGTCCTTAAGATGCGTTTATTCCCCTTGAGACCTTGACCACAGTCAAGAAGTTTCTAACCTCCCTATTGAGGGGAACTACGATTACTCTGATTCCACTCCCATAAGGATACGTAGGCACAAGATGCGATGTCTTGCCGAGTAAACTTAGAATTAACCCCTTAGGTCTTCTTTCTCACTTTTAATCCTTTGTACATATATCTTAAGCAAATAAATAAAGCAAAATAGTAAACATCTGAACAAAAGGTTCCTGTAGAGTACTACAGAAGTTTAGGGTGCTAATACCTTCCCTAAATTTAACCAACCCCCGAACCCTAGATCTTTCCCCGCATTGTGTTTACGATGCAAAATAGGTTTTCCCTCTTTTGACCTTTTCCTTCGGATAAATCAAAGAGCGGTTGTGAATTGAATTGCGATTCAAACTCATTAATAGTTTGTGATCCTATTTCCACCGCAACAGAAAATGGCGACTTCACTGGGGACTCTTAATTTTTTAGGGTTATCCCTAATTTGTTCATATATATTGCTACTTGTTTTGTTATTTTGCATGTATATATTTGTGCTTTGGTTTGGGACTGTTCCTTGTGTCGTGAGATAAGTCCTACGCCCGGACTAGTGACATTATTATAGGATGGGGATATATTCGATGAGGCTTATAGGGAGTGAATCCCGACCAAGCTGATTCGAGAATCACCGCTCAGTTGAGACCCTTTCGAAAATGGTTCGGTTGAACGAGTAATCGCGAAAACTTTTTCCATGGTCGATTAGAGTTTGTGATATTGGGAACCGTAGTACCTTAACACCACTTTGGCCTTATTTAGGATGTAGTGCGGGAATTATGTGGGAGTAGTCCTACAATGGTTGCTACGCGATACTACACTCAAAAGAGGTTCTCTTGAGAATATTATTAACCCCCGAGTTAGTTGGAAGGTTGATAATATCCGAAAGATGGGCTGATGACTTTGGGCACTTTTTAGAACCTTGTTCTGCAGGTACAACTAACCTATAGTACGCTCCTTTTGGGGATGGGTAGACCTTAACTCCGCTCACGTTCTTTTAACCTAGGACTTTGTGTGTTTTCATGCATTGCATCCATAAAGCATCATATTACATTAATACTTCATGGAATTCAAACTCTATTTATGAACATTGCAGGATACCATGGATCACCATAGAAGGCATACTTTGAAATTTACTTTTAAGGGTTTTAATTTGGAAGTCCTAGAGAAGCTAAGAGATTTGGTTCAAGATCAAGAAACGTTCCAAAACAGATATGGAAGGCTATTGTCTTTGTTGAAGGTTCAAGTAAACGAAGGACTTCTTGCGACTTTGCTACAGTTTTATGATCCAGATTATCACTGCTTCACCTTTCCAGATTATCAGCTTTTACCTACCTTAGAAGAGTACTCTCAGTTGGTGGGATTGCCTATCTTGGATAAGTCTCCATTCCCTTTCTTGAAGGAAGACCCTAAAGAACGAGATATTGCTAAAGCCATTTGTCTAAGGATATCCGATGTCAAAAACAATATGATCACCAAAGGGGGGACCTCCGGTTTTCTCAGGGACTTCCTAATTAAGAAGGCCCAATTTTATGCCGATCAGAAAGACATGTTTGCCTTTGAGACAATATTTGCCTTGCTTATTTATGGGTTGCTGCTTTTTCCTAGTTTCGAGGGGTTTGTGGACCTTAATGCAATCAAGACCTTCATGAGGAGAAATCCAGTTCCGACACTATTGGGTAATACTTATCATTCAGTACATCTCCGAAACTTTCATGGTGGAGGAATGATTACATGTTGTGTGCCATTATTATACAAGTGGTTTATTTCTCACTTACCCAAGTCCGGTCCGTTCTGGAGACCTAATCAAGAACGTTGGTCGCAAAAAGTTATGGCTTTAACTCACACTGATATTGATTGGTATAATCGCATGTACGATGGGATATCGATCATTGATAGTTGTGGAAACTTCAACAATGTGCCTTTGCTCAGTTTCAATGGAGGAATTAGCTACAATCCAGCCTTAGCTCGCCGACAGTTGGGATACCCCTTGAAGGAACCGCCTAAAGGTAGTCATGTGGAAAAAGTATTTTTCAAAGACGACAAAAAGCTTCAAGATCAGGTTCTATCTTCTTGGAATCTTCTGCATAGGAAAGACAAAGAAAGTTTGGGAAGACCTAATTGTGTGTCCATGGAACCATACCTTCAATGGGTCCGAAGAAGAGCTATTGAGTTGAAGATGCCCTACTTTTGCCAAGATCCTTTACCTCAAAGCGAAGAACCTGTACAGTATTTCATGACTGAAGTTGAGACTTTGAAGTTCACTTTGAAGAGATCACAATGCGAAACAGAATCGTGGAAGAACAAATATCACGTGATGGCTAGTGAGTACGAAGAACTTCAAAAGCAGATTCAGTCGAAGAATGATGAGATACAATCCTGCAAGAAGAGAAGGCTCTACGAATATTTATTTTCCTCCGGATCTCCGACTGCTCACTGAAGTTGTGGAAGATGCTTCTCTAGGACTTTCTAGGTTCTTATTTAGCTATTTTGGTTGCAAGAATATTATTTGTAATTTGTCTTCAATAAATTAAAAGTTTCTTTGGTATTCCGCAATATTCGTAAATATTTGAATTCCATGAAATCTTCATTTGCATTCGCATTTTAGCATCATACTTTTGCATTGCATGTGTCTCCCGATTTCTCATACTCGGTTCTCTCACCTTCCAGTTTTGTCACCCTGAGTTCTCTGCATCAAATACGACCCTTCAAAAGGATGGAAGATCAAAACCAAGAGATCAACCGTGTCAGCCATGAACTCGAAGATCTTCGAGGAAGTGTAGGGCAGATTTTGGAAATGCTACGAGCTCTTAGTGTGAAGGTGGATGCTCAGTCTACTGTTGTTTCTGAGACTACTAATACCGTTATGGAATCTCAACCAGCTGTTATTGTCGAGAATGTGCCTCCTCACGGTCTTCAATCCGGTTTGGTGCCTCCTAGTGCTCGACCAGTTCGACGAGCTACCCCTCCCAAGTGCAAAACTCCTAACTCCGACCATGGTAAAGGACCTGCACGTTCGAGGAACCGCAAAATGGCTACTCCTCAACCTTGGCAACATCAGCAGAGTTATGTTCAAGGCTATCCGCTCTCATATGTTCAACAACCCTATGTAGCTATTGTTGCACCTCCTTTCGATCAGCAGTTTCCTACGTACCAGCCTGTGCAGTCAGCTCCGGTATATCAAACACCGACTCATCAACAACCTTCCGGTTGTCCGCCCTTGCAAGTTCCGGTCAACAGTCAACGAGTGCCCAACGCTCCTGTTCACCAACAATCACAGGATCAGGTTCCTTATCTCCGTAAGAGTCAGTATAAGCCTTGTCCTCCAATTCCGATGACCTTCACTGAGTTATACCCCCATTTGGTACAACAGGGTCTGATTACCACCCGTGCTTTGGGTCCTCCGCCTAATCCGTTACCTGCAGGTTAACACGCTGCCACTCATTGTTTATTTCATGAGGGTGCGCCCAACCATGATCTAGAGAATTGCTATGCTCTTAAGAAAGTTGTCAGAAATTTGCTAGAAGCGAAGAAGTTGTCTTTTAGCGATGCTCAGATGAAGATCGAGACTCCTCTCGGAGTCCCTCACTTGTCAAACTCGAATTCTGCAAAGCATGCTACTCTTGTGGCAAATCAGCCGAATCCAGTAATTATTCAAAGGCCTAGCCCGCTTCATTTCAGTAACCCTCAAGATGGTATGACCGGGATCAACAAAGGATCTGGGAAAGTTATTTTGAAGCAACGATTGAAAACTGTCGAAGACGTGACCAGCATAACTGGGGCAAGCCATGACGACTCACAGTGATCATAAACCAGACGTCCTTTCCATTGAGGCTCCGCCAAAGGAAACCGTTACTGTTGAATGCAAGATATCATAAACATTTAGAAGGATTTTTCCGACAGTTCATTTGTTTATTTATATGCATTTCTCTTTGATTAAGCATATTTAGCATGTACGAACTTGTTTATTTTTGATTAATTAATGCAACGCATATGTTTGTCTTGAATAAATCCATTCGTTTCACTCATTCAAAAAACGTTTTCATAAATTACAATGCCAACTTTACCCGATCTCTTGTTCTGATGGAGAATTGGGAGGAGGATGACGAACCCAAAACGTCAGATTTCTTGTCGTATGCTTTCGATTGAAACCCGCTGATGATGTAAGGCATTGTTTCAAATCCCAAACACTGGAGATATAAGGATGTTAATTCCTAGTCAACCCTTTGAGCCTTGAAGTAGGAGTTTTTCTTTCTTTTTAAGAACCTTCATCCTAACCTGGGGCAGGGTAGGTTTCAGTTAAACCGATCGAGCGCTTAGACTCTTAAAAAGGAAGAGCCAACCTTCGAGAATTTATCCTTAGCATCTTAAGAAGTCCAATACAATGGCTATCCCTCGGTTACCTAAGGAGTGGGGCAGTCACGAGCCTTTCGAAAGATTTACACGACTTGTGCATAAAAGAATATTCAAAAAAATAATAAAAGCCCGCTAAGTCAAAACCTATGAAGGAGACTTAGGCAAAACTGGGGCATCCCGCTGGACTCCAAAGTCAAATCAAAAGACGTTGTCCAGGCAAAAGTTAGGGAATAAGAACAACAAACCAGTAGTTTTTAGAACCCCTATAAAGAACAAGGTCGTGTGACCAATTGCCAAAAGAAATAGGTGAGTGACTGCCATGTCCAAAGCCTTGATAAGTTCTCGACCATAGCAAATCCGCTTGAGATATGAGCATTCGTATCCGGTTAACTGAATTAGGATTGGAGAACATCACGAAGAATGGGTGGGTACAAATATAACTTTGAGCCTTTATCCTTTGTTTCTTAAACCGTGAACCGAGCCACGATACAACCTTTAAAAGACCTAATTGAAGTAGGACTTCGGTTGAAAGCATACTTGACAAGATCACGTTTCCTGACTCCTACGAGCTATGCTTAGAAAAAATTCATGTTGGCATTATAATTAAAACTTATATCCTGACTAGTGATTTCGGTCACAAGTTATCGCGATATCTTTTTTCAAAACAAAAATTCAGGACAAATATATGTGTACATTGACAAGCTCAGGATAGGCATTTCAGGCATGACAACTTTGCTTGATATCTTAGAGATTTACATATGAACATAACCCGTGGAACTTGAAGATCCTGCTGAACAGGGGCAGGCAGTTTCCCAATTCGCTTACCAACGCGAGTCTGACATTCTTAAGAGCTATTTCCCAAAGATTTCGTCGTAACACGATTAATTTGTGCCAGTTACGTCGAGACCTGACAAATCTCTCAAAGAGTTTGAGAACAATGGGGCAACCGGACTCGGTGTTCTCTATAAAATCCTCTTGAGATGACCCTACCTCGCAACGCAAGTATCCTGGGGCACCATGTTTTTAAAGGAAACAAATGGCGACTACTACAAGATCCTTCAAGATCAAAACTATGTGGTTTCACAACTTTTCCTCATACACCCAATGGATTTTACTCGCAGCGGCCTTCATTCCCCAATGAATCTCAGTGTTGCAACAGGCTCCTAAACTATTTCCTCTTCATAGTCCCCAGAGAGACTATAAGCTGACAACTTTTTCTTGGGTAACTCAAAAGTGTCCCTCAGGTTTTCTTCTCCCCATGTGAAGACGTGATACTGTACACCCAAGCAGATTACCTTCTCCCCAGAGAATTCAGAATTTTAAAACCAGATTTGGTTCTACCATTGATCTTTCTTACCCATGATTGACGTATTGGTTGCAGAGAACGCAGGGTATTTCCGTCGAGATGTTTATTTCATCTCTCGTCCCGTCTCTAGTCTGTTTCGTCAGCATACGCAAGGGCATAAGCATCACATGCCTATTTCATTACATATTCATTACATATTCATTACATATTCATTACATACTCATTACATACTCATTTCATAACATCCTGCATATTTACATACATAGACATCAACATACATTCATATTAACATATTCATTAACATACGCGTTAGCATGCACAGGTTCATTGTGTCTCTATCATTGGTCGTTACCGCCGAGTAACTGGGTTCGTCCATTCTCTTCAAATAGATTGTCAGCCCTAAGCATAAAATACATATGTGTTTCCAAGTTTCCCTACGGAGCTCGATCCTCGTGGATGACGGTTACTTCAGCTATCTTTCCTCGCCAGGATAAGATATCTACCCTTCGAGTTCATTCCCTCGATGGAGTCTTGATTACCAGTTTTATTTCTAGCTCGATCCTAGATTGAATCTCAGTCTTGTCGATCGTCGAGCCCAACCGGACGTGCATTTATTTTGCACCATCTAAAGATTTTCACCATACCATGGCAGATACGCGACTGTTTTCGCCCGAGAAGTTTATCACTGTACCCGGACGTGCATTTATTTTGCACTATCTTTCAACTAATCCTTTACAGATGCACGCCAGTTCACGCCTGGAAAATCTATCAGTACAACACTCTACAATCCTACATATTACAGCATCGGTATGCGACATTTCTCGCCTGAGAAACCTATCGATATGACAACCTTACACAACACAATACACGCCTGTTCTCACCAGAGAAGCTTATCATCATCTGTTATCACCTCTACAAGCAGTTCTTACATGAGAGGCTTATTATTGCTACTCTTGCAAAATAAGCGACATCTCTCGCCTGAGAAGCCAATCCTATCTTCGTTATGACTCGCAGCAAATGGCCATCTCCATTGAGCAGTTGGGCTTCCATTTTCCCTGTCGTCTTGAAGCATGGGGAGGTTTGAACCAAATCGTATTCAGGAGAGCACGATCTTGAAATACGGTGAGGTTCGAGCGGAATCATATTCAGGAGAGCACGATCTTGAAGTATGAGGAAGTTCATTTACCCTTTAGTAAAAGAAGGAGCGGAATCATATTCAGGAGAGCACGATCTTGAAGTATGAAGAAGTTCATTTACCCTTTAGTAAAAGAAGGAGCGGAATCATATTCAGGAGAGCACGATCGTGAAGTATGAGGAAGTTCATTTACCCTTTAGTAAAATAAGGAGCAGAATCATATTCAGGAGAGCACGATCTTGAAGTATGAGGAAGTTCAGTTTACCCTTTAAGAAAAATCAGAATCGTATTCCAGGCACCGACCTTAAATATGAGAAGATTTATATATCAGATAAGCAGCAGCCTCTTTATTTGAGTGCTTATCCGTTTTGGCATGTAAGTCCCTTCCAACGATAAGTGACAGTTCTCCCTCGAGAAGCTTATCAGGGCATTTCCCATTAAAGTTCATTTATTTTGGCATACAGCCGGTCTTTACCCTGTATATTTGATACGGATTTCCGAAAAGTCCATCCGATCCCACCACGAAGGACAGTTTATAGAAGCTTGGATGTTATTCTTTGCTCAATGCTCCAGCGTTCTGTAATCGATCTTGCAATCGTGTAGGTCCAATTATTATTAGACATTCCCAAGTGGAGGTCATCTCATAGGTGCCATCTCCATTTAAGGATCTTATTCTAAAAGTCCATTTATTTTGGCATACAGCCGGTTCTTTTTTACCCTGTATATTTGCTACGGATTCCCGAAAAGTCCGTTTGATCCTGTCACGAGAGATAGTTTACAGAAGCTTGGATGTTATTCTTTGCTCAATGCTCCAGCATTCTGTAATCGATCTTGCAGTCGTACATGATCCAGTTTTACTTTTAGATTCCCCAGTGGAGGTCGTCTCATAGGTGCCATCTCCATTTGAGAATCTCGTTCCCGGTCTAAAAATGATAATTGGTCGTGTTCGCACCAGCTGACCATCATTTTAGAATTCCCCAGTGTTGTACTGTGTCCCAGCGCGTCGTTTTCCCCAGTGTGTTCTTCTCGTAGCGTCTGTCCCTGTGTCGTCGTATTCGTCAGCATTTTCGCACTCATCATTCCAGCATACACATCATATCATATTCATGGCATTGTCTGCATTAGTCTTGTTTGGTCCATAACATTGCATATCGCCACATATAAGGGCAAAATTTTCGGTTATCTATATTTAAATCCCTCCACCATGATTCCTCGAGTCTCCGCCACTCGAATCACCCGGTGAAGTTATTTAAATAGGGGCAACTGTAATACCCCAAATTTTGCCCTAAGATTTGTCGTCGCATTTCATTGCATTTTTATTGCATTTAATCAATTACTAACAAATTTGTGTATTTGTTTGACTTTTTGCAGGTAAATATCATATGGCATGCATTTTTTTTCTAAAAAGTAAAAATGGCACAATTGGCAAGAGGACATGTGTAAGGAGTTATGAGTGTGAGAGGTTGAGAGTTCGAATCTCACCTTTGTCACTTTTTTTTGTTTTTTATTATTTTTACTCTAAATTTTTCTATCTTTCATTAAAAAAATAACAAAAATAGTTTTTTATTATTATTTAATTATTATTTTCGTATTTTAATTAAATCATTTTTTAAAATATTATTTTTTTCACTTTTTTCTAAATTATTCATAAAAATATCCAAAAAATCATAAAATAAAAAATATTGAAAAAAATTTTGTTCTTTTTATAATATTTTTGATTTTAGGAATCAATAGGATTATTAGTTTTTATTTTAAGTTTATTTTAATTATTTTAAATTATTTAAATTTTATTTTTTCTTAACTAGTTATTTAGTTTGGGCTTTAAAATGGGCTTTAGGGACATTATTGACAATTTGGTGTTAACCCTAATTTGTTCCCTATATATACATGTGTTGCCTTGTTGAAAAGGAGGAGAGAATGAAAAAACCTAAGAGGAGTGAGTGTCGTTTGCCGTTATTTAGTTTTCTTCTTCATCCATTACTATTGTTTCTTTTTCTTCATCGTTTACCGTTATTTCTTTTCCTTCATCTATTACTGTTGTTTCTTTTTCTTCATCTTTTACCGTTATTTCTTTTTCTTCATCTATTACCGTTATTTCTTTTTCTTTATCTATTACTGTTACGTTTATATATATATATATATATATATATATATATATATATATATATATATATATATATATATATATATATATATATATATATATATATATATATATATATATATATATATATATATATATATATATATATATATATATATATATATATATATATATATATATATATATATATATATATATATATATATATATATATATAATTTTTAAATTGTTAGAGTTTATATATATAAGATTAATTTTTGATCGAATTATGTCGATACGATGTTTGCACATTTGTGTGCATGACGCATGACATTTGTGTTAGTTCGATCTGGTTGCGATGATCGCATTTTTGTGTGAGCAATAATACTGTTTTTTTGCTTAATTTCTTTTTCTTTGCGATAAATTTTGTTTCGTCCGATTTAGATCTGGTTGCGATGAGCGCATTTCTGCGTTAGCAACATTGTTGGGTTATTTGGCACATTTAAAATTCATTATTGCTTTACTATTATTATTATTATTATTATTATTATTATTATTAGTATTATTATTATCATTATTTATTATTATTATCATTATTATTACCATTATTATTATTATTGTTATCATTAATTTATTAAAACTTGTTATAATATAAAAATCTGTTTTTTAAAATAAATAACATTAACATCTTTTCCAAATTAATATGAAAACCTATTATTTTTAAGAAAAACTTTTTTTTAGATAAATTTAAAATAATAACTAAAATATTTTTTCTTTTTTTTAAAATAATAACTAGAACCATTATTTATTTTATTTTATTATTGTTCAATTCAAATTTCATTATCATATTGTATCTGCTCCTCTCATGTAACCTCGCGAACTTAACAATCGCTCTTTAAATTCTGCCTTTAAATTTCTGCTTGCATGGTTTAAATTATGACATTATCTCTCTGTTTGCATGATTCAATTATCTCACGCGTTTACCATTATTTCTGTCACATTGCACACATCCGAAGGTTAGGTCTAACTGTTTGGCCGCCGCGCCAATAGTCCGTAAAACTTCACACATTCAATTTCAAATCCTCAAAACTACAAACTACAAACCCTAATTTTCATAAATGCCTCGCCGCAGGCAAAATTACAATTTTACCCCTAGCATTAGGTCAAAGAGCCGCCGCGCTCATTTTAGGGTTTCCCGCCGTGGAATCCCTAATTTAACCCTAATTACAACTTAACATTTCAACATAGAGATTTGGAGTTTCTACACTCCACGTAAGCGTGTCCTTAAGATGCGTTTATTCCCCTTGAGACCTTGACCACAGTCAAGAAGTTTCTAACCTCCCTATTGAGGGGAACTACGATTACTCTGATTCCACTCCCGTAAGGATACGTAGGCACAAGATGCGATGTCTTGCCGAGTAAACTTAGAATTAACCCCTTAGGTCTTCTTTCTCACTTTTAATCCTTTGTACATATATCTTAAGCAAATAAATAAAGCAAAATAGTAAACATCTGAACAAAAGGTTCCTGTAGAGTACTACAGAAGTTTAGGGTGCTAATACCTTCCCTAAATTTAACCAACCCCCGAACCCTAGATCTTTCCCCGCATTGTGTTTACGATGCAAAATAGGTTTTCCCTCTTTTGACCTTTTCCTTTGGATAAATCAAAGAGCGGTTGTGAATTGAATTGCGATTCAAACTCATTAATAGTTTGTGATCCTATTTCCACCGCAACACATATCATATCATATTATTGTTTATGCTTCCGCTTTTTTTCCTTTGTTCATTTGAACCATATTTTGTTCAAAACACATTAATAAAGGATTAAACCTCTAAATACTCGGTTATCTTAAATCATATGGTTATGCTTGTGGATGGACCTAGACATTGGAGTTCTTAGATTATTCTTGCACTCTTGGACTTTGAATTAAGACTCTTTCTCTATGCTTGGATTATTATGGATTTAAGATCTTGGCATTTATTTGATTTTTCTTATTGGCTTATGCTCAAGGTGAAATGAATTCTTACTTCACTTGCTATGGAGTTTTCTATCTTTTGGTTACATCTTTCTAATATCTAGCTTTTATTTTAAGTTCTACGGTAGTCACTTCTTCTCCACCCCTTCTTCAATTTTTAAAATCTTCTCCCTTTTTCAAAACTTTCTTGTTTTCAAAGTTTAACCTCTTTCATAAAGAAAACCTTGACTTTTGTCAAGTGATTTTTGAAACTTTGCTTTCTTTAGTAAATTTCAATTATTGTTAATCATACTTTGACTAATTTCAAAAATACATTAAACAATACAAAAACACCTCCAAACTTTTCGTGCCTTCGTGCACTTTTTCATATAAAAATTTTAAAAAGTTTAGACATGAGTCATTTTCATAGTTGAGATATAATTCTCCTATTCCCCATAGTATTTAAGATGTTGACATTTGTCAAATAGATGTTGAGTGATAGACTTGTTGATCTTTACCAAAGAAAAATCCTCCATCTTAAGATGATGCAAATGTTGTCTTATACTTGTGGGTGACTATTCGTAGTTTTCTCCTTAAAATGACTACTTGTCTTTAGATTTTTAAAATTCAATAAAAAAACCATTTTTTTATTTGTACCATGAACTACGAGATTTTGATCCTATATTGTACTTTGTGGGTACGTGGGCATTAGACGATAAGTCTCTCCAAACACAAAAATAAAAAAAAAATATATTTCTCTTCTTATCTCTGAATTTCATTTTCAAATAAACCTTTTCAAACCAAAAAGTGTAGATATTTCAAAGGGTTCCTATAGATTACTATAGACATTTTGGATGTTAAAACCTTCCCTTAGTGTAACCAACCTCGTTACCCTTTCTCTGTTTATTCTTGTCTTAGAACTTTTTTAGGTATTGTTCTCTCTTTTTCCTTTTCTTTTTGGATAAAATAAAAGCCCAGTGGTGACTCTTGTATTTTTTGAGTTAAGTTAATCAATAACTTACACTCACAAATTTCTCCGCTATAGAAAAGTAACGACTCTGCTAGAGACTTTGGTTCTTAGCGGGTTTAGCCTACTGTTGTACCCCAAAATTTGACCAACCTTTTTCTTTACTTGGCTTATGTTTCATTTCATTTCTTTGCATTTGCATTTGCATAGCATTGTCCTTTTTCAGGGGATCAAGGGAGGTGTGCCATTCAAGAGAAGGTTTTCAAGGGTTTCAAGCTCAAGCAAGAGTGCTTATTCAAGTTATCAAGTGCTTAAAATCATCAAGAAATGGTAAAAGCTCTTTGAGAAAGAGGGTTGATATGTGTTGCTTATCTCCTATCTTGGAGGTCAACAAGGTATCATCAGGGGTTCACAAGTTCATGCTTATGGATAAGAGATGTTGGAGAAGCTCATTGAAGGCTTTGGAAGTCATTGTGGAGCTTATCTAAGTTGTCATATCACTTGCAAGAGGTGACAATAAAAGGAGGGGAACCTAGGGTTTCATCTGATCAACTCAAGGTCAACTGTGGGCTTGAGAGGGTTTGAGACTTGGTTTTAAGTCATTGGAGCCATGGGAAGTTATTGTGAGAAATCTAGGATGTCATGATATGTTAAAATGGAGAAGAATCAAGAGTTCAAGAAGTTACTTAATTAGGGTTTCAAAGGGTCTCAGTGTAAAATCCCCTTCTTTAGTGTCCAACTTCAAGGATAATTTACCTTATGATACAAGGTCAATCTCATTTTGGTACAAACGCGAGACTAATATTCTAAGCTTTCTTTTGAGTATTAGAACTCATCCATTGGGTTTGTGGAACTCAAGTTATGATGCCATCAAGTTATAGGTCTCAGATGAATATATTTTTGGTCAACAAAAGTCAATTCACTTCCAAGGCACTTTTGACCTAGAATCATGTTTCTCCTCAACTTGGAGTGAACATGAAATTTTTCCACACGATCTTAGCTTTCCAAAACGTCCTATAAGTCCTTGATCTCATTTGTGAAACTCAAGTTATGGAGCTTACAAGGCAAGGGTATTTTGGGAAAGTGTGATTATAGGTCATTTGAATTATAGGTCATTTTCATGTACTTGTGCATTTCAAATGGACTTTCAACCAACATGAAAGTTGCTCCAAAAGACTTATTTTACAACATGAAACTCAAGGTTTTGATGAATTATGATTGATTATGGACATGTGGGTGAAGATTCAAGTGAAAATGCAACTTTAAATCATGGTTTTAATTGAATATATTATAGGTCATGTACATGGTTTATTTTGATCCAATTTTGTTGACAATACACTCAAGGCAAGAATGCACATTTTGGTTCTGGTTCATGAAGGCAAAAATACGTGGAAATGCAACTTACTTCACAAAGAAGTTTCTCATTCAAACTTGTTAATTGGACTAGATACAAAGCCCAATCCAATCTCATTGCAAAATTCAACTCTCCAGCTGAAGAATCAAATGGTTTTCATGTGTGTAGGCATCTGTTTTCACGTGTGCATGAGAAGAATCACATATTGGGCATTTTGCAAATTCATCACAACAAGGCTTCATGGGCCTCCAAATCTATTTCAAATCCAACATATATAAGTTCACATTTCATTTTGAGAGCTCAGAAGCGCATTTTGATGCCAGAGGGAGCAACATCCATTTTCAAACTCTTGAAGAAAAGTTCAAATCGTGTTTTCCATTTCATAGAAATTCAACTTCAATTGAGGTGTGATACTTCTTCCTTGAGCAAATTGGAGTGGATCTGCATGTTTTCAAGCAAGCTAGCAAGCAATTGAAGCACCAACGGAGTGTCTCCGTTAAGTAAGTTTCCAATCAACTTTCCTCTGATTCTAGAGCATGATCTAGGTCCATATTGGCTGCATCTTAAGCCCTACCTCGTGTAGGCCATGTTTGAGTGCTTAATTGTCTTGTTCGATGAGATTCTCAGATGTGCATCTCAACTTTGATCCGTTCGAATCTCGTTATTTACACATGTTTAAAACCAATGGATCCTAGATTTGAGATGTACATGAGCTTAGCTACATTTTGATATGCATTTTTCTCATTTTGGTGGTGGTTTGATGACCTGAACTCCGGCCACCTCGCCGGAGAAGACGACCGGAGCTCGGGCTCCATCGTCTGGTCTTTACTCAGTTAGATCTGAGTTGGCATGAGTTCGAATTGTTCATTGGCTATGTGTTTGTTTCCCATTGGTGTGACCTAGCATGCGTGGATATTGACTTCCATGTCAATAAATGAAACGTTGCGTTTGGTTTTTTTTAATTGAATTAGGCCATTAGTCCTATATGCACCCCTCTGTTTTACTAGCCCATTGATTTCAACGTGTATTCATTGTTGTTTGCACCTCCTTCCATTTCCTTGTTTTTATTTTATTTATTTTATTTCTGTTTTGCTTTTTGATTTTTAAAAATACTTCCAACTGTTGTAAAATCCCAGAAAAAATATTTTCCAATACCTAGTGTTATTTAATTTTCTATATTTTTTAATTCCTTTTTTCATTTACTTTGTAATTAATTTGGGATTTTACAATTGGAAGTGTTTTTATGTTTATTTCCATTTGTTCTTGTTTGAATTTTGGACCAATTGAAACCACAAAGGAGTGAGGCTTCCTCCTCATTTTGATGATGAGTTAAGGTGCCTTTGAGCCTGGTTTTGGTCAAGGTTTGACCTATTTTTGTTTGACTTTGGTGTGCTTTTGTTTGACCCTCGATGAATCCCTTCCAAAGTGGAGCACCCTAGTGGATCAATTCCTTTGGTGATGCTTTGATTAGATTTTGGCTTTGATGCTTTGGCCTCTGGTTTCCAACTTATTTTTGATTCTTGAGCATTTTATTTGGATTTTATTGAAACATTTTCCTATTTTTGTTGTACCTTGCCAGTCAAGTCACCCTAGTGATGGTTCACATATACTAGTTGACCTAGTTCTTTTGAGAAATGACCCTTGTGGATCCCATATGCTTCCAACACCTCTTGATTTACATTCTTGACATGGTTAGGTTGTTTTTTTCAATTTTATAGGTCCTAAACTTGCTTGGTTTGTGTTGCAAGTTACTCCTAATTAGGGCTTTCCATTTGTCTTTGAATGTTGAAAGTGTTGTGAACTTTGATTCTATGCCTTGCTCTACATTGCAACTTGCCTTGCTTTTCTTTCTTATTTGGTTTGCCAACCTTATTCTCTTGTTCTCACTTCTGTCCCTTGGACTTTGAGTCCCATTCAAGATGATTTGGTTCTTCTTTGGTTGTACTTTGAGTTTGTCTTGAATGGTGATTCACTGTGAGAACCTTTTGGTGTTTCCTTTTACATGATCATTTTGATGCTTATGGTTGAGGTTTCTTGTGTTTCTTGATGCCCATGCCTATTCTCCCATCCTCATCTTGATAATGTCTTCTCCTTTTGCTTTCTTGCATTGCCTTTCGGCATAGTGATTGATGTACAAGTGGTTGTAGGAATTGTAATTTCTCCCATTTCATCTCACTTTTGGTTTGAACTTGGTTAAGTTCTTTTGTTTGCATTTCTTTCTTGTTTTTCATCCCTTTGCTTGAATTTAAGAGGTTGATATATGCTTGTGGTGGTTGCTTCCCCACACTTTGTTCCTCCCTCTTTTTCTTTATGTTGCATTGCATGCTTGCATTTCCTTCTTCTTCCTCATTTGTGCTTGATTTATCTCTTGTTCTTCGTGGTTCTTCTTTGCCATGATCCCTTAGGATTCCTAGTCCCTCCGTTTAGGATGGGAGTAGGATAGACATTAAGTGTTCAATCCAAGCGTGACAATATTAGGGTATTTTTCCCTTTCATCTCAATCATAGGAGCATATTGCATGACAACTTTAGGGTTGAGTTAGTCCCCTTTAGATTTGTGTCCTTCTCTTCTCATCTCAAAACTCTTTCAAAACATTTAATAATGGATAATGAGTTTTGTACGCTACGAGCCTTAAGCATTTGGGAAATGATAATTAGGGGGCCTCCTCTCAATTGCCTAGAGTGTTTAGCGTATGCCTTTTGGGCGATATGCGACGCATTCGCTCCTAAATCATAGTCTTTAGTGCAACATGAATTATCAACACAATTCAATTCACTTCTTCTTCATAAAAGACTCATAAACAAGCATCAAACCTTTTTATCCTTTGGGATTAATGGAAAATCTTTTTCAGAAAGAGATTTGTTAACTCTTGGTTCTACCGCAAACAGGTAACGCCTAAGTCTCCAATGGTTAAGCAGCAATACACCTAACTGCTAGAACGAAGGTTTAACCCTACTCGGTTTAAAACACTTGAACCAACCTGTGGTCATGTTATCCCGAACTACATTTGCTCTGATTTCTCGTACCATACGAGGATACGTAGGCACAAGACGACGATGTCTTGGCGAGCAACCTTCCCCCACCTTTCACCAGTAGTTTTCCGAACTACGTTGACTCTGACATTCCCATTGCACGAGGGAGTACGTAGGCATAGAGAGGCAATGCTCTATCGAGTCTCTTTTTTTCTTTTCTTTTGTCCCTGTGACCTTCCTTATAGTTTAACACCCTTTAGATAGAAAACAAGTGTGGATCCCGTCGAATACGACGGACGTGGGGGGTGCTCATACCTTCCCCTTTTGTAACTGACTCTCGAACCTGAGATTTGGTTGCAATGACCTGTCTTCTCCCTTTTCGTAGGTTTTCTCTGATTGTTTCCTTTCCCTCTCTTTGGGATAAATAACGAACGGTGGCGACTCTTCTGTCTGTGCCGACCCTCTTTTTTGCAGTAGCGACACCTACTTTGATTTATTTAGGATTTATTGGTTTTATTTGACTGTTATTGGTTGTTCTATTTGGGTGATCTTGAAAGGTGAGATAGATCCTATACCCGGATATGAGAGCTCTTATGATAGGAGGTGGTATAGTCAAGAAAGCTTCTAAGGAGTAATCTCAAACAAGTGGACTTGAGAACCCACCACTCAATGGAGGCCCCTTTGAGGATGATATTTGTAGATCGAGTAATCGTGAAAATGTTTCTATTTTCGACCGTGGAGCTTAAGAAGTTGAGGACCTTGGTATTCCTTTTACCCCACTTGGCCTATTAGAATGTAGTGCGGTGCCTATGAAAGTGTACACCTGAAATAGTTTATACACGACACTATATTCAGATGAGGTTCTCTTGAGAATATTACTGATTCCCGAGTAATCGGCATGCTAGTAATATTCGAAAGATAGATCTATGACTATGGGAACTTTTTAGAACCCATTCTATAAGTACAAAAAACTTTAGTACACACCATTAGGGGTTGGTTCTTGTCCCTTGGCTCCATGATTGTGATCTCGAACCTTTGAACCCGTGGGTTTTTTATGATCTTGCTTGTGGGTGTTGCATCCATGCATTCATGCATTCATAAACATCATTTTTACAAAGTATTCAAGGAACTTAAAGATGTTTGTTGCAAACATTGTAGGAATTTTTCACCATGGATTTTGGAAGAAGGAAAACTCAAAAGTAAACTTTTGAGAGTCCTAAGTTAGAAGGTCTACGAGAGCTAGGGTTTTTGGTTGCAGATCCTGATGCTTTCAAAGATAGATATGGAAGTCTTCTGTGTCTTTTGAAGATCGATATGGTAAATGGAGTTCTAGCTACTTTGATTCAGTCCTATGATCCAGTTTATCACTGTTTTACGTTCCCCGATTACCAACTCATGCCTACACTTGAAGAGTATTCTAGTTTACTTAGATTGCCTATTTTTGATTGAATCCCATTTTCTGGTTTGGAAGAGAATCCTACGTATCAAGATATTGCTAAAGCTACTCATTAAAAGGTATATGAGATTAATGCTCACATGGTTACCAAAGGGTGTATTCTTGGATTACCTGCTAAGTTTCTGATGGATAGGGCCTGTTACTTCGCTAGCATGATGAGTATGGACACTTTAGAAGCTATCCTCGCCTTTCTTATTTATGGATTATTCCTCTTTCCTAATGTTGACAACTTTGTTGACATTAATGCTATTAAGATCTTCTTGATTGGAAACTCAGTCCCCACCCTACTTGCTAATGCATATCAATCCGTTCATCTCAGGAATTCTTATGGTGGAGGGATGACTACTTGTTGTGTATCGTTGCTATACAAGTTATTTATTTCTCACTTGCCTCAGTCTATTGGTTTTTAGGACCTCAAGGATGGTCTATTATAGTCACAAAAAATCACGTCTCTTACTCATTCAGACATTGTTTAGTATAGTTGTAACTATATAAAGTGAGGATCATTAATAATTGTGGTGGTTTTCCTAATGTACCTCTTCTTGGTACAAAGGGAGGAATAAGTTGCAACCCGGTTTTGGTCTGTCGTCAGCTGGGGTATCCTATTAAATACAAACCAAGAAATATTCCATTGGAGGATTTCTTCTTCAAAGAGGGTGAAGGCAACAAAGCATTCAAGGAGAAGATTCTGCAAGCTTGGCGTCACATCCATAAAAAAGGAAGGGAAGCTTTAGGAAAGCCAATTTTTTTGGAGCCTTATCTTCAATGGGTACAAGCTAGAGCTATCACATTGAAGTTGCCTTATCCGAGTCAAGAGCCTTTACCTCTAGCTACTAGAACACATGTTCTTATTTTCATGAATGATGCATAGAAACTTCAGATTACTTTGAACGAGATGCGATAAGAGAGGGATTCTTGGAGGAACATGTACTAGATTTTTGACATGGAAAATGCAGAACTTAAAAAGCAGTTGAAGAAAAGGAATGAAGAAGAAATGTCTAACAAGAAGAGAAAAATGCAAGAGGATTTATTTTCCTCTAGCATTCAGAGTTCAGACACTCCCTCTACCTTAGTTGCTTGGAAGTTGGTTGTCGACAAGCTCATAGTTGAGAAGACTCAGATGGAAGATCAAATCAAAGAGCTTAATAAGAAGCTGCAAGGAGGATATTCGTCTCATGGGAATTCTTAGGATTTCTAGTTCTAGCTTCCTATTATCTTTTGTTTCAATTAAAACTCTTGAAATTATACTCCAAAAGTTGTAATCCTTTTCCATTATAAAAAAATGAGACTTTTCGTACTTCAAATGTGTTATTTCAATATAATGTTTGCAATTTACTTTGTATCTTTGAATTTCCTTGAAAGCTTTAAATATGCATATTGCACATCAAGCATCATCTCTTGCATTGTTTTTTGCCTTTTCCAGGTGTCTTATGTTTCTCTTGGTCTTCATTCAGCCAAGTTTCGCACCAGTATAATACTCAAGCTAATCTAAGGAAAAAGATGGATCAATTGAAATAAGAGAACCGTGAGCTTCGTGAGGAAATAACAACTTTAGAGGACAGTTTGGAAAGACTAAGTATTATGATGGAAGCATTAGTAGCTGCTCAGAATCAGCCACCCCTCCTCATATGTCTTCGACTCTTGTGCAAAGGACAATCACTTCTGAGATTGTTTCTACACCCATCACTGTGGCACCTGCTAGTTTTTCCTAATACTTCATGCCTCCTGGTTTCCCTAGGGGCATGCCTCATAACTTTATTCCTGAAGGTTATCAATCACTACCTCCCAAAGTTCCAACTATTCCCACTATCTAGCCTGTGATGTCCATATCACCATCTGTAGTTCATACTGTTCCTAAGTCTCCAATGGTCGAGTAGCAATACACCTAACTGCTAGAACGAAGGTTTAACCCTACTCAGTTTAAAATACTTGAACCAACATGTGGTCGTGTTAGCCCGAACTACGTTTGCTCTGATTTCTCGTACCAGACGAGGATACGTAGGCACAAGATGGTGATGCCTTGGCGAGCAACCTTCCCCCACCTTTCACCCGTAGTTTTCCGAACTACGTTGACTATGACTTTCCCATTGCACGAGGGAGTACATATGCATAGAGCGACGATGCTCTATCGAGTCTCTTTTTTTCTTTTCTTTTGTCCCTGTGACCTTCCTTATAGTTTAACACCCTTTAGATAGACAACAAGCGTTGATCTCGTCTAGTACGACGGACGTGAGGGGTGCTCATACCTTCCCCTTGCGTAACCGACTCCCAAACCCGAGATTTGGTTGCGATGACCTGTCTTCTCCCTTTTCATAGGTTTTCTCCGATTGTTTCCTTTCCATCTCTCTGGGATAAATAACAAACGGTGGTAACTCTTCTGTCTTTTCCGGCCATCTTTTTCACAGTAACGACATCTGGCGACTCTGCTGGGGACACTTCCCATCCCCTACGCGAGTCAATCCTAGAGCTTGTGTGTTTATCTTTGGGTGTGTATGTGTATATGTGTTGTACTTTATTTTCATGTGCATTTTACTTTTAGCATTGTATATATCATTTTGCTGTACTGTTGGGTGGGAATGTTCCATTGAGTGATAAGCCAAAAGCCAGGCTTAAGTATAACCATAACATTAGAAGTGGAAAGTAATGGTGAACCTGTATGTTTGGCATGCACTAGTTCCCACAAAATTCGCGCTCAGACGAGATTCTCTTTGATGACTACCTTTCTAATCTGTTTCAGAATGTTGAGAGGATGTTGGATCTGAGGGTTGTCGACTCCGGGGACCATTCATTTGGAAGTCATCTAAGTGAGGCCGCTTCTCGAAATGGTGAACGTATCATCCTTTCTTGAAAGTATGTGAATGTATCATCGTTTCTCGAAAGTATGTGACGCTGACAACCGCATAAGATGCCAGACCTTATCAGAGATAGGTTCATACCTGTGAGTTGGAGGGTTATGCAGGAAACTTTGACCTTCAGCCTACCCTATTTTCTCGTCAATGTAAACTTTTGATCTATGATACAATGGTTCCTTATATCAGTGTTGTGTTATGTTCTCGCCGAAGCTAAGCTCTGGTTCTTCTTAATCAACAGCACAACAATCTTGATCCCCTATTGCATTTACATTTGCATTTGCATTTTCATGTGGCATTTTTATTGACATGTATTTATGTTGCAGGTGTATATTTTTTTCTCAATTCTAGTGATCTTATTCCTTTCCTGACATGGAACCTAGCTTGAAGAAGATTTTGGTGTATAAGTTTCCTACTCCTGACATAGGATCTCTGCTCATTTTGATTTCTGTGGCTGACAGATAGGTGATGGAAGATTCCAAGAAGACATATGGGAAGCTTTTGAGTTATGTCTGCAAAGCTACAGTATATGAGTTGGGTGGTCTACATACTCTACTTCAGTTCTATGATCCACAGTTGAGGGGTTTTACTTTTCCTGGTTATGTGTTGGTGCCTACTTTGGAGGAGTTCTCTATGTTCTTAGGTGTTCCTATCTTAGATCAGATGTCTTTCTATCACACTGATGTTGAGCCTAATGTGGCTAAACTTGCTAGTGCTCTTCACTTGGATGCTTCTGAGTTAGTGGGGAAGTTGGTTAAGAGGAATGGGATGCCTGGGTTTCCATTACCTTTTCTAGTTGGTAAAGCTCATCACTTTGCAAAAGAAGGTTGTTGGGTTGTCTTCACTACCATCCTAGCTTTGTGCATATATGGTATTATGTTGTTTCCTAATATTCCAGACTTTGGAGATTTGGATGCCTTCCACATTTTTGCTTCGGGGAGTCTTGTGCCTACTCTTCTGGGATATGTTTATCATTATGTGCATTACAAGAATGAGAATCGGAGAGGGAAGAATGTGTCATGTTGTGTACCTCTATTGTACAGGTGGTTTATGAGCCATCTTCCCAAGTCCGGTCCTTTTATCGATGCTAGAGGTACTTCAGAGTGGTTAAAGAGACTGACGGTCTTGACTTCTGAGAACATCATTTGGTTTGATAGGGACCAGTTAGGTACATAGATTATCTAAATTTGTGGTGGTTTTCCCAACGTTCCGTTGATTGGAAGGAAAGGAGGTATTAATTACAATCCAGCTTTGGCAGTGAGACAGTTTGGGTATGCTCTGAGGGAAGCTCCTAAGGAAAAGGAAATACAAGAATCTCTGTATTTCACGGGCCTTCATGAGAATGAGAAAGCTTGGGGCAAAATTCACCGAAGAGGGAAAGTTTCTTTGGGTAAGAGCAACAGTAGAGCTTATGATCCCTATATAGTTTGGATTCAGGAGAGAGTTGAGAAGTTGTTAATGCCTTTTCCACTTTGTGAGTCTTTATATCCTCTAATGAGTGAAGAGCCGACTACAGTTGAGATCCAGAAGTACAATCAGCTATGGTCTGAAAAGGAGGAATAGCGTAAGGCAAATGAAGAGTTGGAAAAATAGATTATTCAGCTCCGAAGCGAGAGAAACCAAGCTGCTCACTCCTCCAAGAAGCAAACTGAATTGGTAAACAAGTTAGGTACAAATCTGACCAAAGAGATTCGCACTCGAGAGCGCTTGAGATTAGTTTTGAAGAGCGTCAGTGATGTTCTTACTTCCAAGAAGAAGGAGTTAGATAGGGCATATGTGGAGATTTCCAAGTTTAACAATCAGTGGAATGCCATTCTAACTAACAACAAAGAGCGAGAGGATAGATTGAAGCAACAAATTGCTAAGGAGGACCCAGCTCAAGGTGAAATATGAGAAGATTGTAGTTGAAGCTTCACTCTGACGTGAAAGTGATTGCAGATTGAATGAAGCGCTTACAACGCTGGATGACTACAGGTCAAGAACTGATGCAAAGAGGTGTAAGCTTGAGGAAGCCTTTGGTGAAGGTGCCTGGGAGGATTATGCTCAGGGTTTGCAGACCACTATTAGCCGAAGAGAGTTGCTCATCCAGGGGTTGCTTGTCAGGCCAGACCATCTAGAGACGAAGGAGTTGTTGTAGGATTTCCAGGCTCGTCGGCGTACTTGATGTATTTTTCTCTTTGTAGTTTGTTGTTATGATGTATTCTGACCATCACCAGATCTGTTGGCTGAAATAATTTTGACTTTATTGTATTTAGTATTGTGCTTTGTATCTAACTTTTGGCTCTCATTGCATGTATGAGGAGTTTTGCTCTGTGCTTATTTGTTGAACTTCCATTGTCTCATTGTTCTCGTGGAACTAGAATCGAGGGGGAAATGTCCCTAACGCATATATACATGTCTACATTTTGCATCATTTAGCATTTTGCATTGCAGGTGCTTTGGGACCGTTAACCTTATCTTTGTGGTTTGTTCAGTTGTTTCAGGATTGACAACCAAACAACTCACCGTTACTCTACACGAGGAAATCAACGCAGAATTATGGATCAGATTCAGGCTGAGCTTCAAGAGTTCCGTGAAAGGATGGCCCAATTCATGGGCATGATGCAAGGTGTTGCAAATGGCCAAGAACAGCTAAGGACCTTGGTACAACCGTTAATTGCTCGGGTTGACAGTAATGGTGTGCTTCATGGTGGAAATACTATTAATCCTCCTCGTAATGATGCTGAAACTCCACATGCTAACACTATCCCTACAGTTGTGATTCCTCCGGGCAGAGGTAATGTAGGTGGAGGCAATATAGGTGGAATGCCTGGCCCTGAGGCAACATGTGCTATTCATGGAAACACTAGCCCTCAGTGGGACCAAGATGAGCAGGATGATGTCTTTTCGATAAGAGATCTTAATGCAGGTCTGCAGCCTAAGATAGACAGGACGTTTAAAATGCTTGAAGATAAGATGCGAAGCTACGAGAATCAAAACTCTATGGGCTTAGACATGGCAAATTTAGGGCTGATCCCAAATTTGAGGGTTCCTTTAAAGTTCAAAGTTCCTGATTTCGATAAATATTAAGGCACTACCTGTCCGAGGGTTCATCTTCGTTCCTACTATCGCAAGATGTCCGCTTATTCAGATGACGAAAAGGTGATTATGCACTTTTTTCAAGACAGTCTTTCTGGTCCTTCTCTAGAGTGGTACATGGGGCTGGAGCCGATCATATCCGAAGCTGGAGGGATTTTTCCGAGGCGTTCGTTAAGCATTACCAATACAATAGCGACCTTGCGCCAAACAGGGTCCCATTGCAGAATTTATCTCAGAAGAACAATGAATGCTTCAAAGAGTACGCCCAGAGGTGGCACGAATTGGCAGCTAGGTTGCAACCTCCCATGGTGGAGCGAGAATTGATAGACATGTTCGTTGCCACGTTACCAGGGGTATATTATGATAAGCTTATTGGCAACATGTCAGGGAGTTTTCCTGATTTGATCATTAGAGGAGAAAGAAAACGACATTAAATTGGGTAAAATTCAGGTTGTTGACGGATCCTCAGCTGGAGGAGGGAATAGAAAAGCTTTTGGCAATAAAAAGAGAGAGGGGGAAACCAATGCAGTATCTAGTTCCCGGGGAAGAAATAGAAATCAACATCAACCTC
Source organism: Lathyrus sativus (assembly GCA_963859935.3). Lineage (NCBI taxonomy): Eukaryota > Viridiplantae > Streptophyta > Magnoliopsida > Fabales > Fabaceae > Lathyrus > Lathyrus sativus. Next base: position 434,626,712 of record OZ012737.1, read on the forward strand.
AACAATATCGTCAACAGCAACCTCAGGTTGCCAGTATCACCATCCCAGCGGTACCACAACCACAACAATAGCCACAGCAGCAACAACAGAACTATGCTCCTCACAGATTTCAGGATCGGGGCAGGGCAGTAAATAAGCATTTTGATGCGCCTCCGATGCCAAATTCTCAGTTGCTTCAACATCTGATGCAATTACAGTTGATACAGAAAAGGACTCTGGCTCCTTTGACTGGTGCTCCTCCTTCGGGATACGATGCCAATGCTCGATGTGAGTTTCATTCTGGTGGACCAGGTCACAACATAGACAATTGTAAGGCATTTAAACATAAGGTTCAGGACCTTGTAGACAGCAAGGCCATAAAAGTTTCTCACGATGCACCCAGTGTCGTGCAGAATCCCATGCCTAATCATGGGGTAGTTGGAGTTAGTGCCATCATTGAGCATGAGAGTTTGAACTTGGTAGCTAATGTTAAATATTTGAAGACGCCGCTGAGTTTTATAAAAGCCAAGTTTTTGAGTGGAGGGGTATTCTCGGGTGAACATTCGATCCATCCTGAGGGATGTGAGAAGCTAAAGAGTCATATTCTGAAGCTGATGAATGACAATATCTTGCAATTTTACAGGGTTTTAGAGCAGAAGGATGAAAAAATAGTGGCTGAAGAGAGGAATGAAGTTGCAACAATTTCGATTCCATACAAAACCATCACTATTTCTGCGCCTCCAAGGCCGCCAACCATCGTCATTACCAAACCTGGTCCTATACCGTACGAGAGTACTAAGGCGATTCCTTGGAACTACAGAGCTGAGGTATATTGTAATAGACAAAAGCAGGAATTAAAAGGTTCCCCGTTTGAGTTTGTAGTTAACTTGGTAGGAGTTGGCGGTATTAACCGGAGTGGAAGGGTGTTTTCATTTCCCGAAGTGGTTGTGGAAAAATCTGACAAAAGGAAAGGTAAAGTCGTGGTTGAAGAAACTTCTCAAGCTGGTGAGAAGGAATCCTTATTGAGGGATGCAGAGGAATTCATGCACTTAATCCGAAAGAGTGACTACAAGATTGTGGATCACTTGCAACAAACTCCGTCCAAAATTTCTATTTTGTCGTTGTTGTTATGCTCGGAGGCACACATAAATGCTTTGCTGAGAATCCTGAATACAACATATGTGCCACAGGAGATATTTGTGAATCAGCTCGAGGGAGTTGTGGCACATGTAAATGCTGGGAACGGGATGGGTTTTACTGATCTAGACTTGGCGCCCAAAGGACTGAATCTTAATTGTGTGCTGCACATATCCATGGAATATCGAGGGGTCGTGTTGTCACACGTGCTGGTTGATACTGGGTCGTCTCTGAATGTGTTGCCTAAGAAAGTGCTGATGAAGCTAGATACCCGAGATTTAATGTGTTCTCCAAGTGACTTGGTAGTACGGGCTTTTGGTGGGACCATAAGGTCCGTATTTAGAAAGTTGACCTTGCAAATCCAAGTTGGTCCTGAAGTGTTTGACGTTGTGTTCTATATCATGGATATTCAGCCAGCTTATAGTTGTCTGCTGGGGCGTCCATGGATTCATTCGGCCGGCTCTGTAACGTCGACGCTGCGGCAGAAGTTGAAATATATGGTGGGTGGCAGTGTTGTTACCATGTGTGGAGAGGAAGATATTATGATTAGTCATTTATCTTCATTTAAATATGTCGAAATGGACGGAGAAATCCATGAAACTTTGCGTCAGGATTTCGAGATTGTTAAAATCAAGGATAAAACACATGCTGTGAGCAAAGCGCCGGAAGTGGCCATGTCATCCTTCGAGGAAGCCCAGGCAGTTGTGAAATCCGGAGCGTCATAAGGTTAGGGCCAAATGCTGAGTATACCCAACAAGTAGGACAAATTCGGAGTGGGATATAGCCCATCTTCATCCTCGCAGAGCGCACCGCGCTACAAGGGGCATGTCCAGTTCACCAGCGGTAGGGTGATCTTTGAGCGGATTAATGATGTATCAGACGAAGAAGGGAATAGCGATTGCGACATGGATGCATGGATCCGGCCGTGTACTCCTGGTCAGAGTCTAAACAACTGGATTGTCGAGGAAGTCATCCAAGTGATAACAGAAGAGTAATGATTTGTTTTCTTGATTATTGTATAGCCATATATTCTACCCGGAGCATAGCGGTCTTTGTCTTCAGGGTCTATTCGTTTATGTTTGAACAATCATTTATCAATGAATCAAAGGGCGTTTTTCTGCATTCAAATATTGTGATCCTTGTTTTTAATGTTTTTGTTTAACAATAAAATAGCAATGTGGTTTGTGCTTGTTTGAATATCATTTTAAGAATTTAATCATCATCATTGCCGGTTTCACATTGCAGATGACACCGCTCCAGAATCGTCTATGACTCGCTTTGACTTTGAGAATCTGATCTTTCAAGCCGAAGAAGAGATTGATGAAGATGAAGACCTACCTGAAGAGCTAGCCAGATTGCTAAAACGGGAAGAGAAAATCATTCTGCCTCATCAGGAGGAAATTGAGGTCATCACCTTGGGTTCTGAGGAAGCTAAGAAGGAAGTTAGGATAGGGGCTGCGCTGCAGATTAATGTCAAGAAAAGATTGGTTGAAATGCTCCGGGAGTATAAATATATCTTTGCTTGGTCCTACGAAGACATGCCCGGGCTTGATTCAGATATTGTGGTTCATCACTTGCCTTTGTGTGAAGAGTGTCCGTCAGTCAAGCAGAAGCTCAGGCGAACCAGACCAGATATGTCGGTAAATATCAAAGAAGAAGTCCAAAAGCAATTGGACGCAGGATTTCTCCCCGTAACAACTTACCCTCAGTGGGTCGCTAACATCGTACCTGTAGCTAATAAGGACGGTAAGGTACAGATGTGTGTTGATTATAGAGATTTGAACAAAGCGAGCCTGAAGGATGATTTCCCGCTTCCCGACATTTACGTATTGGTTTATAATACCGTGCAGTATTCCGTGTTTTCCTTCATGGACGGTTTTTCTGGATATAATAAGATTAAGATGGTGCTGGAGGATATGGAGAAAACAACGTTTATCACACCGTGGGGGACTTTCTCTTATAAGGTAATGCCTTTTAGGTTGAAAAATGCGGGGGCAACCTACCAGCAAGCTATGGTGACTCTCTTTCATGACATGAATCATCATGAGATCGAGGTCTATGTTGATGACATGATCGCAAAGTCACAAACGGAGGAGGAACATCTGGTTAATTTGTTGAAGCTGTTTGAGAGGCTCAGGAAATTCAGATTAAGGTTGAATCTGAACAAGTGCACTTTTGGTGTACGGTCAGGAGAGTTGCTGGGGTTCATTTTCAGTGAAAAAGAAATCGAGGTCGATCCTGCAAAGATAAAAGCAACCCAAAATATGCCAACGTCGAAAACAGAGAAAGGGGTTCATGGTTTCTTGGGTAGATTGAACTACATTTCTAGGTTCATATCTCACCTCATAGCCACATGTGAACCCATGTTCAAATTGTTAAAGAAAGATCAGGCGATCGTCTGGAATGAAAATTGCCAAAGTACATTTGAAAAGATAAAAGAGTATTTATAGGAGCCTTTGATACTGATACCTCCAATAGCTGGAAGACCATTGATAATGTATCTAACGGTTCTTGAGAACAGCATGGGTTGTGTTCTCGGTCAACATGACGAGACTGGAAGAAGAGAGCATGTCATATACTACTTGAGTAAAAAGTTCACAGATTGTGAGACCAGATACTCAATGTTGGAGAAAACGTGTTGCGTACTCGCTTGGGCTGCCAAACGTCTGAGACAGTATATGCTAAATCATACAACCATGTTGATTTTGAAGATGGATCCTATTAAGTACGTCTTTGAAAAGCAATCACTTTCGGCAAGGATTGCCAGGTGGCAGATGGTCTTGACAGAATATGACATTCAATACGTTTCCTAGAAGGCCATTAAAGGGAGTGTTCTGTTAGAGTATCTTGCTGAACAACCGATTGATGATTATCAACCAATAAAATTTGAATTTCCTGACGAAGACATCATGTTTCTGAAGATGAAGGATTGTGATGAGCCATTACCTGACGAAGGTCCTGAGCTGGGCTTGTAACACCCCCTTTCTATACCCCCAAATAACCACATAACCATTTAGGTACATAACAAAAATTTCATCAGAGTATAATTATAAACATGGTATAAAAGAGGTGCATCACATTATGCTTGAAAATAAAACATACAACACCTGCTCAAAAGATAAGCAACAGTGGGGTAACTGCAACAGAGGAACTTAGTCCTTACACCCACATCTCAATATTTAGAATAAAAGCGGAAAATCTAAACATTGAATAACATCAACATATATACATATGTACATCATCCATCATGATTCAACATCATAAACATGTTTACATAAACATTCAACATCCAGATACATATACAATGTATCACCAAAGAATCATGAACAATCCTAGCTACCTGGTGCTACATATCAGAGCCAACCGACCAAAAAGAATGATGACTCGCTTCACAAAAAGACCTCTAGCAAACCTACTCTGTAATGCCTCATAGAGCATCATAAAACAGTAGAAGGGTGAGAAATATTATCATAATAACAATGCATATATATATATATATATATATATATATATATATATATATATATATATATATATATATATATATATATATATATATATATATATATATATATATATATATATATATATATATATATATATATATATATATATATATATATATATATATAGCATAAAATACACACATTCTGTATTCTCACCACATTCATCTCCATTTACTCATATACATCACAATGTATATATATAAATATAACACCAAGCATATTTATCATGCATACATCCACAATTCTCATCATTCCACATAAACATAGACATTCATGTTTATTCACCAATGCACCATTATAAAGATGATAAATTCAAATCATAGAGACCGACTCACGACTCTATGCAGATGCAATGCGATACCGACTCAATCATCTCAAGTTCACTCAGGAACTTATTGGAACCATCACTCACACCCCACATGGGCACACGATGTTCACCCATTGCTCACACCCCACATAGGCACACAATGTTTATAGATTTCTCACACCTCACCTGAGCATACAATCTGATTGCTCACACCCCACCTTGGCACACAATCCAATTGCTCACACCCCACATGGACACACAATCATTTGTAACCATCACTCACACCTCACATAGGCACACGATGTTACAACAGATTCTCATTAGAATCACACAACACAAGAATGCACATCATTATGCTTCACATGCAAAATGACTCCAGACACTCTTGAAATGCATACATATTCACAATGTATTCATGCATTCATCACATTCTATCACATACAATCAATATGCATTCACAATATTGCGCCAAACGGTAACAAACTCCATCATAATTATCATGCATTTCCATTCAATTTAAACAATTCATATATTTGCCAAAAGGCCACAATTCACAATCGATTCCACAATCTAGGATTCATGCCATACGACTACCCACAACATATCATATAACAGCACACAAACTACTCATTCCGGAAAAAGGTCGATCGCAACCGAGCCAAAGAATCGATACAGGATGGAACAAAAGAAAATGTTGTTGTCACGCTTGCTGGACTGCTCGCCTAGCGAGGTCATAGCAAGCACTCGCTACTGGCTCGCCTAGAGAACATGCTAGCGAAGCCTGATCTTGAGCTACTGGAATTACTCGCTACCTACTCGCTGGGGCTTCGCCTAGCGAACCCTTCGCTTCCTCACTCACTCAAGCGAGGTTGAATCATCTTGGTTCTGTCCATGTCTGGGAGTGTTTGCTGGGAGCTCGCTGTGTGCTCGCCTAGCGAACAACTCGCCACCCTGCTGGCCTAACGAACGTGCTAGCGAGTGTCTGTGTTGTTCAAACCCTCAATTTTCCAAAATCATCAAAAGATCACAAAATCACCCGATTTTAACCCAACCAGTTCCAATAGTCTTAGCAAAATAATCCTCGACTAAACTACGCAATCTATTCCAAATTCTAACCGTAAAAACATCGGTTTCTATCGATTAAACCAATTCCGACCTAAAAATGGAAAATGTGGAAAACCACCAAACAATCCAAACAACACATACATAATGATATACATTAATAAGATAATAATATTTCACACCCTTACCCGATTAAATCGATTCCTAGGAGTTGCTCTGATGATTTCCAAGCTTTCTCTCTTTTTCTTCTATTTTCCTCTTCTCTTCCTCTTCCTTTCTCCACTCCTTCTTTCTATCTCTTTTCTTTCCTCTTTCTCTTATATACTTTCTATTCTATTTCTCTCTATTATATTTTCTTCTCTCAAAATATCTACTAATTCATTTTCTCACAAAATATCTAATATTATCATTAATTAAGAAATATCTAAAATATCCTTCAACTTAATTCCCCGAAAACTCTCCAAATGATAAAATACCACAATATGTACACATAACATATTAACACACTAATTCCACAAATAAAATAATGATCCAAATAAATTAAAAGACTCAACAAAAATGGGAAATCAGAATCGGGGCGTTACAGGGCTCCCAGTGGCAAATGATATTTGATGGTGCTGTTGTTGCACCCTAAAATTTGCTCAACCTTATTCACTTGGTTTATGTTTCAATATCATTAGCATTTGCATATAGAGTCATGTACATAGGCTAATCATCTGCATAGCATAAGCATAGCAAGTCATTCAACAGGGGACCAATCATTATTCTCATCTCTAGAAGCCTATCAAGAGGTTATTATCCCAATTCAATCTCATTCAAGTCATCAGGAAAGAATTTGAAAGCAAAGAGTTCAGCAGATCAAGCCTTGAGTCCATCTCCTAGCTGAGGGTATCTGAGGGTCAACAAGAGGGTTGTGAGCTGTGAGTTGAAGGCCTGGAGAGTATCTAGACATTATGATAGACTTAGAAAGTCATTTAAAGAAGGAGACAAGTCATTGATGAGAGCACAAGAGCTACAGCTGAAGGCAGTCAACTAGGGTTTCATCTGGGTCAACCCTAGGTCAACCCTAGGTCAATTGACTGATTTAAGGGGCATTCAAGTCTAGTGGAGAGATGTGGGGTTCATCATTTGACATATAAAGAAGGATATGGAGATATGCCAAGGAGAATTCAAGAGAAATCAAGGAGAAGAGGAGTTTCTAAATTAGGGTTTCTGTGTAAAATCCCCTAGTTTAGGTCAAATTTCCAAGCAAGATAAGTCAAAATGCTAGCTTCAAATGGCTTCTTGGCCAACATGAAACTTGTAGAGGATCTCAAGACCTTTAATTTGAGTGGTGGAAGACATCAAGGAGATTTATAGAACTCAAGTTATGGTCCTTGCAAGTTACAGGTCATCTGAGGTATCTGAAATTTTGTCTGTGAAAGTGACTTGACTTCCAAGCTAGTTTTACCCCTCAAGAAGATTTCAAATGAGTTCTTGGTCAACATAAGAATTGTTCCTCATTGTCTTAGTTTTCTAGAATGGTATAGTATGCCTTCATATGATGTGTGGAACTCAACTTGTGGTCTTGGCAAGCAAAGGGTATTTTGGGCATTTGTGAATTACAGGTCATTTTAATCTATGTCCAAAACTCATACAAGGAGGCCTCAAATGGAAAAACTTACAACATCAAACTTGCTCCAAATGTGATTTTAAGTCTATAAAGAAGGTCACAAATTGTTGGAAAAGCTCATAACATGAAGTTGCATGATTGGTCCAAATTTGAACTAAAATGGCTTATAATTTGAATAAAGTCAAAGTGAAAAATGGTTTGGGAGATTTATAAGTCCAAATGGAGACTTCCAATATATGATTTTGAATGGAAAAGACATTCTAAGAACAATGGTTCAAACACTTTTTTGAGTTTAGTGGAAGATTTCAAAGTTATCCTTGGTTACTTGCATTTTAAGAAACATAGCCAAAATGAATCAAAGTTGGAAGGCAAGGGAATGTGTGAGAGGGATCTAGAAGTTACCATTGAACACTATATATTCATGAAATCAGAATTGAGCAAGGGTTGGATCCATTTTTCACAAAAATCTCACAAAGTTTTCTCATTCTTCCTCTTGCAAATTCTTTTCAAACTTCATCAATTCTCCATCAATTCTCATAATCCTTGATTCTACTCCACTCCATAATCATCAAAGATCAAAGATCACTCAATATCTGGCTGGTTTTGATCCATTTTCGTGTGCTGTTATCATCATCTTCAAAAGTGAGGAATCAATCGGTTAGCAAGATCCAAGGCCAAGAAACAAGAGGTGTTGCATACAGAAGCAAGAGCTTCACTCACTGATCAAGATCTGAGCATTGGTGTTGGTGGATTCACGAGTTTCCATAGCTGTTTTCAAGCTTTTGCATCAGGTGCGTTTTCATTCAAATTGATTAGTTCAGTTAGTTTAGCATAGTTTTGTTAGTATAAATGTAATCTAGGTGGTTAGTAGAGCAATTAGGATGAGTTTGGAGTAGTTTAGTGATGATTGTTGACAGGTTGCTAGAACTGTTAGGGCTTGGAACTTGTAGTAGAGTGCATCATAATCTTAGTTTGATAGGTCAGAATGATCACCATTAGTCATGGAAGGGATTAGTCTAGGTTTGATGGAGAATTGTGTTGGTAAGTTGCAGAGTATTTCCATGGTGACCAGAACTTGTCTCGATCGGGTTTATTGATTGGCTGAGTTTTAATGCAAACAAAGACCATAGGGGTGTAGAGGGAGAGGTTCTGAGTGTTTTTCATGTTGGGATCGTGGTGTTTCATGGATTGTGGAAGGAGAACAGATTGAGGGAAGTGGTGCGTGCATGGAGCTTCATGGAATGTAAACCCTAATTCTCATGATCTAAGGTAGGAGACGAAATCTGGAGCGTCCGTTTGGTGGTAGACCTTTGACTCAGAGGCCAATCCTGTGGCTCTCATTCAATTCAGATTTTGGAGGGAGAGTGGTGCCCTAAACGCACCGTTTCATTAATTGAAACGGGCGGGCCTGAGTGCTGAGTGATATCCCCACCCCCCAATTTTAAGCCCAATCAGTTTTGAACGTGATAACTCCTGCTGAATGCACCCCTGCTTGTTTTTTTAGTTTTATTAATTCTGATTTGTTTTGGGCCTGATATGAAATGCTACGCGCACCCCACCACTGCTTGGCCCATCCTGAAATGAACTGAGCGCGTTTGCTTATTGAACCCCCCCTGGCTATTTCTCTATTCTTTTTTATTATTTTCTTTTCATGTTTTTTCATTCATTTTAAAAATTCATAATAAATACATAAAAAATCATTTTTAATTCATTCTTTTTACATCATTTTCATTAGAATGTGTAGAAAATTGTCATTAAATAAAATTGCATTTTCATTTTTATTTGATATTTTTTCCATATTTTCTAAATAAATGTTATTTTAAATAGCTTCATTTCATGCATGATTTTAGTAATTTTTGTTCTATTAAATGCTTTCATATTTTTGGTTCATTCTTTTTATGTTGTTTAGATTAGATATTGAACTTGTAGAAACAATTTAGTTCCCATTTTTAGAAATTAATTTTAGATGCTTAATGTAGGCTTGAACAACATGAACAAATTAGGGTTTTTAGGTGATGACTTAGGAAGTTTGATTCTTTCCCTTAGGACTTAGGGTTTGACTAGATTAGTTATGGGACTATAGGGGCTATGGGTAGTTATTAGATCCCCTTAGAAAAAGTCAGGACTCCCCTACTGCTATTAATACTCTGTATATATCTGATTGACTGGTGTGGTGTGCCCTCTGGGGATTATTGCTTGCTTGTTTGGGTATTGGGATTGTCTGGGGACCTGGGAGAGCTGAAGACTTGAGGAGATGAAGACCATTGGAGATCCAGAGATTGAAGATCAACTGCCAGAGTTGGAGAGGAGGTTCTTGCTAGCAGCTGCTGAGGAGACTAGGGTTTAGGAGCTAGGCAGAGCTCTAGATTAGAAAGCTTGTTTCTCAAACATGGAATGCCTTGTCTGCATCCATCCTTTCTCTATGATTCAAAGTCTCTTTCAAATATCCACCTCCTTCCTTTGGAAGGATCAGTGAATATATTTGAAAGATAGAACTTTTGAGAGGAAACTTTCTGTTTAATGTTAACAGTTGATGAACCACCCTTGGTAGGTAATTAACTGTCTAACATTCACTCACTTCACTCTTGTGACTGATTCCTCATCCTGGAGGTTTGAGCTTGAAGAAAAGCCATTGCAGATGGAAGAATGATGATCAAAGCCCTTGCCTGAAGGTCATGAAGATGGAGATTGATGCTTGTTGAAGCTTGTAGCTGATTGGAATTACCTTGAAGCTAGATGTTGAGTCAGAGCTGCTGATGCTGTTTATTTTTGCTGTATTTCATTTCTGATGTATTGATTGGTTTTCTGGACTGTATTGTTTGCTGTTTACCCTGTTGGGTTGAAAGTGAAGTCTGTTCACTTTTGCCTATTGTTTTCTAGGTTCGAGGTTGAGTGGGACTCCCTTGCCTCGCTTGTGCTGTTGCATCCATGCATTTTACTGCTTTACTGTATATATATCTGATATTCTTTCTGTTTCCGTCTATTCCCTTAGGATCTCTGTTTCTCTCTGTGCAAGAGAGGAGCATGATAGACACTAGGTCTTAACCCATGCATGATAACATTAGGTTAGTTTGTTTCCCTTCGCAACCGTAGGTTAGAGTTCTGTCTCTTCTTCCTCAAAACAAACAGAAAAACACATAAAGATTTCAAACACAATAAAAGACACTTCTTTCGTAAAATAATGTGAACTCATCAAAACGTCATTTTTGTCCGCCGGGACTGTTAATCAAGAAAACCTTTTTCAGAAGGAATAAAATCAACCAAGACAGACTTGTGTCGTACGTGGCCCGAACTACGTTTGCTCTGATCTTCCATGCTGTGTGGAAGTACGTAGGCATAGGATGCGATATCCTAGCGAGCAACCTTCCCCTCCTTTCCCGTAGGTAGGCGAACTACGTTGACTCTGATTTCTCGTTCCAGACGGGAATACGTAGGCATAAAGTGCGATACTTTGCCGAGTCATTTTTATTTTCATTTTCTTTTCTTTTAACCCCAGACCCGTAGTTTAGATAGAATAACAATCCATACCCGAAAACAAGCGTGGATCCCGTCGAGTACGACGGACGTGAGGGGTGCTAATACCTTCCCCTTGCGTAACCGACTCCCGAATCCAGGTTTTGGTTGCGACGACCATACCTTTCCCGTGTTGTGCGAGGTTTACTCTGAGCGTTTCCTTTCCCTCCCGTGGGATAAATAACGCACGGTGGCGACTCTTCTGTTCAGCCGGCGCCGATTTTCGCAGTAGCGACAGCTGGCGACTCTGCTGGGGATCCAACGTCCCCTGGCTGCTAAGAACTGCGATGGTTCTTATGCATTTGGGATCCAACGTCCCTTTGAGCGAGTCAATCCTAGCGCTTGTTTTCCCGTCGAGGATTTTGTATGGATTTATATTTCTGACCTTGTATTTTCAGCTTTATATATTGATTATTGTTGCTGTATCTGGGGTGTGACGGGTGTTCTGATATTGAGAGATAAGTCGGACCTGGGCTTGAGTGCACCTAGAATTAGCGTAGAAAGTAGTGGGCGCGTGCCGGCTTTGCTTGCATTAGTGTCTCATGAAATCTACACTCGGACGAGGTTCTTCTGGTTGGCTTCTTTTTCTACCCTTTGGGTCGAAGGGGTTGTTGGTCAGCTGAATTGTCGACTCCGGGAACCGATCATTTGGAAGTTGGCTGAGTGAGGCCTCTTCAGGATTTGATGATGCCACTCCTTCTGGGAATCGTATCATCAACCCTGAAAGTCTGTGACGCCGACGACCGCATAAGATGCCGTACCTTGTGCCAGTTATAGGGCCACCCACCTGTGAGGGGATTTGGGGTTATGCAGGTAACTAGACTTTCAGACTACCGGTTATTTCTTGATCAGAGATCCTGGTTATTTATGGAGAGTTCTGAGGTCTGTCAGAGACTATCTGGAGATGTGTTATGAGGTCTGTCAGAGACCAATTGGAGATATGATTTGAGGTCTACCAGAAACCAGTTGGAGTTATGGTTTGAGGTCTGTCAGAGACCAGTATTGGAGCTTTGTGTTAGGTCTATCTGAGACCAGGGCTTGATGACTTCTGGATGGTCTATCTGAGACCTTTCTTGATTGGGTTTAGGCTATTCAGCTGCAGCTTTGGTCCCTGTTGCATGTTACTTGCATTGCATTGCCTGCATATCCATTACCATTTGCATTTCATTAACGTGTGTCTGTGCTGCAGGTGCATTTGCATTTCCCTAGTTCTAGTGCCCAGACTTCTGAGTATTGATTATGGCTGGTTTGAGGAAAACAGTTGCGTATAAGCTGCCTTCACCTGATATTACTTCTTTGCTTGGTCTGATATCTCTTGCTGGTGAAGAGGTTAGGAGAAGCTTCAGAATGAGCCATGGGAGATTACTGAGATTAGTCTGTAAGCCCACTGCTGATGAGATGAACGGGCTATACACCTTGATGCAGTTCTATGACCCCGCATTGAGATGCTTTACTTTTGCTGACTTCATTCTAGGACCTACCATTGAGGAGTATGTGGAGTTTACTGAGCTTCCCGTGCAGAACAAGGTTCCCTTTATTCACTCTGCTGCTGAGCCCAAGTTGGAGGACTTAGCCAAAGCCTTACATATGGACGCTGCAGAACTGTTATTGACTTCTTGGCTTGGGGTCTCAGGTTTCTCTCTTGATTTCTTAGTTGTCAAAGCTCGAGAGTACGCCAAGAACGGTTGTTGGGTGGTTTTCAATGCTATTTTGGCTTTATGCATCTATGGAATTGTGCTGTTTCCTAACTTGCCCAACTTTGTGGATCTGGACGCTTTCTATCTGTTTGCTGCAGGCAACCCAGTGCCAACGTTGATCGGAGACTTCTATCATTCATTGCACTATAAGAATGAGAACCGAAGGGGAAAAGTTGTTTACTGATGTACTCCTCTGTTGAATATGTGGTTCAAGAGTCACCTTCCCATAAAGGGACCATTTGTAGACAGTGCAACCTCAGCCAGTTGGTCAGAGCGCCTGATGAGGCTATCTTCCGAAGACGTTGTATGGTTTGATCGAGACCTGTTGGGATCTGAGCTCATCTTCAGCTGTTCTGGGTACCCTAATGTGCCGCTGATAGGAAGAAAAGGGTGTATCAATTACAACCCTTCTCTATTCATTCGCCAGTTCGGATATGCACTGAAGAATCCACCTCAGGAGGAAGAAGTACAGGAATCTCTGTACTTCACCGGTGACGTGAAGGGGGAGTTATTAGCCAAGTTGCAACATGCCTGGACGCGTATTAACCGCAGAGGGAAGCCTTTGTTAGGAAAGAATGACTGTCAGGCCTATGCACCTTACAGGGTTTGGATCCAGGAACGAGCAAGTCAGTTATTAATGCCATTTCCAGCTGCACCCGTCATTGTTCCCGTCCCGGCAGAAGAGCCAACTACTATTTCTAGGGAGGCCTACGAGCATGTTGTGAAGGAAAAAGAAGCCTTGGTGAAGATTAATGAAGGGTTAGAGCAAGAGTTAGCTCAAGTACGTAGTGAGAAAAACAAGGCCGTATATGCTTTCCAACAACAGATCGAGCTGTTAAACAGACTAGGGGCTGAGTTGACTGAGGAGAAGAAGAAGCGCGAACGTCTGGGGCAAGAGTTCATAAGTTCCCATGACATGCTGGAAGCCAAAAAGAAAGCGCTCGACGTAGCACACCGAGAGATCTCCTCTTGCAATAAGACTTGGAATGCTACACTCACCAACAATAAGAAGAGGGAAGATAAGCTGAAGCAGCAAATCTCCGACCTCGAAGAGAAGCTGAAGTCTAGCATCAAGAAGTGTGAGGAAGAAGTGATGACCCGGTATAGTGTCCAGCATGCACTGAACAAGGCAATCAAATCCAGAGATGAAGCGGTGTCTCAGAAGCGAAAGTTAGAAGATTGCTTCGGGGAAGCAACATGGGAGGAAACTGCTGAAGACGTACGACGTGTTCTTAAGAGGAGAAACCAGCTTGTTGAAGGGCTGCTTGATCGACCAAGTCATCCGGAGACCAGGAAGTTGATAGAAGAGTACCAGACTTTTGGGAGGATTTGATCATTTCATGTAGTAACTTGTATGCTTTATTTGCATAGTGCTGACCATCACCAGGATTGTTGGTTGAGGTCATGCCTTCTTTGTACTCTCAGTGATATTGTACCCTGGGCTTATTGATTCTCTCTGCAATATATGAGGCTTTCTATGATTCAGCTCCGATATTCCTATTGTCAGCACTGTCACTGCACCGGCACCCTCGCACTAGAACTGGGGGAATGAACTTCCCTAACGCACAGACACATTGCATTGCATTCATATTCATATTGCATTACAGGTAATCTTTGGATGGTGTCTTATTTCCTGCTCTGTATCAGGTACTTAACAGGATTGCAGATCAGCATCCGCACCGCTATTCTACACGCTCCAACTGTCGAAAAATCATGGACCAAATGCAGAACGAGATGCAAGATGTGCGCGAGAAGCTCGCCCTCTTCATGCAGACCATGGAAGCTATAGCAAAAGGGCAGGAGAATTTGCAGGCCATGGTCCAGCCTCTGTTGGCCCGAAACGCTGGTCATGGTAATGAAGATCATCAGTCTGTCCGGATTGATACTGCTCATGGAGACGGTACTCCCACGCCAGTGGCTCCGCCCGTAATCAATATACCTGCTGCTAGTGTCAACAACGCTACCGCTGCTGTGAATGGTAATGTCGGAGTTGGGAATGAAACTGCTGTCCATAATGTTGGGCTGGGTGATGTCAATTTGGGAGATAATCTAGGAGGCAATGGCTTTGTCAATACTGGGTTCGGATTCAACGATCAGGGATTCGATAACACTGGGAAGTATGGCTTTAATGCTCAAGGCTTTGGGCAAGATGGTTATGGTATGGTCAATCAGGGTTACGGAGGCTTTGGAAACGGAAACGGTACTGGATTTATGGCTTTTGGTCCTGCTGGAGGTGTTCAAGGGTACGGCAACAGAGGCCGAGGTCCGGGGATGAATCAGATCAGAGCTGGACGTAATAACGGATATGATGGGTACGGGGCTGGAAACGGTATGTGGCAAGAGGATCAGCAGGAGGACGCCTTCTCCGGAGGAGGTTTTGAAGGGCCGATGGATGATTCCCAAAAGATTAGAATGCTGGAAGAGCAGATGAAGGGAGTCTTAAATCAAAGTGCTGTGGGATTGGACATGGCGACCATGGGTCTGGTACCTGGCCTGAGGGTGCCAATTAAATTCAAAGCGCCTGCGTTCGACAAGTATAAAGGAGACACTTGTCCGAAAGTGCATGTACGAGCTTATTACAGAAAGATGTCTGCATACTCAACTGATGAAAGAATGCTAATGCATTTCTTTCAGGATAGTCTATCGGGCCCTTCCCTAGAGTGGTACATGGGGTTGGAGCCAACTGATATCAAGACATGGAAGCAATTAGCAGAGGCATTTGTAGCCCATTACAAGTATAACAGCGACCTGGCACCCAATCGGGTCCAGTTGGCCGGGCTTTCGCAGAAGAAGGGGGAGAGTTTTAAAGAGTACGCGCAAAGGTGGCGCGATATGGCTGCCAGGGTTCGTCCTCCGGTGGAAGATAAGGAAATGAATGACATGTTTGTCGGCACATTCACGGGGCTGTTTCATGATATGCTGTTTCATACGTCTCTGGCCAGTTTTTCAGACCTGATTCTGATGGGGGAAAAGATTGAGCGTAATATTAAGCAAGGAAAGTTCCAAGTCGAGGAATCAACTGCATCTGGCAGTAATAGGAAAGCTTATGGTGGGCGCCGTCAGGGCGAAGCTAGCGCAGTATTTGGAGGCCGAGGCCGAGGCCGAGGCAGGGGACGAGGTCAATATCGTCAGCCGCAGCAGGTGTCGAGTGTTACTATCCCATATCAACAACAACCACTCCAGCAACAACAACCGGTTCAGCAGCAACCAATGCCACAGCAGCAGCAGCCTCAGCAAGGGGCACAGCAAGCTCAACGAAGATTCCAGGGTAGTAAATCGAGAAGAGTGTTTGAGAAACCTCCCTCAACCTATGCTGATTTATTGCAGACATTGTTGGGATTAAACCTGGTAGAGAAAAGAACTCTGGCGCCGATAACGGGAGCTCCCCCGTTCGGCTACGATGCGAGCAGGCACTGCGAGTTTCATTCTGGGGCCCCGGGTCACGATATAGAAGGTTGCCATGCTTTTAAGCACGTTGTGCAGGATCTTTTGGACAACAAGACTATCAATTTCGGAACGGCGGGTCCGAATATAGTCCAGAAACCCATGCCTAATCATGGGGCTAACGCCATTCTGACTGAGGAAGGGTTGAATCTGATTATGAATGTTGAAGATTTAAGGACGCCGCTGAGCGAGATAAAGAGCCGACTGTTGCAAGGAGGTGTTTACCCAGGATGTAACGAGTATTGCTTAGATTGCTGGACCGTAGCTGGGGGGTGTGGGGATTTGAAGAAAGGCATTCAGGCTTTAATTGATGAAGGTATATTGCAGTTTGATCAAGCAGCAACTGACGAGCCTGCAGGGGCAGTAGTGGATAATCGGAGTGATGTGGCCACGGTAACGATTCCTCGGAAGACGATCACTATTGCAGCACCGGTCCAGCGACCACCGATCACCATAGCTAAGGCCGGGCCAATCCCGTACGAGAACACGAAAGCAGTCCCATGGTCATATGGGCTAGAGGTGTATTGTGATGGGATAAAGATTGATGTTAACAAGCAGCCAGCGGAGATTGTGGATAACATTGTCGGTTCAGGAGGCATGACGAGGAGTGGCAGGATCTTTATATCTCCTGAAGTGGAGGCTGAAAGACTAGCGAAAGGAAAAGGGAAAGTGGTTGAAAATGTTCCGGTACAAGCAAGTGAAAAAGAAGCAGCATCGAAGGATGTAGAAGAGTTCATGCGCTTGATTCGAAAAAGTGATTATAAGATTGTGGAGCATCTGCAGCAGACACCGTCCAAAATATCTATCTTGTCATTGTTGTTGTGTTCGGAAGCTCACAGAAACGCTTTGCTGAAAGTCTTGGACACTTCTTTTGTACCCCAGGACGTCTCCGTGAATCAGCTAGAAGGAGTATTGGCACATGTGAATGCAGGCCACAGCTTGGGCTTTACCGATTTTGACTTGACTCCGAAAGGGAGAGATCATAATATGGCATTACACGTATCTGTTGAGTGTAGAGGATCGGTAATGTCGCACGTATTGGTTGACACCGGATCATCTTCGAATGTGCTGCCTAAGAAGGCGATGATGAAGCTGGATGTTCGAGGGATTTTGTGTACACCCAGTGATTTGGTAGTCAGAGCGTTTGACGGCACGCGGAGAACAGTCTTCGGATCGATTACCTTGCCTCTGCAAGTGGGGCCGGAAGTGTTTGCAACGGAGTTTTATATCATGGATATACAGCCTGCGTATAGCTGCTTGCTTGGAAGACCCTGGATTCATGGAGCAGGGGCAGTCACGTCCACCCTGCATCAGAAGTTAAAATATATGGTCGGAGACAGTGTAGTCACCGTGTGCGGAGAAGAAGACATCCTGGTCAGCCATCTATCTTCATTCAAATATGTGGAAGTCGACGGAGAGATCCACGAAACGCCATGCCAGGCATTCGAAGGTTTGCGCATCAAGGACAAAGGTCCCGGGCCGAGCAAAGTGCCAGAGATAGCTGTCTCATCGTATAAAGAAGCTCAAGCTCTAGTAGAAGCAGGAGAAGCAAAGGGCTGGGGCAAGGTGCTGGACATTCCTGTGAAGATGGACCGGTTCGGGCTGGGGTACCAACCGTCGTCATCAACTCCTTCCGTGGGGGCCCCCCGTTTCAGAAAGCCAATTATCATCTCTGCCAGTGGAGTATGTCATGAAACTGTCAATGCTGCTTCAGAGTCTGATGAAGGAGACAGCGACTGTGATATGGATGCCTGGATTCAGCCAAGCACGCCAGGACAAGGACTGTGCAACTGGTCTATTCAGGAGCTTGTTCCTGTGACTTTTAAACAGTAATGCTTTGCTTTATTAATTGTTGAATAATCTGATGTCTTGCCCGGGGCATCAGGATTTGCTTAGGGCTGTGTTGTTATAAACATTGTGTGTTAATCATTAAATAAATGGCGTTTTTCATGTGCAAATACCGTAATCCCTGTCTTTCTTGTTTTATATTTTTCAATAAAATGGCAACGTGGTTATTCGCTTTATACGCATTTTGAAGCACTTAACCATTCCTTTTGCAGGATAACATTTTCAGATGACATCCTTGAACCACCTATGACTCGTCCCGACTTTGAGCACCCGGTGTTTCAGGCTGAAGAAGAGGTTGTCGAAGATAGCGACGTTCCTGAAGAACTGTCTTGGTTAGTGAAGCAAGAGGAAAGAGCCATTCTGCCACACGACGAGGTCATCGAAATTATCAACTTGGGGTCGGAAGGGGTTGAGAAGAATATTCGTATCGGGGCCGCACTGCAAAGTGATATCAAGCGAAGATTGGTTGAAATGCTCCGAGAGTATAATGATGTATTCGCTTGGTCATATGAGGATATGCCAGGGCTCGATACAGATATGGTCGTGCATCGCCTGCCACTGAAAGAAGATTGCCCACCGGTCAAACAAAAGCTTCGCAGAACTCGACCAGATATGGCAATGAAGATCAAAGAGGAGGTTCAGAAACAGTGGGACGCTGGTTTCCTGGCTGTGACGAAGTATCCTTCATGGGTTGCCAACATCGTACTAGTGCCAAAGAAAGATGGCAAGGTTCGAATGTGCGTGGATTATAGAGATTTGAATAAAGCAAGCCCAAAAGACGATTTTCCACTTCCTCATATCGACGTGTTAGTTGATAATACTGCTCAATACTCTGTATTCTCCTTCATGGATGGCTTTTCAGGCTATAATCAGATTAAAATGGCGCCAGAGGATATGGAGAAGACTACTTTCATAACGCCTTGGGGAACATTTTGTTACAAAGTGATGCCCTTTGGTTTGAAAAATGCTGGGGCAACATATCAGCGTGCGATGACGACTCTTTTCCATGACATGATGCATAAAGAGATCGAAGTTTATGTTGACGATATGATTGCCAAATCCCAGACGGAGGAAGAGCATCTGGTGAATCTGCTGAAGTTGTTTAAAAGACTTAGGAAGTTCAGGCTGAGGCTGAACCCTAATAAATGCACCTTCGGGGTGAGATCGGGTAAATTGCTGGGGTTTATCGTAAGCGAAAGAGGAATAGAGGTCGATCCTGCTAAAATAAAAGCGATTCAAGAAATGCCGACGCCTAAAACAGAGAAAGAGGTGCGCGGGTTTTTAGGGAGGTTGAACTACATTGCCCGGTTCATATCTCACCTAACGGCCACGTGTGAACCGTTATTCAAACTCTTGAAGAAAGATCAAGCTGTAACGTGGAACGAAAATTGTCAAAAGGCGTTCGATAAAATAAAGAAGTATCTGCAGGAGCCTCCTATTTTGATACCCCCAGTGGCAGGGAGACCCTTGATAATGTATTTGACGGTTCTTGAGGGAAGCATGGGTTGTGTTCTCGGTCAACACGACGAGACGGGGAGAAAAGAGCATGCGATTTATTACTTGAGTAAGAAATTTACAGACTGTGAATCTCGATACTCAATGCTGGAGAAAACTTGTTGCGCGCTAGCCTGGGCCGCCAAGCGTTTGAGGCAGTACATGCTGAATCATACAACCATGCTCATCTCGAAGATGGATCCTATCAAATATGTATTCGAAAAGCAGGCGTTGTCAGGTAGAATTGCCCGTTGGCAGATGGTCTTGACTGAATATGATATCCAATACGTCTCGCAAAAGGCTGTAAAGGGGAGTGTGCTGTCTGAGTATCTGGCGGAGCAGCCTATTGAAGAGTACCAATCGATGAGGTTTGATTTTCCTGACGAGGATATCATGTACTTAAAGATGAAAGATTGCGAAGAGCCGTTGCCAGACGAAGGACCAGAGTTGGGGTCCCAGTGGAAGATGATATTTGATGGAGCTGTGAATGCTTATGGTAGCGGAATAGGGGCAATCATCACCACGCCGCACGGGTCGCACATCCCGTTTACTGCCCGATTGACCTTTGCCGTTACTAACAATGAGGCCGAATACGAAGCTTGTATAATGGGGCTCGAAGAAGCCATTGATTTGCGAATCAAACATCTAGACGTATACGGAGACTCATCTCTGGTAGTGAATCAAATAAAAGGGGAATGGGAGACACGCCAGCCCAATTTGATACATTACATGAATTATGCAAGGAGATTGTTGCCTTTCTTCGACAAGGTTGAATTGCATCATGTACCGCGGGCAGAAAATCAAATGGCTGACGCCCTGGCCACTTTGTCTTCCATGTACAAGGTCAACTTCTGGAACGAAGCTCCCCAAATCACTATCTCTCGGTTGGACAGGCCAGCGTATGTATTTGCTATTGATGAAGCATCTGACGACAAACCATGGTATTTCGATATCCTTAATTTCCTGAAGAATAAAGAGTATCCGGCTGGGGCATCCAGTCAAGATCAGAAGACTCTCAGGAGATTAGCGGGTAATTTCTACTTGAATCCGGATGGTGTCTTGTACAGAAGAAACCACGATTTGGTGTTGTTGCGTTGTGTAGACGAGAAAGAGGCAAAGCTTCTCATGGAGGAAATTCACGAAGGTACCTTTGGTACGCATGCTGGTGGGCATGCTATGACGAGAAAGCTGCTGAGGGCAGGTTACTTTTGGTTGACGATGGAAACTGATTGTTTCAAGTTCGCAAGGAAGTGCCACAAGTGCCAAATCTATGCTGACAAAATACACGTGCCTCCAAGTCCTCTAAATGTGATGTCATCTCCATGGCCATTCTCGATGTGGGGAATCAATATGATTGGGAAGATCGAGCCGACGGCTTCTAACGGGCATCGGTTCATCCTAGTAGCAATCGATTATTTCACCAAGTGGGTGGAAGCGGCGTCTTACGCAAATGTAACGAAGCAAGTGGTGGCTAGATTCATCAAGAGAGATATCATTTGCCGATATGGGATTCCCGAGCGGATAATCACGGATAATGGTTCAAATCTGAACAACAAAATGATGAAGGAGCTCTGTCAGAATTTCAAGATCGAACATCACAACTCCTCTCCTTACCGACCCAAGATGAATGGCGCTGTCGAAGCGGCCAATAAGAATATCAAGAAGATCGTTCAGAAAATGGTGGTGACCTATAAGGATTGGCATGAAATGCTACCTTTTGCTTTGCACGGTTATCGTACGACGGTACGCACATCAACCGGGGCAACTCCGTTCTCGTTGGTATACGGAATGGAAGCGGTATTACCATTGGAAGTTGAGATCCCTTCTCTGAGGGTATTGCGAGACGTTCAGCTGGACGAGGCAGAATGGGTAACGAATAGATTGAATCAACTGAGTTTGATGGATGAGAAGAGGCTAGCTTCTCTGGCATACGGTCGTTTGTACCAAAGACGAATGAAGAAAGCGTACGACAAGAAGATACTTCCGCGAAGCTTTCAGACGGGCAACCTTGTGCTAAAAAGGATTCTCCCGCCGCAAGCAGATCACAGGGGCAAGTGGACCCCCAACTACGAAGGGCCATACGTTGTCAGAAAGGTCTTCTTAGGAGGAGCGTTGTTGTTGTCCACCATGGACGGAGAAGACTTTGCGTCACCTGTGAATTCGGACGCAGTTAAAAAATACTTTGCTTAAAATAGACCCGCTGGACAGAAAAAGAGAGTCCAGGCAAAAATGGGGCATCCTGGCGAACCAAAAAACAGAATGAAAGGTTCGGGCAAAAGTTAGGGATAAAATTGAAAAAATGTACACCCGCGAAGTTGAAAACCTACACTGGGC
The DNA here is from genome assembly GCA_963859935.3 of Lathyrus sativus. Classification (NCBI taxonomy): domain Eukaryota; kingdom Viridiplantae; phylum Streptophyta; class Magnoliopsida; order Fabales; family Fabaceae; genus Lathyrus; species Lathyrus sativus. The sequence goes on from OZ012737.1 coordinate 434,648,645, forward strand.
GGCTTCGGCAAAAAAGGGTATCCCGGTGAGCTGAAAACCCGTAAAGGGCGGTTCACGCAAAAGTTAGGGATTTGAAAAGCAAATGACTACGGTCCGAATTCAATGAGCATCAATGCGGGAGAATACGTTGGAGGAGCCAGTTATCGGATACAATCTCTTCAGAAGTGGGGATACCGGGAAATCATTAGAGTCGGACGAGTCATGGGAGGATCAGTTCGTGGTGTTCATCTGCATCCAGTTGCCGACATGTGTACAAATTTAATTTGTCAAAATATTCATGCTTCTTGTGCATATTTATGTATTTGCTTTGCGTAGCTTCCTCTTTTCAGGAGTTACATCCCGTGTACAAAAACTCCGCCCATTCAGGGGCCCAATCAATGAAAATGTGTTATTCAGTACTTGATGCCTGTTCTTTACCGTTTTGTGCATGATAAAACGCCTAAGTATAGTGAAGCTAGCATGAGTATAACATCACTGGCCCTTGCCAACGATCATTAAAGCTTTGAATTAACTGAGTGTGACGTCACTAACCTGAATTGATTTGATTGCATAGGCTTGTCGTGTCTTGTTTGTGTTGTTACAGGTTTCATAACCATACGAGGAGGATGATCAAAAGATCGCGATAACGAAAGACTTGATCCCCACATAGGTCATGCATGTTCTTCCTGAAGAAGGATAGAATTCCCCAGCTAGCCGTAGCTTATCCAAAGGACGTGCTCCAGAAAAGTTATTCGTCCGCAGCAGAGTTTGGCGATTCCAAGATCATAAGGCTGTATTCAGACAGGTTCATCTTTCCCCGCAGGGTCACGCACTCTCCCCCAGCGGAATCAGTTAACTTTCCCCAAGAGAATCATCTCATCCCCAGCGGAATTCTCTTTGCAAGTGTTTTCATTCCTTCCAGTGGAACTCGGAGATCAAGACTCTCCAAAGCAGAGTTGATGGTGGGTCCTGTCATTTATTTTGTCAGAGATATTGTGTAATATCAGTTCACGTTCCAGCAGAAAGTCCGATCGTACTATGCACATCTGCTATTCCCCAGCAAAGTTATATTCCCCAGCAGGGGGTTACCTCAACAAGGCGTTTGGTTGGAGTTCCCAATTTCCCAGCATGGTCGACTTCACCCTTCCAGCATTTATTTTGCTGGAATAATTCTGTAGCATCTGGCTATCCCCGGCAGAGTTGGCATTACCCTTCCAGCATTTATTTTGCTGAAGCAGTTTCTGTACTCTAGCAGTTCAGGTGGAGAGAGTTCTTGCTCAAATGAACAACCAAATGTTCAAGATCTCGGCATGAGATATTCAATGATAATGTCAGTTTCGGCTGTATTCCCCACAGAGTTATCAGGATAAGTTTCTCTTTATTCCCAGGCAGAATTAGTTGTCATCAAAGGGTTTCGTGAATCAGAATTTCAGAAGCTACCGCCGGTTATCAGAGCAGGCGTCCGATAGTTTGGTTTCCAGACATCCCCAGTAGAGTCCGTCTCAAAGTCGCTGTCACGTCAGTGCTAAGAAGTTTGTGGGTGAGGATCATTGAAGAACTAAGTCCTGACGTGGACAATTTATTGACGGGATTTCTTCAGAAGTGGGCGTCCTAACGTGGACAGGTTTATTTCCCCAGATTGGTGAGGTGCGTTAGTCCCAACGTGGGTAGATTCGAGTTCTCGAAATTAGTGGAATGGGAGGGCATGACGTTGACAAAAGTGATTACTCTTGGTGTTGGTGTCCTGACGTGGACAGATCAGACAAGGGTGTGAGTCCTTACGTGGACAAGTCTTATTTCCTCAGCGGGTCGAAGACGCCTGAGTCCTAACATGGACAAATCAAGACGATATCGGTATCCTGACGTGGACAAATCAAAGAAATTATTATTCCTAACGTGGAGAAGTGGGTCCTAACGTGGACGATGTAGTCCTTACGTGGACATATCAGAAGAGGATTCCTTACGTGGAATAAGATAGTTTCCTTACGTGGAAATGACAGCATTCCTGACGTGGAAAGAGTGGAGTCCTTACATGGACAGATTAAGATGGCATTCCTTACGTGGAAAAATGTAGTCCTGACGCGGACAAATCGGAAAGAAGTTAGTATTCCTTACGTGGAAAGATCAGAGTCCTTACGTGGACATATCAAGAGCATCCCTTACGTGGAAGAAAAGTGGTTTCCTTACGTAGAAAGACGAGTTTATTCCTTACGTGGAAGGATTGAGTCCTCACGCGGACATATCAAGATTGATTCCTGACGTGGAAAGAAAGAGATTATTCCTGACGTGGAAGAGTTTAGTCCTGGCGCGTACAGATTAAGAAGTTATTCCTAATGTGGAAGAAGAAGATTTACTCCTCACGTGGAAAAATTGGGGTCCTTACGTGGATAGATTCGAGAAAAGTTGATTCCTGACGTGGAAGAATGATGTACTCCTTATGAGGAAAGTTGAGTCCTGACGTGGACAGGTTCAGAACCAAAGTTGAATTCCTTACGTGGAAAGATTGGAGTCCTTACGTGGACAGATTGATATAGTTCTCCTTATGTGGAAAGAAGATTGCTTCCTGACGTGGAAAGATGGAAGGGTTAGTCCTGACGTGGACAGATACAGAAGAAATGATTCCTGACGTGGACAGGTGTTATTCCTAACGTGGGCGATGTTATTCCTAACGTGGACAGGTTACTCCTAACGTGGAAGAGTTTTATTCCTAACGTGGACGATTCAGTTTATGGAAATGCAGACGAATTATCCCCAGTGGAGTTGCCGAGATTTTTCTGGGTTAACAGCAAATGGAGTCCTAACGTGGACAGGTTTTAGTTGAGATTTCTTCGTATTGATGACAGACGGAGTCCTAACGTGGACAAGCAAGCAAGCAATCTGTTATGACAGAATCCTTTTCAGAACGATGAAGACAATCCCCAGCACAGTCGCACGAGATCAGTGGGTTGCCATAACAGTCAGATTCAGCTGATGAATGTCGTTCCACAAGCAGGAGCGCAATTTAGTTTTGCGGTTGGCAAATTTCCGGTTTCACTAGTATTCAACCGTCTCGTACCGCGAATGTCTGAAGGCTCCGGGCTCTTCACCCAATCGGGTCCAAGTCGCTTGAATAGGGGCAGCTGTTGCACCCTAAAATTTGCTCAACCTTATTCACTTGGTTTATGTTTCAATATCATTAGCATTTGCATATAGAGTCATGTACATAGGCTAATCATCTGCATAGCATAAGCATAGCAAGTCATTCAACAGGGGACCAATCATTATTCTCATCTCTAGAAGCCTATCAAGAGGTTATTATCCCAATTCAATCTCATTCAAGTCATCAGGAAAGAATTTGAAAGCAAAGAGTTCAGCAGATCAAGCCTTGAGTCCATCTCCTAGCTGAGGGTATCTGAGGGTCAACAAGAGGGTTGTGAGCTGTGAGTTGAAGGCCTGGAGAGTATCTAGACATTATGATAGACTTAGAAAGTCATTTAAAGAAGGAGACAAGTCATTGATGAGAGCACAAGAGCTACAGCTGAAGGCAGTCAACTAGGGTTTCATCTGGGTCAACCCTAGGTCAACCCTAGGTCAATTGACTGATTTAAGGGGCATTCAAGTCTAGTGGAGAGATGTGGGGTTCATCATTTGACATATAAAGAAGGATATGGAGATATGCCAAGGAGAATTCAAGAGAAATCAAGGAGAAGAGGAGTTTCTAAATTAGGGTTTCTGTGTAAAATCCCCTAGTTTAGGTCAAATTTCCAAGCAAGATAAGTCAAAATGCTAGCTTCAAATGGCTTCTTGGCCAACATGAAACTTGTATAGGATCTCAAGACCTTTAATTTGAGTGGTGGAAGACATCAAGGAGATTTATAGAACTCAAGTTATGGTCCTTGCAAGTTACAGGTCATCTGAGGTATCTGAAATTTTGTCTGTGAAAGTGACTTGACTTCCAAGCTAGTTTTACCCCTCAAGGAGATTTCAAATGAGTTCTTGGTCAACATAAGAATTGTTCCTCATTGTCTTAGTTTTCTAGAATGGTATAGTATGCCTTCATATGATGTGTGGAACTCAACTTGTGGTCTTGGCAAGCAAAGGGTATTTTGGGCATTTGTGAATTACAGGTCATTTTAATCTATGTCCAAAACTCATACAAGGAGGCCTCAAATGGAAAAACTTACAACATCAAACTTGCTCCAAATGTGATTTTAAGTCTATAAAGAAGGTCACAAATTGTTGGAAAAGCTCATAACATGAAGTTGCATGATTGGTCCAAATTTGAACTAAAATGGCTTATAATTTGAATAAAGTCAAAGTGAAAAATGGTTTGGGAGATTTATAAGTCCAAATGGAGACTTCCAATATATGATTTTGAATGGAAAAGACATTCTAAGAACAATGGTTCAAACACTTGTTTGAGTTTAGTGGAAGATTTCAAAGTTATCCTTGGTTACTTGCATTTTAAGAAACATAGCCAAAATGAATCAAAGTTGGAAGGCAAGGGAATGTGTGAGAGGGATCTAGAAGTTACCATTGAACACTATATATTCATGAAATCAGAATTGAGCAAGGGTTGGATCCATTTTTCACAAAAATCTCACAAAGTTTTCTCATTCTTCCTCTTGCAAATTCTTTTCAAACTTCATCAATTCTCCATCAATTCTCATAATCCTTGATTCTACTCCACTCCATAATCATCAAAGATCAAAGATCACTCAATATCTGGCTGGTTTTGATCCATTTTCGTGTGCTGTTATCATCATCTTCAAAAGTGAGGAATCAATCGGTTAACAAGATCCAAGGCCAAGAAATAAGAGGTGTTGCATACAGAAGCAAGAGCTTCACTCACTGATCAAGATCTGAGCATTGGTGTTGGTGGATTCACGAGTTTCCATAGCTGTTTTCAAGCTTTTGCATCAGGTGCGTTTTCATTCAAATTGATTAGTTCAGTTAGTTTAGCATAGTTTTGTTAGTATAAATGTAATCTAGGTGGTTAGTAGAGCAATTAGGATGAGTTTGGAGTAGTTTAGTGATGATTGTTGACAGGTTGCTAGAACTGTTAGGGCTTGGAACTTGTAGTAGAGTGCATCATAATCTTAGTTTGATAGGTCAGAATGATCACCATTAGTCATGGAAGGGATTAGTCTAGGTTTGATGGAGAATTGTGTTGGTAAGTTGCAGAGTATTTCCATGGTGACCAGAACTTGTCTCGATCGGGTTTATTGATTGGCTGAGTTTTAATGCAAACAAAGACCATAGGGGTGTAGAGGGAGAGGTTCTGAGTGTTTTTCATGTTGGGATCGTGGTGTTTCATGGATTGTGGAAGGAGAACAGATTGAGGGAAGTGGTGCGTGCATGGAGCTTCATGGAATGTAAACCCTAATTCTCATGATCTAAGGTAGGAGACGAAATCTGGAGCGTCCGTTTGGTGGTAGACCTTTGACTCAGAGGCCAATCCTGTGGCTCTCATTCAATTCAGATTTTGGAGGGAGAGTGGTGCCCTAAACGCACCGTTTCATTAATTGAAACGGGCGGGCCTGAGTGCTGAGTGATATCCCCACCCCCCAATTTTAAGCCCAATCAGTTTTGAACGTGATAACTCCTGCTGAATGCACCCCTGCTTGTTTTTTTAGTTTTATTAATTCTGATTTGTTTTGGGCCTGATATGAAATGCTACGCGCACCCCACCACTGCTTGGCCCATCCTGAAATGAACTGAGCGCGTTTGCTTATTGAACCCCCCCTGGCTATTTCTCTATTCTTTTTTATTATTTTCTTTTCACGTTTTTTCATTCATTTTAAAAATTCATAATAAATACATAAAAAATCATTTTTAATTCATTCTTTTTACATCATTTTCATTAGAATGTGTAGAAAATTGTCATTAAATAAAATTGCATTTTCATTTTTATTTGATATTTTTTCCATATTTTCTAAATAAATGTTATTTTAAATAGCTTCATTTCATGCATGATTTTAGTAATTTTTGTTCTATTAAATGCTTTCATATTTTTGGTTCATTCTTTTTATGTTGTTTAGATTAGATATTGAACTTGTAGAAACAATTTAGTTCCCATTTTTAGAAATTAATTTTAGATGCTTAATGTAGGCTTGAACAACATGAACATATTAGGGTTTTTAGGTGATGACTTAGGAAGTTTGATTCTTTCCCTTAGGACTTAGGGTTTGACTAGATTAGTTATGGGACTATAGGGGCTATGGGTAGTTATTAGATCCCCTTAGAAAAAGTCAGGACTCCCCTACTGCTATTAATACTCTGTATATATCTGATTGACTGGTGTGGTGTGCCCTCTGGGGATTATTGCTTGCTTGTTTGGGTATTGGGATTGTCTGGGGACCTGGGAGAGCTGAAGACTTGAGGAGATGAAGACCATTGGAGATCCAGAGATTGAAGATCAACTGCCAGAGTTGGAGAGGAGGTTCTTGCTAGCAGCTGCTGAGGAGACTAGGGTTTAGGAGCTAGGCAGAGCTCTAGATTAGAAAGCTTGTTTCTCAAACATGGAATGCCTTGTCTGCATCCATCCTTTCTCTATGATTCAAAGTCTCTTTCAAATATCCACCTCCTTCCTTTGGAAGGATCAGTGAATATATTTGAAAGATAGAACTTTTGAGAGGAAACTTTCTGTTTAATGTTAACAGTTGATGAACCACCCTTGGTAGGTAATTAACTGTCTAACATTCACTCACTTCACTCTTGTGACTGATTCCTCATCCTGGAGGTTTGAGCTTGAAGAAAAGCCATTGCAGATGGAAGAATGATGATCAAAGCCCTTGCCTGAAGGTCATGAAGATGGAGATTGATGCTTGTTGAAGCTTGTAGCTGATTGGAATTACCTTGAAGCTAGATGTTGAGTCAGAGCTGCTGATGCTGTTTATTTTTGCTGTATTTCATTTCTGATGTATTGATTGGTTTTCTGGACTGTATTGTTTGCTGTTTACCCTGTTGGGTTGAAAGTGAAGTCTGTTCACTTTTGCCTATTGTTTTCTAGGTTCGAGGTTGAGTGGGACTCCCTTGCCTCGCTTGTGCTGTTGCATCCATGCATTTTACTGCTTTACTGTATATATATCTGATATTGTTTGTGTTTCCGTCTATTCCCTTAGGATCTCTGTTTCTCTCTGTGCAAGAGAGGAGCATGATAGACACTAGGTCTTAACCCATGCATGATAACATTAGGTTAGTTTGTTTCCCTTCGCAACCGTAGGTTAGAGTTCTGTCTCTTCTTCCTCAAAACAAACAGAAAAACACATAAAGATTTCAAACACAATAAAAGACACTTCTTTCGTAAAAGAATGTGAACTCATCAAAACGTCATTTTTGTCCGCCGGGACTGTTAATCAAGAAAACCTTTTTCAGAAGGAATAAAATCAACCAAGACAGACTTGTGTCGTACGTGGCCCGAACTACGTTTGCTCTGATCTTCCATGCTGTGTGGAAGTACGTAGGCATAGGATGCGATATCCTAGCGAGCAACCTTCCCCTCCTTTCCCGTAGGTAGGCGAACTACGTTGACTCTGATTTCTCGTTCCAGACGGGAATACGTAGGCATAAAGTGCGATACTTTGCCGAGTCATTTTTATTTTCATTTTCTTTTCTTTTAACCCCAGACCCGTAGTTTAGATAGAATAACAATCCATACCCGAAAACAAGCGTGGATCCCGTCGAGTACGACGGACGTGAGGGGTGCTAATACCTTCCCCTTGCGTAACCGACTCCCGAATCCAGGTTTTGGTTGCGACGACCATACCTTTCCTGTGTTGTGCGAGGTTTACTCTGAGCGTTTCCTTTCCCTCCCGTGGGATAAATAACGCACGGTGGCGACTCTTCTGTTCAGCCGGCGCCGATTTTCGCAGTAGCGACAGCTGTTAACTCCTACGGTAGTGGAATTGGGGCAATCATCATGACTCCCCATGGGTCTCATATACCATTCACTGCCAGGTTGACATTTCCCTGCACCAACAATGAAGCGGAATATGAAGCATGTATCATGGGTATTGAAGAAGCAATTGATTTGAGAATCAAGAACTTTGATATCTATGGTGATTCAGCTTTAGTTATAAATCAAATTAAAGGAGAATGGGAAACCCGACAGCCTAATCTGATACCTTACATGAACTATGCAAGGAGGTTGTTACCTTTGTTTAATCGAGTAGAGTTTCACCATGTTCCCAGAGCGGAGAATCAGATGGCAGATGCTCTGGCGACATTGTCCTTAATGTATAAAGTGAACTATTAGAATGATGCTCCGAGAATCGCCATCTCGTGCCTTGATAGGCTGACGTTTGTATTCGCAATAGAGGAAGCTTCTGATGGCAAGCCATGGTATTATGACATCCAAAATTTTCTCAAGAGCCAAGAGTATCCGCCAGGGGCGTCGACCCAGGATAAAAAGACCTTGAGGAGGTTAGCTGGAAATTTCTATCTGAACCCAGACGGTGTGCTCTACAGGAGGAATTATGACTTGGTACTGTTGAGGTGTGTGGATGAGAAAGAAGCAAGTCTGCTTATGGAAGAGGTCCACGAAGGTGCCTTTGGTACGCATTCTGGCGAGCATGCCATGTCTCGAAAGCTATTAAGAGCAGGGTATTATTGGTTGACTATGGAGTCTGATTGCTTCAAGTATGCAAAGAAGTGCCATATATGCCAGATTTATGCCAACAAGATTCATGTGCAGCCGAGTCCTCTGAATGTCATGGCATCTCCCTGGCCCTTTTCCATGTGGGGCATTGACATGATTGGCAAGATCGAGCCAACCGCATCCAATGGACAACGCTTTATCTTAGTGGCAATTGACTATTTCACTAAGTGGGTTGAAGCAGCTTCCTATGCGAATGTCACCAAACAAGTTGTATCCCAGTTTATCAAGAAGGACATCATCTTTCATTACGGATTGCTTGAGAGAATCATTACTGATAATGGTTCTAATTTGAACAACAAGATGATGAAGGAACTGTGCCAGAATTTCAAGATTGAGCATCACAACTATTTTCCCTATCGTCCGAAGATGAATGGCGCCGTTGAAGCGACCAATAAGAATATAAATAAGATTGTGCAGAAGATGGTTGTAACTTATAAAGATTGGCACGAGATGCTGCCCTTTGCTTTGCATGGATATCGTGCCACGATACGTACTTCAATTGGGAAAACTCCTTTCTCGCTGGTGTATGGTATGGAAGTTGTCCTACCATTGGAAGTCGAGATTCCTTCTTTGAGAGTCCTGGTCGATGTCAAGCTTGATGAGGCAGAATGGGTAAGAGATAGATTGAATCAACTCAGCCTGATGGATGAGAAAAGGCTGGCCTCCATTGCATATGGTCAGTTGTATTAGAGCAGGATGAATAAAGCTTTTGATAAGAAGGTGCGCCCTCGAAGCTTTCAGACTGGCGATCTAGTGTTGAAGAAGATTCTCCCTCCACAAACAGATCACATGGGCAAATAGACTCCCAATTATGACATTCCATATATCGTGCGAAAGGGTTTCTTCGGAGGAGCCTTGTTGTTGTCAACCATGAATGGTGAAGATTTCACATCCCCTGTGAACGCAGACGTAGTTAAAAAGTACTTTGCTTAAAAAGAGCCGTTGGAAAGAAAAAGAATATCCAAGAAAAAATGGGGCATCCCGGCGAACCATAAAAAGAATGGGTTCGGGAAAAAATTAGGGATAAAATAAAAAAAAGATATAAACCCGCAAAGTTGAATACCTGAAAAGGAGACTTTAGCAAAAATGGGTATCCCGGTGAATTGAAAACCCGAAATGGCGATTCAGGAAAAAGTTAGGGATTTGAAAAGCAAATGACTGCGATCTGCGTATTGATCATCAGAGTATAATGGATTATGGGAGGACCTGAGGGCCGTTCATCCAAATCAATCTCTTCGAAATCCGAAGCATTCGAGAAGCATCGAAGTCATGTGATTCATAGATGAATCAATACATGGCGTTTTTCTGTGCCACATTGCCAACATTTTGTATATCTCTGTGCATTTCTGTAACTTTTTAGGCAGCTTCCTCTTTTCAGGGGTTGCATCTGTTGTAAAATCTTCCTATTTACAAGCCATTTGTCAATAAAGCGTATATTATTCAGTAAATTGTTTGTTTGCTTTAGCCTTTACTATTTTGTTTGCAAAAAACACCCGATGTTTTGATAAAACTGTGCACCCATAAACTTGCAGGCTTTGCCAATAATCATTAAAACTTTGATTTATTTGAATGATGTCACTGATGATAACCGAGATAGTTTCCAGTGTGCAGGTTATCTTGTTGTTGGTCATTTTGCAGGGTTGTTACCCTTGGGTCAAAGTTTTTCATAGATGTATCTCCGGTAGGATCGCCATGTCCTTAGATAAGTCCCCTTAGACAGAAGATGTGTAGTTGAGATTCTGTTATCCCCAGCAGGTGGATTTTGCATCTGGTCTCAGTAGTTTGAATGCATCATATTCCCCAGCAAGGGTCTTTTGTTCCACGAGAAAGGAGATGTAGATTAAGTATATAGGTCAGGTGTGTGCCTTTATACCCAGAAGATGGTAGGCATGCACTTATTCCTCATCAAGTCGAGATTGGATTTCTCTCCACCAGGCAGGTGTGGAACTATTTCCCAGCAGCGGAGCAAAGTGAGGATTTTGTTTCCCTACAGAGTTTGAATTTATGGCTTTGTGTCCCCTCAGAGTTTAAGTTGCTGACGTAAACCCCAAGCAAAGGTTGAGTTTGTTTCCCTTACTGATCTATCCCCAGCGAAGTCAGCAGAAGCGGTGCTTCCCCACTGCGTAATCCCCGGCAGGTCGGATTTTGATCTTCAGCAGAATGGAGTTGCACCCAGATGTGTGTTTTGTGCCCTAGAAGGACTTCGGTGTCCTAGGAGGCCATTGAGGGCTGATTTCCCCAATAGAGTGAGGTCTAATCTCAGTGATCGATTGTGTTTCCCCTGCAGAGTTATTGATCCCCCCGGTAGAGTTGATGTGATTCCAACGTTTGGTTGTCTTTCCCCAGCCAGGTGTCGCTACTGCAAAAAAAGGTTTCGGCAAAGACAAAAGAGTCGCCACCTATCGTTATTTATCCCAAAAGAGGGAAAGGAAACAATCAGGAAAAACCTAGTGAATAGGAATAAGATCGATGATCACAACCAAATCTCGGGTTCAGGAGTCGATTATGCAAGGGGAAGGTATTAGCACCCCTCACATCCATTGTACTCAACGGGATCCACGCTTGTTTGTTTATCTAATGGGTTGTTTATCTATATAACTACAAGCTTCAGGGACAAAAGAGAAGAAAAAGGAAAAAGGACTCGACAGAGCGTCGCTGCTTTGGGCCTATGTATTCCCTCGTGCAATGGGAAATTCAGAGTCGACGTAGTTCGACTAACTACGACTAAAAGATGGGGAAAGGTTGCTCGCCGATACATCGCCGTATTGTGCCTACGTATCCTCGCACGATACGAGAAATCAGAACAGACGTAGTTCAGGATAAAAATAGAACACATGATTGTTCATGAGTTTTATCTGAGTAAGGTTAAACCTTTGTTCCAGCAGTTAGGGACGATGCCTGTTTGCGGTAGAAATAAAGTTTAACAGCACTCTTTAACTGAAAATATTTTCCTGATTAAACAGAGCCCCAAAGGGCAAAAGGAAGTTTGACTGTTTGTTTTTGAAGTCTTTTATGAGAAGTGTTTTGAGTGAATGTTTGTAATTCATATTGCACTAAAGACATGTGACTTAGGAGTGAATGAGTCGCATGTCACCAAAGGGTGCCACACTAAATATCCTGGCCATTAAAAGGAAACCCTCTAATAACCATTTCCTAAGTAGCTTAAGGCTCGTAACGTACAATCATCATTAGTCTTTATTATGTATTTTGAAGTTGTTTGAAGAAGAGAGAGAGAACACTAAAGGGACTAAGTCAAAACCCTAATGCTGTCATGCAAGATGGTCCTAAGGTTGAGTTTAGAAAGGGAATGCTATCCTATTTGTTATCATGCAAAGGATTAAACCTAAATTTCTATCATCACTATCCTTAAACAAGGAAGTGAGAATTCCTAAGGGAACATGTCAATGGAAAGAGAAAAATAACAAAGATATTAAGCAAATGAAATATGAATGTGGATGAATGCACATGCAATGCAACACACAAGAAAGGGAGGACACCTCAACCTTTAATGCAAACAAGGAAAACAGAGAGAGAAATAACATCCAAGCAAAGGGAGGACACCTAATACTTTAATGCAAACATGGACTTAAGGGAAAGAATGCCTACACATGCATACTTCTATCCTAATGCACCAAATCATACAACATGAAGAAGAATGGATCAACAAGATGATGGGAAGCAAAGAGAGAACCAAAGGAACTCACTATGACACTCAACCAAACTCATCACATTCAATGTGTAAAAACACATAAGTAGTCCTCAAAGGTTCAACTTCTTATGGAATGCCTTTAGTTCTTCCAAAGGAGGAACTAGGATCTCACAAGTAGGATCCTTAGGTCATAGGACAGAGAGGAATGAGAAGAATAAGATGTGTACAATGTGATTGAAAAATAATGAGCAAAGAATTGCAAAAGAATCATGTAAGAGGTGAAGATCATTCAACATGTGCACATGGAAAGACTAAATGGCATGCCTAAAAGAAGCCTAAACTTAAAAAAGTTAAGAACATGATTAGGACCTAAAAATGAACATACAAATGCCTTAATATGTATAGGATATGGATATGCAAGAATTGGATGCTCAAACAATGCACAAAGTTCAAACAAAATGCAAACTAGTCAAGTGTTAGGGTTGAAACCATACAAGGGTAGGCTAGAATGTAAAATACCTTAAAAATAGTAAATTAATCTTAAATATTCTAAATAAAATGCTATGAGACCCCTCTGGTGTTAGGAACCAGGGGTCAAAAGAAGAGAGCCTAAGTCCAAAACCAGCTATGCCAACAGAAGGCAAATTCTAAGGGAAGTCCTATGAACTAGGCAAGAGGTAAAGTACTAAAGATCAAGCACAAACCCTAATCAAAATGTACAAAAAACGGAGAGAAAAAATATCACAAAATCAATCAACATGTTAATGATATGCACAAAATATTCCAAGTATTTATGTGAAGTTTTCATCACAAAAGAAAATCAAGAATGAAACACATGCAATTTTTAATCCAAACAAAACACTTCCAAATGAATTATTTATTTTTAATTGAACAATGTTTAGAAAAATTAAACTAAAACTTCCTAAATTAAATTCACATCTTGAAATGAGTAGAAATTATTTTTGTGCATTTTTAATCCATTTGGAAGCATTTTAAAAGAATTAAAATAAAATAGATTACTAAATGAAAAAAAATTGAAAAGAAATGAAAATGGAAAAACATGTGGTGAAAATAGCAATCCAAATACGTTGATAAGCATTGGGCTTCACAAAAGGAGGTGCAGAAAGCAATGAGAGGCCCAGTCCACTCAAGCGTTTAATGAAACGCTGAGTATTGGTGTGATCCTATGCAATTAGTCAAGGTGCATGCACGGTGAGATGCGTTCAAGTTCGTTGGATGGTTCAGTCATCAAATCTAAGGGATCAGGCAGGCACACGTGGCTCCGAAGGATTTAAACATGAACGTTGGAGGGAGAATCACAGACGTCGGAGCACGGCGGCTCCGGTCGTCTTCTCCGGTTGCTTCTCAATTGCAGGTGATCCTAAACTTCATCAAATCCTACATACGAATATTCTAAATTGATTTACTCTCTTCACTGATCAAGAATCCAAAGTCACCTAAGCCTAAAACCTCCTAAATCATCCTAACTGATCCAAAAGAAAATCAAGCAATCAACACAAATTGTCACTAACAGCAACTAAAGCTAACCAGAATCCACCTATGATGATTGAGGATCAAGAATGTACAAAAATGGCGTGCAATCATGGCATATACAGAGAGAATTTTGGACAAGTAGGTTACCTAACGGAATAGCTCTGTTGGACCTTGAATCCTTGACAATTCTTGATGAAAACGATCCAAAAAGTTCACAGTACCTTCAAGGAAGCTTCAGGTGTGCTTGATTCTGCTTGAAACTGGATGAATTGCAAAATTTGATTTTCACTTGTTCTTGATATTTTGTAACTGATTTCTTGATCCAAAATGCTGCAAATCCCTCTCTGAGACTTTTTACACGATGCTGAGAATATATAGAATGGATCTGAATGAAGAAGAAAGTCAATCAAAGGCTAATTTGATCCAATGGAAATCCAAAATTTCTTGGCTTGAAGCTTCATTACACGCATGAAAACAGAGCTGCAAAGCTTGTTTCTTCATTCACTTAGCTTGCTAGTAGTGTATATTGGTCCGATGGCTAAGAATGGTTCCTTGATTTAATCTTATGGTGTGATTTGATTATGTTACTTTCACTTGAAGCAAGCATGAAATTGGTATGGTTTTGTACCTCAAATCTCAATTTTGATTTTGGTATCATTTAGAATGTCAAAAGGACTCAAAATATGCACCAACTTGACTAAAATTGGTTCAACATGAATTTATTTGATTTTATGGTTTTTAATGCTTTTTCCATGGAAATTTCTTCATCAAACCTTCAATCCAAACCAATACAATGATACCTTGATGTTTAATTATGAAAATGACCCCGTTTGGAGCAACTTTGATGTTGGAAAGATTTCCATTTGAGGTGTGCAAAGTGGTGAAATTGACCTATAATCAAAAGTGACCTATAATCAATGTTTCCCAAAATACCCCTGTCTTGCAAGCTTCATATCTTGAGCTCTACAAATCAGATGGAGGATGTCTACTACTTTTTGGAAAGCTAAGATCATAAGGAAAAACTTTCATGTTTGGGTCAAAGTGAGGAGAGACATCCTTCTAGGTCAAACATTCCATAGAAATTGGTTGACTTTCATGGACCAAAATCACATTCCTCTGATGACCTGTAACTTGTCTGCTTCATATCTTGAGTTCTAGAAATCAGATGGAAGACTTCTAGTACTCAAAATAAATATAAGAACATGCTCTACAAGTCTCATGTTGGAGTCAAGATGAGATGAAACTTGTATCTTGAGTTATGTGGTCTTGAAGTTAGGCAATAAACAGGGTATTTTACACTGTCAAGCTTAGAAACCCTAGCTTAGCAACTTCTCACACTCTTGAATATTGATGAATTGATCTTGAAATGATATATTACATGTCTCAACACAATATTCCATGATCATTTTTTCTTGGAATTGAGACTTAATCTCCTCCCATTTCACAATTGACTTAGGGTTGACCAAATGAAAACCGTAATTGCAATGCTTTGTCTGTGGCTTCTTTCCCTTTGTATAATGACTTGCACAAGCTCCTCAATTACTCTCAAGACATATCATGAGCTCTGACAATATCCTTTATCCATAACCAAGGACTCCTAGCCTCCTGATGACTTTCATTGACCCCTAAGATAGGAGATAGGAACAATTGTATCCACCCACTTCTCCAAAGAGCTTTGGCCTTCTCTGGTGACTTGATAAGGATGATAAGCACCTGAATACTTGGATAAAGCCTCTTGATTAGCCCTAGAACCTTTGGTAGTCTCTTCTTGATAAGCACATTTCTTGATCCCCTGCACAAATGACAATGCAATGCATATGCTAATGTTATGATGAATGCAATGAAACATAAGCTAGGTAAGGAAAAAGGTTAGGAAAATTATGGGGTGTAACAGCTGCCCCTATTCAAACGGCTTGGACCTGACTGGGTAAGAAGCGAACAACTCTCAAACAATCAAGGTGAAAGACGGTTGAATACCAACAAACCCGAAAATTTTCCAACCGCAGAAACAAAAATGCACTATGATCGATAAAAATCTCTGGAAACTGAAATGATAGTTGCACGGTGTTAGCTCCCAAATTCGACACTGCCTTGGGTTGCTAAACATTAAGACATAATTAATGTCTAAGTAAAATGAAGCAAAGAGGTCTCAACAGCCTCTAAGTAATCTTCTAAGCTAAACGGTTGAAATAACTTAGAAAAATTAAGAAACCTAAAGTTATGAGCATTTCGACCGTGTCAGAGGTAGTTCGACCGAAATTCTGCAGGAGGATTGCTACGTCGTTTTGAAATTCAAAATTTGGAGGGAGCGGTTCTGTTCATAAGACACGTGGCGAGTTCTAGAGCAGGAAGTTACATGCAATTGACACTTGTTAGATCGAGGAGATACTAGGAAGTTATTAGCAGTTAATTATTAGCATTATAAATAGGGATTTGTTAGACAGATTTCTGTGTGTTTTACCATTTGTACAAAGTAACTCCAATCAAATTTACTCAAAGTACCCGAGTGTGAGAAAAGAGTATTTTCACGGAGAATGTACGTTATGTAAAATCACCAACTTTTCAATAAAGTCTTTTACAATTTCAGCAACATTTACATTTCCTCTGTCGAACCACTTGTGCAAGTGTTACATTTTTGCCTTAACCTTTCCTGCATCCTTTACTCCAATTCCTCTTTTCCTTTAAACTTTTTACCTTCTTCGATCACCCTTTTACAAATCTTTTACAGCGTTTCTTTAAGTTTACGCACTTTAAAATACCCAGTCGAAGTCTTTTTCATTACAAGCACATTTACCAATTCGTTATTACAAGTACTTTAAATCTAATTCTAAACGAAGAATACTTTAGCACATGTCCTAGGATCAATCTGATCGATCCTGTGAGTCACCAAAGTCAAATTTTGAAGATCAGCGGTTGTTTTCCGATTTTCAAGGGAAACACACGGCAACAAACTGGTTGATTACTAATTCAAATATTTGACACTAAGTCGGGAAGATTATCTGACATCACCGTCAAGCCTCGACGTTAAGTCGGAAAGAAACCACTGATTAATTATCATGTAACGGATAAGGGATAGATAATTTTACCGTCAGGCACTCTGCATCAACGAGAAGAGTTTCTTGATATCTCCACCGGACTTCATCATCAAGTTGGAAGAACATTTGACATCGCTGCCGGACTTCATCATCAAGTCAGAAAGAAAACCTCTGACATCACTGTCGGCCTTCACCATCAAGTCGGTAAGAAAACCTCTGACATCGCTGTCAGACTTCATCATCAAGTCGGTAAGGAAACCTCTGACACCGCTGTCTAAAACCTGCTAGGAATAGAATTTCCTGCCATCGCCGCCAATTCAACGAAGTTGATAAACTACTGCTGACATCACCGGCAAATAACACGAAGCTGATGAACCTCTGACATCGCCGTCTTGTAAACCATCATCTGATAACCTCCTGACATCGCCGCCTTGTAAATGGAGAACCATAATCTGGGTAAACGCTTGACATTGTCGTCCGCACTTCATTGACAACATTCCAACCTCACCGCCGGAAAAACACACTACCGAGAAATGTCTGACCTTACCGCCATAACCACCAAACTGAGGGATATCTAACCTCGCCATTAAACAAACAGAACCGACAAACGTTTAATATCGCCGTCCGACAAACAGAAAGCTAATATACATATGACCTCACCGCCAAATAAAACCTAGGATTGTTGAAAACCCGACATCACCGCCAGAAGTCATAACCAAAAACCTTAGACATCCGATACAAGTATGACATCGTCGCCGAAACCCTATAGCTACACCATGGTAACATACCTGACATCGTCGCTAAGAAAACCCTGTGGAGAACTACTGATATCGCTATCAGACAAACACTGAACTAGGAACCTTTTAACATCGCCATCAGACAAACACTGTGGAGAAATTGCTAACATCGCCATTAGAAAAACCTAAAGTTGGGAACCTTCCTGACCTCACTGTCAGAATTTCGCTAAACAGAAGTAATCAATACATCCCGGAACTGGACTGGTTAGAAGCTGACAATAGTGCCGACATCGCCGTCAAGCATTCACTGAATAGATAACCGTCCAACATCACCGTCAGATATCCATAAAGCTGATAGGTGTCTGACATCACCGTCCGACAATTGTAATTATATGACCTCGCCGTCGGAAAAAATCAAAACGATCTTTCCTACTGATCAACGTCTGGCATCACCGCCTGGCCAATCACGGAATACATGCGTCTAACGTCACCGTTAAACCTTCGCTAAATGAAAGCGAACCGCATACCCAAAGGCAAACACGTCATCTAAATTGGATAGCCACTAACATCGCCGCCAGGCACTCGCAAAGAGAAGCTTTAACCAAGCAACTCTGAGGAGAGATGAAGAAGAATTTAACCAAATAACTCTGCTTTGGGGAGTTCTTGAAGAACTTAACCAAATAACTATGCTTAGGATTCTGGAAAACTTAACCAAATAACTCCACTGGAGAAACACCTGCACACAAGAACGTAGCCACCTGGCTTATGTTTCACGTGCATATGTTTGACAATGGCGTAATGCTCCATACGAAATGGAAATGCTACGCATTTAGGTGGATGCTATGCATGCGTGCAAAAAGATGCTACGGAACCAAATCAGCAAAATAAATGCTGAAGAGAGAAACAGCCTGCCCGGGAGAAGGAAACGTCCTGCTGGGGAGAATGAGCCTGGGGTGGCTTTCCTGCTGGGGAACAAAGTTCTGCAAGAACTTGCATTTGCTCAACTTGGTATACGAACCACACACTGCCGAGGAAAAGATGCCATGAACGACCTTCCAAAATGTAATCTTCCTGAAGATACGGACTCCGCTGGAGAACATAGCAACAACTACACAACCACTCTCACCTGCTGGAGAAAAAAACGATGCCCTTAACGGCTTCCTAGGATTCGGCTCTCCTGGGGGGATAACCAACTTGGCTGAGGAAAGACTGCCAGACCACTGGAAACAAACTTACCTGCCGGAGAAACTACCAACTCCGCGGGGGGAATCCGGATCGACCACGATATTACATGCTTTGACGAGGAAAATAGCCCTGACTGGCCTCCTATAATACCGAAGTCCTTCTAGGGTACGCTACAAAATTTGGGGACGAACCCGCTCTGCTGACTTACCGGGGATTTGCTTGGCTGGGGAAGAGAGTCTATCTTCGTTGTAGATTACCCAGTGGAGAACACTATTCAGACCTGACTTTACTGAGAATTTCACCACGGGTAGGGTTGGTAATGAACCGAACCAACTCGAAAATAGTTTTGAATTCGATTCGACAATTAAATCGTTGAACTAGGTTCATGAACCAAATGAGTTGAGTATGAGCGAAAAATTAAGTTCGTTAACTAAATGAGCTGAACTTGAACTATACATAGTTCGACTCGTTAGGTTCATGAGTCAACTCGATTACATATGAGAAGAATTATATTGTCTTTAAGATTAGGTTTAAATATTTACTCTAAATCTTAGACAAATTTAATCTTTGATCTAGTAGTTTTTGAATTAAACTCTCAAATGTATCTCTTGAAAGTTGTGTAGGCTTTGAATTAGTAGATTTCAAAGATAAAGTTAAATTTCAATATGATAACTTTTAGTTTATTTTAATATTTTATTTTAAAAATATAATTTATTTAAAATGTCAAATATATATATATATATATATATATATATATATATATATATATATATATATATATATATATATATATATATATATATATATATATATATATTTTCAAAAATAGCTTTTAAGTCCGTGAATCATGTGAGCTGAACCTAATGAGTTGAACCGAATTGCTCGTGAACTTATAACGAGTCGAGTTTGAGCTTAAAAAAAAGTTCGTGTCGAACTCGAACTCGAACCAATTCTTAACGAGTCGAGCCGAGTTGAGGTGAGTTCGACTCGACTCGACTCATTTCCAGCCCTACCCACGGGGGAAATCACCGCTCCTGCTCGGGGAAGCAAACTAGTGACACAGTCACACATTCAGACTTTGTGGGGATGTCAAAACCTGCCTGCTGGTCGGGTACCTGTACTCTGCGAAGACTAAGTGTGCACCGGCCAACTGCTGGGAACAGAGACACAATCGTCTGATCCGCTCTGGCGACTTCACTGGGGAAACCTACTGGAGAGGGGTTTGGCCCGACCAGGCTGAATATTAAGTGTATACCAGCCAACTTCTGGGGGATAAGTGTACACACTTAGCTACTCACTTCTGCACATGATTCAGCCGGGGATATAATGATCATGCCGAGGATACACCTTTGGCAAACTTCTTCGAGGTAGCGGCCCTGCAACAAAATGAACAAACAGACAAGATACCCTTCACAAAGGGACCCATTGCAGTTATCATCCATGATTTTGTGCAAGCAATTCAAAGTTTTAACAATTATTGGCCTAGGCCTGCAAGTTTACGTATGCGCATTTTAACAAAAACATCGGACGTTTCCTCCGCACACAAAATAAAAGCTAAAACAAACACAGAGCAAACAAATTACTGAATAATATGTGTTTATTGATAAATAACTTGTAAATAGGCAAAATGTTTTACAACAGATGCAAACTCTTGAAAAGAGGAAGTTGTGCAAATATATACAGAAATCTACAGCAATATATACAAATGTCAGTGATGTGGTGCAAACAAACACCATGAGTTGATCCCTCAATGACTCACCCGACTTCGATACCTCTTCGGCGTTTCGTCTTCAGAAGAGATTGATTTGGAAAAACGACCCTCAGGTCTCCCCAAACCACTAAGCAATGAAAGTTCACACGTGGACCGCAGTCATTTGCTTTTTCAATCCCTAACTTTTACCTGAATCTCCCTTTCGGGTTTTCAATTCACCGGGATACCCGTTTTTGCCAAAGTCGCCCTTTCAGGTTTTCTACTTTGGGGTGTACATCTTTTCATTTATATCCCTAACTTTTACCCGAACCTTTTATTTTTCTGGTTCGCCGGGATGCCCCATTTTTGCCTGGATATTCTTTTTTTCTCTCCAGCGGGTCATTTAAGAAAAGTATTTTTTAATTGCGTCCGCATTCACAGGGGACGTGAAATCTTCACCATCCATCGTGGATAACAGTAAGGCTCCTCCCGAGAAGACCTTTTTGACGACATATGGACCTTCGTAATTGGGAGTCCATTTACCCCTATGATCGGAGTGTGGAGGGAGAATCCTTTTCAGCACAAGATTTCTCGTCTGAAAGCTTCGAGGGCGCACCTTCTTATCATAAGCTTTCTTCATCCGACTCTGATACAACCGACCATATTCGATAGATGCTAACCTCTTCTCATCCGTTAGGCTCAGCTGATTCAATCTATTCTTTATCCATTCTGCCTCGTCGAGCTTCACGTCGACCAAAACTCTTAAAGAAGGGATCTCGACCTCTAGCGGTAGGACATCTTCCATACCGTACACTAGCGAGAGAGGATTTGTCCCGGTTGATGTGCGTACTGTCGTACGATAACCGTGCAAGGCAAAAGGCAACATCTCATGCCAATCTTTGTATGTGACAACCATCTTTTGCACTATCTTTTTAATATTCTTATTGGCCGCTTCAACAATGCCATTTATCTTAGGCCGATAGGGCAATGAGTTGTGGTGTTCAATTTTGAAGTTCTGGCATAACTCATTCATCATCTTATTGTTCAAATTCGAACCATTGTCAGTAATGATTCGCTCGGGAATTCCATATCTGCAGATGATGTCCTTCTTTATGAATCGCGCTACCACTTGTTTGGTCACATTAGCATACATCGCTGCTTATACCCACTTGGTGAAGTAGTCGATGGCTACCAAAATGAAGTGGTGTCCATTAGATGCAGTGGGTTTGATCTTGCCGATTATATCAATGCCCCACGTGGAGAACGGCGACGAGGATGACATAACATTCAACGGGCACGACGGCACATGAATTTTGTCTGCATAAATCTGGCATTTATGACACTTCTTTGCGAATTTGAAACAATCCGACTCCATCGTCAGCCAGTAATACCCTGCTCGTAATAACTTTTGAAACATGGCATGCCCGCCGGCATGTGTACCAAATGTACTCTCGTGGACCTCCTCCATAAGCAAACCTGCTTCTCTCTCGTCCACACATCTGAGTAGCACTAAATCGTGATTCCTCCTGTAAAGAACCCCATCAGGATTGAGATAGAAATTGCCAGACAACCTCCTAAGAGTCTTTATATCCTGGGTCAACGCCCCTGTTGGATACTCTTTGTTCTTAAGGAAGTTCTGAATATCAAAGAACCATGGCTTGCCATCGGCGGCTTCCTCAATCGCGAATATGAATGCAGGCCTATCAAGGCGCGAGATAACAATTCTTGGAGTTTCATTCCAAAATTTACCTTGTACATTGAGGATAACGTGGCTAGAGCGTCATCCATCTAGTTCTATGCTCTCGGCACATGGTGGAATTCCACACGATCGAAGAATGGCAGCAGCCTTCTGGCGTAATTCATGTACGAAATCAAGTTTGGTTGCCTGGTCTCCCACTCTCCTTTGATGTGATTAACAACCAGCGTTGAGTCATCGTATACATCTAGGTTCTTGATCCTCAGATCAATGGCTTCTTCTAAACCTATGATGCATGCCTCATACTCCGCTTCATTGTTGGTGCACATGAAAGTTAATCTGGTAGTGAATGGGATGTGAGACCCATGGGGAGTCGTAATGATTGCCTCAATTCCACTTCCATATGAATTAACTGCACCGTCAAATATTAATTGCCACTGGGAGCCAAGCTCTGGTCCTTCATCGGGCAGTGGTTCATCACAGTTCTTCATCTTAAGGAACATAATATCTTCGTCAGGAAATTCAAATTTCATCGGCTGATAGTATTTGATTGGCTGCTCAGCAAGGTATTCTGACAGAACACTTCCTTTGATGGCTCTCTGGGATATGTATTGGATGTCATACTCTGTCAGTACCATCTGCCACCTGGCAATCCTCCTTGAAAGGGCTTGCTTCTCGAAGACGTACTTAATCGGATCCATCTTCGAAATTAGCATGGTCGTGTGATTGAGCATATACTGTCTTAAACGTTTGGCAGCCCACACGAGTGCGGAACACGTTTTCTCCAGCATTGAGTAACGGGACTCACAGTCTGTGAACTTTTTACTCAAGTAGTATATGGCGTGCTCCTTTCTGCCTGTCTCGTCGTGCTGACCGAGAACACAACCCATGCTATTCTCAAGAACCGTTAAATACATGATTAAAGGTCTTCCAGCGACTGGGGGTATCAAGATTGGAGACTCCTGCAAATATTCTTTTATCTTGTCGAATGCCTTATGGAAATCCTTGCTCCAGACAACCGCCTGATCTCTTTTCAACAGCTTGAACATAGGTTTGCATGTGGCCGTGAGGTGTGATATGAACCGTGCGATGTAGTTCAATCTCCCCAGGAAACCACGAACTTCTTTTTCTGTTTTTGGCGCTGGCATTTCTTGAATTGCTTTTACTTTGGCAGGATCGACCTCGATTCCTCTTTCGCTTATGATAAACCCTAGAAGTTTTCCCGGCCGTACTCCGAAAGTAAATTTATTGGGATTCAACCTCAACCTGAACTTCCTAAGCCTCTCAAATAGCTTCAGCAAGTTGACCAGATGTCCTTCCTTATTTTGGGACTTTGCTATCATGTCATCAACATATACTTCTATCTCATGATGAATCATATTATGAAACAAAGTGACCATAGCCCGCTGGTAAGTTGCCCCTGCGTTTTTCAACCTAAAAGGCATTACTTTATAGCAGAACGTCCCCCATGGTGTAATGAACGTTGTTTTCTGTGTGTCTTACGACACCATCTTGATTTGGTTATAGCCAGAGAAACCATCCATGAATGAAAACACAGAAAATTGAGCCGTATTGTCGACCAATACATCAATATGAGGGAACGGGAAATCGTCTTTAGGGCTCGCCTTATTCAGATCCCGATAATCAACACACATTCGCACCTTAGCGTCCTTCTTTGGTATAGGTACTATGTTGGCGACCCATGGAGGGTAAGTAGTTATGGCTAAAAATCCAGCGTCCAATTGCTTCTGGACCTCTTCTTTGATTTTTACAGCCATGTCTGGTCTTGTACTTCTAAGCTTCTGCTTGATTGGAGGACAATCTTCACGCAACGGTAAGTGATGAACCACTATGTCAGTGTCGAGTCCGGGTATATCTTCATACGAACAAGCAAAGATGTCACTATATTCTCGAAGCATCTCGATCAGTCTTTGCTTGACATCGCTCTGTAATGCAGCCCCGATCTTGACATTTCTGACAACCTCCTCAGATCCCAGATTAACAATCTCGATAACTTCCTCGTGAGGAAGAATGATCTTATCCTCTTGTTTCAAAAGTCGAGCTAACTCTTCCAGAAGGTCTTCATCCTCATCAATCTCTTCTTTAGCTTGATATATCGGAAAATCAAAGTCGAAGTGAGTCATAGAAGGTTCCAGATCGGTGTCATCTGTAGTGTGAATCCTGTAGTGAAAATGGTTAAGTGCTTAAAAATGATGTGCAAGTCAGCACAAACCACATTTCCATTTTATTGTTTTAAAACAAAAACAAAACAAGAATAACAGAGATCACAAAATTTGAATGCAAAGAAAAACGCCCTTTGATTTATTGATAATGTGTACATGTATAAACAAGCAAGGCCTTGACAATAAAACCGTTATGCCCTGGGTAGGACATAAGGTTGTACAATAATTGGAAAAACAAAGCATTACTCTTTGTCAGTCACTTGGATGAAATCCTGGATGGACCAATTGTTGAGGTTCTGCCTTGGCTTGCACGGCTGGATCCACGAGTCCAAGTCACAATCACTATCTCCATCATCCTCATACACAATGTTGATGCTTTCAAATGTGACTCCCCCTTTTGTGAATTACACCGGCCCCTTGTAACGCGGAGCGCCCTGAGAAGATGATGCTGCAGAAGGGTGATACCCCAAACCAAACTTGTCTTGTTTGTTAGGGATATTCAAAACCTGACCCTAACCCTGGGTTGTGCCACCCAGCATGGTTGCTTGGGCTTCTTTGAAAGAGGACAAGGCCACCTCAGGCGCCTGGCTCACCACAAGAGATACATCCTTGATCTTGACCGTCTCAAATGCCTGGCAGAGGGTTTCGTGGATCTCGCCATCCACCTCCACATACTTGAAAGACGAAAAATAGATCACCATTATGTCTTCCTCCCCACAAACCGTGACAATACTGCCACCTACAGCATATTTCAGTTTTTGGTGCAACGTGGAGGTCAAAGCTCCAGCTGAGTGGATCTAGGGTCGGCCTAGCAAGTAGCTGTAGGCGGGCTGGATATCCATGATATAAAATACTGCATTGAAAGTTTCAGGCCCCACCTGAATGGGCAAGGTTACTTCTCCGAAAACCGACTGCTTGGTCCCATCGAAAGCCTTCACTACTAGGTCACTGGGCGTACACAACAACCCACGAGTGTCCAACTTCATAAGCGCTTTCTTCGACAATAAATTCAAGGAGGACTCGGTATGCATGAGCACGTGTAACATAACGGTTCCCCGACATTCGAGCGATATATGCAATGTGATGTTATGGTTCCCGCCCTTAGGCGTCAAATCAAGATCAGTGAAGCCCAAACCATTACCGGCGTTGACATGTGAAACCACTCCTTCGAGCTGGTTGACAGAAATTTCCTGAGGTACATACGATGCATTCAAGATCTTCAATAGTGCATTACGGTGTGCTTCCGAGCAAAGCAACAAGTTCAGTATGGAGATCTTAGACGGCGTCTACTGTAGATGATCGACTATCTTGTAGTCGCTTTTCTTAATTAGTCTCATGAATTCCTCAGCGTCCTTTACTAGCAAGTCTTTTTCTACCTCCCGAGAGGTCTCTTCAACGACTGCTTTGCCTTTCCCTTTATCTGCCCTGTCGGCAACAACTTCAAGTGGTGAGAACACCCTCCCACTGTGGGTGATTCCCCTTGATCCAACTATGCTATCCACAGATTCCAACGGCGGACTTTTTAGGTCCAACTTTTTCCCGTTACAGTATACCTCTTCCCTGTAGTTCCACGGGATGGCGTTGGTACTCTCGAATGGCACTGGACCAGCTTTTGTAATCACAATAGTCGGCGTCCGGGGCGCCGAGATGGTAATGGTTTTAAAAGGGATGGTGATTGTAGCAACCTGATCTTTCTGCTTAGTTATCACTTCTCCGGACCCGCTTTTAACCTTCCGATCAAATTGCAGAACCCCTTCATCAATTAAGCTCTGAATACCGATCCTCAACTGATCACAACCATCCATATGGCTCGCAAACTCAGTACAGAAATCCCTGCATCCCGGGAATATACCCCTCTTCAGTAGTTTAGCCTTGACGAAACTCAATGGCGTTCTCAAATCCCCGACATCCTTCACCAGATTCAGATCTTCCTCCTTGATAACTGCATTGACCCCAGTAGCTGCCCCATGGTTGGGCATAGGGTTTTGTACGACATTCGGGATATCATTGGAGAAGTTTATTATCTTATTGTCAACCATATCTTGCACCTTGTGCTTGAACGCCTTACAATTATCAATCGTGTAGCCTGGCGCCCCTGAATGAAAGTCACACCTGGCATTCGCATCGTAGCCCAGAGGAGGTGGCCCTTTCAAAGGAGCCATGATTCTCTTTTGAATGAGTTGTAGTTGCAATAGCGTCTGCAGTAGCTGAGAATAAGGCATGGGTGGTGTTTCGAAGTGGTGATTTGCCAGTGGCCCTCTGTTCTGGTACCTCCGGTACCCCTGCTGGTTCTGTTGTGGTTGTTGTTGTTGCTGAGGTTGCTACTGCTGCGGAGCTGCAGGGATAGTAATACTTGCGACCCTTTATTTTTGACGGTTCTGTGTTGGCTTTTTGTTCCCTCTGGAACCGGATACAGAGTTGGCTTCACCCTCTCTCTTCTTTCCTCTGAACACTTTCTTTCCTCCAGCTGAGGAACCTTCACCGGTATGGATCTTTCCCAGCTTAATCCCGTTCTCAACTCGCTCACCAGTGATGATTAGGTCAAAGAAGCTTCCTGACATGCTGTTGATTAGCTTCTCATAATAAACACTCGACAGCGTTGCCACAAACATCTCCACTAATTCCCGCTCAACCATAGGGGGTTGCACTCTGACTGCCAGCTCGCGCCAGTGCTGCGCGTACTCTTTGAAACCTTCCCCATTCTTCTATGACAGATTTTGCAGCTGGACCCGGTTGGGAGCCAGGTAACTATTATATTGGTAATGTCTTACAAAAGCTTCTGCAAGATCTTTCCAGCTACGCACACTCACGGGCTTCAAGCCCATGTACCATTCAAGTGAAGGCCCAGACAGACTGTCTTGGAAGAAGTGCATCAGCAACTTCTCGTCGTCGGAGTACGCTGACATCTTCCTGTAATAAGATCTCAAGTGGACACGAGGGCAGGTGGTACCCTTATATTTATCAAAGTCGGGGAGTTTGAATTTCAATGGTACTTTGAGGTCGGGGATTAGCCCCAAGTTGGCCATGTCAAGGCCCATAGAGTTCAGATTCTCGAAACTCTTCATCTTATCTTCAAGCGCTTTGAATCTCTGGCGGGCCTCAGAAGGCAGCTCAGCTTCGGCACCCCTCAATTGAGAATACGTCATCTTGACTATCCTCATTCCAAGGTTGATGAACATTTCCATGGACGATACCTACAGCTTCAGGTCCATGAAAATTTCCATTTCCAATATTACCAGCATTAGCTCCAGCGTTGTTACCACTTGCGCCGATATTACCATTAGCAGCTCCGATGTTGTCGTTGCCAGTTCCGATGTTGCCATTGGCCTCAGCATTATGAACAGGAATGACCATAGTTGGTCTAGAGTTGTCAGCCCGGGGAGTCTCAACATGAGGAGGGTTGGTAGTTTCACCTCCGTGCAAAACCTCATTGGTGTCAACACGTGCAATCAAGGGCTACACGAGGGTGCAGAGTTTCTCTTGTCCATTGGCAACCACTTGTATGATGTCCATGAAGTGATTCATCCTCTCCCTAAACTCTTGCATTTCAGCTTGAACTTGCTCCATAGCTCTGAGTTGATTAGCTCGGATGGAGTAACGGTGAATTGGTCTGCAGTCAATCCTGAAACACAACTAACGGAATAAACACAGGGGTTCAGATAAACCAGCTCAAGGTACCTGTTATGCAAAATGATATGCAAATGCAGACATGTATTTATGCATTTGGGAAAATTCCCCTTCGATTATAGTTCCGAGACAAATAAAGTCTAGCATCCGAACATGGAGATAACACCTCGTGTGTGTGTGTATATATATATATATATATATATATATATATATATATATATATATATATATATATATATATATATATATATATATATATATATATATATATATATATATATATATATATATATATATATATATATATATATATATATATATATATATATATATATATATATATATATATATATATATATATATATATATATATATATATATATATATATATATATATATATATGAAAAAGCCCACGAAGGCAGCATACAAATGTAACCGAGTACAGATGAAACGAAAGAGTGACCCCAACCAACAGGCCTGGCAGTGGTCAGCATACAGCAATGCATAAAAGCTACAAAGGAATACAACAAAAATCAGGTGCGACAGCGAGCACGGAAGTCTTCTAATAGTTCCTTTGTATCGGGATGATCAGGCCTGGTGAGCAGTCCTCGGATAAGCAACTCCCTCTGTCTGATGGTGTCCTGGAGACCCTCAGCAAAGTCTTCCCGGGCTCCTTCTCCAAAGCAATCTTCTAATTTGCATCTCTTAGAATCAGCTCTCAGTCTGCAATCCTTCAGGTTTGCTATAGCCTCATTCAACCGGTACTCAGCGTCACACCGGAGCGATGCCTCAGCCTCAATCTTCTCCTCTTTAACTCCCTACTGAATCTTCAATTTGGCAATTTGCTGCTTTAGCTTCTCTTCCTGTTCTTTGTGATTGGTCAAAGTAGCATTCCACTATGTATTGAATTTAGAGATTTCCAAATATGCCTTGTCCAAGTCCTGCTTCTTGGTGGGAAGCACGCTGCTAACGGCCTTCAAGTCTAACCCTAGACGCTCTCGGGCAGCAGTCTGTTTGGTTAAGTTCACACCCAGATGGTTCAACAACTCGATTTGCTGCTTAAAGGAATACACGGCTTCACTCTTC
Source organism: Lathyrus sativus (assembly GCA_963859935.3). Classification (NCBI taxonomy): domain Eukaryota; kingdom Viridiplantae; phylum Streptophyta; class Magnoliopsida; order Fabales; family Fabaceae; genus Lathyrus; species Lathyrus sativus. Next base: position 434,677,645 of record OZ012737.1, read on the forward strand.
TCACATTGAAGCTGAACAATTGGTTTTTCTAACTCCTCATTGGCTTTCTTCAACTCTTCTTTTTTGGCCCGAAGCTGATTATACTTCTAAATATCCATCGTGGTTGGCTCTTCAATCATGGGGGAATATGAAGGCGCAACTGCAAGAAATGGCATCAGAAACCTCTTTGTTCTATCCTGGATCCAGCTCAAGTAGGGGTCATAGGCGCGACTATTAATTTTCCCCAATGATGCTTTTCCCTTTCTATGAATGTTGTTCCAATCATGCTCAAGCCTAGCCAACATGTCACTATCCAACAGCCCAGTGAGGTACATATATTCCTGTACCTCTTCTTCCTTGGGAGGATCCCTCAATGCATATCCAAACTGCCTTATCAATAGCGACAGATTGTAATTGATGCACCCCTTCCTTCCAATTAGAGGAACATTGGGAAAACCACTGCAGTTGTAGATGATTTATGTACCCATCCTATCCCTGTCAAACTAAGTGATATTCTCCGCAGTCAAACCCATCAGAGCTCAGACCACTCCACTATACCTGCAGAAGTGACAAAAGTACCTACTTTGGGCATATGGCTAGAAAACCATTTGTACAGTAGAGGAACACATCATGAAACATTTTTTCCCTCTTCGGTTCTCATTCTTGTAGTGAACCGAATGATAAACGTCACCGAGTAATGTTGAGCACCGGGTTACCTGATGCAAAGATATGAAAAGCATCCAAGTCCACGAACTCCGACATATTGGGGAAAAAATAATGCCATAGATGCAGAGAGCTAGAATAGCATTGAATACGATCCAACAACCATTTACGGCGTACTGTTGGACCTTCTCAACCAGAAACTGCAAAGAGAAACCGGGCACCCCATTCCACTTAGTCAGATTCCCATCCAACTCTGAGGCATCCATATGTAAAGCAGCAGCTAGCTTAGCCAGATTAGGCTTAGCGTCAGTGTGGAAAAATGGCATCTGATCCCGAACAGGCACATCTAACAATGCAGAATATTCTTCCAGGGTAGGTGCGAGGACATAGTCATGAAATGTGAAGCATCTGAGTTGAGGGTCGTAGAACTGTGTCGCTACTGCGAAAATCGGCGCCGGCTGAACAGAAGAGTCGCCACCGTGCGTTATTTATCCCACGGGAGGGAAAGGAAACGCTCAGAGTAAACCTCACACAACACGGGAAAGGTATGGTCGTCGCAACCAAAACCTGGATTCGGGAGTCGGTTACGCAAGGGGAAGGTATTAGCACCCCTCACGTCCGTCGTACTCGACGGGATCCACGCTTGTTTTCGGGTATGGATTGCTATTCTGTCTACTCTATAGGTCAGGGGTTAAAAGAAAAGAAAATGACTCGGCAAAGTATCGCACTTTATGCCTACGTATTCCCGTCTGGAACGAGAAATCAGAGTCAACGTAGTTCACCTACCTACAGGAAAGGAGGGGAAGGTTGCTCGCTAGGATATCGCATCCTATGCCTACGTACTTCCACACTGCATGGAAGATCAGAGCAAACGTAGTTCGGGCCACGTACGACACAAGTCTGTCTTGGTTGATTTTATTCCTTCTGAAAAAGGTTTTTCTGATTAGCAGTCCAAGCGGACAAAAATGACGTCTTGATGAGTTCACATTCTTTTACGGAAGAAGTGTCTTTTATTGTGTTTGAAATTTTATTGTGTTTTTCTGTTTGTTTTGAGGAATAAGAGACAGAACTCTAACCTACGGTTGCGAAGGGAATCAGACTAACCTAATCTTATCATGCATGGGTTAAGACCTAGTGTCTATCATGTTCCTCTCTTGCACAGAGAGAAACAGAGATCCTAAGGGAATTGGCGGAAACAGAAACAATAGCAGATATATACAGTAAAGCGGTAAAATGCATGAATGCAGCAATACAAGCGAGGCAAGGGAGTCCCACTCAACCTCGAACCTAGAAAACAATAGGCAAAAGTGAACAGACTTCACTTTCAACCCAGCAGGTTAATAGCACACAATACAGCAAGGAAAACCAATCAATACATCAGAAATGAAATACAGCAAAAAAATAAACAGCATCAGCAGCTCTGAATCATCATCTGTCTTCAAGTAATCTCCAAACAGCTACAAGTTTCAGCAAGCCACAGTCCTCATCTCCACAGCCTTCCAGCAAGGTCTTGATCATCAGTCTTCCATCTGCAATGGCTTTTCTTCAAGTCTTATCCTCCAGGATGAACATCAGTCAACAAGATGAAGTGAATGAATGTTAGACAGTCAATTACCTACCAAGGGTGGTTCATTAACTGTTAACATTATATGGACAATTTCCTCTCAAAAGTTCTATCTTTCAAATACATTCACTGATCCTTCCAAAGGAAGGAGGTGGATATTTGAAAGAGACTTTGAATCATAGAGAAAGGATGGATGCAGACAAGGCATTCCATGTTTGAGAAACAAGCTTTCTAATCTAGAGCTCTGCCTAGCTCCTAAACCCTAGACTCCTCAACAGCTGCTAGCAGGAATCTCCTCTTCAACTCTGGAAGTTGGTCCTCAAGCTCTGGATCTCCAAGGGATTCATCATCACAAGTCTTCAGCTCCCCCAATCCCCAGACAATCCCAATACCCACACAGACAAACAATAATCCCCAGAGGGCATACCACACCAATCAATCAAGTATAGACAGTAATATACTAATAGCAGTAGGGGAATCCTAGTGATTTCTAAGGGATCTAATAACTACCCATAGTCCCTATAGTCCCATATCTAAAATATTCAATCTCTAAGTCCTAAGGGAAATGATTCAATTCTCCTATGTCATCACTTAAACCCTAATTTTGTTCATGTTGTTCACACCTACACTAATCACCTAAAATTAATTCCTAAAAATATGAACTAAATTGTATGCACAAGCTAATCTTATCTACTAATCAACTTAAAAAGAATGGGTGAAAAATATTAAAGCAACTATTCAAACTAAAATTATCAAATTCATGTACTAAACAAAATATTATTTACACCTATTAAAAGAAAAATATGCCTAAAATATAAAAATGAAATGAATTATTAATTTTTTTGGATGATAATTTTCTTGACCAAATTAAGAAAATAAAGCAAAAAGAACCAATGGAAAATATGCATTTTACTATTTTTTATGATTTTTGAAAGATTTAATATTTTTTTGAGAAAAAATAAAATGAAATAAAGTTGGCAGGGGGGTACTATAAGCAAGGGCGCCCAGTTATAATTGCAGACGGGCCATGATGAGGGTGTGCGAATATCAATTGAACCAAGGCCCAACACGTTTCAGAATTTAAACAAAAATAAAAAAAACACAAAACGGTGCAGATAGTAAGTTTTTCAGGCATAATTGGTTTTGGGCCCTCATCTGGGGGTGTTAGTAGCAACGAATTTTGGAGCCCATCAGAAAGACTTAATGAAACGGGGTGTTTCATAGTTTGAATTCTCCCTCCATTTTTTCTGTGCAATTGTGGCCGTTGGTTTGGTAGCCAGGTCAAGGTCAAAGCGAGGATCCAACGACCAGAAGGTTGTCTTCAACCTTAGAAACCCTAGGGTTTCTGAACCTTCCTTCACCATGCACACACTTCTTCTCCTCTGTTCTCTCCCATCTCTCCATGAAAGCACACCATTCCAAAAGCAAAGTTGTTATATAAACTCTCCTTTACACAGCCATAACCATAACTCTCCCTAACACTCACTCAATAAACCAATTCGATAGATATAACAGTCCTAATCCACCATTGATACCTGCGATCGATTGCTTTAATTCTCACCAATTCTTGTCCTAAACTCATCTACACCTTATGTTGATCACAACATGCTATTCCATCAAGATTTTCGTGCAATATCCTAAGGGTTACAAGCTTCAACAGTTCTTGCACTCCATGATCAAACTCCATGAAAGCTCTCCAAACTCACCAAACTCAGTCATCTACCCTACCTTAACCTTTCTATGCTATCAAAACCTAGAAATTCTAACCAAAGCATGCAATTCGAAGAAAAACTTACTTGGTGCACAATGAAGAAAACAGCTACCAAAACCTCTAGATCCAAAGCTTGAAGTGATGGAAAACTGGTCAATGAACTTGATGATGACTTCTGTATGCAACCAATGATGCTCCAAAGCTTTGAATATCCTAATTCCAAGATTCTTGCACTTTGAATGATGATGATGAATGGCACGATTCCTCCTTCAATCAGCCAAATGAATGTGTGAATCCTGATCCTTGGATGATGATGATGAAGAACAGATCAAGAATGGTGGAAATTGATGATAGTTTGAGAGAGTTTGAGAAGCTTTTGCAAAATGAAGAAAGTGTGTGAAACTTGTGGTTTTGAGTAAATGTGATCACCAACCCTTGCATGAACCTTCTCCATTCAATATATACATGTCATTAGAACCTCCTAGAAGCTTGGAGAAACTTCCCATGTGTGATTTCCCTTGAATTTGGCTTATGTTTCTTCTATGATAAGTAACCATGAATAACTTCCAAAATGTGAACCAAGCTCAAAATTACACTTTATCCAATGTTCTCAAAATGATCTTTCCATTCAAAATGACCTATAATTTTGCTTCATTTGGCCAAAATATGAAAAAACTCATTTTTTAGGTCATTTTTATTCATTAAATCCAACAATTTTGAAACCTTGTGTTATGAATCTTTCCAATCTCTCATGGTCACTTTTCTAGACTCAAAATTTCATTTGGAACAAGTTTTATGTTGTAAAGTTTTTCATTTGAAGCTTCCTTGTATGAGTTTTGGGCATAGGCTTGAAATGACCTGTAATTCTCAGATGACCAAAATACCCTTTTCTTGCCAAGACCATAAGTAGAGTTCCACAAATCATATGAAGGCATACTATACCATTCTAGAAAGCTAAGTCAATGAGGAACAACTCTTATGTTTACCAGAAATTAATTTGAAATCTCCTTGAGGGGTAAAAATTGCTTGGAAGTCAAGTCACTTTCACAGACAAAATTTCAGATACCTCGGATGACCTGTAACTTGCAAGGACCATAACTTGAGTTCTATAAAGCTCCTTAGTGTCTTCCACCACTCAAATTAAAGTTCTTGAGATCCTATACAAGTTTCATGTTGGCCAAGGATCCATTTGAAGCTTGAATTTTGACTTATCTTGCTTGGAAATTTGACCTAAACTAGGGGATTTTACACAGAAACCCTAATTTAGAAACTACTCTTCTCCTTGATTTCTCTTGATTTCTTCTTAGCACAACACCATATCCTTATTCTTCATGTCAAATGAGTAACCCCACATCTCTCCAATAGCCCTTAATGCCTTTCAATCAATCAATTGACCTAGAGTTGACCCAGGGTTGACCTAGATGAAACCCTAGTTGACTGTCTTCATCCACAACTCTTGTGACTACACCAATGACTTGTCTCCTTCTCCAAATGACTTTATAAGTCTCCCATGATACCCACATACTCTCCATGCTCAATTCACAGCCCACAACTTACTTTGTTGATCCTCAGATACCCTCAGTTAGGAGATAGACTCAATGCTTGATCCACTGACTTCTCCAACTTTCAAATTGTTTTCTGATGACTTGAATGAGATTGAATCAGGATAATAACCTCTTGATAGGCCTCTAGAGATGAGAATAATGATTGGTCCCCTGTTGGATGACTTGCTATGCTTATGTTATGCAGATGGTTAGACTATGTGCATGACCTTATATGCAAATGTTAATGATATTGAAACATAAACCAAGTGAATAAGGTTGAGCAAATTTTAGGGTGCAACAGCTGCCCCTATTCAAGCGACTTGGACCCGATTGGGTGAAGAGCGAATGACCTTCAAACATTCGAGGTACGAGACGGTTGAGTACTAAGAACCCGGAAATTTGCCAACCGCAGAAATAAACTGCGCTCCTGCTTGGGTAACGACATTCATCGACTGAATTTGACTGTTACGGCAACCAACTGATCCCGTGCTGGGGATTATTTTCATCAGCCTGAAAAAGATTTTATCATCGCAGAGATAGAATTTTGTCCATGTTAGGACTCCACCTGCCGTCAACTCGAAAAAACTTCAACGACTTTGCTGGGGATGGCTCGTCTGCCTTCTCGTCAGAAATAAATCGTCCACGTTAGGAATAAACTCTTCCATGTTAGGAATAACACCGTCCACGTTAGGACTAAGACTTCGTCTGGATCTGTCCACGTCAGGACTAAACTCTCTGGGTTATGAATACTTCGTCCACGTTAGGACTCACCCTTCCACGTCAGGACCCACCTTTCCACGTAAGGAATATATCGCTTTTCCACGTAAGGAAACTATCTATCGCCTTGGTTTGTCCACGTGAGGACTCCACTTGATATGTCCACGTAAGGACTCAATCTTTCCACGTAAGGAAACAATCCTTCTTTCCACGTAAGGAAACCATTTTTCTTCCACGTAAGGAGTACAATCGCGGTCTGTCCACGTAAGGACTCCAACCTTTCCACGTAAGGAATGAATCTGATATGTCCACGTAAGGACTCAATCTTTCCACATAAGGAATCAATCTTCTTTCCACGTAAGGAATCCACTCTTTGATCTGTCCACGTCAGGACTAAACTTTTCCACGTAAGGAAACAACCTCTCTTTCCACGTAAGGAATAAACCTGTCCACATCAGGACTCACGTTTCGTCTTGATTTGTCCACGTAAGAACTCATCTCTTGACTTGCTGAGGAAATAAAACCTTGTCCACGTCAGGAATTGTGCGTCTTCGACTTGCTGGGGAAATAAAACTCGTCCACGTCAGGACACACACTCCGCCAACAACACGAAGAAGGATAAATTTGTCCACGTCAGGACTCTCGCATCTTGTCATCACGAAAAACTATAACCTTGCCCACGTCAGGACACACAGTTCACCATTAAGAAGAAAGACACTTGCTGGAAATAAATTGTCCACGTCAGGACACCAACACGAAGAGTAACCAATCTTGTCCACGTCAGGACTGCACATTCAATCAATACGGAGAAATCAAATCGGTCCACGTTAGGACTAGCACATATCGTCAATTTGAGGAAATCAATTTGTCCACGTCAGGACTTCACATTCCATCAATTCTGAGAAATCGACCCTGTCCACGTTAGGACTAACACCTCTTATCAGCCCGGGGAAATAAATCTGTCCACGTTAGGACCCCCACTTCTCTAGCACAAAGAAATCCAGTCAATATGGGAATACATCGTCCATGTTAGGACTTATTGCTCCATCGATCCCAACCCACAAGCTTCTTAGCATTGACGTTTCAGCAGCTTTGAGGCTGACTCTACTGGGGATATTTGGAAACCAAACTTCCGGACGCCTGTTCTGATAACCGGCGGTAGCCTCTGAAATTCTGGTTCATGAAACCTTTTAATGCTGATGTAACAACAACTTTGAAGGAAACAATCCGCTGGTCGGACTAGAGAAACTTCAACAAGAAACCCTGGCGGGGAAATAGGTAACTCTGCTTGGGGACAAAGAGAAACTTATCCTGCTGACTCTGTGGGGAGTAGTGCCAAAGCTGACACTTCGTTGAATGTCTCATGCCGAGACTTCGAATGCTTGGTAATTCATTTGAGCAAGAGCTCCTTCAACCTGCATGAGAAACAACACTTGAACACAAACAGTTAGCCACCCTGGTTTATGTTTCAAAATGCATATGTTTGGTAATGACGCAATGCTCCAATCGACATGGGAATGCTACGCGTTTTTATTTGGTGGGTGCCAGTATGACACTATATGTCGATGCCAATGCAGACTCGAACTGCTGGGTACAGAAACTGCTTCAGCAAAATAAATGCTGAAGATAATGCCAACTTCGCTGGGGATAGCCAGATGCTACAGAATTATTCCAGCAAAATAAATGCTGGAAGGGTGAAGTCGACTCAGCTGGGATGTTGGGAACTTAATACCAATCACCTCATTGAAGGAACACCCTGCTGGGGAATATATCTCTGCTGGAGAACGGCAGAGGCGCCTGGTATGATCGAACTTCTGCTGGAGAGTGAACGGATATCACACGGTATTCTGACAAAATAAATGCCAGGACTCACACCAACTCTGTCGGGGAGAGTCTCAATCTTCGAGTTCCATTGGAAGGAATGAAAACACTTGCAAAGAGAATTCCGCTGGGGATGGGATGATTCTCTTGGGGAAAATCCGCTGACTCCGCTGGGGGAGAGTAAATGACCCTGCGGGGAAAGGTAAACTGTCTGAATACAACTCAAAAATGTTAATCTTCTGAGGCTAAACCAACTCTGCTTGAGATGCACTGTCTAAATACAACTTTCAATCTTGGAATCGCCAATTCTGCTGAGAATAAATGACTTTGCTGGAGCCTGTCCCTTGGATAAACTACGACCAGCTAGGGAATTCGATCTCTCTTCAGGACGAACATGCATGACCTGCATGGGGGTCGAGTCTTTCGGTATCGCAATCTTTTGATCGTCTTCCTCGTACAGCTATGAAACCTGCAACAACACAAACAAGACAAGACAAGCCTATACAACCAAATCGATTCAGGTTAGTGACGTTATTTTCAGTTAATTCAAAGCTTTAGCAATCGTTGGCAAGGGCCAGTGATGTTATACACCTGCTAGTTTCAGTAAACTTAGGCGTTTTATCATGCACAAAACAGTAAAGAACCAGCATCAAGTACTGAATAACATATTTTATTGATTGGGCCCCTGAATGGGCGAAATTTTTTTGTACACGGGATGTAACTCCTGAAAAGAGGAAGCTACGCAAAGCAGATATACAAGTATGCATAAGAAGTATAAATATATTGACAAATTAGATTTGTACACATGTCGGCAACGGGATGCAGACGAACACCACGAACTGATCCTCCCATGACTCGCCCGACTCTAATGCTTTCCCAGTATTCACTCTTCCGAAGAGATTGTATCCGATAATTGACCCCTCGAGCGTATTCTCCCGTGCTGATGCTCACTGCAATATCAAATTCGGACCGCAGTCATTTGCTTTTCAAATCCCTAACTTTTGCGTGAACCGCCCTTTACGGGTTTTCAGTTCACCGGGATACCCCTTTTTGCCGAAGCCTCCCAGTGTAGGTTTTCAACTTTGCGGGTGTACATTTTTTCAATTTTATCCCTAACTTTTGCCCGAATCTTTCATTCTGTTTTTGGTTCGCCAGGATGCCCCATTTTTGCCTGGACTCTCTTTTTTCTGTCCAGCGGGTCTATTTTAAGCAAAGTATTTTTTAACTGCGTCCGAATTCACAGGTGACGTAAAGTCTTCACCGTCCATGGTGGATAACAATAACGCCCCTCCTGAAAAGACTTTCCTGACAACGTATGGCCCTTCGTAATTGGGGGTCCACTTGCCCCTGTGATCTGCCTGCGGCGGGAGAATCCTTTTCAGCACAAGGTCGCCCGTCTGAAAGCTTCGCGGATGTATCTTCTTGTCATATGCTTTCTTCATTCGGCTCTGGTACAAACGACCGTATGCTAGAGAAGCGAGCCTCTTCTCATCCATCAAACTCAATTGGTTCAACCTGTCCTTCACCCATTCTGCCTCGTCTAGCTGAACGTCTCGCAATACCCTCAGAGAAGGGATCTCAACTTCCAATGGTAGTACTGCTTCCATTCTGTACACTAACGAGAACGGGGTTGCCCCGGTTGATGTGCGTACCGTCGTACGATAACCGTGCAAAGCGAAAGGTAGCATCTCATGCCAATCCTTATAGGTCACAACCATTTTCTGAACGATCTTCTTGATATTCTTATTGGCCGCCTCGACAGCGCCATTCATCTTGGGTCGGTAAGGGGAGGAGTTGTGATGTTCGATCTTGAAATTCTGACAGAGCTCCTTCATCATTTTGTTGTTCAGGTTTGAACCGTTGTGTTGCACCCCAAAATTTGCCCTCACAATACAAGACTTTGTGTTCTAAGAAGGTTCACAAGGTTCACAAGTTCTCCAACAACTTGCATAACCTTTCATGAAGTTCATAAAGTCCACAAGCTACTTTATGAAGGTTCACAAACTTCTCAACATCTACAAGACCTTTCATGAGGTTCATGAAGTCCATAGGCTGCTTCTTGAAGGTTCACAAGGTTCACAAAGTTCACAATTGGTCAGAAGAGTTGACAATTCCCTCAGACAATGCACCTCCTAAGCAGTGCATCCAAAACTAGAGTTTTGACTTTAATCAGGCTAAATGGACTTCCAAGACTTCAAGTGAGCTTCATAACATCTTATATGTGTATAAGAACCCCCATGTCAAGTTTCAAGACTTTTCTCAAAAGTTTGCTCAGTCAGATGATCAGATAAGTCAAAAGCAGTCAATGCAGTTAAAAGGTCAAACTGAGGTCAACTGTGGTCAAACCAAAGTCAAACTTCATGATTTTTTTTTTGCCAACATCAAAGAGAGGTTGGGTGAGAAATATTATCATAATAACTGTAATACCCCAAATTTTGCCCTAAGATTTGTCGTCGCATTTCATTGCATTTAATCAATTACTAACAAATTTGTGTAGTCGTTTGGCTTTTTGCAGGTAAATATCATATGGCATGTATTTTTTTTCTAAAAAGTAAAAATAGCCCAGTTGGCAAGAGGACATGTGTAAGGAGTTGTGAGTGTGAGAGGTTGAGAGTTCGAATCTCACCTTTGTCACTTTTTTGTTTTTTATTATTTTTACTCTAAATGTTTCTATCTCTCATTAAAAAATAACAAAAATAGTTTTTTATTATTATTTAATTATTATTTTCGTATTTTAATTAAATCATTTTTTAAAATATTATTTTTTTCACTTTTTTCTAAATTATTCATAAAAATATCCAAAAAATCATAAAATAAAAAATATTAGGAAAAATTTTGTTCTTTTTATAATATTTTTGATTTTAGGAATCAATAGGATTATTAGTTTTTATTTTAAGTTTATTTTAATTATTTTAAATTATTTAAATTTTATTTTTTTCTTAACTAATTATTTAGTTTGGGCTTTAAAATGGGCTTTAGGGACATTATTGACAATTTGGTGTTAACCCTAATTTGATCCCTATATATACATGTGTTGCCTTGTTGAAAGGAGGTCAGAAGGTTTTCTTCAGAAAAGAGGAGAGAGAGGGAGAAACAAAGGAGATCCCCAGAGAAGAAAGGCGGTCGTTCCCACAACTCGTTAGAAGGATTGGAGCTCTCCAGTGTTCCCTTATTCAAACCTTTTTCACATTTACCGAAGCAAACCTCCGCTTCGTAGGTTAAATTACTAAACCTTTTGCCTTTTCATGTTTATGTGCATATTTTGCCATGTTAATGTGTTTAGGTCCGTTAAATTACTAAATCCTTTGCATTTTTCATATTTATTTGCATCCTTGCCATGTTAACCTTCATTGTTGTTTAGATCCGTAGATTTTGATATGTATGAACCATGATTGTGTCGTATAGGATTGTTTGCATGTCCATTAATTGTCTGTTTGCATTTGCAATTCTATTGTTATTTTTTTTTATCAAAACCTTTTTCAAAATCAAAACCTTTTTTTATTAAAACTAAAACATTTTTTCCCAAAAAAAACCTTTTTTGTTCCCGTAAACATTTTTTCCCAAAAAAAACCTTTTTTTTATTCCCAAAAACCTTTTTTGTTCCCGTAAACATTTTTTCCCAAAAAAAAACCTTTTTTTTGTTCCCGTAAACATTTTTTTTCCAAAAAAAGCCTTTTTTTTGTTCCCGTAAACATTTTTTTCCAAAAAAACCTTTTTGTTCCCAAAAACATTTTTTTATATATATAATTTAAACTTAACATTTTTTTTATAATTTAAACTTAAATTTTTTTTAACTAAGTAATTCCATTTTAAAATTAAAACCTTTTTTTATATATATAATTAAAATATTAAAAAAATTAAAACATTTTTTTACATAATTAAAATATTAAAAAATTAAAACCTTTTCGTAAGGAACTCCTTATGTTTGCCGTGTCATTTTGTGTACCTTTTATTTTCTTTATTCCTGCATTTCATTTGCATGCTTGAGGTTGAGATGTGCTTGTGGTGGCCACAGCCCCACACTATTTTCCTCCCTCACTTCATTCTAAGTGTCATTACATATTTTCATATTCTTCATGTTTTCAGAAATGTTTCTTTGTTTCTTTATACCCTCTGCCTTTATTACTTTTCTTATTTCTGTACCTTAATTATTCCTCCATATAATGATTTGTCATATTTTCACATTTTTTACAGTTTTATCTTTCCGAAGGATTAGGTCCAGCCTTTTGGCCGCCGCGTCAATAGTCCTCACCTTCAACCCTTACAACTTTTACAAACCCTAATTTTCACAAATGCCTCGCCGCAGGCAAAATTACAATTTTACCCTTAGCATTAGGTCAAAGAGCCGCCGCGCTCATTTTAGGGTTTCCCGCCGCGGAATCCCTAACCTAACCCTAATTACAACTTAACAATTCAACGTAGAGATTTGGAGTTTCTACACTCCACGTAAGCGTGTCCTTAAGATGCGTTTATTCCCCTTGAGACCTTGACCACAGTCAAGAAGTCTCTAACCTCCCTATTGAGGGGAACTACGATTACTCTGATTCCACTCCCGTAAGGATACGTAGGCACAAGATGCGATGTCTTGCCGAGTAAACTTAGAATTAACCACCTTTATTATTTATTATTGCTTATTTATATTTTATTTATATTTGCTATTTAATTATTTTGCTTATTATTTTGTAATTGTTTCTTGGATGTAAAGTTGTTTAATTATTTAATTATTATTATGGTTAGTAATTAGGGAGTGTAACAACATGTATGTAATATTAAAATAAATTTAGATCACTTTTAAATAAAGATAATTAAAATAAACACGTCACACACGTAAGTCGATTTTAATCGCCGTCTCACTTCCTAAGGATATCCCTCAAGTTGCCTACGAATAATGGTTAAGTGGGGTGTATAAAGCAAGTCCCTCAAATAGAAAAATCATCAAAGTCCCTTATGGTTGCCTTTACGAATCGAGTCCCTTTCGAAAAATGATGATAGTCCCTCCAGTTTGCTTATTACACCCCACCATGGCCTTCAAAAATCCAATTGTCCCTCACATGTCCCTTAACATCCAAAGTAAGGACTACCTACTCCATTTTAGTAGGGATAGTCTTACTAAGGAAAGGATAAAGAATAAGAAAGACCTTTAAACATTAGGGTAGGTTACTCCTAGGTGCTTGCTCACTTCAAAACTGTTTCACACTTAAACAAATTTTCAACAAGTTTTCAAACAAGTTCTTAACACATCCTTACATGGATTATTTATTAACTATTCTGAAAATTTTCTATTCACACACTACACTTTCAAAACAATTCAAAAGTGAGCTTAAGTACCTAAGAGCCCATGGATAACCATGGATGAAAAGGGTGCTAACACCTTCCCTTTTCATAACCTACCCCCCGGACCCAAAATATTCTCTAAGGTCTTTCCTGTTCTTTTATAACCTTTCCTTATGGATAAAATAAAAGTCGGTGGCGACTCTTGCTATCCGCAACATTGTTTAAAGTCAGTTCTCCCACCGTGTTACACGTTGTCCGTGATTATCCGCTCGGGGATCCCATATCGGCAAATGATATCTCTCTTGATGAACCGGGCCACCACTTGCTTCGTTACATTTGCGTAAGACGCCGCTTCTACCCACTTGGTGAAATAGTTGATTGCTACTAGGATGAACCGATGCCCGTTAGAAGCTGTCGGCTCGATCTTTCCAATCATATCGATTCCCCACATCGAGAATGGCCATGGCGATGACATCACATTCAGAGGACTCGGAGGCACATGGATCTTATCAGCATAAATTTGACACTTGTGGCACTTCCTCGCAAACTTGAAACAGTCAGTCTCCATAGTCAGCCAAAAATAACCTGCCCGCAGCAACTTTCTCGTCATAGCATGCCCACCAGCATGCGTACCAAAGGTACCCTCATGTATTTCCGCCATGAGCAACTTTGCCTCTCTTTCATCTACGCAACGCAACAGCACCAAGTCGTGGTTTCTTCTGTATAAGACGCCATCCGGATTCAAATAGAAATTACCCGCTAATCTCCTGAGAGTCTTCTGATCTTGACTGGATGCCCCAGCCGGATACTCTTTATTCTTCAGGAAATTAAGGATGTCAAAATACCAAGGTTTGTCGTCAGATGCTTCATCAATAGCGAATATGAAAGCTGGTCTGTCAAGCCGAGAGATAATGATTCGGGGAGCCTCGTTCCAGAAGTTGACTTTGTACATGGAAGACAAAGTGGCGAGAGCATCAGCCATTTGATTCTCTGCCCGCGGTACGTGATGCAATTCAACCTTGTCGAAGAAAGGCAACAATCTCCTTGCATAGTTCATGTAATGTATCAAGTTGGGCTGACGCGTCTCCCATTCCCCTTTGATTTGATTCACCACCAGAGCTGAGTCTCCGTATACGTCCAGATGTTTGATTCGCAAATCAATGGCTTCTTCAAGCCCCATTATACAAGCTTCGTATTCGGCTTCATTATTGGTAACGGCAAAGTTCAATCGGGCAGTAAACGGGATGTGCGACCCGTGTGGCGTAGTGATGATTGCCCCTATTCCGCTACCGTAAGCATTCACAGCTCCGTCAAATATCATCTTCCATTTGGAACCCAACTCTGGTCCCTCTTCTGGCAACGGATCTTCACAATCTTTCATCTTTAGGTACATGATATCCTCGTCAGGAAAATCAAACCTCATCGATTGGTAATCTTCAATAGGCTGCTCCGCCAGATACTCAGACAGCACACTCCCCTTTATAGCCTTTTGCGAGACATATTGAATGTCATATTCAGTCAAGACCATCTGCCAACGGGCAATTCTCCCTGACAACGCCTGCTTTTTGAATACATATTTGATAGGATCCATCTTCGAGATGAGCATGGTTGTATGATTCAGCATGTATTGCCTCAAACGCTTGGCGGCCCAGGCTAGCGCGCAACAAGTTTTCTCAAGCATTGAGTATCGAGATTCACAATCTGTAAATTTCTTACTCAAGTAGTAGATCGCATGCTCTTTTCTCCCTGTCTCGTCGTGTTGACCGAGAACACAACCCATGCTTCCCTCAAGAACTGTTAAATACATGATCAAAGGTCTACCTGCCACTAGGGGTATCAAAATAGGAGGTTCCTGCAAATACTGCTTTATTTTATCGAACGCCTTTTGACAATTTTCGTTCCACGTTACAGCTTGATCTTTCTTCAACAGCTTGAATAATGGTTCACACGTAGCAGTTAGGTGAGATATGAACCGGGCGATATAGTTCAACCTCCCTAAAAACCCGCGCACCTCTTTCTCTGTTTTAGGCGCCGACATTTCTTGAATCGCTTTTATTTTAGCAGGATCGACCTCTATTCCTCTTTTGCTTACGATAAACCCCAGCAGCTTACCCGATCTCACCCCGAAGGTGCATTTGTTAGGGTTCAGTCTCAGCCTGAACTTCCTAAGCCTTTTAAATAACTTCAGCAGATTCACCAGATGCTCTTCCTCCGTCTGGGATTTGGCAATCATATCGTCAACATAAACTTCGATCTCTTTGTGCATCGTATCATGGAAAAGAGTCGTCATCGCACGCTGATATGTTGCCCCAGCATTCTTCAAACCAAAGGGCATCACTTTGTAGCAAAATGTTCCCCAAGGCGTTATGAAAGTGGTCTTCTCCATATCCTCTGGCGCCATTTTAATCTGATTATAGCCTGAAAAGCCATCCATGAAGGAGAATACGGAATATTGAGCAGTATTATCAACTAGCACGTCAATATGAGGAAGCGAAAAATCGTCTTTTGGGCTTGCTTTATTCAAATCTCTATAATCCACGCACATTCGAACCTTGCCGTCTTTCTTTGGCACTGGTACGATGTTAGCAACCCATGAGGGATATTTTGTCACAGCCAGGAAACCAGCATCCCACTGTTTTTGAACTTCCTCTTTGATCTTCACTGCCATATCTGGTCGAGTTCTGCGAAGCTTTTGTTTGACCGGCGGGCATTCTTCTTTCAGTGGCAGACGGTGCACAACCATATCTGTATCGAGCCCTGGCATATCTTCATACGACCAAGCGAATACATCACTATACTCCCTGAGCATTTCAACCAGTCTTCGCTTGATATCGCTCTGCAGCGCGGCTCCGATACGAATATTCTTCTCAACCCCTTCCGACCCCAAGTTGATAATTTCGATGACCTCTTCGTGAGGTAGAATGACTCTTTCTTCTTGCTTCACCAACCAAGACAGTTCTTCAGGAACGTCACTATCTTCGACAATCTCTTCTTCAGCCTGAAATACCGGGTGCTCAAAGTCAGGACGAGTCATAGGTGGTTCAAGGATGTCATCTGGAAATGTTATCCTGCAGAAGGAATGGTTAAGTGCTTCAAAATGCGTATAAAGCGAATAACCACGTTGCCATTTTATTGAAAAATACAAAACAAGAAAGACAGAGATTACAGTATTTGCACATGAAAAAAAACACCATTTATTTACTGATTAACATGCAATGTTCATAACAACACAGCCCTAAGCAAATCACGATGCCTCGGGCAAGACATCAGATTATTCAACAATTAATAAAACAAAGCATTACTGTTTAAGAGTCACAGGAACAAGCTCCTGAATAGACCAGTTGCACAGTCCCTGTCCTGGCGTGCTTGGTTGAATCCAGGCATCCATATCACAATCGCTGTCTCCTTCGTCAGACTCCGAGGCAACGTTGATGGTTTCATGACATACTCCACTGGCAGAGATGGTTATTGGCCCTCTGAAACGTGGTGACCCCACAGCAGGAGTCGATGACGACGGTTGGTACCCCAGCCCGAATCGGTCCATCTTCACAGGGATATCCAGCACTTTGCCCCAGCCCTTTGCTTCTCCTGCTTCCACTAGAGTTTGAGCTTCTTTATACGATGAGACGGCCATCTCTGACACCTTGCTCGGCCCGGGACCTTTGTCCTTGATACGCAAACCTTCAAATTCCTGGCAGGGTGTTTCGTGGATCTCTCCGTCGACCTCCACATATTTAAATGACGACAGATGGCTGACCAGGATGTCTTCTTCTCCGCATACGGTGACTACGCTGTCTCCCACCATATATTTCAACTTCTGATGCAGGGTAGACGTGACTGCTCCAGCCCCATGAATCCAGGGTCTTCCGAGCAGGCAGCTATATGCGGGTTGTATATCCATGATATAAAATTCGGTCGCAAATACCTCCGGCCCCACCTGTAGAGGCAATGTTATCGATCCAAAGACTGTTCTTCGCGTGCCATCAAACGCTCTGACTACCAAGTCACTGGGCGTGCACAGGATTCCTCTGACATCTAGCTTCATCATCGCTTTCTTGGGCATCACATTCAAAGACGATCCGGTGTCGACCAATACATGCGACATTACTGATCCTCTACATTCGACAGATATGTGCAGCGCCATATTATGATCTCTCCCTTTCGGGGTCAAATCGAAGTCGGTAAAGCCCAAGCTGTGGCCTGCGTTCACATGTGCCAACACTCCTTCCAGCTGATTTACAGAGACGTCTTGGGGTACGAAGGAAGTATCTAGGACTTCCAACAAAGCATTTCTGTGAGCTTCCGAACACAAGAGCAATGACAAGATGGATATTTTGGACGGCGTCTGTTGCAGATGCTCCACAATCTTATAATCACTTTTTCGAATCAAGCGCATGAACTCTTCTACGTCTTTCGATGCCGATGCTTTGTCGCTTGCTTGCACTGGGACATTCTCAACCATCTTCCCCTTTCCTTTCGCTAGTCTTTCGGCCTCCACTTCAGGTGATATAAAGATCCTACCACTCCTTGTCATACCTCCTGAACCAACAACGTTGCCTACGGTCTCGGCTGGCTGTTTATTGACATCAATCTTTATCCCGTCACAATACACCTCCAACCCATATGACCATGGGACTGCTTTCGTGTTCTCGTACGGGATTGGTCCGGCCTTAGTTATGGTGATCGGTGGTCGCTGGACCGGTGCTGCAATAGTGATTGTCTTCCGAGGAATCGTTACAGTGGCCACATCACTCTGATCATCTGCTACTGCCCCTGCAGGCTCTTCAGTCGCTGCTCGGTCAAACTGCAATATGCCTCCATCAATTAAAGCCTGAATGCCTTTCTTCAAATCATCACACCCCCCAGCTAGGGTCCAGCATTCTAAGCAATACTCGTCACATCCTGGATAAACACCCCCTTGCAACAATCTACTTTTTATCTCGCTCAACGGCGTCTTTAAATCGTCGACATTCATAATCAGATTCAACCCTTCCTCAGTCAGAATGGCGTTTGCCCCATGATTAGGCATGGGTTTCTGCACTATATTCGGACCTGCCGTTCCAAAATTGATAGCCTTATTGTCCAAAAGATCCTGCACAACATGCTTAAAAGCATGGCAACCCTCTACATCGTGGCCCGGAGCCCTAGAGTGGAACTCGCAATGCCTGCTTGCATCATAACCATACGGAGGAGTTCCCGTTATCGGTGCCAGAGTTCTCTTCTCTACCAGGTTCAAACCCAACAATGTCTGCAACAAATCAGCATACGTTGAGGGAGGCTTCTCAAATACTCTTCTTGGTTTACCACCCTGGAATCTTCGCTGAGCCTGCTGTGCCCCCTGCTGAGGCGGCTGCTGCTGCTGCTGTTGTTGCATTGGCTGCTGCTGAAATGGTTGTTGTTGATATGGAATAGTAACACTCGCCACCTGCTGCGGCTGATGATATTGGTTTCGACCCCTGCCTCGGCCTCGGCCTCGGCCTCTAAATACTGCGCTTGCCTCGCCATGACGGCGCCCACCAAAAGCCTTCCTATTACTGCCAGATGCAGTCGATTCCTCATCCTGGAACCTGCCTTGCTTAATGTTGTTTTCAATCTTTTCTCCCATCAGAATCAAGTCTGAGAAACTTGCCAAAGATGTGTGAAACAACTTGTCATAAAACATGCCTGTGAAGGTTCCGATAAACATGTCATTCATTTCCTTGTCTTCTAAAGGAGGACGGACCCTGGCAGCCATATCGCGCCACCTTTGCGCGTACTCTTTAAAGCTCTCACCCTTCTTCTGAGACAGCCCTGTCAATTGGACCCGATTGGGCGCCAAGTCGCTGTTATACTTGTAGTGAGCTACAAATGCCTCTGCCAATTGCTTCCACTCTAAGGAAGGACCCGACAGACTATCTTGAAAGAAATGCATTAGCATTCTCTCATCAGTTGAGTATGCAGACATCTTTCTGTAATAAGCCCGCACATGCACTTTCGGACAGGTGTCCCCTTTATACTTATCAAACGTAGGAGCTTTGAATTTGATTGGCACCCTCAAGCCAGGTACCAAGCCCATTGCTGCCATGTCTAAGCCCACAACACTTTGGTTCAGGACCCCCCTCATCTGCTCTTCTAGCATTCTGATCTTCTGGGAGTTATCCATCGGCCCTTCAAAGCCTCCGCCGGAGAAAGCGTCCTCCTGCTGATCTTCTTGCCACATACCATTCCCAGCTCCATACCCATCATATTCATTATTGCGGCCAGCTCTAATCTGATTCATCACCGGGCCTCGGCCTCTGTTGCCGTATCCCTGAACACCTCCAGCAGGCCCAAAAGCCATTAACCCAGCGCCGTTTCCATTTCCGAAACCTCCGTAACCCTGATTGGCCACACCATAACCATCTTGCCCAAAGCCTTGAGCATTGAAACCATATTTCCCAGCGTTATCGAATCCCTGATCGTTGAACCCGAATCCAGCATTGCCAAAGCCGTTGCCTCCCATATTATCACCCAAGTTGACATCACCAAGCCCAACGTTATGGACAACAGTCTCGTTCCCAACTCCGACGTTACCGTTCCCAGCAGCGGTAGCGTTGTTGACATTAGCAGCAGGTATATTGACTATAGGTGGGGCCACTGGCGTGGGAGTGCCATCTCCATGAACAGTATCGACTCGTACAGACTGATGATCCTCGTTACCGTGACCGGCGTTTCTGACCAATAGAGGCTGCACCATGGCTTGCAAATTCTCCTGACCTTTTGCAATAGCTTCCATGGTCTGCATAAAGAGAGCTAGCTTCTCGCGCACATCTTGCATCTCGTTCTGCATTTGATCCATGATTCTTCGATAGTTGGTGTGAGTGGAATAGCGGTGCGGGTGCTGATCTGCAATCCTGGAAAGTACCTGGTACAGAGCAGGAAATAAAACACCATCCAAAGATTACCTGTAATGCAATATGAATATGGATGCAATGCAACGTGTGTCTGTGCATTAGGGAAATTCATTCCCCGATTCTAGTGTGAAGGTGCCGGTGCAATGACAGTGCTAGCAATACGAAGATCGGAGTTGAATCACAGAAAGCCTCATATATTGCAGAGAAACCAATAAACCCAGAATACAATATCACTGAGAGTACAATAAGAAGACATGACCTCAACCAACAATCCTGATGATGGTCAGCACTATGCAAATAAAGCATACAAGTTACTACATGAAATGATCAAACACTCCCATAAGTCTGGTACTCTTCTAGCAACTTCTTGGTCTCCGGATGACTTGGTCGAGCAAGCAGCCCTTCAACAAGTTGGTTTCTTCTCTTGAGAACACGTCGCACGTCTTCAGCAGTTTCCTCCCATGCCCCCTCTCCGAAGCGATCCTCTAGTTTACGCTTCTGAGACACAGCTTCATCTCTGCCTTTGATGGCCTTGTTTAGTGCATTCTGGAGACTATACCGGGTCATCACTTCTTCTTCACACTTCTTGATGCTGGACTTCAACTGCTCTTCGAGGTCGGAAATTTGCTGCTTCAACTTATCCTCCCTCTTCTTATTGTTGGTGAGCGTAGCATTCCAAGTCTTATTGCAAGAAGAGATCTCTCGGTGTGCTGCGTCGAGCGCTTTCTTTTTGGATTCGAGCATGTCGTGGGAGCTTCTGAACTCTTGCCCCAGACGTTCGCGCTTCCACTTCTCCTCAATCAACTCAGCCCCTAGTCTGTTCATTAGCTCAATCTGCTGTTGGAAAGCATGCACGACCTTGTTTTTCTCACTGCGTATCTGGGCTAGCTCCTGCTCTAACCCTTCGTTGATCTTCATCAAGGCTTCTTTTTCTTTCACAACTTGCTCGTAAGCCTCCCTAGAAACAGTAGTTGGTTATGCTACCGGAATAGGAACAAGGGCTGGTGCATCTGGAAATGGCATCCGCAACTGACTGGCTCTCTCCTGGATCCAAACTCTGTAAGGTGCATAGGCCTGACAGTCATTCTTCCCTAACAACGGCTTCCCTCTTCGGTTAATACGCGTCCAGGCATGCTGCAGCTTAGCCAATAACTCCCCCTTCAAATCACCGGTGAAGTACAGAGATTCCTGTACTTCTTCCTCCTTTGGTGGGTTCTTCAGTGCATATCCGAACTGACAGACCAACAGAGATGGGTTGTAGTGGATACACCTTTTTCTTCCTATCAGCGGGACATTAGGGTACCCAGAACAACTGAAGATAAGCTCGGCCCCTAGCAGGTCTCGATCAAACCACTCAACGTCTTCGGAAGATAGCCTCATCAGGCGCTCTGACCAGCTAGCGGTGGTTGCACTCTCCACAAAAGATCCCTTCATGGGAAGATGACTCTTGAACCACATATTCAACAAAGGAGCACAACAGTAAACAACCTTTCCCCTTCTGTTTTCGTTCTTGTAGTGCAATGAGTGGTAGAAGTCTCCGATCAACGTTGGCACTGGATTGCCGGCCGCAAATAGATGGAAAGCGTCCAAGTCTACGAAATTGGGCAAGTTAGGAAACAGCACAATCCCATAAATGCATAGAGCCAAAATAGCGTTGAAAACCACCCAACATCCGCTCTTGGCATACTCCTGGGCTTTGCCAACCAAGAAATCAAGAGAGAAACCTGAAACCCCAAGCCAAGAAGTCACTAACAGTTCTGCGGCGTCCATATGCAAGGCTTTGGCTAAGTCCTCCAACCTGGGCTCAGCTGCAGAGTGAATAAAGGGAACCTTGTTCTGCACGGGTAACTCAGTAAAATCCACATACTCCTCAATGGTGGGCCCTAGAATGAAGTCAGCAAACGTAAAACATCTCAATGCGGGGTCATAGAACTGCATCAAGGTGTACAACCCGTTCATCTCATCAGTGGTGGGCTTGCAGACTAATCTCAGTAATCTCCCGTGACTCATTCTGAAGCTTCTCCTAACCTCCTCATCAGCAAGAGATATCAGACCAAGCAAAGAAGTAATATCAGGTGTCGGCAGCTTATACGCAACTGTTTTCCTCAAACTAGCCATAATCAATACTCAGAAGTCTGGGCACTAGAATCGGAGATATGCGAATGCACCTGCAGCACAGACACACGTTAATGGGATGCGATGATAATGAGTATGCAAGCAATGCAATGCAAGTAACATGCAACAGGGACCAACTGCCGTAGCTGAATAGCCTGAACCATATCAAGAGGTCTCAAACAGACTCTTTAGAAGTCCTCAAACCCTGGTCTCAGATAGACCTAAAACAAAGCTCCAACAATGGTCTCTGACAGACCTCAAACCATAACTCTAACTGGTCTCTGGCAGACCTCATATCATATCTCCAACTGGTCTTTGACAGACCTCAGAACCCTCCAACTGGTCTCTGACAGACCTCAGAACTCTCCAACTGGTCTCTGACAGACCTCAGAACTCTCCATAAATACCCAGGATCTCTGATCAAGGAACAAACCGGTAGTCTGAAGGTCTAGTTACCTGCATAACCCCAAACCCTCTCACAGGTGGATGTCCTAGTAACTGACAAAGGTATGGCATCCTATGCGGTCGTCGGCGTCACAGACTTTCAGGGTTGATGATACGATTCCCAGAAGGAGTGGCATCATCAAATC
Organism: Lathyrus sativus; assembly: GCA_963859935.3. Lineage (NCBI taxonomy): Eukaryota > Viridiplantae > Streptophyta > Magnoliopsida > Fabales > Fabaceae > Lathyrus > Lathyrus sativus. Next base: position 434,700,495 of record OZ012737.1, read on the forward strand.
CTGAAGAGGCCTCACTTAGCCAACTTCCAAATGATCGGTTCCCGGAGTCGACAATTCAGCTGACCAACAACCCCTTCGACCCAAAGGGTAGAAAAAGAAACCAACCAGAAGAACCTCGTTCGAGTGTAGATTTCATGAGACACTAATGCAAGCAAAGCCGGCACGCGCCCACTACTTTCTACTCTAATTCTAGGTGCACTCAAGCCCAGGTCCGGCTTATCTCTCAATCAAAGAACCCCGTCACACCCCACAATACAGCAATAATAACCAATATATATAATGCTGAATATAAATCCATACAAAATCCTCGACGGGAAAACAAGCGTTAGGATTGACTCTCTTAAGGGACGTTGGATCCCAAATGCATAAGAACTATCGTAGTCCTTAGCAGCCAGGGGACGTTGGGTCCCCAGCAGAGTCGCCAGCCGTCGCTACTGCGAAAATCGGCGCCGGCTGAACAGAAGAGTCGCCACCGTGTGTTATTTATCCCACGGGAGGGAAAGGAAACGCTCAGAGTAAACCTCACACAACACGGGAAAGGTATGGTCGTCGCAACCAAAACCTGGATTCGGGAGTCGGTTACGCAAGGGGAAGGTATTAGCACCCCTCACGTCCGTCGTACTCGACGGGATCCACGCTTGTTTTCGGGTATGGATTGTTATTTTGTCTACTCTATAGGTCAGGGGTTAAAAGAAAAGAAAATGACTCGGCAAAGTATCGCACTTTATGCCTACGTATTCCCGTCTGGAACGAGAAATCAGAGTCAACGTAGTTCGCCTACCTACGGGAAAGGAGGGGAAGGTTGCTCGCTAGGATATCGCATCCTATGCCTACGTACTTCCACACTGCATGGAAGATCAGAGCAAACGTAGTTCAGGCCACGTACGACACAAGTCTATCTTGGTTGATTTTATTCCTTCTGAAAAAGGTTTTTCTGATTAGCAGTCCAAGCGGACAAAAATGACGTCTTGATGAGTTCACATTCTTTTACGGAAGAAGTGTCTTTTATTGTGTTTGAAATTTTATTGTGTTTTTCTGTTTGTTTTGAGGAAGAAGAGACAGAACTCTAACCTACGGTTGCGAAGGGAATCAGACTAACCTAATGTTATCATGCATGGGTTAAGACCTAGTGTCTATCATGTTCCTCTCTTGCACAGAGAGAAACAGAGATCCTAAGGGAATTGGCGGAAACAGAAACAATAGCAGATATATACAGTAAAGCGGTAAAATGCATGAATGCAGCAATACAAGCGAGGCAAGGGAGTCCCACTCAACCTCGAACCTAGAAAACAATAGGCAAAAGTGAACAGACTTCACTTTCAACCCAGCAGGTTAATAGCACACAATACAGCAAGGAAAACCAATCAATACATCAGAAATGAAATACAGCAAAAAAATAAACAGCATCAGCAGCTCTGAATCATCATCTGTCTTCAAGTAATCTCCAAACAGCTACAAGTTTCAGCAAGCCACAGTCCTCATCTCCACAGCCTTCCAGCAAGGTCTTGATCATCAGTCTTCCATCTACAATGGCTTTTCTTCAAGTCTTATCCTCCAGGATGAACATCAGTCAACAAGATGAAGTGAATGAATGTTAGACAGTCAATTACCTACCAAGGGTGGTTCATTAACTGTTAACATTATATGGACAATTTCCTCTCAAAAGTTCTATCTTTCAAATACATTCACTGATCCTTCCAAAGGAAGGAGGTGGATATTTGAAAGAGACTTTGAATCATAGAGAAAGGATGGATGCAGACAAGGCATTCCATGTTTGAGAAACAAGCTTTCTAATCTAGAGCTCTGCCTAGCTCCTAAACCCTAGACTCCTCAACAGCTGCTAGCAGGAATCTCCTCTTCAACTCTGGAAGTTGGTCCTCAAGCTCTGGATCTCCAAGGGATTCATCATCACAAGTCTTCAGCTCCCCCAATCCCCAGACAATCCCAATATCCACACAGACAAACAATAATCCCCAGAGGGCATACCACACCAATCAATCAAGTATAGACAGTAATATACTAATAGCAGTAGGGGAATCCTAGTGATTTCTAAGGGATCTAATAACTACCCATAGTCCCTATAGTCCCATATCTAAAATATTCAATCTCTAAGTCCTAAGGGAAATGATTCAATTCTCCTATGTCATCACTTAAACCCTAATTTTGTTCATGTTGTTCACACCTACACTAATCACCTAAAATTAATTCCTAAAAATATGAACTAAGTTGTATGCACAAGCTAATCTTATCTAATAATCAACTTAAAAAGAATGGGTGAAAAATATTAAAGCAACTATTCAAACTAAAATTATCAAATTCATGTACTAAACAAAATATTATTTACACCTATTAAAAGAAAAATATGCCTAAAATATAAAAATGAAATGAATTATTAATTTTTTTGGCTGATAATTTTCTTGACCAAATTAAGAAAATAAAGCAAAAAGAACCAATGGAAAATATGCATTTTACTATTTTTTATGATTTTTGAAAGATTTAATATTTTTTTGAGAAAAAATAAAATGAAATAAAGTTGGCAGGGGGGTACTATAAGCAAGGGCGCCCAGTTATAATTGCAGACGGGCCATGATGAGGGTGTGCGAATATCAAATGAACCAAGGCCCAGCACGTTTCAGAATTTAAACAAAAATAAAAAAAACACAAAACGGTGCAGATAGTAAGTTTTTCAGGCATAATTGGTTTTGGGCCCTCATCTGGGGGTGTTAGTAGCAACGAATTTTGGAGCCCATCAGAAAGACTTAATGAAACGGGGCGTTTCATAGTTTGAATTCTCCCTCCGTTTTTTCTGTGCAATCGTGGCCGTTGGTTTGGGAGCCTGGTCAAGGTCAAAGCGAGGATCCAACGACCAGAAGGTTGTCTTCAACCTTAGAAACCCTAGGGTTTCTGAACCTTCCTTCACCATGCACGCACTTCTTCTCCTCTGTTCTCTCCCATCTCTCCATGAAAGCACACCATTCCAAAAGCAAAGTTGTTCTATAAACTCTCCTCTACACAGCCATAACCATAACTCTCCCTAACACTCACTCAATAAACCAATTCGATAGATATAACAGTCCTGATCAACCATTGATACTTGCGATCGATTGCTTTAATTCTCACCAATTCTTGTCCTAAACTCATCTACACCTTATGCTGATCACAACATGCTATTCCATCAAGATTTTCGTGCAATATCCTAAGGGTTACAAGCTTCAACAGTTCTTGCACTCCATGATCAAACTCCATGAAAGCTCTCCAAACTCACCAAACTCAGTCATCTACCCTACCTTAACCTTTCTATGCTATCAAAACCTAGTAATTCTAACCAAAGCATGCAATTCGAAGAAAAACTTACTTGGTGCACAATGAAGAAAACAACTACCAAAACCTCTAGATCCAAAGCTTGAAGTGATGGAAAACTGGTCAATGAACTTGATGATGACTTCTGTATGCAACCAATGATGCTCCAAAGCTTTGAATATCCTAATTCCAAGATTCTTGCACTTTGAATGATGATGATGAATGGCACGATTCCTCCTTCAATCAGCCAAATGAATGTGTGAATCCTGATCCTTGGATGATGATGATGAAGAACAGATCAAGAATGGTGGAAATTGATGATAGTTTGAGAGAGTTTGAGAAGCTTTTGCAAAATGAAGAAAGTGTGTGAGACTTGTGGTTTTGAGTAAATGTGATCACCAACCCTTGCATGAACCTTCTCCATTCAATATATACATGTCATTAGAACCTCCTAGAAGCTTGGAGAAACTTCCCATGTGTGATTTCCCTTGAATTTGGCTTATGTTTCTTCTATGATAAGTAACCATGAATAACTTCCAAAATGTGAACCAAGCTCAAAATTCCAATTTAGCCAATGTTCTCAAAATGATCTTTCCATTCAAAATGACCTATAATTTTGCTTCATTTGGCCAAAATATGAAAAAACTCATTTTTTAGGTCATTTTTATTCATTAAATCCAACAATTTCGAAACCTTGTGTTATGAATCTTTCCAATCTCTCATGGTCACTTTTCTAGACTCAAAATGTCATTTAGAACAAGTTTTATGTTGTAAAGTTTTTCATTTGAAGCTTCCTTGTATGAGTTTTGGGCATAGGCTTGAAATGACCTGTAATTCTCAGATGACCAAAATACCCTTTGCTTGCCAAGACCATAAGTAGAGTTCCACAAATCATATGAAGGAATACTATACCATTCTATAAAGCTAAGACAATGAGGAACAACTCTTATGTTGACCATAAATTCATTTGAAATCTCCTTGAGGGGTAAAAATTGCTTGGAAGTCAAGTCACTTTCACAGACAAAATTTCAGATACCTCGGATGACCTGTAACTTGCAAGGACCATAACTTGAGTTCTATAAAGCTCCTTAGTGTCTTCCACCACTCAAATTAAAGGTCTTGAGATCCTATACAAGTTTCATGTTGGCCAAGGATCCATTTGAAGCTTTCATTTTGACTTATCTTGCTTGGAAATTTGACCTAAACTAGGGGATTTTACACAGAAACCCTAATTTAGAAACTCCTCTTCTCCTTGATTTCTCTTGATTTCTTCTTAGCAAAACACCATATCCTTATTCTTCATGTCAAATTAGGAACCCCACATCTCTCCAATAGCCTTTAATGCCTTTCAATCAATCAATTGACCTAGAGTTGACCCAGGGTTGACCCAGATGAAACCCTAGTTGACTGTCTTCATCCACAACTCTTGTGACTACACCAATGACTTGTCTCCTTCTCCAAATGACTTTCTAAGTCTCCCATGATACCCACATACTCTCCATGCTCAATTCACAGCCCACAACTTACTTTGTTGATCCTCAGATACCCTCAGTTAGGAGATAGACTCAATGCTTGATCCACTGACTTCTCCAACTTTCAAATTCTTTTCCGATGACTTGAATGAGATTGAATCAGGATAATAACCTCTTGATAGGCCTCTAGAGATGAGAATAATGATTGGTCCCCTGTTGGATGACTTGCTATGCTTATGCTATGCAGATGGTTAGACTATGTGCATGACCTTATATGCAAATGTTAATGATATTGAAACATAAACCAAGTGAATAAGGTTGAGCAAATTTTAGGGTGCAACAAACTGCAACAAGGCATATAAACCACACCGATCAAATTGGACAGAGAACTGATATCTGGAGTAGGAAGCTTGTAGGCAACAGTTTTCTTCAGGGGTTCCATGTCGGAGATAAGGAATGAGATCACTAGAATCAAGGGAGGAATATGCACCTGTAACATAGATACGTGTTAATGTAATGCAAAAAATGAGAATGCAAATGCAGATGCAAAAATGCAACAGGAGATCAAGATTGTTGTGTTGTTGACTGAATAGAACCAAAGTTCTGCTCTGACGAAAACATAACACAACTCTGATAATAGGGACCTCTGATATCAATAGCAATGATTCATATTGTAAAGAAAACTAGGTTGTCTGAAGGTCAAGGTTTCCTGTATAACCCATTCCCACTCACAGGTATGGACCTATCCACTGATAAGATTCGTCATCCTATGTGTTCCTCAGCGTCACAGACTTTCGAGAAGTGATGATACGTTCACCATTCCTAGTTTGGCATCATCATGTCCCGAAGCAGCCTCACTTAGCTGAGTCACAAATGATCGGTCCCCAGAGTCGACAACTCTCAAATCCAATATCCCCTCAAGCCCAAAGAGCTGGAAAATAAATCATCAAAGAGAATCTCGTCTGAGCGTGAATTTCATGGAAAACTAGTACATGCAAAGCATGCACGCCCCCACTAATCTCCACTTCTAATGCTATGTTTGCACTCAAGCCTGGGTCTGGCTTATCTCTTAGTATCAATCCCCCCTAACAATAGCACTGCAATAATGATATAATGCTGCAAATAAATGCGAGAAAGTAAAGTACAATAAATAAATGCACACCCAAGAGATAAACAAACAAACGCTAGGGTTGACTCGCCTAGGGGATGTTCATATCCCCAGCAGAGTCTCCAGTTGTCGCTACTGCGAAAAAGGGTGCTGGAAAAGACAGAAGAGTCGCCACCTATCATTATTTATCCCAAAAGAGGGAAAGGAAACGATCAGGAAAAACCTAGCGAAAAGGGATAAGATCGGTCATCGTAACCAAATCTCAGGTTCGGGATTCGATTACGCAAGGGAAAGGTATTAGCACCCCTCACGCCTGCTGTACTCAACGGGATCCAGGCTTGTTTGTTTATCTAAAGGGTTGTTTATCTATCTAACTACAGGCTTCAGGGACAAAAGAGAAGAAAAAGGAAAAAGGACTCGACAGAGCGTCGCTGCTCTGGGCCTACGTATTCCCTCGTGCAATGGGAAAGTCAGAGTCAATGTAGTTCGACTAACTACGACTAAAAGATGGGGAAAGGTTGCTCGTCGATACATCGCCATATTGTGCCTACGTATCCTCACACAGTACGAGAAATTAGAGCAGACGTAGTTCAGGATAAAAACAGAACACAGGTTTGTTCATGAGTTTTATCTAAGTAAGGTTAAACCTTCATTCCAGTAGTTAGGTGTTGCACCCCAAAATTTTCCAAACACTTCTTTACCTAGCTTATGTTTCATTTCATTCACATTAGCATTATCATTTGCATTTCATTGACATGTATGCAGGAGATCAAGAGGTATGATTGCCAATCAAGATCTACACAAGACCCTGAAGCTAGCTAAGAAGCTTATCCAAGTATTCAAGGGTTGACATCCTTGTCAGAGAAGTTAAAAGATCCTCAGAGAGATTGGTTGAAACCAAGGTTGTGTGTCTCCTAACTTGAGAGTTGTGGGGAAAGCCATCAGATGATTCTGAGGCTATGAAGAAAGAATTTAAGCCTTGAGAGAGCTTATGAGATGTCTTGAAGGCCATAATGAAGCCTAGATAGGTCATTGTACAAGATTAAGAAGACTCAGCCATAAGTGGTGTAATTAGGGTTTGATTGGGTCAACCCTAGGTCAACTGATGATTTGGAGAGGGTTGAGACCTAAACCAAGAGCCATGTGATCATGGATTGATGCATTGAGATGTTATAAGGATGATTCCAAGGTTAACTCATCATGATTGAAGAGTTTGAGAAGTTTCAAGCTAGGGTTTCTAATGCTTGACAGTGTAAAATCCCCTAGTTTGACCCCTATCTTCAAGGCAGTTTAGCTCAAGATGTGGTTGTCATCTCATCTTCCCCCCAACATGAATGTTGTATAGCTTGTTCTTAGCTTTAATTTGAGTACTAGAAGTCCTTGATAGGATTTGTAGAACTCAAGTTATGACTTTGACAAGTTACAGGTCATCTGAGGTATGTGAATCTGGGGCCTTGAAAGTCACCCAACTTGCATCAAACCTTTGCCTAAGAAGGATGATTCCTATGAACTTTTTGTAAACATTAATGTTGTTCCTTATCTTCTTATCTTTCTAGAGAGTACTAGAAGTCCTTGATAGGATTTGTAGAACTCAAGTTATGGCTTTGACAAGTCAAGGGCATTTTGGTCATTTGGAGATTATAGGTCATTTCAAGCATAAGGCCATAACTCCTATTTCTAAGCTTCAAATGGAAAAATCTTCAACATAAAACTTGCTTAAAATGATGTTTTAAGGCTATTAAGGAGGTTATGAGATGTTGAAAAGGCTTGTAGCTCAAAGTGGTAAAAATGACCTAAAATGAAGGCATAAGTTAAATAAGTCAAAGTTGGAAATTGAAATTTTCAAGCTACACATCCAAACCATGGCATGTAATATATCATTTTAACTCTAGAAAACATTTTAAAGACAATGGTTTAGCCACATTTTTGATTTGAGGTCTAAATCATGGACTTGCTTTGGAAAATGGTTACTTGCATATTAAGCAACATTTGCAAAACTTAAAATTGAGGCATGGGCAAGGAACTTGGCAAGCTAAACCATTCAAAAATGTCACTAGGGGAGATTTTGAAAGAGAATAGGATGGTTTTCAAGCTGCAAACAGAATTGAGCATGGCATGATAAGTGATTCAAAATCTCATGACATGAGATGTGTAAAATCTCATTGGAAGGATCTAGAGGGTTCTAGATCATCCAAACTCCATCAATATATTGAGTAGAATGAATCCATGGCAAGGGTTGGTGATCATTGAAGGTTTGAGCATAGTTTGAGATTGAGTTTTCATAGCTTGCAAGTGCAATCGGTTTCATCAATTTCCTCCATTTCCTTCCATTTTCTTGATTGATTCTTCTTCCATGAGTATCAAGGATTGATTCCAGATCATTTCCAAGAAGAATTGGTGGCTAGATCGTGTGGGAGCAAGGGGTTTTCAGCACCTGCAACTCAGCATCGTGTTTCAAGATTGAAGCACTTTCCATTGAATCTTTTGCATACAGAAGCAAGGAGGAAGTTCAGTGATCGTGTCCAGAAGATTTGAGGGCTTGAAGTGGAGATTTCGTGCATCTGTTATTCAAGAATTTCCAGGTTTGTAACCTTCTGCCCCTAGCTTGATTTAGGTAGAATTAGGTTGAATTAGGGTGTTAGATTAGTTGTAGAATGGCCTAGGATGGTTTTCAGATGGTTAATTGTTAAATTAGAGACAAAATAGGAAGATCACCATTTTCGGTTGAGATTGGGAGATGATGATTCTTGGGGTTTCAGAATAAACTAATGGCATGGTTGAGTTCGTGGCAAGATTTGGAGTGTGTTTCATGTTTTGACCATTTGCATTGGAGGCTCCTAGAGTGAACTAGGGTTGGGGAAGACGACCGGAGCTCCACCGGTGGTGGCCGGAGCTGGGCGCGAAGCTCAGATGTTTGAAAGGTTGAAGATGACCCCGATACCATTGGATCTTGTTTTGACTTGGACTTTGAGGCTCATCCAACGGCCACGTTTTGAAGTTGAATTGTGAAGGAGTCTGAAGCATGAAACGCACCGTTTCATTTATTCAAGCATTTGGGCTTAGTAATCTGAGTGTTATTCACTCCCCCCTGATGGCCCAACCCAGATTTTTAACTGTATCTGACTGCTATCCACACCGTGTGTTTGGTTATTTCAATTGGATTTTCCTATTATTTTCATTTTATCCATGGTTTTTGTAAAATTCATAATAAATTGAATATTAATCCAATCAAATCCATTCTTTTTGCATATTACTCATGATTGAGTCTATTATTTTTTAGAGAAAAAATATTTTCATTTCATGTAATTTCTAATTTAATTGAAATTTTGCATTTTAATTGATATTAAAATGATTATGTTTGATGCATATTTTTGTAGAATTTTGTTTGATCTCATGGTGATGATTTTGAGCCTGATTTTTTGTGTGTGATTAGGTTAGACATGTATGATCCCATAGAATTTTTCTCACATCTTTGTGATGAAAATAGGTGTGCTTTCTAGATTGATATTTAGGTGCTTCCTTTTAGGGTTTTAGGTTTGATGCCTTAGAATGTAGAATTTATTTCTAGGTCTTACTTGATGTTTTGATCTTTGAAACTAATGTGGTAGAGTCATGATTGACCTAGGTTCCCATAGTAATTTTTGTATGATTTTACAATTGATTTTAGTATTTTAGTTAGGACTAACTTTAGTACTAGGTTTTAGGTGATCCTAATTTACTAATTCAATTAGTTTAACTCATTTAGTTCCCTTAGATTAGGGTTTGTGCTTGGTTTGCCTTTGATTGAAGTTGAAGACAAGGTGAGGATGCTTGAAGTTGCTTGAGGTTGCTTGAAGCTTTGGATTTTGTGGGTGCTTGAAGGTGTCTGATGAAGAGTAGGAGATAGGACATAGGGAGAGCTTTGTAGTTAGAATGATTTCTTTCACAAACATGGAAAGCATCTTGTGCTTCCATTCCTCCCAATGATTAAAAGTCCTTCCATGGTATTCACCTCCCTCCCTTGGAGGGATAAGTGATGGTACCTAAGAAGTAGAACTTTTGAGGGAACCATTCTTCTGATGTTAAACCCTTATAGGCCTCCTTTGGTGGTCAATAAGCAGTTTAATATCCTAGCTTATCCAGTTAAGTGATTTCTTCAGGTTTAAGTATCTTGAGAGATGTTGGGCTTGAGTCTGAAGATGAGGACTTCATTGAAGAGGATGGAAGAGGATGATTCCTTGAGCATTGCCATTGCAGCTGAGGCTTGTAGATAAAGAAGAGCAAGTTGATACCTGAGGATCCAATAAAGATTGAATGAAGAGCTGAGGCTTGAGCAAGATTGAAGGATGAAGTTGACACTTCCATGTGATTGAAGGTTACTCAGAGGAGCTGAAGCTTGTAGAGGAAGAAGACCAAGTTGATGCTGGTAAAGCAAGGAGAGCTGAAGCTTGAAGACCAATTTGATACCTATGAGAAGGATTCAATTGAGATTGAGTGTAGAGCTGAGGCTTGAGGAATAAAGGATGAGTTGATACTTACACTGCATTGAGAGCCTGGAGGAATCAAAGTGATACTTGTAGCTAAGAGTGAAGCCTGAGGGTGGAGTTGACTGGAAGGCTGAAGCTTGAAGAAGAAGATTAAGTTGAAACTTATGTTGAATGGTTGAAACCTGAAGGAATCAAATTGATATTTGTCATGAAAGCTGATATCCTTGAAAGGTGGTTGAAGTCTGAAGAGTGAATTGCTGTCAGAGGATCTGAAGCTTGGAATTGGAAGAGAGGGGCTGAACTGCTGCTTTCTTGTCTGATTTCTTTTCTGTGCTGATGTGCCTTGTTTGACTTCCTTGATGCATTAGAATAAGTCCATATCTAGACTGACTTTAAGCTAGGAGCATGATTGCACTAGAGGTTGAGTTGCTCCCTCTGCTTGTATTGTTACTGTATGGCTTTGCTTGCGGGTATTCGGTAGAGCCCAGCTCCCTTGCCCATGTGGTTTAGTTTGCTTGATGGCATGTTTTATTTTCTTCTGTATGATTACAGTCAATTATATCTTGCTTGACAACACTTTATGTTATTTCTTCTGTATGATTACTGTTATTCATTCTGGCTTGAGGTTGAGATGAGCTTGTGGAGGCTGACACCCCACACACATTTCCTCCCTCACTTGCATTGCATGCATTTTACTGTTTACTGTTTAAGCTGATGCTTTATCTGTTTCTGTTTATCATTGATATGATCCCTTAGGACACTCATTTCCTTTGATAAGGAAGTGATGATAGAACTTTAGGTTGAAACCTATGCATGATAACTTTTAGGAGTTCCCTGTTTCAAACCGCAACTATAGGATGAATCCTTGGCATGACAACAGTAGGACTTGATAGTCTCCCCGTAGTTGAGCCTGTTCTCTTCTCATCTCAAAACGGCTTAAGATACAGTAATCATGAATGATTTCTTTTGTACGTTACGAGCATTAAGCTATCTGAGAAAGGATTGTTGGAGAGCTTCTTTCCAACAGTCTGGATGTTTAGTATGGCACCCTTTGGGTGACATGCGACACATTCACTCTCAGGTCATAGTCTCTAGTGCAATTGAAATTGCAAACACAATAAAAAACACTTCTTCCGTAAAAGACAGAAAACAAACTTCAAACCTTTTTTGCCCCGTGGGCCCATAATTCAAAGGAAGCTTTTCTGAAGAAAAGAGTGTCGTTAAACTTCAGCGCCAACGCAAACAGGCTTTGTCCCTAACTGCTGGAACTGCTGTTTAACCCTACTCGATAAAACAGATGAATCTGAATTCCTGTAATCCGTATTATCCTGAACTACGTAAGCTCTGATCTCTCAAGCCTGTTGAGAGTACGTAGGTACAACACTGATGTATTGGCGAGCCACCTTCCCGTAGTAGGTCGAACTACGTTGACTCTGATTTCTCATTCTCTGATGAGAATACGTAGGCATAAAGCGCGACGCTTTGCCGAGTCATTTTATTTTCTTTTTTAAGCCAGCCTTGACGGACGTGAGGGGTGCTAATACCTTCCCCTTGCGTAACCGACTCCCGAACCCAGACAACGGTTGCGATGACCTTGTCTTACCCCTTTTTTCGTCAGGTTTTTCCGATTGTTTCCTTTCCCGTTCTGAGGGATAAATAACGAAAGGTGGCGAATCTTCTGTTTTGCCGGCACCTTATTTTCGCGGAAGCGACATTAGGGACGATGCCTGTTTGCGGTAGAACCAAAGTTTAACAACACTCTTTAACTGAAAAGATTTTCCTGATAAAACAGAGCCCCAAAGGGAAAAAGGAAGTTTGATTATTTGTTTTTGAAGTCTTTTATGAGAAGTGTTTTGAGTGAATGTTTTTAATTCATATTGAACTAAAGACATGTGACTTAGGAGTGAATGCGTCGCGTGTCACCCAAAGGGTGCCACACTAAACATCCTGGCCATTAAAAGGAAACCCTCTAATAAACGTTTCCTAAGTAGCTTAAGGCTCGTAACATACAATACTCATTAGCCTTTATTAGGTATTTTGAAGTTGTTTGAAGAGAGAGAACATTAAAGGGACTAAGTCAAAACCCTAATGTTGTCATGCAAGATGGTCCTAAGGTTGAGTTTAGAAAGGGAATGTTATCCTATTTGTTATCATCCAAAGGATTAACCCTAAATTTCTATCATCACTATTCTTAAATAAGGAAGTGAGAATTCCTAAGGGAACATGTCAATGGAAAGAGAAAAATAACAAAGATATTAAGCAAATGAAATATGAATATGGATGAATGCACATGCAATGCAACACACAAGCAAGGGAGGACACCTCAACCTTTAATGCAAACAAGGAAAACACAGAGAGAAATAACATCCAAGCAAAGGGAGGACACCTCAACATTTAATGCAAACAAGGAAAACACAGAGAGAAATAACATCCAAGCAAAGGGAGGACACCTAAACCTTTAATGCAAACATGGACTTAAGGGAAAGAATGCCTACACATGCATACTTCTATTCTAATGCACCAAATCATACAACATGAAGAAGAATGGATCAACAAGATGATGGGAAGCAAAGCGAGAACCAAAGGAACTCACTAAGACACTCAACCAAACTCATCACATTCAATGTGTAAAAACACATAAGTAGTCCTCAAAGGTAACTTCTTATGGAATGCCTTTAGTTCTTCCAAAGGAGGAACTAGGCTCACACAAATAGGATCCTTAGGTAATAGGAAAGAGAGGAATGATAAGAAGAAGTTGTGTACAATGTAATTGAAAAAGAATGAGCAAAGAATTGCAAAAGAATCATGTAAGAGGTGAAGATCATTCAACATGTGCACATGGAAAGACTAAATGGCATGCCTAAAAGAAGCCTAAACTTAAACAAGTTAAGAACATGATTAGGACCTAAAAATGAACATGCAAATGCATTAATATGTATATTATATGGATATGCAAGGATTGGATACTCAAACGATGCACAAAGTTCAAACAAAATGCAAACTAGTCAAGTGTTAGGGTTGAAACCTTACAAGGGTAGGCTAGAATGTAAAATACCTTAAAAATAGTAAAATTACCCTAAAAATTCTAAATAAAATGCTATGAGACCCCTCTAGTTTTAGGAACCAGGGGTCAAAAGAAGGGAGCCTAAGTCCAAAACCTGCTATGCCAACAAAAGGAAAATTCCAAGGGAAGTCATATGAACTAGGCGAGAGGGAAGGTTCTAAAGATCAAGCACAAACCCTAATCAAAATGTACCAAAAACAGAGAGAAAAAATATCACAAAATCAATCAACATATTAATAATATGCATAAAAAATTCCAAGCATTTATTTGAAGTTGTCATCACAAAGAAAATCAAGAATGAAACATATGCAATTTTTAATCCAAACAAAACACTTCCAAATGAATTATTTCTTTTTAACTGAACAATGTTTTGAAAAATTAAACTAAATTTTCCTAAATTAAATTCACATCTTGAAATGAGTAGAAAATATTTTTGTGCATTTTTAATCCATTTGGAAGCATTTTAAAAGAATTAAAATAAAACAGATTATTAAATGAAAAACAAATTGAAAAGAAATTAAAATGGAAAAACATGTGGTGAAAATAGAAATCCAAATATGTTGATAAGCGTTGAGCTTCACAAAAGGAGGTGCAGAAAGCAATGAGAGGCCCAGTCCACTCAAGCGTTTGATGAAACACTGAGTATTGGTGAGATCCTATGCAATTAGTCAAGGTGCGTGCACGGTGAGACGCGTTCAAGTTCGTTGGACGATTCAGTCATCAGATCTAACGGATCAGGCAGGCACACGTGGCTCTGAAGGATTTAAACATGAACATTGGAGGGAGAATCATAGACGCCGGAGCACGGCGGCTCCGGTTGCTTCTCAACTACAGGTGATCCTAAACTTCATTAAATCCTACAAACGAATAGTCCAAATTGATCTACTCTCTTCACTGATCATGAATCCAAAGTCACCTAACCCTAAAAACTCCTAAATCGTCCTAACCGATCCAAAACAAAATCAATCAATCAACACAAATTGTCACTAACAGCAACTAAATCTAACCAGAATCCACATATGATGATTGAGGATCAAGAATGTACGAAAATGGCGTGCAATCATGGCATATATAGAGAGAATTTTGGAAATGTATGTTACCTAACGGAATAGTTCCATTGGACCTTGAATCCTTGACAATTCTTGATGAAAACGATCCAGAAAGTTAACACTACCTTCAAGGAAGCTTCAGGTGTGCTTGATTCTGCTTGAAACTGGATGAATTGCAAAATTCGATTTTCACTTGTTCTTGCTATTTTGTAACTGATTTCTTGATCCAAAATGCTTCGAATCCCTCTCTGAGACTTTGTACACGATGCTGAGAATATATAGAATGGATCTGGATGAAGAAGAAGCCCAATCAAAGCCCAATTGATCCAATGGAAATCCAAAATTTCTTGGCTTGAAGCTTCATTACACGCATGAAAACAGAGCTGCAAAGCTTGTTTCTTCATTCACTTAGCTTGCGGGTAGTATATATTGATCCAAAGGCTAAGAATGGTTCCTTGATTTAATCTTATGGTGTGATTTGATTATGTTACTTTCACTTGAAGCAAGCATGAAATTGGCATGGTTTTGGACCTCAAATCTCAATTCTGATTTTGGTATAATGTTTAGAATGTCAAAAGGACTCAAAATATGCACCAACTTGATTAAAATTGGTTCAACATGAATTTATTTGATTTTATGGTTTTTAATGCTTTTTCCATGGAAATTTCTTCGTCAACCCTTCAATCCAAGCCAATCCAATGATACCTTGATGTTTGATGATGAAAATGACCCCATTTGGAGCAACTTTGATGTTGGAAATATTTCCATTTGAGGTGTGCAAAGTGGTGAAATTGACCTATAATCAAAAGTGACCTATAATCAAAGTTTCCCAAAATACCCCTGCCTTGCAAGCTTCATATCTTGAGCTCTGCAAATCAAATGGAGGACTTCTAGGACTTTTTGGAAAGCTAAGATCATAAGGAAAGACTTTCATGTTTGGGTCAAAGTGAGGAGAGACACCCTTCTAGGTCAAAAATGCCTTGGAAGTTTGTTGACTTTCATGGACCAAAATCAAATTCATCTGATGACCTGTAACTTGTCTGCTTCATATCTTGAGTTCTAGAAATCAGATGGAAGGCATCTAGTACTCAAAAGAAAGCTAAGAACATGCTCTAAAAGTCTCATGTTGGAGTCAAGATGAGATAAAACTTGTATCTTGGGTTGTGTGGTCTTGAAGTTAGGCACTAAATAGGGGATTTTACACTGTCAAGCTTAGAAACCCTAGCTTAGCAACTTCTCACACTCTTGAATATTGATGAATTGATCTTGAAATGATATATTACATGTCTCAACACAACATTCCATGATCATTGTTGCTTGGAATTGAGTCCACATCTCCTCCCATTTCACAGTTGACTTAGGGTTGACCAGATGAAAACCCTAACTGCAACGCTTTGTCTGTGGCGTCTTGCACTTTGTAGAATTACTTGCACAAGCTCCTCAATTACTCTCAAGACATATCATGATATCTCACAATATCCTCTATCCATAACAATGGACTCCTAGCCTCCTGATGACTTTCATTGACCCCCAAGATAGGAGATAGGCACACTTGTATCCACCCACTTCTCCAAAGAGCTTTGGCCTTCTCTGGTGACTTGATGAGGATAATAAGCACCTGAATACTTGGATAAATCGTCTTGATTAGCCCTAGAACCTTTGGTAGCCTCTTCTTGGTATACACATTTCTTGATCCCCTGCACAAATGACAATGCAATGCATATGCTAATGTTATGATGAATGCAATGAAGCATAAGTTAGGTAAGGAAAAAGGTTAGGAAAATTTTGGGGTGCAACACCAGGTCGTCTATTCCCCAGGATAGTTGTATTCTAGAAGGCCGTCCAGGTCATTTTCCTCAGCAAGATTGGATTTGATCCCCAGCGGAGTGGATCTTGTTCTTGTCAAAACAGTGTTACCCAGGAAAATTCTTTTCCAAGGGGCCATTCAGGTTTTGTTTTCCCAGCTTATGTCCAATTGTAATTGGCATGTTCTGTCTCTCCCCAGCGGAGTTGCCTTTGTTTCTTCAGCATTTATTTTTCTGGATTCGGTTCCGTTGCATTCTGCATTTGTGCATAACATCCTTAGAAACGCGTAGCATTTCCGTTTCATATGGAGCATTACGCCATATTTAAACATATGCATGCGAAACATAAGTCAGGTTGTTACCTCGTTGTTCTCAGGTGTATTTCCAGTAGATGGTGATTTCCTTTGCCCGTGTGGTATCTGTCACTACTGTGAAAATCGGCGCCGGCTGAACTAAAGAGTCGCCACCGTGCGTTATTTATCTCAACAGAGGGAAAGGAAACGCTCGAAGTAAACCTAACGCAAAGATGGGAAAGGAATGGTCGTCGCAACCAAATTCTGGATTCGGGAGTTGGTTACGCAAGGGGAAGGTATTAGCACCCCTCACGTCCGTCGTACTCGACGGGATCCACGCTTGCTTTCTAGCTAAGGGTGTGTTATTCTATCTATTCTACAGGTCTGGGGTTAAAAGAAAAGAAAATGACTCGGCAAAGTTTCGCACTTTATGCCTACGTATTCCCGTCTGAAAGAGAAATCAGAGTCAACGTAGTTCGCCTACCTACGGGAAAGGAGGGGAAGGTTGCTCGCTAGGATATCGCATCCTATGCCTACGTACTTTCATACAACATGAAAGATCAGAGCAAACGTAGTTCGGGCTACGGAAGACACAAGCTTGTCTGAATGTTTTTTTTATCTCCTTGTGAAAGGGTTTTCCCTGATTAAGAGTCCAAACGGACAAAAATGACGTTTTGATGTTTGTTTTCAGTCTTTTACGCAAGAACTTTCTTTTATGATGTTTGCAATCTCTGACGTACTAGGGACTATGATTTGAGAGTGACTACGTTGTATGTCACCCTAAGGGTAACACACTAAGTAATCAGATTACTGAAGAGTGACCCTCCAGCAACCTTTCTCAAATAGCTTAAGGCTCGTAGCGTACGGCATCGATCGTCCTTATTACTGTATTTTGAATTGTTCTGAGATAGAAGAGAAAGAAGTCTAAAAACCTAGGGTTTGAAAGGGGAATCAAAACTACCCTAATGTTGTCATGCATGGATTACAACCTAATTTCTGTCATAATTCCCTCCTGCACAGAGGAAATCAGAGATCCTAGGGGATAAACGGAAAAGAAACAACAGATATACAGTAAACAGTAAATATGCATGAGATGCAACAAAACAAGCGAGGCAAGGGAGTCCCACTCAACCTCGAACCTGGGAAAACAATAGGCAAAGTGAAACAGCTTCACTTCAAACCTAAGGGAAAATCAACAAACAATACAGCAAAGAAAACCACACACAACACCAGCTCAGACAGCAACAACAGCTCTTACAGCAAGCAGTTCAAACAGCACCAGCTCTGGCATCTACAGTTGATTAACAGCAAAAGGTTGACAGTAACAACTTCAAGCAAG
Source organism: Lathyrus sativus (assembly GCA_963859935.3). NCBI lineage: Eukaryota > Viridiplantae > Streptophyta > Magnoliopsida > Fabales > Fabaceae > Lathyrus > Lathyrus sativus. The sequence continues at coordinate 434,718,391 of OZ012737.1, forward strand.
ATCCCATCTTCACTTTCCAATGATATTCAAACTTCAGATAAGCTCTTATCTCCAATAATCCCCAGCTTTAGCAAGCACTGAATCCAATAAGTGGACAGCTTCAAACAGCAGCAAAACCCTAATCCCCAACAGATATCCAGCTTTAACAGGTACAAGCTTCCTCTTATCCAGTCTTCAATGCACTTCTTATCTTCAATGGGCTCCCAATCTTCAATGCAGACACTCACAGGAGAGAATCAACCAACTGATGAAATTGGAATGTTAAGAGGCTTAATGATAACCCAGGGAAATCACTAAGATCTTAACACAGCAAGTGAAAGGTATCCTCAAGGTTCTACCCAATCAAAGCATGCTCTACATCCCTCTTAAGGAGAGATGGAACTCTTTTAGGGGACCTTGTGTCAAGAAGCTCTCGATGTTTGACAGAAGCAATCAGTCTACTCTAGAGCTCTCCCTATATCTCTTATTTCCTAAGTCTTCAAAAGCAATCTTCTAGCACAAGCAACTTCAAGCTCCAAGCATCCTTATTCCTCAAAGTCTTCATGAGCTCCAACAAGCCAAACACAAACCCCAACACCCAAAGAAAAGCCCAAAACTCAACAAACAAAACAATATCCCAAGAGGGAAACACACCAATAACAACCAATTTGCAAAAATCAAAGAAAATAGGAATATTCATCATAAAATCCTAGACTAATTCCTAAGGGACCCTAGCTATGTACCCTATACCCCACATAAACCCCAAGGCCTAAATCAAACTAAAAACCCAAAAACTATGTGTTGAAATGTACCTATGTCAAGTTGAAACCCTAATTCTAGCATACTAAAGTTCTTTATTCAAAACTAACTAAAATTAAATCAAAAAAATGTGATAAAATTCCAGGGGGAACCTAATACTATAATCTAACTATAGGGAAAACAATCACATCAAAATGTGAAATAAAATGGCCATACTAAATTCAACAAGTAACATATACCAAATGAAAATGAAATCAATACCATAAAATGTAAAAATGCACCAAAAATAGAAAAATGCATGAAATGACATTTTTATTCTTTTATAATTTTCTTGATGTCTTGTTGAAAATGGAGAAAAAACTCCCATGCAAAAATATTAATTTTCCAATTTATTATGAATTTTTAAAGACTTTAAAATAAATGTGAAAATAAAAGAAAATATGGAAAAAAGGAAAATGAGCCTGTTGAATAGCAACGAAAAACAAAGCAATCAGCCAACTGGGCCCAAAAGGGGGTGGGGATAGCAACGTGCATTAGGCCCAGACCAGTCAGAAATCAAAATGGAAAATTGCCAGGAAAATGGAAAAATCGTGGTGTGAAAAGCAAGCCAATTGAGTGTATTTCCTATTGGGCTTTGGAAGTGGGGTGTGGATATCATGAATTGATTTAGGCCCAAGCTGCAACTTAAATGATACGATGTGTTTTGATCCTCAGACTTCTCCTTCACAAATGGAAACGAATCCGTGGCCGTTGGATTTGGATTGGGTCAAAAGTCTTCCTCTAATCTAATGGTGGTAAAGTCATCTTCAACCTTTTGAATTGTGGAGGGAGAAACAACCATGGAAACAGAGCTATGATCTTTATCTTCTTCCCAATCGTGCTCCCTCAAATCTTCATCAAAACTTAAAATTAAAAAACCTAACTTGCTCCATTTTTCACCAGCAATTCAACCATGGTACTTAAACACATTGAAACATCTTCCTCCTCAAAACACGATTGAAATCTCAGAAATTGATCAAGAATGGAATCTCACCAAACCTAAAATTGAGTGGCCTAAACTCTTCACCATGCTTCAATGAGTATTTCTAGCCATCAAATTATGATTATAACACCAAGAATACCAAGATACGATCATGAACAGAAATTGCATCACTCCACTAATTGTCTCTAAATCAATCCTAATGCTACCAGAAAGCTTCATACACTAACCTACATTGAATCTAACCATTCAAAATCCATTGAAACTACCTAAATCAAGCCATGGAGTGAAGTTTTCATACCTGCAATTTTGAGATGCACAGAGTGATCAAAGCTTCAAGATAAGCTTCAATAAGTTCCAAACACCTTCAATGGAGTATAACCAAGCCTCTGTATGCAACAAACTTGATTGAAATGGCTTGAATCTTTGAATTCGATCTTGAGTTGCAGATGAAAAATTTCAAAGGCTATCACACGATTCTTCACCAATCTTGCTCAATCATCCATCTGGAATCACTCACATATGCTTGATCAAGGTTCTGAGATCAAAAGAATGGCTTGAATGTGGTTGAAACTTGTAACTGAATTCTGTTTTGCACATGGAAGTTTCAAATTGCAATCTCACAAATCTCTCCCAATTCTCTCCAACTCTTGCTTTGCATCACTTCTACTTCTTATATAGAGTGTGAATGAAGACTCTAGAATCTTCTAGATCAATCCAATGAGAAAATCAGCTTCTCATGCCATGGAAATCTCATCTCATGCTATGCACATACCATCTCATGATTTGGCTTGCAATTCACTTTATTCTAAGTTTAAATTCTCTCCAAATGAGATTTTGGAGGTGTTAGGATGCACTAAAGCCTTGCATTTGCCTTGAAGTGTGGTTTTGCAATTGTTACTTATGATTCAAGTAACCAATTTTCAAAGCAAGTCCTAAAAATAATCCTCAATTCAAAATTATGGCAATTTCAATGTTCTCAATATGCATTTTACAATCAAATTGGTATGTCATATGGCTTGGTTTGGATTTGTAGATCAAAAACCCTAATTTTCAACTTTGGTTCATTTAAAATTTACCTTCATTTTAGGCCATTTTGGTGACTTTGTGAAGCAAGCCAGTCCAAGCTCTCATGACCTCTTATCTAGCCTAAAAACATCATTTTGAACACATCTCATGTTGAACATTTTTTCATTTGAGGAGTGGAAGATGGATATTTGGACCTCTGAGGACCCATAACTTGCAAGAACCATAACTTGAGTTCTACAAATCTTCTTGAAGACTTATAGTACTAAAATTAAAGCTATTGAGAAGCTCTACAAGTTTCATGTTGACCAAGAATTCATTTGAAGCTTGCATTTTTATTTATCTGGCTTGGAAAATAGGCCTAAATTAGGGTTTTTACACTGAAACCCTAATTTAGTAACTCCTCTTCTTCTTGATTCTCTTTGATTTCTCCTTGGCACAACACCACACTTGTATCCACATATCAATTCATGAATCCCCCATCCTTCAACTAATCCTTGATGCTCTTCAATCACTCAATTGACCTAGGGTTGACCCAAATGAAACCCTAGTTGACTGTACTTCAACTCTGGCTCTTGTACTTGTATCAATGACTTGTCTCATCTTCAAAATGACCCTCTAGGTCTTCCATGATCTCTATACACATTCCATGGCTCACACACTCATTGATGATCTTCAACCCCCCAAGATTAGGAGAGAAATCCACTGGTTGACCCTCAAACTTTTCAAAGCTTCAACTCATTTCTTGATTACTTGGATGGTCTTGAACTTGAATAAAACCCCTTGATGTGCCTCTTTCTGATAAGAATGGCACCTGATCCCCTGTTAGATGACTTGTTATGCTATGCCATGCAAATGATTAGACTATGTACAAGACTTATTATGCAAATGACAATGCAATTGAAACATAAACCAGATGAAATAGGTTGAGCAAATTTTAGGGTGCAACAGCTGCCCCTATTCAAACGGCTTAGACCCGATTAGGTGACGAGCGAACAACCTTCAAACATTCGAGGTACGAGACGGTTGATTACCAAGAACCCGGAAATTTTCCAACCGCAGCACTAAACTGCACCACGGTTTGGGGAATAAAATCTCTCAATTGAACCTGATTGTTATGGTAACAACTGATCAACCACATGATACAAATCTGACTTCAACACTAACCGCCTGTACTGCCCAAAACTTGTCAATATAGGAATAACCTAGACGACTTCACTGGGGAAGTACTTCTGTCAACAAACATAACTCTGCCAACGATATAGGAAAAGAGCTCTGCCACCACTACGGGAAATACTCTGGGAAAATAACACTGTCATTACTACGGGTAAACAACACCGCCATCGCTATGGGTAATACTCTGCCATCACTACAGGAAAACAACACCACCATCGCTACGGGTAATACTCTGCCATCACTACAGGAAGACAACACCGCCATCGCTACGGGTAATACTCTGCCATCACTACAGGAAAATAACACCGCCATCGCTATGGGTAATACTCTGTCATCACTACAGGAAATAACACCCCCATCCCTACGGGTAATACTCTGCCATCACTACAGGAAATAACACCGCCATTGCTATGGGTAATACTCTACCATCACTACAGGAAATAACACCGCCATCGCTACGGGCAATACTCTGCCATCACTACAGGAAAATAACACCGCCATCGCTACGGGTAATACTCTACCATCACTACAGGAAATACCACCGCCATCGCTACGGGTAATACTCTGTCACCACTACAGGAAAATAACACCGCCATCGCTACGGGTAATGCTCTTGAATACAGCTCCTCTGCCTATCTTTGCAGTAGCTAACTCCATCAATCAAATGGGTAACACATAATGGTCCAATCATTCAATCTTTAATGCTGACACGACAATAAATCTGAAAAGGACTCTACTGGGGATTTTCTGAACCTAAACTTCCAGACACCTACTTCGACATAGGCGGCAACTTCCAAAAATTGATTCATGATAACGACATAACAACAATCTTGAAGAAATACTCCGTTGGAGGGGTAAGAAAAACTTAACAAGCAACTCTGTGGGGAATAATGACAAGACGAACATTATCATCACATGTCTCATGCTGAGACTTTTAATATTTGGTCTGAGCAAGAGCTCTCTCCACCTGCAAGGGAAACAACACTTGAAAACCAAAGGTTAACCAACCTGACTTATGTTTCAAAATGCACATGTTTGAGAATGGCGTAATGCTCCGTACAACACGGATATGCTACACGTTTTTTGGGTAGATGCAAACATGACACGATATGCAAATGCGAATGCATGCTCAAGCTGCTAGGGAAACTCTGACAAGCTTGCTTCAACACAGCTGTTGATAGAAAATACCACCATGTCGGGGATGAACGAGTATCATAAAGTCCTCCGGCAAAATAAATGTCAGACATACAATCAACTCCATCGGGGAGAGATTAAACTTTGATTTCTACTGGGAGGAACGAACAACATCTTCGGCTGGGGAGAGTAACCCAGCTGGGGGAAGAAGCGACTCTCTTGGGGAAAGTACACTGACTGAGCCAGAAACGACCCAGCTAGGGAACGTCCTTCTGGAGGATACGATGCTGCCTGGGCACAGCTTACAAACTCGGAATTACCACTCCGCTGAGGATAATCCTTCTGAACCAACTATGACTTGGTTAAGCACTGTGGGAATCCTCCAAGCTGGGGATTGATCGTTCACATACTCGACTCTCTGGGGAGTGCAACCTCTGCAGAGGATACTGATCCTGACTGGCTGGGGATATCCTCTGGGGATAAGCTGCGATTAGCTGGGGAAATTGATCTCTTCGGTAAGGGACAAAAATCATCCTAACTTTTGAAGTTGACGTGCGACCTGCATGGGGATTGGCGTCGCAGAAAGTTAAGTCTTTCACCACGAACCTCCGGCTGGGGCCACAAGTTCTGATTGTCTATTTTAAAGGCGAGAACCCTGCAAAACACACACGAGACAAGACAAAATCTACACAACCAAATCTATTCAGGTTAGTGTCCGTGACATTACTTCAGTCAATTCGAAGTTTTAGCAATTATTGGCAAGGGCAAGCAAATTTATGCAAGTGCCAGTTTATCAGAACATGGGCGTTTTCCACATACAAAACAGTAAAGCACAATCATCAAATACTGAATAACATGTTTTATTAATAACAGGCCTCTAAATAGGCAAAGTTTTGTACATTGGATGCAACTTCTGAAAAGAGGAAGTTACGTACACACACATACATATATGCACAGGGAGCATAAAAAATACAAATACAACTCGAATTTGTACACATGTCGGCAACGTGGTGCAGACAAACATCGTGAGCTGATCCTCCTATGACTCGCCCGACTCTGGCGCTTTCCCGGTATTCATTTTTTGGAAGAGATTGTGTCAGATAAACAAACCCTCAGGTGCTCCCAAACCACTAAGCAATGCAGTATCAGAATCCGGACCGCAGTCATTTGCTTTTTCTAGTCCCTAACTTTTGCGTGAATCGCCCTTTGCGGGTTTTCAATTCACCGGGATACCCTTTTTTGCCGAAGTCGCCCAATGTAGGTTTTCGACTTCGCGGGTGTACATCTTTTCAATTTTATCCCTAACTTTTGCCCGAACCTTTTATTCTGTTTTTGGTTCGCCGGGATGCCCCATTTTTGCCTGGACTCTCTTTTTACTGTCCAGCGGGTCATTTTCAAGCAAAGTATTTTTTAACTGTGTCCGAATTCACAGGAGACGTAAAGTCTTCGCCATCCATGGTAGATAGTAGCAAAGCTCCTCCAGAGAAGACTTTTCTGACAACGTAGGGCCCTTCGTAATTAGGGGTCCACTTGCCCATGTGATCTGTTTGTGGCAGGAAAATCCTCTTCAGCACAAGGTCGCCCGTCTGAAAGCATCGTGGATGTATCTTCTTATCATACGCTTTCTTCATCCGGCTCTGGTACAACCAACCATATGCTAGGGAAGCTAGCCTCTTCTCATCCATTAGACTGATCTGATTCAATCTATCTTTAACCCATTCTGCCCCGTCAAGTTGGACATCTCGTAAAACCCTCAGGGAAGGAATCTCAACCTCCAACGATAATACTGCCTCCATTCCGTACACCAATGAGAAAGGGGTTGCCCCGGTTGATATACGTACCGTCGTACGATAACCGTGTAAAGCGAAAGGTAGCATCTCGTGCCAGTCCTTGTACGTCACAACCATCTTCTGAACAATTTTCTTTATGTTCTTATTGGCCGCTTCAACAGCGCCATTCATCTTGGGTCGGTAAGGAGAAGAGTTGTGATGCTCAATCTTAAAATTCTGGCACAGCTTTTTCATCATCTTGTTATTCAAATTTGAACCGTTGTCGGTGATAATCCGCTCAGGGATTCCATATCTGCAGATGATATCTCGTTTGATAAATCTGGCGACCACTTGTTTGGTGACATTGGCATATGACGCTGCTTCCACCCACTTGGTGAAATAATCAATTGCCACCAAGATGAACTTGTGTCCATTGGATGCCGTAGGCTCGATCTTTCCAATCATATCAATTCCCACATCGAGAAAGGCCACGGTGATGACATCACATTCAGAGGACTTAGGGGTACATGGACCTTGTCCGCATAAATTTGGAATTTATGACACCTCTTTGCAAACTTGAAACAGTCTAATTCCATAGTTAGCCAGTAATAACCTGCCTACAGCAATTTTCTCGTCATAGCATGCCCACCAGCATGTGTACCAAATGTACCCTCATGTATCTCTTCCATGAGCAACTTCGCCTCTTTCTCGTCTACACATCGTAGCAACACCGAGTCGTGGTTTCTTTTGTACAGGACACCGTCAGGATTCAAATAGAAATTGCCAGCCAATCTCCTAAGAGTCTTCTGATCGCGACTGGAGGCCCCAGCCGGGTACTCCTTGTTCTTCAGGAAATTCTGGATGTCATAGTACCAGGGTTTATCATCAGATGCTTCGTCAATAGCAAATATGAAAGCGGGCCTGTCAAGCCGAGATATAATAATCCGGGGAGCCTCGTTCCAGAAGTTAACTTTATACATGGAAGACAATGTTGCCAGGGCGTCAGCCATTTGATTTTCTGCTCGCGGCACATGATGCAATTCCACCTTGTCAAAGAAAGGCAACAATCTCCTTGCATAGTTCATATATGGTATCAAATTGGGCTGACGTGTCTCCCATTCTCCTTTTATCTGATTCACCACCAGAGCCGAGTCTCCATATACATCCAGATTTTTGATTCGCAAATCAATGGCTTCTTCAAGACCCATGATGCAAGCCTCATATTCAGCTTCATTATTGGTAACTGGAAAGGTCAATCGAGCAGTAAAGGGGATGTGCGACCCCTGAGGAGTAGTAATAATTGCACCTATTCCGCTACCATAGGAATTTACAGCTCCGTCAAATATCAACTGCCACTTGGAATCCAACTCTGGTCCTTCGTCCGGCAACGGTTCTTCCCAATCTTTCATCTTTAGGTACATGATATCCTCGTCAGGAAAATCAAACCTCATCGATTGGTAGTCCTCAACAGGCTGCTCCGCAAGGTACTCTGACAAGACGCTACCTTTAATAGCCTTTTGCAAGACATACTGAATATCATATTCGGTTAACACCATCTGCCATCGGGCAATCCTACCGGAGAGTGCTTGCTTCTCAAACACGTATTTGATTGGATCCATCTTTGAAATTAACAGGGTCGTATGATTTAGCATGTATTGTCTCAAACGTTTGGCGGCCCAGGCTAGCGCACAACACGTTTTCTTGAGCATTGAGTATCTGGACTCACAGTCAGTGAACTTCTTACTCAAATAGTAGATCGCATGCTCTTTACGCCCAGTCTCGTCATGTTGACCGAGAACACAACCCATACTTTCCTCAAGAACCGTCAAATACATAATCAATGGTCTCCCGGCCACTGGGGGTATCAAAACAGGAGGTTCCTGCAAGTATTCTTTTATCTTGTCGAACGCCTTTTGACAATTTTCATTCCAGGTCACAACCTGGTCCTTCTTCAACAACTTGAATATCGGTTCGCACGTTGCAGTTAAGTGAGATATGAACCGAGCGATGTAGTTCAACCTCCCTAAAAATCCACGCACTTCTTTTTCTGTTTTAGGCGTCGGCATTTCTTATATTGCTTTTATTTTCACAGGATCAACCTCTATTCCTTTTTCACTCACGATAAACCCCAGCAGTTTACCCTATCTCACCCCGAAGGTGCACTTGTTAGGGTTCAATCTCAGCCTGAACTTCCTAAGCCTCTTGAACAATTTCAGCAGATTAACCAAATGCTCCTCCTCCGTCTGGGATTTGGCAATCATATCATCAACATAAACCTCGATCTCTTTATGCATCATGTCATGAAAGAGAGTCGTCATAGCACGTTGATATGTTGCCCCAACGTTCTTCAACCGGAAGGGCATCACTTTGTAACAAAATGTTCCCCAAGGAGTAATAAAGGTAGTCTTCTCCATGTCTTCTGGCGCCATTTTGATCTGATTGTAGCCCGAGAAGCCATCCATGAAGGAGAATACAGAGAATTGAGCAGTGTTATCAACCAGCACATCAATGTGAGGAAGTGGGAAGTCGTCTTTCGGGCTCGCTTTGTTCGAGTCACGGTAGTCTACGCACATTCTCACTTTACCGTCTTTCTTTGGCACTGGCACAATATTAGTGACCCATGAGGGATATTTTGTAACAGCTAGGAAACCAGCGTCCCACTGTTTTTGCACTTCCTCCTTGATCTTCACAGCCATGTCCGATCGAGTTCTTCGGAGTTTCTGCTTAATAGGAGGACATTCTTCTTTTAATGGCAGACGGTGAACAACTATATCCGTATCCAACCCAGGCATATCCTCGTACGACCAAGCGAATATATCACTGTACTCTTTGAGCATCTCAACCAACCTTTGCTTGACGTCGCTTGGCAGCGCAGCCCCTATACGGATGTTTTTCTCGACCCCTTCCGACCCCAAATTGATAATCTCAATGACTTCCTCATGAGGCAGAATGATTATTTCTTCTTGTTTCAACAACCAGGTCAGCTCTTCTGGTACGTCGCCATCTTCGACAATCTCTTCCTCATCCTGAAATACCGGGTGCTCGAAGTCGAAGCGAGTCATAGGCGGACCATAGATGTCATCTGAAATAGTAATCCTGCAAAGGAAATGGTTAAATGCTTCAAGACGCGTACAAAGCAAATAACCATGTTGCCATTTTATTGTAAAAGATAAAAACAGGAAAAACAGGGATCACAACATTTGTATATGAAAAACGCCTTTATTCATGATTAAACAATGTACTATACATAACCACATGGCCCTAAGCAAAATCATTATGCCCCGGGTAGGACACAGGATTATTCAACAATTAAAAAAACAAATCATTACTGTTTAGTTGTCACAAGAACAGTTTCCTGGATAGACCAATTGCAGAGACTTTGTCTTGGCACGCTTGGCTTGATCCATGCGTCCATATCACAGTTGCTATCTTCTTCCTCAGAATCGGAAATAGCGTTGATAGTCTCGAAGCTCACCCTGCTCGGTGTGATGGTTATTGGCCCTCTGAACTTGGGCGCTCCTGAAGAGGATGCTGATGAAGAAGGATGATATCCAAGCCCGAACCTGTCGTTCTTCACGGGAATCTCCAACACCTGACCCCAGCCCTTGGTCTTGCCTGCCTGCACTAGAGCCTGAGCCTCTTTATAAGATGACACTGCCCCATCTGATATCTTGGGTACTGGAGCTTTGTCTTTAATCTTTAGCCCTTCAAATGCTTGACAGGGTGTCTCATGTATTTCACCGTCGACCTCCACGTATCTGAATGACGACAGATGGCTAACCAGAATATCTTCTTCTCTGCAAACAGTGACGATACTATCCCCCACCATATACTTCAACTTTTGGTGCAACGTGGATGTGACTGCCCCAGCAGCATGAATCCATGGGCGTCCAAGAAGACAACTATACGCTGGCTGGATGTCCATTATATAGAATTCAGTTTCAAATACTTCAGGCCCCACCTGCAATGGTAATGTTATTGATTCGAAAACTGACCTCCTCGTACCATCGAACGCTCTTACAACTAAGTCACTAGGCATGCAGAGAATCCCCCTGACATCCAACTTCATCATTGCTTTCTTCGGAAGCACATTCAAGGAAGACCCAGTATCCACTAAAACATGGGACATGACCGTGCCCCGGCATTCTACTGATACATGCAGCGCCATGTTGTGCTCCTTCCCTCTTGGAGTCAAATCAAAATCCGTAAAGCCCAAACTGTGCCCTGCATTAACATGCGCCATCACCCCTTCTAATTGATTAACCGAAACGTCTTGAGGAACGAATGACGTCTCTAGGATCTTCAGCAAAGCATTCCGATGGGCCTCGGAACATAATAGCTGTGACAAGATCGAGATCTTTGATGGCGTTTGCTGGAGGTGCTCTACGATTTTGTAATCACTCTTACGGATGAGCCTCATAAACTCTTCCACATCCTTAAGCGATGTTTCCTTTTCCTTTACCTGTGAGGGGCCACTCTCGTCTACCTTCGCTTTCCCCTTTGCCAATCTTTCTGCCTCTACCTCAGGCGATGTGAAGATTCTCCCACTTCTAGTCATACCTCCTGCTCCGACGACATTATCTACGACCCCAGCTGGTTTTTTATTTACTTCAATTTTCTCACCGTCGCAATATACCTCCAACCCGTAAGTCCATGGCACTGCTTTGGTACTTTCGAAGGGGACCGGTCCTGCTTTAGTAATAGTGATCATTGGCCGCCTGGCGGGCGCCGTTATGGTTATTGTTTTCCTTGGAATCGTTACCGTCGCAACATCGTTCTGCTCCTCACACAATGCCTCTACAGGCTCTTCAACTGCGGTTCTATAAAACTGCAATGTTCCTTCATTCATCAGAGCCCGAATACCCTGTTTCAATTCATCACAACCCTCTGGCTGTATCCAACAATCCAAGCAAAATTCATCACAGCCTGGGAACACGCCCCCCTTTAACAACCTGCTTTTGATCTCACCCAACGGTGTCTTCAGCTCATTGACATCCGTCACTAGATTCAAATTCTCCTCGTTCAGGATGGTGTTTGCCCCGTGATTGGACATAGGTTGTTGTACTATATTTGGACCCGCCTGCCCAAAGTTAATAGCTTTGCTGTCCAACAAGTCTTGGACTTTATGTTTAAACGCATGACAGCCTTCAATATCATGTCCGGGTGCCCCGGAGTGAAACTCACAGTGTTTACCAGCATCCTAGCCAAACGGAGGATTGCCCGTTAACGGTGCCATGGTCCTTTTCTCGACCAACTTTAACCCTAACAGTGTTTGAAGCAGTTCGGCGTATGTTGAAGGAGGCGTTTCAAATACTCGCCTTGGCTTGCCCTCCAGGATTCTACGTTAGGCGGGGTGTTGTCTTTGTTGTTGCTGCTGCGGCTGCTGTTGTTGTTGTTGTTGTTGTGGAAAGGGAATGGTAACACTAGCGACGTGTTGATGTTGAGCATACTGACTTCGTCCTCTGCCCCGACCTCTGCCGCCAAACACAACACTAGAATCACCTTGTCGTCTACCACCAAATGCTTTTCTTGTACCTCCGGCGGGGGCAGACTCACCTGCTTGGAATCTTCCAACCTTAATACTGTCTTCGGCCATCTCACCCATAAGAATCAAATCTGAAAAACTGCTCAACGAAACATTAAACAATTTTTCTTAATATATCCCCGTAAATGTCCCAATGAACATGCTATTCATTTCTCTTTCAGCCAACGGAGGATGTACTCTTGCTGCCATATCGCGCCATCTCTGCGCATACTCTTTAAAGCTTTCCTCTTTCTTCTGCGATAAACCTTGCAACTGAACTCGGTTCGGTGCCAGATCACTGTTATATTTATAATGCAGAACGAAAGCATCTGCCAATTGCTTCCAGGTTTTGATTTGAGCGGGCTCCAACCCCATGTACCACTCGAGTGACAGTCCTGATAGGCTGTCTTGAAAGAAATGCATAAGCATTTTTTCGTCATCTGAATACGCAGACATCTTTCTGTAATAAGCACGGACATGCACCTTAGGGAAAGTGTCCCCCTTATATTTGTCGAAAGTGGGGGCTTTGAATTTTAGTGGTACCCTCAGCCCAGGCACCAAGCCCATAGTAGTCATATCTAGTCCGGTAGAATTCTGATTAGCCATACCCTTCATCTATTCTTCAAGCATTTTAATCCTCTGAGTATTGTCAACGGGTCCTTCAAATCCCATGCCTCTTCCAGAAAAGGCGTCCTCCTGACAATCTTCTCCCCAGTTCACATTTTCATTTCCGTACCCGTTATAACCAGTGTTGCGACCAAACCCTTGCTGATTAGTCATGGCACCTCGTCCCCCATTACCATAACCTTGATTGACCCCAACATGCCTGAAACCAGTGGTGACAGGAATCAATCCAACACCATTTCCACCATTACCCTGGTTAGCGTTACCGAAACCGTCATAGCCGAAACCCTGAGTATTGAAGCCGAACTTTCTGCCCTGATTGTCGTACTCAAACCCCTGGTCATTATAGCCGAACCCATTGTTACCAAAACCATTACCGCCATTGAAGTTACCACCGCCCAGATTGGCGTCTCCAAATCCAACATTGTTGACAACCGTCTCATTTCCATTCCCTGCGTTACTATTGCCAGCGCCAGCGTCATTGTTTACAACCACAACAGGTGGGGTCACCATAGGACGAACCACAGGCGTAGGGGGCCCATCATCATGAAGAGTTTCGACATGCATAGAGTTGTGGTCATTGTTGCCGTTCCCATTAGCCCGCGTCAGCAGCGGCTGCACCAAAGTCTGGAGATTCTCCTGGCCTTTAGCAATGCTCTCCATGGCCTGCATGAACAGGTTCAACTTATCGCGAATTTCCTGCATCTCCATTGGACTTGATCCATGATTCTCTTGCAGTTGTTTCGGGTTGAATAGCGGTGAACTCTTGGTTCGTCAATCCTGGAAACCTGCAGATGCAGGAAATAAGATACAAATTCAAGAATACCGGTCATGTAATATGAATGCAAATGCAAATGTGTAAATATGCTATAGGTTATATTCCCCCCGATTCTAGTTTCGGAGAGAAGGCCATCACGACAATGGAATCCCTTTTAGGCAAGCGAGGAATCAGAAAATCCTCATATATAAACACATGCCAAGAGGCTGAGTACAACTGAAGAGACCTCGGCCAACAAGTCTGGCAATGGTCCAAATACAAGTACAAATAACAAAGGCAAGGCAAAGATAAATCAGGCCAAATGGCGTGCTCTGACGTCCTCCAATATCCTCATCGTCTCCGAGTGCCCTAGTCGGAAGATCAGCTCCTGAATCAGTAAAGCATGCCGCTCGGTAGTGGATCTTAGATTTTTGGCGTCGTCCTGGGAGGTTCCTTTGCCAGAACTCTCGTCAAGTCTGTACCTTTTAGAACCGGCCTTCTCTTCGTAACCTCTCGGCTTCTCGTCAATGTCACTTACTCTGAGCTCAGCAGCGCTCCTAAGTGATGTCGCTTCAGCAATCTTTGCGTCTTGGGCTCTAATCTGTACCTCTAGCATGGCAATTTGCAGCTTCAGTTCGTCTTCGCGCTCCTTCCGCTTGGTAAGCGTGGTACTCCACAAAGCTTCCCACTTGCTGAGACGGGCATAAGCTTTGCTTAGAAGTTCCTTCTTGGAAGTAAGCACCTTGCTAACACCGTTTAAGGCTATTCCCACTTTTTCTTTCTTGTTGGTCTCTTCTGTCAGCTCCGATCCCAACCTGTTAATCAATTCAGTCTGCTCCTTCACAGTGAAGGTGGCTTCATTCTTCTCACGACGTAACTGGAAGATCTCCATCTCTAACTCCTCATTGGCTTTCTTCAGTTCCTCGTTTTCAGCCAACAATTTGTTATACTTCTCACTCTCCTCCGAAGGAGGTACCTCAATCAATGGAAGATACAAGGGTTCCACAGCAGGATAAGGCATCAAAGAAGTACTAGCTCTCTTGCGGATCCACGCCAAATAAGGATCATAAGCTTTGCTATTGCTCTTACCGAGCAAAGCTTTCCCCCTCCTATGGATGTTAGCCCATGCATGTGTCAATCTGATCAAAATAGCCGCGTCTAATGCCCCTGTGAGATACAGAGATTCCTGTATCTCCTTCTCAATAGGAGCGTCCCTCAAGGCATAACCGAACTGTCGTACCAGCAATGAAGGGTTATAGTTAATACAACCCTTCCGTCCAATCAAGGGGGCGTTCAGAAAGCCATTGCAACTATATATAACGTCAGTGCCCAGCATACTCCGATCAAACCAAATGACGTTCTCAGCAGACAACCCCATCAACCGGGAAGACCAATCCAAAGTATCAACAGTATCAACAAAAGGTCCTGTCTTCGGAAGGTGCCCCTGGAACCACCTGTACAAAAGAGGAAGACAGCAGGAAACATTCTTGCCGCGATGTTTCTCATTCTTGTAGTGAATGGAATGATAAACATCGCCCAAAAGAGTAGGAACTAGATTCTTCGAAGCAAGAATCAAGAAGGCATCTGAGTCGACAAAATCTGGCACATTAGGAAACAGGACAATCCCGTAGATGCAGACAGCTAGAATGGCACTGAAGGCAACCCAACATCCATTCTTCGCGCATTGTGTAGCCTTCTCAACTAGGACAGACAGGTGAAAACCATAAGCTCCGTTCAGCTTAACCCAACCTCTAGGAAACTCAGGAGCTTCTAAGCTGACAATCTCAGTGAGTGTAGCTAACTCAGGCTCAGCATCATCATGAACGAAGGGCATCTGGTCTAGCACATGAACTCCCAACATTGCAGAATACTCCTCCAAAGTGGGTGCTAGAATATAGTCAGGAAATAAGAAGCCTCTCAGCTGCGGCTCATAAAACTGCAACAAAGTATATACCCCAGTCGTCTCGAATGCTGAAGGTCTGTATAACAAGCTAAGCAATCTCCCATAAGATACCCTAAACTCAACCCTCACTTTCTCATTGGCTAGAGCAACTAAACACAGCAAGGAACTGATATCTGGCGAATGCAACCGGTAAGCAACTGTCCTCTTCAGGGACTCCATGTCTGGCTAGAAGATATACTAGAATCAGAGGGGAATGATCACCTGCAAAACATAAATACATGTTAATGAAATGCAAATCATGAAAATGCACATGCGTATGCAAACAAGGGACCAAGTGCAATGCTGATGAACTGTGCTGCTCTGTACTGAAGTCTTGAGAACCATCCAATCTTTATCTCAAACCAAACCACTCCAATAAACCTTGTAACCACATTTCTCTGACAGAGATAAACCAGGTATTCTGAGGTCAAAGGTTTCCTGCAAATAGACCCACCTTCCCCTCACAGGTATGTACTTAGCTCGCAGACGAGGTACGTCATCCTATGCAGGTTCAATGTCACAGACTTTCAAGAGCGATGATACGATACCCAAAAGGTGTGGCATCATCGTCCCTTGAAGCGGCCTCACTTAGTTGAATCCCAATTGATAGGTCCCCAGAGTCGACAATCCTCGGGTCAAACAACTTGTCGAGCCCTAAGGGCCAGGCAAGAAGCATCAAAGAGAATCTCGTCCGAGCGTAAATTTTGTGGCTAGCTGGTGCGAGCTAAGCAAGCATGCTAACCACTACTCTCTACTTCTAAGTCTATGTGTAACCTCAAGCCCAGGTCTGGCTTATCTCTCAACAGATTACCCCCTTCCCACAACAGCAATAATAATATAAAGCTGGTAATAAAATTGCAGAAATTAAAGACAGAAAAGTAAATCTATACAACACCCATGACGGGAAAACAAGCGCTAGGATTGAGTCGCGTAGGGGATATTCCTGTCCCCAGCAGAGTCTCCAGCTGTCGCTACTGCGAAAATCGGCGCCGGCTGAACTGAAGAGTCGCCACCGTGCGTTATTTATCCCAACGAAGGTAAAGGAAACGCTCGAAGTAAACCTAACACAAAGACGGGAAAGGAATGGTCGTCGCAACCAAATTCTGGATTCGGGAGTCGGTTATGCAAGGGGAAGGTATTAGCACCCCTCACGTCCGTCGTACTCGACGGGATCCACGCTTGTTTTCTAGCTAAGGGTGTGTTATTCTATCTATTCTACAGGTCTGGGGTTAAAAGAAAAGAAAATGACTCGGCAAAGTATCACACTTTATGCCTACGTATTCCCGTCTGGAACGAGAAATCAGAGTCAACGTAGTTCGCCTACCTACGGGAAAGGAGGGGAAGGTTGCTCGCTAGGATATCGCATCCTATGCCTACGTACTTTCATACAGCATGAAAGATCAGAGCAAACGTAGTTCGGGCTACGGAAGACACAAGCTTGTCTGAATGTTTTTTTTATCTCCTTATGAAAGGGTTTTCCCTGATTAAGAGTCCAAACGGACAAAAATGACATTTTGATGTTTGTTTTCAGTCTTTTACGCAAGAACTGTGTTTTATGATGTTTGCAATCTCTGACGTACTAGGGACTATGATTTGAGAGTGACTACATCGTATGTCACCCTAAGGGTAACACACTAAGTAATCAGATTACTGAAGAGTGACCCTTCAACAACCTTTCTCAAATAGCTTAAGGCTCGTAGCGTACGACATCGATCATCCTTATTACTGTGTTTTGAATTGTTCTGAGATAGAAGAGAAAGAAGTCTAAAAACCTAGGGTTTGAAAGGGGAATCAAAACTACCCTAATGTTTTCATGCATGGATTACAACCTAATGTTTATCATAATTCCCTCCTACACAGAGGAAATCAGAGATCCTAGAGGATAAATGGAAAACAAATAGCAGATATACAGTAAACAATAAATATGCATGAGATGCAACAAAACAAGCGAGGCAAGGGAGTCCCACTCAACCTCGAACCTGGGAAAACAATAGGCAAAGTGAAACAGCTTCACTTCAAACCTAAGGGAAAATGAACAAACAATACAGCAAAGAAAACCACACCCAACACCAGCTCAGACAGCAACAACAGCTCTTACAGCAAGCAGTTCAAACAGCACCAGCTCTGGCATCTACAGTTGATTAACAGCAAAAGGTTGACAGTAACAACTTCAAGCAAGATCCCATCTTCACTTTCCAATGATATTCAAACATCAGATAAGCTCTTATCTCCAATAATCCCCAGCTTTAGCAAGCACTGAATCCAATAAGTGGACAGCTTCAAACAGCAGCAAAACCCTAATCCCCAACAGATATCCAGCTTTAACAGGTACAAGCTTCCTCTTATCCAGTCTTCAATGCACTTCTTATCTTCAATGGGCTCCCAATCTTCAATGCAGACACTCACAGGAGAGAATCAACCAACTGATGAAATTGGAATGTTAAGAGGCTTAATGATAACCCAGGGAAATCACTAAGATCTTAACACAGCAAGTGAAAGGTATCCTCAAGGTTCTACCCAATCAAAGCATGCTCTACATCCCTCCTAAGGAGAGATGGAACTCTTTTAGGGGACCTTGTGTCAAGAAGCTCTCGATGTTTGACAGAAGCAATCAGTCTACTCTAGAGCTCTCCCTATATCTCCTATTTCCTAAGTCTTCAAAAGCAATATTCAAGCACAAGCAACTTCAAGCTCCAATAATCCTCATTCCTCAAAGTCTTCATGAGCTCCAACAAGCCAAACACAAACCCCAACACCCAAAGAAAAGCCCAAAACTCAACAAACAAAACAATATCCCAAGAGGGAAACACACCAATAACAACCAATTTGCAAAAATCAAAGAAAATAGGAATACTCATCATAAAATCCTAGACTAATTCCTAAGGGACCCTAGCTATGTACCCTATACCCCACATAAACTCCAAGGCCTAAATCAAACTAAAAACCCAAAAACTATGTGTTGAAATGCACCTATGTCAAGTTGAAACCCTAATTCTAGCATACTAAAGTTCTTTATTCAAAACTAACTAAAATTAAATCACAAAAATGTGATAAAATTCCAGGGGGAACCTAATACTATAATCTAACCATAGGGAAAAGAATCACATCAAAATGTGAAATAAAATGGCCATACTAAATTCAACAAGTAACATATACCAAATGAAAATGAAATAAATACCATAAAATGTAAAAATGCACCAAAAATAGAAAAATGCATGAAATGACATTTTTATTCTTTTATAATTTTCTTGATGTCTTGATGAAAATGGGGAAAAAAACTCCCATGCAAAAATATTAATTTTCCAATTTATTATGAATTTTTAAAGACTTTAAAATAAATGTGAAAATAAAAGAAAATATGGAAAAAAGGAAAATGGGCGTGTTGAATAGCAATGAAAAACAAAGCAATCAGCCAACTGGGCCCAAAAGGGGGTGGGGATAGCAGCACGCATTTGGCCCAGACCAGTCAGAAATTAAAATGGAAAATTGCCAGGAAAATGGAAAAATCGTGGTGTGAAAAGCAAGCCAATTGCGTGTATTTCCTATTGGGCTTTGGAAGTGGGGTGTGGATATCATGAATTCATTTAGGCCCAAGCTGCAACTTAAATGATACGATGCGTTTTGATCCTCAGACTTCTCCTTCACAAATGGAAACGAATCTGTGGCCGTTGGATTTGGATTGGGTCAAAAGTCTTCCTCTAATCTAATGGTGGTAAAGTCATCTTCAACCTTTTGAATTGTGGAGGGAGAAACAGCCATGGAAACAGAGCTATGATCTTCATCTTCTTCCCAATCGTGCTCCCTCAAATCTTCATCAAAACTTAAAATTAAAAAACCTAACTTGCTCCATTTTTAACCAGCAATTCAACCATGGTACTTAAACACATTGAAACATCTTCCTCCTTAAAACACGATTGAAATCTCAGAAATTGATCAAGAATGGAATCTCACCAAACCTAAAATTGAGTGGCCTAAACTCTTCACCATGCTTCACTGAGTATTTCTAGCCATCAAATTATGATTATAACACCAAGAATGCCAAGATACGATCATGAACAGAAATTGCATCACTCCACTAATTGTCTCTAAATCAATCCTAATGCTACCAGAAAGCTTCATACACTAACCTACATTGAATCTAACCATTCAAAATCCATTAAAACTACCTAAATCAAGCCATGGAGTGAAGTTTTCATGCCTGCAATTTTGAGATGCACAGAGTGATCAAAGCTTCAAGATAAGCTTCAATAAGTTCCAGATACCTTCAATGGAGTATAACCAAGCTTCTGTATGCAACAAACTTGATTGAAATGGCTTGAATCTTTGAATTCGATCTTGAGTTGCAGATGAAAAATTTCAAAGGCTATCACACGATTCTTCACCAATCTTGCTTAATTATCCATCTGGAATCACTCACATATGCTTGATCAAGGTTCTGAGATCAAAAGAATGGCTTGAATGTTGTTGAAACTTGTAACTGAATTCTGTTTTGCACATGGAAGTTTCAAATTGAAATCTCACAAATCTCTCTCAATTCTCTCCAACTCTTGCTCTGCATCACTTCTACTGCTTATATAGAGTGTGAATGAAGACTCTAGAATCTTCTGGATCAATCCAATGAGAAAATCAACTTCTCATGCCATGGAAATCTCATCTCATGTTATGCACATACCATCTCATGATTTGGCTTGCAATTCACTTTGTTCTGAGTTTAAATTCTCTCCAAATGAGATTTTGGAGGTGTTAGGATGCACTAAAGCCTTGCATTTGTCTTGAAGTGTGGTTTTGCAATTGTTACTTATGATTCAAGTAACCAATTTTCAAAGCAAGTCCTAAAAATAATCCTAAATTCAAAATTGTGGCAACGTCAATGTTCTCAAAATGCATTTTATAATCAAATTGGTATGTCATATGGCTTGGTTTGGATTTGTAGATCAAAAACCCTAATTTCCAACTTTGGTTCATTTAAAATTTACCTTCATTTTAGGCCATTTTGGTGACTTTGTGAAGCAAGCCATTCCAAGCTCTCATGACCTCTTATCTAGCCTAAAAACATCATTTTGAACAAATCTCATGTTGAACAGTTTTTCATTTGAGGAGTGGAAGATGGAGATTTGGACCTATGTTGAAAAATGACCTGTAATTCAACTTTCCCAAAATACCCCTGGATTGCCAAGACCATAACTTGAGTTCCACAAATCCTCTTGAGGACTTCTAGTACTCAAATTAAAGCTAAGATCAATATCTACAACTCTTATGTTTTCCAAGAATCCATTTGAAAATTCCTTGATGGGAAAAAGTTGCTTGGAAGTCAAGTGACTTTCACAGATAAATTTCAATGTCCTCTGAGGACCCATAACTTGCAAGAACCATAACTTGAGTTCTACAAATCTTCTTGAATAATTCTAGTACTCAAATTAAAGCTATTGAGAAGCTCTAAAAGTTTCATGTTGACCAAGAATTCATTTGAACCTTGAATTTTTGATTTATCTGGCTTGGAAGATAGGCCTAAATTAGGGTTTTTACACTGAAACCCTAATTTAGTAACTCCTCTTCTTCTTGATTCTCTTTGATTTCTCCTTGGAACAACACCACACTTGTATCCATATATCAATTCATGAATCCCCCATCCTTCAACTAAGCCTTGATGCTCTTCAATCACTCAATTGACCTAGGGTTGACCCAAATGAAACCCTAGTTGACTGTACTTCAACTTTGCCTCTTGTACTTGTATCAATGACTTGTCTCATCTTCAAAATGACCCTCTAGGTCTTCCATGATCTATATACACATTCCATGGCTCACACACTCATTGATGATCTTCAACCCCCCAAGATTAGGAGAGAAATCCACTGGTTGACCCTCAAACTTTTCAAAGCTTCAACTCATTTCTTGATTACTTGGATGGTCTTGAACTTGAATAAAACCCCTTGATGTGCCTCTTTCTGATAAGAATGGAACCTGATCCCCTGTTAGATGACTTGTTATGCTATGCTATGCAAATGATTAGACTATGTACAAGACTTATTATGCAAATGACAATGCAATTGAAACATAAACCAGATGAAATAGGTTGAGCAAATTTTAGGGTGCAACAGTATCCAGACCCCGGAAAATGTTGTTATTTTCACTTTTCCCGTGTAGTATTCAGACTCCGACAATTTGAGATAATATTCTTAAGCCCAGATGGTATCCAGACATGGCGAAAGCTTTGATGGATGTTTTCATCTCATCATGTGCTCCCCAACAGAATTGCTTGGTTAAGTTTTTATCTTCCCCAGCGGAGCTTCTTTGTGATTTATCATTAGAGGTTATCAACTGCATGTTGATCCGGCCTTCGGGTTCGATGCTCGCTTTTATTTAGCGAATGCCTGCTTGTTAGCAGAGGTTATCAAATTCCTGTTGATCCAGCCTTCGCGTTCGATGCTCGCTTTTATTTAGCGAATGCCTGCTGGTTAGCATAAGTTCATCAACTGCGTGTTGATCCGTCTTTCGAGTTTGATGCTCGCTTTTATTTAGCGAATGCCCGTTGGTTAGCAGATGTTTTCTCAACTTTGAGTTGAGCCAGCCTTTGGGTTTGATGATTTGTTTCATTAAACAATTGCCTGCTGGTTAGCAGAGATTCTCAACTACATGTTGAGTCGGCCTTAGGGTCCGATGCTCACTTTTAGCGAATGCTTGCTGGTTGGAAGATGTTCTCAACTGCGTGTTGAGCCGGCCTTCGGGTCCGGTGCCTGTTTGTTCAATAGATGCCTGATGGTGAAATCAGATGATCTTTTCCGACTTAGTGTCGTTGCCTGCATGTTAGCAGATGTCTCTGCCGACTGCGTGTCGATGCTTTTGATTGGTAATCAATCAGCTTGTTACCGTTGCAATTATCAGGCCAGTATATTTCCGGAAAATCAGTTTGCAGTTCTATTTCTGCGGTTGGAAAATTTTCGGGTTCTTTGGTATTCAACTGTCTTTTACCTTGATTGCTTGAAATTCGTTCGCTTTTCACTCATTCAGTTCCAAGTCGTTTGAATAGGGGCAGCTGTTGTACCCCAAAATTTGACCAACCTTTTTCTTTACTTGGCTTATGTCTCATTTCATTTTTTTAGCATTTGCATTTGCATAGCATTGTCCTTTTGTAGGGGATTAAGGGAGGTGTTCCATTCAAGAAAAGTTTTTCAAGGGTTTCAAGCTCAAGCAAGAGTTCTTATTCAAGTTATCAAGTGCTTACAATCATCAGGAAATGGTCAAAGCTCTTTGAGAAAGAGGCTTGATATGTGTTGCTTATCTCCTATCTTGGAGGTTAACAAGGTACCATCAGTGGTTCACAAGTCCATGGTTATGGATGAGAGATGTTGGAGAATGTCATTGAATGCTTTGGGAGTCATTGTGGAGCTTATCTAAGTTGTCATATCACTTGCAAGAAGTCACGGTCAAAGCATGTGCACCTAGGGTTTCATCTGATCAACTCAAGGTCAACTGTGGGCTTGAGAGGGTTTGAGACTTGGTTTTAAGTCATTGGAGCTATGGGAAGTTATTGTGAGACATCTAGGATGTCATGATATGTTCAAATGGAGAAGAATCAAGAGTTCAAGAAGTTACTAAATTAGGATTTCTAAGGGTCTCAGTGTAAAATCCCCTTCTTTAGTGTCCAACTTCAAGGACAATTTACCTTATGATACAAGGTCAATCTCATTTTGGTACAAATATAAGACTTGTAGGGAATGTTCTAAGCTTTCTTTTGAGTACTAGAACTCATCCATTGGGTTTGTGGAACTCAAGTTATGATGCCATCAAGTTATAGGTCTCAGATGAATATATTTTTGGTCAACAAAAGTCAATTCACTTCCAAGGTACTTTTGACCTAGAATCTGAAGGTAGGAAAAACACTTAGAAGGGGAGGGGGTTGAATAAGGGTTTCAAAAACAACTATGATAATAGAAAATAACAAGTTATTTTATCCTGGTTCGTTTGAACTCAAACTACTCCAGTCCACCCTACTAAGGTGATTTTGCCTTTCTCAACAAGGACTTAATCCACTAAATCAAAACGTGATTACAGTGATTTCCACTAAGACAAATTGTCTTAGTCTTCTCAAGAATCCTGACCACAACTTGGTCTCTTAAGGAACTTTTACAAACAGTAAAATACAATGTGTTTAATTTGCTTCTAAAAAGCTATATCACAACTGTGATTTTTACACAAATTGAAGAACAAAATAAAACAAGTAAGATTGATTGAAGAAAGAGTTTGAATAAAATTCTTTGATTATTTTGTGTTCCGTCAATCTTGAAATGATGTAGATGACTTGCTTATGTAGTACTTCACTTCATTTCTTAAAGAACGTGCAGTTGTACCCTTTTGTCTTCTTTGACTTTCCCTTCACAGAAAAGGAATGTTCAGAGACATCATTTTTGTCTGTATTCTTGTGTCATGCACGAATGATGAATAGTGTTGTTGGTAGACATTGGGCTTAGCAATGAATCTTTCTTTGAAAAACATCTTTTCACTTGAACAGTTGTTCAAATAATACTTGCATCAGATCCTCTGATGTTGTTCATTGTTCTTCTTTATCAGAGTCACTCTATCCAGAGTTGTGCAGCAAAGTGCTTAGCGTGAATGACTTGATCAGAGTAGACATGATTCTTTAGAGCCTCTGTAGGTTGCAGCGTGAGTTCTTAACAGAGTCTTCTGAATATGCTGAATCTTTACACTTTGCGCTCAGAGTCCTCTGTAGGTAGCGCTTCAGAGTCTTCTGCAGCTGCGCTTCTACATTCAGAGCCTTGCGTTAATAATGTTTAGAGGATATTTTTGCTTTCAGATGAATATAAATTTTGATATCTGAAACAGAAACACTTGAACAAAATTAGGGTATATATTTCCTTCATACAAAATTTCATTAATATTATCATCAAAACATTGAGATATATTAAGAACCAGGGTATATATTTCTTCTCTTGATCTTATCTTTCCAACTTGGAGTGAACATGAAAGTTTTTCCTCATGATCTTAGCTTTCCAAAAAGTCCTAGAAGTCCTTGATGTCATTTGTGAAACTCAAGTTATGGAGCTTACAAGGCAAGGGTATTTTGGGAAAGTGTGATTATAGGTCATTTGAATTATAGGTCATTTTCATGTACTTGTGCATTTCAAATGGACTTTCAACCAACATGAAAGTTGCTCCAAAAGACTTATTTGTGCATCTCCTTCTTCTTCCTCATTTGTGCTTGATTTATCTCTTGTTCTTCTTGGTTCTTCTTTGCCATGATCCCTTAGGATTCCTAGTCCCTCCGTTTAGGATGGGAGTAGGAGAGACATTAAGTGTTCAATCCAAGCATGACAACATTAGGGTAGTTTTCCCTTTCATCTCAATCATAGGAGCACATTGCATGACAACTTTAGGGTTGAGTTAGTCCCCTTTAGATTTGTGTCCTTCTCTTCTCATCTCAAAACTCTTTCAAAACATTTAATAATGGATAATGAGTGTTGTACGCTACGAGCCTTAAGCATTTGGGAAATGATAATTGGGGGGCCTCCTCTCAATTGTCTAGAGTGTTTAGCGTATGCCCTTTAGGCGATAGTCGATGCATTCGCTCCTAAATCATAGTCTTTAGTGCAATGAATCACCAACACAATTCAATTCACTTCTTCTTCATAAAAGACTCAAAAATAAGCATCAAACCTTTTTATCCTTCGGGATTAATGGAAAATATTTTTCAAAAAGAGTGTTATTAACTCTTGGTTCTACCGCAAACAGGTAATGCCTAAGTCTCCAATGGTCGAGCAACAATACACATAACTGCTAGAACGAAGGTTTAACCCTACTCGGTTTAAAACAAGTGAACCAACCTGTGGTCGTGTTAGCCTGAACTATGTTTGCTCTGATTTCTCATACCAGACGAGGATACGTAGGCACAAGATAGCGACGTCTTTTTGAGCAACCTTCCCCCACCATTCACCCGTATTTTTCCGAACTATGTTGACTCTGGCTTTCCCATTGCACGAGGGAGTACGTAGGCATAAAGCAGAGATGCTCTATCGAGTCTCTTTTTTTCTTTTCTTTTGTCCCTGTGACCTTCCTTATAGTTTAACACCCTTTATATAGACAACAAGCGTGGATCCCGTCGAGTACGACGGACGTGAGGGGTGCCTGTTGCACCCCAAAATTTGCCCTCACAATACAAGACTTTGTGTTCCAAGAAGGTTCACAAGGTTCACAAAATTCACAATTGGTCAGAAGAGTTGACAATTCCCTCAGACAATGCACCTCCTAAGCAGTGCATCCAAAACTAGGGTTTTGACTTTAATCAGGCTAAATGGACTTCCAAGACTTCAAGTGAGCTTCATAACATCTTATATGTGTATAAGAACCCCCATGTCAAGTTTCAAGACTTTTCTCAAAAGTTTGCTCAGTCAGATGATCAGATAAGTCAAAAGCAGTCAATGCAGTTAAAAGATCAAACTGAGGTCAACTGTGGTCAAACCAAAGTCAAACTTCATGATTTTTTGCCGACATCAAAGAGAGGTTGGGTGAGAAATATTATCATAATAATTGTAATACCCCAAATTTTGCCCTAAGAATTGTCGTCGCATTTCATTGCATTTTTATTGCATTTAATCAATTACTAACAAATTTGTGTAGTCGTTTGACTTTTTGCAGGTAAATATCATATGGCATGCATTTTTTTTCTAAAAAGTAAAAATGGCACAATTGGCAGGAGGACATGTGTAAGGAGTTATGAGTGTGAGAGGTTGAGAGTTCGAATCTCACCTTTGTCACTTTTTTTTTTGTTTTTTATTATTTTTACTCTAAATTTTTCTATCTTTCATTAAAAAAAATAACAAAAATAGTTTTTTATTATTATTTAATTATTATTTTCGTATTTTAATTAAATCATTTTTTAAAATATTATTTTTTTCACTTTTTTCTAAATTATTCATAAAAATATCCAAAAAATCATAAAATAAAAAATATTGAAAAAAATTTTGTTCTTTTTATAATATTTTTGATTTTAGGAATCAATAGGATTATTAGTTTTTATTTTAAGTTTATTTTAATTATTTTAAATTATTTAAATTTTATTTTTTCTTAACTAATTATTTAGTTTGGGCTTTAAAATGGGCTTTAGGGACATTATTGACAATTTGGTGTTAACCCTAATTTGTTCCCTATATATACATGTGTTGCCTTGTTGGAAAAGGGGGGAGAATGAAAAAAACCTAAGAGGAGTGAGTGCCGTTTGCCGTTATTTAGTTTTCTTCTTCATCCATTACTATTGTTTCTTTTTCTTCATCGTTTACCGTTATTTCTTTTCCTTCATCTATTACTGTTGTTTCTTTTTCTTCATCTATTACTGTTGTTTCTTTTTCTTCATCTTTTACCGTTATTTCTTTTTCTTCATCTATTACCGTTATTTCTTTTCCTTTATCCATTACTGTTACGTTTATATATATATAATTTTTAAATTGTTAGAGTTTATATATAGAAGATTAATTTTTGATCGAATTATGTCGATACGATGTTTGCATATTTGTGTGCATGACGCGTGACATTTGTGTTAGTTCGATCTGGTTGCGATGATCGCATTTTTGTGTGAGCAATAATACTATTTTTTGCTTAATTTATTTTTCTTTGCGATAAATTTTGTTTCGTCCGATTTAGATCTGGTTGCGATGAGCGCATTTCTGCGTTAGCAACATTGTTGGGTTATTTGGCACATTTAAAATTCATTATTGCTTTATTATTATTATTATTATTATTATTATTATTATTATTAGTATTATTATTATCATTATTTATTATTATTATCATTATTATCATTATTATTACCATTATTATTATTATTGTTATCATTAATTTATTAAAACTTGTTATAATATAAAAATCTGTTTTTCAAAATAAATAACATTAACATCTTTTCCAAATTAATATGAAAACCTATTATTTTTAAGAAAAAACTTTTTTTTAGATAAATTTAAAATAATAACTAAAATCTTTTTTTTTATAATAACTAGAACCGTTATTTATTTTATTTTATTATTGTTCAATTCAAATTTCATTATCATATTGTATCTGCTCCTCTCATGTAACCTCGCGAACATAACAATCGCGTTTACTTTCTGCCTTTTAATTCTGCTTGTATGGTTTTAATTTCTTTCATTATTCTCTGTTTTCAATTCAGTTATCTCACACTTTCATCATTATTGTTCTGTCACACTGCACACACCTCCGAAGGAATTAGGTCTAGCATATGACCGCCGCGTCAATAGTCCTCAACCTCAAAATCTCAAAACTACACCCTTACAAACCCTAATTTTCCATAAATGCCTCGCCACAGGCAAAATTACCATTTTACCCCTAGCATTAGGTCAAAGAGTCGCCGTGCTCATTTTAGGGTTTCCTGCCGTGGAATCCCTAATTTAACCCTAATTACAACTTAACATTTCAACGTAGAGATTTGGAGTTTCTACACTCCACGTAAGCGTGTCCTTAAGATGCGTTTATTCCCCTTGAGACCTTGACCACAGTCAAGAAGTTTCTAACCTCCCTATTGAGTGGAACTACGATTACTCTGATTCCACTCCCGTAAGGATACGTAGGCACAAGATGTGATGTCTTGCCGAGTAAACTTAGAATTAACCCCCTTTATTATTTATTATTGCTTATTTATATTTTATTTATCTTTGCTATTTAATTATTTTGCTTATTATTTTGTAATTGTTTTTTGGATGTAAAGTTGTTTAATTATTTAATTATTATTATGGTTAGTAATTAGGGAGTGTAACAACATGTATGTAATATTAAAATAAATTTAGATTACTTTTAAATAAAGATAATTAAAATAAACACGTCACACACGTAAGTCGATTTTAATCGCCGTCTCACTTCCTAAGGATATCCCTCAAGTTGCCTACGAATAATGGTTAAGTGGGGTGTATAAAGCAAGTCCCTCAAATAGAAAAATCATCAAAGTCCCTTATGGTTGCCTTTACGAATCGAGTCCCTTTCGAAAAATGATGATGGTCCCTTATATGTGCTTATTACATCCCACAATGGCCTTCAAAGTCAAATTGTCCCTCACATGTCCCTTAACATCCAAAGTAAGGACTACCTACTCCATTATAGTATGGATAGTCTTACTAAAGGAAAGAATGAAGAATAAGAAAGGCCTTTAAACATTAGGGTAGGTTACTCCTAGGTGCTTGCTCACTTCAAAACTGTTTCGCACTTAAACAAATTTTCAACAAGTTTTCAAACAAGTTCTTAACACATCCTTACATGGATTATTTATTAACTATTCTGAAAATTTTCTATTCACACACTACAATTTCAAAAAAATTCAAAAGTGAGCTTAAGTACCTAAGAGCCCATGGATAACCATGGATGAAAAGGATGCTAATACCTTCCCTTTTCATAACCTACCCCCCGGACCCAAAATATTCTCTAAGGTCTTTCCTGTTCTTTTATAACCTTTCCTTATGGATAAAATAAAAGTCGGTGGCGACTCTTGCTATCCGCAACATTGTTTAAAGTCAGTTCACCGGGTTACAGAACTGGCGACTCTGCTGGGGACTTATTTAAGAGGGGTACCCTTAGGAATTAAGATCACTTTAAATTGTTTGCCTTGTTTGCTTTATTATTATATTGTTGGGGTGCTCTTATGTGTGAAAGGTCCTAACCCGGATCTAGTGTACCTTAGGTAAATGGCAATAGACCAAGGAAACTGTACGACGTATATCGATACGGTTGATCTGGTGGCCATAGTTAGTGCGACTTCTTGGTTGGTGCTTATATTCCTTAAGTCAAGTTGAGGATAATATTGAGGCTGCCATATGTTGTCAATGCACTAACTGACTTTTAGAACCCTAGTTAACTCATCTTGGCCTTTAGAAAGTAGTGAGGTAACCGGCTTTGGTGCAGACTGAAGTTGGTTGACACTCGATACTACGCTCATTGAGATCTTAAACTTGGAGGGTTTTGGTTGGCAAGTAAGTTGCCTTCTGAACAACCACCCTTGTGAAGGATCAATGATATTGAGATCCCTTAGAACCTGGTTACTTTTGTAGGACAGGATGAACCATCTAACTTCAGGGGAGGGTATTTGCCTTTGAACCTCATGCAAGCCTTTAAACCCAGGGCTATGGTGTGACTTGTTTGTGTGTGCCACATGTTTGTGATTGAGCATGACATCATGACATCATCATGCATCATAAGCATATCATTTTCCCTAACCATTTCAAGGACCAAAGGATTTATCTTTGTTCTTTGTTGCAGGTCATGGCTTCTGCTCGTAGAAACACCATCAGGATCAACTTTGTAGGGATACATGCTAAGCTCAAGGAGTTGGTTTCCCTAGTGCCTGATCATTCCCAGTTCAACAAGAGACATGGTCACTTATTGGATCTAGTTACTTCAGGGTTCAGTGAAGACATGATGAGTGTGCTGTTTCAGTTCTTTGACCCTAAGCACCATTGCTTTACATTTCCTGATTATCAGCTGGTTCCAACCATGGAGGAGTTCTCTAAACTTCTGGGTATACCTGTTCTTGATCAGAAGCCATTCACAGGCTTAGAGAAGGAGCTTAAACCAGAAGTTATTGCTGCAGCTCTACATCTGAAGAAGTCTGACATTGTTCTAGAGACGAGAAGTGGAGTTAAAGGTATTCTTGCCAAGGTATTAGTAGATAAAGCTCAAATGTTCTTGAAGGCTATGAGCTACGATGCTTTTGAGGAGATCTTAGCCTTATTGATTTATGGCTTAGTGTTGTTCCCCAATCCTGATCAGTTCATAGACGTTCATGCCATCAACATATTCCTGAGTCACAATCCAGTGCCTACCTTACTTGGAGACATCCTACATTCTCTTCACACCCGTACTACAAGAGCAAGAGGAACTTTGATGTGCTGCATACCTTTACTTTCTAGGTGGTTTATTTCTCACCTTCCTCGCTCAGTAATGAAGAATGAGCAAGGGTTCAGATGGTCCAAGAGGATCATGTCACTTTCTCACTCAGACATCCATTGGTGCTCCAGATCTACGGAGAATGTCACCATCATTGACCGTTGTGGGGAGTTTCCTAATATACCACTTCTAGGCATAAGAGGAGGCATCACCTACAACCCATCTCTGGCTTTACGACAGTTTGGTTACGCCCGGAGCGATGGTCCACATGACATGTTGATTCAGGGCATTGTGTTTGATTACGACAACGATCTTCAGGGTTACCGTCAGAGATTCATCCGAGCTTGGGGAAAGGTAAACAGGATTGACAGCAAGACACTGGAGCCTAAGTACACCATTCCTATGGAGGCTTATCTCAGATGGGTACGATTTCGTGCTCAGACACTCATGATGCCATATCTTGCCATCCTACCAGTTACCATGGAACCTGTTGCTGAAGGAGACACGGCTTATACCATCCTTCACCCAGACATGCCTACTGATATGGAAGACTTGCAGAGATCATGGATCCAACTGAAAGAGCAAAGGGATACTTTCGAGGCTCATTACAAAGCAAGCCAAGCAAGGATCCTAGAGCTAACAAAGCTACTTCATGAGGAACGAAACCTCAACTCATACCTCAACACAAAGAGGAAACGTCCATGGGAGACTTAAAACCCCATCTTTTGTACTTATTTCGTTTTCATTTTTGTAAGCCTAAAAGGCAAACAAGTTATTACTAATAAAAAGTTACTTTCTTGTTTGTCTAAGCAAATTTAAATCCTGCGGTCCTTGAAAACATTGCATATGCATTCCCATATCATTGCATCACAGGTTTATAATTGTGCACAGGTTTCTCATCTTCTCGCTGTTTATTTCAGCAATGGCTCTTGAACAATCAGTTAAGGATCTCCAGGCACAGAATGCACAGTTCCAAGAGCTGATCCTGAACCTATCCAAGGGGCAGGATGAATTGAAGACACTGCTGGCCAAGAAGACTAAGAAGGCTAGAAGGTCTGCTGGGTTGCTCAACATGGGAAGAAGGTTCAAAGGTCCTGTCAAGACCAAGGAACATGTTGAAGACTATGAATCTGAAGAATCTGAGCAGGAGAGAGGCAGTCTCCACAACACTATGGGGGACT
Organism: Lathyrus sativus; assembly: GCA_963859935.3. Lineage (NCBI taxonomy): Eukaryota > Viridiplantae > Streptophyta > Magnoliopsida > Fabales > Fabaceae > Lathyrus > Lathyrus sativus. The sequence goes on from OZ012737.1 coordinate 434,750,133, forward strand.
CTGATTCTGAGGCTAATTATTACCATGAGCCTAATGAAGACAAATTCAAGATGCTGGTGGATAGAATGGATGCTATGGAATTACATAAATCATCGGGGCTGGATTTTGAGGATTTGAGTTTGATATCTGGGGTTGTGATACCCATTGGTTTCAAAGTTCCTACATTTGTTGTCTATGATGGGGTCTCTTGTCCCAAATTGCATCTGAGGTCTTATGTCAGAAGAATTCAACCCCACACTGCTGATAAAAAGTTGTGGATCCATTTCTTTCAAGAGAGTTTATCTGGAGCTCAGTTAGAGTGGTATTATCAGTTGGAGAGTGTCAACATCAGAGATTGGAATGACCTTGCTGAAGCTTTCTACAAGCAGTATCAATACAATGCTGACTTAGCCCCCACTCACATGCAGCTTCAAAGCATGTCTATGGGTGCCAAAGAAAGCTTTAAGGAGTATGCTCAGAAGTGGAGAGACTTAGCTGGAAGAGTTCAACCCCCTTTGACTGATAGGAAGTTGGTTGATATGTTCATGTGTACGCTGAATGGTCCGTTTTACAGTCATCTCATTGGAAGCTCATCATCTGGCTTCACTGAGTTGATCATGACAGGAGAGCGAGTAGAGAATGGTATCAGGAGTGGTAAGATCCAAGTGGGCACTTCTTCATCAGGTGCTGCAAAGAAGCCTCCCACTGGGAAGAAAGAATCTAATGCTGTGTATGGTCAGCCTGATCGTAACAGAAGGCATCAGTCTGTTAGTGCAGTTCATATTTCAAATCCAACTCCTGCAACAACAGAGCAGCCTCAAGGCAACCAACAGAGGGCTAGAAGACAGTTCACGAAGATCAACATGTCAATGGCTCAGGCATTGCAACACTTGTTGAAGGCTGAACTTATTACCCTGAGGGAGGCTCCTCAAAATCCCAATGTTACCTCTCCCAAGTACAATCCCAATGTACGATGTGCATATCATTCAAACTGTCCAGGACATGATACTAATAACTGCTGGGTCTTGAAGAACAAAATTCAGGATATGATTGATGCTGGAGAAATTGAGTTTGATCCACCAGGTACTCCAAATGTGATTACAGCTCCAATGCCAAATCACGAGAAGACTGTCAACGCCATTGATGAAGATATTGATAAAGATCTGCATGTCTATTCAGTTATGGAGTTGAGCACACCATTGTCTGTTATCAAAAAGAGGTTAGTACAAGCTGGGATCTTTCCAGGTTGTCATGAAGATTGTCTATATTGCACCTATAAGCCGGATAGTTGCTTCATTTTGAGAGATGGGATTCAACATCTCATGGATAAATATACTATAGTGTTTGAAAGAAGACCAGCATCTGTAGAAAGTATGGTAGATCATCTGACTCAGGGTAAGAAGATTGAAGAGGTTGACATGGTTGACAAAGTACCACTAAGAATCACTTCAAAGGGTCCCATTAAAATCACTCATCAGGGCCCAATCAAGATTACTGCTGAAGGTCCTGTGAAAGTTGTTGCTGAAGCCAGAGTAGCTCCTCTGATCATTACCACTCCTGGTCCTATTCCTTATACATCTGACAAAGTTGTGCCTTGGCACTATGGGTCTGATGTTTACATCCATGGTGTCAAGCAGGAGCCTTTACCTGATATGCCTGTTGACATTGATAATATTGCTGGATCTAGCAAGATCACTCGTAGTGGAAGAGTCTTCTCTCCTCCAGTTGCTTCTAAGAGTGCAGTTACTCCTGCTGTTACTTCCACCACTGATGCTCGGGGCAAGGGTCCTGTTATTGAGCCTGTATCTACTGATGTGCCAGCTGCTGATGACCTCTCTAAGCAGATGGAAGAAGTATTGAAAATCATTCGCAAGAGTGATTATGATATTGTTGATCAGCTGGGGCATACTCCCTCAAAGATTTCTATGCTCTCCCTGTTATTATGTTCTGAGGCTCATGCCAAGTCACTGATCAAGTTTCTAAAGATGGCTCATGTACCCAGTGCAATTTCTGTGGACCAGTTTGAGAATTGTGTTGCTCACCTGACCTATGACAACGGGTTAGGATTTTCTGATGCTGACTTGACCCCTGCCAAGAGGGATCATAACAGGGCCTTGCATATTTCAATTGAATGCAGGGGCACTACCCTGTCTCATGTGCTGATAGACAATGGTTCCTCTCTGAATGTGTTGCCTAAGGAAGTCCTGAACAAGCTGAGTCCTGAAGATACGGTATTGAAGCCCAGTAATATTGTGGTAAAGGCTTTTGGTGGTTCTAGAAGAGTAGTGCATGGGGAAATTGAGCTTCCAATCAAGGTTGGCTCTCAGGTGTTTACTGCTACATTCTATGTGATGGATATTCGTCCTTCGTACTCATGTCTGCTTGGTCGTCCCTGGATTCATGGGGCAGGTGCTGTGACCTCCACATTACATCAAAAGTTGAGATATCCGGTGAATGGAAAAGTTGTTACTGTCTTTGGAGAGGAAGAATACTTTGTCAGCCATGTAAACACTTTCAAGTATCTGGAAGTAGAAGGTGAATACATTGAAACTCCATGTCAGTCATTTGAAGTGGTTCCCTGGGCTGTTAAGGATTGTGTGACTCCTCCTGCTGTGAAGAAGGTTCCTGTGGTCATCAGAAACCCTCCAACAATGGCAATGGCCTCCCTCAATGATGCAAAAGCTGTGGTGGAAGAAGAGTCCCAGAAGGCTGTTCATCGTGCTCGTGTTGTTCGTATCACCAATCAAGGGGTTATCAATGCTGTGGGAGATCAAGATGAAGACCACAACTTGGAGGCATGGATTTTTCCTACTGTGGGTGCTGGACTCAATAATTGGAAAGCTGAAGATGTTATCCCTATCTCCTTTAGTCAGGAGTAAATACTATTACTGTGTTATGTTTTTAAATTTATAATTTCTGGAACAATTAAAACTTTCAAGCCATGTGCCTTACCTGGGGCACAATGGTGTGCTTGTTACGGGCTGTCATTTCATTTGCATACTTCATTCATTAAAATCAGGGGACGTTTCGTTTTTGTAAATATTGTGTTCCTTGTCTTTCTTTTTCTTTTATTTTTGCTTTATCAGCTATGTGTTCTTACACACACCCACGTCACTAAAATGCAGATCCTCATCCACTCTGGATCCAATTGATAACAGTTCTACTATTGCCAATTACAATTTCGAGAATCCGATCTATCAAACTGAAGACGGAAACGAGGACGATTGTGAAATACCTGTAGAGCTTGCTAGGTTGTTACAACAAGAAGAGAAAGCTATACAGCCACATGAAGAGCCAGTCGAAGTTGTGAATCTGGGAACTGAAGAAAACAGAAAAGAGGTCAAGATAGGGGCTGATTTAGAGGACAGTGTCAAGAGCAGGTTGATTCAGATGCTACATGACTATGTGGAGATCTTTGCTTGGTCTTATGAAGATATGCCAGGGTTGGATACAGACATTGTGGTTCACCGTTTGCCAGTGAAAGAAGATTGTCGTCCAAAGAAGCAAAAGGTTCGTCGTATGCGTCCTGAAATGTCAGAAAAGATCAAAGCAGAGGTAATGAAACAGTTCAATGCAGGGTTCTTGGCCGTAACTTCTTATCCTCAGTGGGTTGCAAATGTGGTACCAGTTCCTAAGAAAGATGGTAAGGTACGTATGTGTGTAGACTACAGAGATCTGAACAAGGCTAGCCCTAAAGATGACTTTCCACATCCTCATATTGATATTCTGGTAGACAACACTGCTCAGCATAAGGTATTCTCTTTTATGGATGGTTTCTCTGGTTACAATCAAATCAAGATGGCACCTGAAGATATGGAGAAGACTACATTTGTGACACAGTGGGGCACCTTTTGCTATAAGGTAATGCCATTTGGTTTGAAGAATGCAGGGGCAACATATCAGCGTGCCATGGTGGCTTTGTTTCATGATATGATTCATCATGAGATAGAGGTATATGTGGATGATATGATAGCCAGGTCTCGGAATGAAGAACAACATCTTGATCATCTGCACAAATTGTTTGAGAGGTTGAAGAAATACAGGTTGAGATTAAATCCAAACAAGTGTACTTTTGGAGTTAGATCTGGAAAGCTCCTGGGTTTCATTGTCAGTGGAAAAGGTATTGAAGTGGATCCTGCAAAAGTGAAAGCTATACGAGAGATGCCAGCTCCCCGTACTGAGAAGGAGGTTAGAGGTTTCTTGGGACGATTGAACTACATTGCAAGATTTATTTCCCAATTAACTACCATCTGTGAGCCAATCTTCAAGTTGTTGAAGAAAGATCAGGTGATGGAATGGAATGATGAGTGCCAGACTGCCTTTGATGAAATCAAGAGATATTTGCTAGAACCTCCAATTTTAATGCCACCAGTTGATGGAAGACCCTTGATTATGTATTTAACAGTATTAGACAACTCAATGGGGTGTGTATTGGGGCAACATGACGAGTCTGGTCGAAAAGAGCAGGCAATATACTACCTTAGCAAAAAGTTTACCGACTGTGAAACAAGATACTCACTGCTCGAGAAAACTTGCTGCGCTTTGGCATGGGCTGCTCGCCGACTAAGACAGTATATGTTGACCCATACTACCTTGTTGATTTCGAAGATGGATCCAATCAAGTACATATTTGAGAAACCTGCTCTCTCCGGAAGAATTGCAAGATGGCAAATGATCTTGACGGAATATGATATACAGTATACTACTCAGAAGGCCATTAAGGGGAGTGTTATTGCTGATCATTTGGCTCATCAAGCAGTAGATGATTACCAGTCAATGAATTTTGAGTTCCCTGATGAAGACATTATGTCTGTTACCAAAGAACCCGGACAATATGACGGACCTGAACAAGGATCCCGATGGACTATGGTTTTTGATGGTGCCTCCAATGCACATGGTAATGGTGTTGGTGTTGTGATTTGTTCCCCTGAAGGTTGTCATGCCCCGATTACTGCCAGACTTTGTTTCTATTGTACCAATAACATGGCTGAGTATGAGGCATGTATCATGGGTATGCAAGTTGCTATTGATATGAAGATTCAGTTCCTTGAGATGAGTGGATTCAGACTCGACTTGACCAGATAAATTTGATTGATGAGAAAAGGTTAGCAGCAGTTTGTCACGGCCAGATGTACCAGAAACGGATGATCAAAGCTTTTAACAAGAAGGTTAAGCCAAAGGTATATCAGGCTGGTGACTTGGTAATCAAGCATATCATATTACCACAGGGTGATCCTAGGGGCAAGTGGACTCCAACATATGAGGGACCATTTGTAGTCAAGACAGTGTTCTCAGGAGGTGCCATGATACTGACTACAATGGATGGTGAAGACTTCCCACAACCTGTAAACGCAGACATAGTTAAAAAATACTACGCATAAAAAGAGACCCGCTAGGTTGACAGGCCTAGGCAAAAATAAGGGCATCCCGGCAAACCAAAAGGGTTTGGGCAAAAATTAGGGATATATATATAAAAAAAAGATGTACACCCGGCAAGTCGAAAACCTGAAAAGGCGGCTTGGGCAAAAAAGGGTATCCCGGTGGATTGAAAACCTGAAAGGGCAATCCAGGCAAAAGTTAGGGATTAAAGCGTATGACTATGTCTCGTTTGGATCACTCATGAAACTGCAACCAGTTGTACTACTTACTCAAGCTCAAACAGATAAAGCTCAATCCAATCGTTTCCGTCTCAACAGCAAGAAGATGAGATACTTGAGTGGCAATAGTAGAATTGAAACTCAATAGGATTATTTCCCACATAGCTGATTCTTTTTGTAAAACTTCATGACAAAATTCTCTTACTAGGGTTTATGTCTCCTTGTACAAACTTACCCGTGTATGGGTCACTTTTGATATAAATAAATTCCATCTTCTGAATCCAGATTTACTTTTACCCTATTTACATAAGCGAAACGTCCATTGGTTGTGTTTGAATGTATGTATGCCTTTGAATATGATTGATGTTTACCAGAAACGCATGTATGCTTTTAATATGATTGATGTTTACCAGAAATGCATGAAAATGCAGTAATAGTATTTACTAAGGACGAACGAGGGAAGGATTTCAACGAAGCTTCGCCGGTTCATCTTTACAAGACAGTTACAAACCATCAGTAGGACTAATCCATTTTCACAAAGTCTAATCTCCCCTGGAATTTATATCCATCTCTTTTATCCTCATACGGATATACGGGAAATTACTTTCCAATAAGGGCACGATGAACGAAGACGGAATGTTATACTTATCCTACTATCAAACGAAAACGAAGGTTATCTATACCCTACTATCCCCAACAACGGGAGGTTATCTATACTTTGTTATCCCCAACAACGGGAGGTTATCTATACTTTGTTATCCCCAACAACGGGAGGTTATCTATACCTTGTTATCCCCAGCAGACGGAGGGTTATATATTCTTCAACAACGAATCGGGATTTATTTTCCTTGGCCAGCAGTTGTTATACAAGGATATCCAGACACTTCCAGCAGTGTCATAGCATACATACATCATTTACATCATACCATAACATATATGTCTATAGTACATTACCTAAGTGCATCATGTCATACATGCATACATAAAGCATAAACTAATGTTGTTATACAGAATGCTACCTTGTTTTCAGGTTAATTATCCAACAAACAAGCTTATGATCTTTGGGACTGCTTTATTGTAACCTCAGGGTTACTTTATCCTCCTGATGAGCTTCTTATTACTTTGGGACTGCTTTATTGTAACCTCAGGGTTATTTTATCCTCCTGATAGCCTCTCATGACTTCAAGACTGCTTTAGAGTTACTGATTGCTCTATCCTCCTGAAATCATCCTATTACTTCAAGACTGCTTTAGAGCTATTCATTGCTCTATCCTCATGAGGTCATATTACTACTTCAAGACTGCTTTAGAGCTATTCATTGCTCTATCCTCCTGAAGCCATCTTATTATTTCAAGACTGCTTTAGAGCTATCCATTGCTCTATCCTCCTGAAATCATCACTTCAAGACTGCTTTAGAGCTATTGATTGCTCTATCCTCCTGAAGACATATCACATTATTACTTCAAGACTGCTTTAGAGCTATTGATTGCTCTATCCTCCTGAAGCCATTATTACTTCAAGACTGCTTTAGAGCTATTGATTGCTCTATCCTCCTGAGGTCAGATTTATCACTTCAAGACTGCTTTAGGGTTATCATTATTGATTGCTCTATCCTCATGAAGACATGCTGTTACATCAGTATTACTCCAGACTCCTGACAGTTCTCATTATACTACTGAAGAACTTTCCCCTAGTGGCATCTTTAAGCCCACTCAATCATGTTCAACCAACCATCAATATCACTCCATGCACTGGTGAGTGCAAATTTTTGGGCTTTTGTGTTCAATCCCCTTCAACCTTCCAGGTTACGACTGGCAAATATACCCATCTAACCCCTCAGGTTTCAGAAAATTGAACAGGGGCAGCTGTTGCACCCCAAAATTTGCCCTCACAATACAAGACTTTGTGTTCCAAGAAGGTTCACAAGGTTCACAAAATTCACAATTGGTCAGAAGAGTTGACAATTCCCTCAGACAATGCACCTCCTAAGCAGTGCATCCAAAACTAGGGTTTTGACTTTAATCAGGCTAAATGGACTTCCAAGACTTCAAGTGAGCTTCATAACATCTTATATGTGTATAAGAACCCCCATGTCAAGTTTCAAGACTTTTCTCAAAAGTTTGCTCAGTCAGATGATCAGATAAGTCAAAAGCAGTCAATGCAGTTAAAAGATCAAACTGAGGTCAACTGTGGTCAAACCAAAGTCAAACTTCATGATTTTTTGCCGACATCAAAGAGAGGTTGGGTGAGAAATATTATCATAATAATTGTAATACCCCAAATTTTGCCCTAAGATTTGTCGTCGCATTTCATTGCATTTTTATTGCATTTAATCAATTACTAACAAATTTGTGTAGTCGTTTGACTTTTTGCAGGTAAATATCATATGGCATGCATTTTTTTTCTAAAAAGTAAAAATGGCACAATTGGCAGGAGGACATGTGTAAGGAGTTATGAGTGTGAGAGGTTGAGAGTTCGAATCTCACCTTTGTCACTTTTTTTTTTGTTTTTTATTATTTTTACTCTAAATTTTTCTATCTTTCATTAAAAAAAATAACAAAAATAGTTTTTTATTATTATTTAATTATTATTTTCGTATTTTAATTAAATCATTTTTTAAAATATTATTTTTTTCACTTTTTTCTAAATTATTCATAAAAATATCCAAAAAATCATAAAATAAAAAATATTGAAAAAAATTTTGTTCTTTTTATAATATTTTTGATTTTAGGAATCAATAGGATTATTAGTTTTTATTTTAAGTTTATTTTAATTATTTTAAATTATTTAAATTTTATTTTTTCTTAACTAATTATTTAGTTTGGGCTTTAAAATGGGCTTTAGGGACATTATTGACAATTTGGTGTTAACCCTAATTTGTTCCCTATATATACATGTGTTGCCTTGTTGGAAAAGGGGGGAGAATGAAAAAAACCTAAGAGGAGTGAGTGCCGTTTGCCGTTATTTAGTTTTCTTCTTCATCCATTACTATTGTTTCTTTTTCTTCATCGTTTACCGTTATTTCTTTTCCTTCATCTATTACTGTTGTTTCTTTTTCTTCATCTATTACTGTTGTTTCTTTTTCTTCATCTTTTACCGTTATTTCTTTTTCTTCATCTATTACCGTTATTTCTTTTCCTTTATCCATTACTGTTACGTTTATATATATATAATTTTTAAATTGTTAGAGTTTATATATAGAAGATTAATTTTTGATCGAATTATGTCGATACGATGTTTGCATATTTGTGTGCATGACGCGTGACATTTGTGTTAGTTCGATCTGGTTGCGATGATCGCATTTTTGTGTGAGCAATAATACTATTTTTTGCTTAATTTCTTTTTCTTTGCGATAAATTTTGTTTCGTCCGATTTAGATCTGGTTGCGATGAGCGCATTTCTGCGTTAGCAACATTGTTGGGTTATTTGGCACATTTAAAATTCATTATTGCTTTATTATTATTATTATTATTATTATTATTATTATTATTATTATTATTATTATTATTATTATTATTATTAGTATTATTATTATCATTATTTATTATTATTATCATTATTATCATTATTATTACCATTATTATTATTATTGTTATCATTAATTTATTAAAACTTGTTATAATATAAAAATCTGTTTTTCAAAATAAATAACATTAACATCTTTTCCAAATTAATATGAAAACCTATTATTTTTAAGAAAAAACTTTTTTTTAGATAAATTTAAAATAATAACTAAAATCTTTTTTTTTTATAATAACTAGAACCGTTATTTATTTTATTTTATTATTGTTCAATTCAAATTTCATTATCATATTGTATCTGCTCCTCTCATGTAACCTCGCGAACATAACAATCGCGTTTACTTTCTGCCTTTTAATTCTGCTTGTATGGTTTTAATTTCTTTCATTATTCTCTGTTTTCAATTCAGTTATCTCACACTTTCATCATTATTGTTCTGTCACACTGCACACACCTCCGAAGGAATTAGGTCTAGCATATGACCGCCGCGTCAATAGTCCTCAACCTCAAAATCTCAAAACTACACCCTTACAAACCCTAATTTTCCATAAATGCCTCGCCACAGGCAAAATTACCATTTTACCCCTAGCATTAGGTCAAAGAGTCGCCGTGCTCATTTTAGGGTTTCCTGCCGTGGAATCCCTAATTTAACCCTAATTACAACTTAACATTTCAACGTAGAGATTTGGAGTTTCTACACTCCACGTAAGCGTGTCCTTAAGATGCGTTTATTCCCCTTGAGACCTTGACCACAGTCAAGAAGTTTCTAACCTCCCTATTGAGTGGAACTACGATTACTCTGATTCCACTCCCGTAAGGATACGTAGGCACAAGATGCGATGTCTTGCCGAGTAAACTTAGAGTTAACCCCCTTTATTATTTATTATTGCTTATTTATATTTTATTTATCTTTGCTATTTAATTATTTTGCTTATTATTTTGTAATTGTTTTTTGGATGTAAAGTTGTTTAATTATTTAATTATTATTATGGTTAGTAATTAGGGAGTGTAACAACATGTATGTAATATTAAAATAAATTTAGATTACTTTTAAATAAAGATAATTAAAATAAACACGTCACACACGTAAGTCGATTTTAATCGCCGTCTCACTTCCTAAGGATATCCCTCAAGTTGCCTACGAATAATGGTTAAGTGGGGTGTATAAAGCAAGTCCCTCAAATAGAAAAATCATCAAAGTCCCTTATGGTTGCCTTTACGAATCGAGTCCCTTTCGAAAAATGATGATGGTCCCTTATATGTGCTTATTACATCCCACAATGGCCTTCAAAGTCAAATTGTCCCTCACATGTCCCTTAACATCCAAAGTAAGGACTACCTACTCCATTATAGTATGGATAGTCTTACTAAAGGAAAGAATGAAGAATAAGAAAGGCCTTTAAACATTAGGGTAGGTTACTCCTAGGTGCTTGCTCACTTCAAAACTGTTTCGCACTTAAACAAATTTTCAACAAGTTTTCAAACAAGTTCTTAACACATCCTTACATGGATTATTTATTAACTATTCTGAAAATTTTCTATTCACACACTACAATTTCAAAACAATTCAAAAGTGAGCTTAAGTACCTAAGAGCCCATGGATAACCATGGATGAAAAGGATGCTAATACCTTCCCTTTTCATAACCTACCCCCCGGACCCAAAATATTCTCTAAGGTCTTTCCTGTTCTTTTATAACCTTTCCTTATGGATAAAATAAAAGTCGGTGGCGACTCTTGCTATCCGCAACATTGTTTAAAGTCAGTTCACCGGGTTACAGTGCCCATACCTTCCCCTTGCGTAACCGACACCCGAACCCGAGATTTGGTTGCGATGACCTGTCTTTTCCCTTTTCGTAGGTTTTCTCTGATTGTTTCCTTTCCCTCTCTTTGGGATGAATAACGAACAATGGCGACTCTTATGTCTTTGCCTGCCCTCTTTTTCGCAGTAGCTGCACCTACTTTGATTTATTTAGGCTTTATTGGTTTTATTTGACTATTATTGGTTGTTCTGTTTAGGTTGTCTTGAAAGGTGAGATAGATCCTTTATCCGGATATGAGAGCTCTTATGATAGGTAGTGGTATATTCAAGAAAGCTTCTAAGGAGTAATCTAGAACAAGTGGACTTGAGAACCCACCACTCAATGGAGGCCCCTTTGAGGATGATATTTGTCGATCGAGTAATTGTGAAAACGTTTCTATTTTCGACCGTGGAGCTTAAGAAGTTGAGTACCTTGGTATTCCTTTTACCCCACTTAGCCTATTATAACGTAGTGCGGTGCCAATGAAATTGTAAACCTGAAATAGTTTATACACGACACTACATTCAGACGAGGTTCTCTTGAGAATATTACTGATTCCCGAGTAATCGGCACGCTAGTAATATCCGAAAGATAGATCTATGACTCTGGGAACTTTTTAGAACCCATTCTACAAGTACAAAAAACTTTAGTACACACTATTGGGGGTTGGTTCTTGTCCCTTGGCTCCATGATTGTGATCTCGAACCTTTGAACCCGTGGGATTTTTATGATGTTGCTTGTGGGTGTTGCATCCATGCATTCATGCATTAAACATCATTTTTACTAAGTATTCAAGGAACTTAAATATGTTTGTTGCAAACATTTTAGGAATTTTTCACCATGGATTTTGGAAGAAGGAAAACTCAAAAGTAAACTTTCGAGAGTCCTAAGTTAGAAGGTCTACGAGAGCTAGGGTTTTTGGTTGCTGATCCTGATGCTTTCAAAGATATATATGGAAGTCTTCTGTCTCTTTTGAAGATCGATATGGTAAATGGGGTTCTAGCTACTTTGATCAGTCCTATGATCCGTTATATCACTGTTTTACGTTCCCCGATTACCAACTCATGCCTACACTTGAGGAGTATTCTAGTTTACTTAGATTGCATATTTCTGATTGAATCCCATTTTATGGCTTGGAAGAGACTCCTAAGTATCAAGATATTGCTAAAGCTACTCATTAAAAGGTATCTGAGATTAATGCTCACATGGTTACCAAAGGGTCTATTCTAGGATTACCTGCTAAGTTTCTGATGGATAGGGCATGTTACTTCGCTAGCATGATGAGTGTGGACACTTTAGAAGCTATCTTCGCCTTTATTATTTATGGATTATTCCTCTTTCCTAATCTTGACAACTTTGTCAACATTAATGCTATTAAGATCTTCTTGATTGGAAACTCAGTCCCCACCCTACTCGCTGATGAATATCACTCCATTCATCTCAGGAATTCTTATGGTGGAGGGATGACTACTTGTTGTGTTTCGTTGCTATACAAGTGATTTATTTCTCACTTGCCTCAGTTTATTGCTTTTTAGGACCTCAAGGATGGTCTATTATGGTCACAAAAAATCATGTCTCTTACTCATTCAGACATTGTTTAGTATAGTTGTAACTATATAAAGTGAGGATCATTGATAATTGTGGCGATTTTCCTAATGTACCTCTTCTTGGTGAAAAGGGAGGAATAAGTAACAACCCGTTTTTGGCCTTTCGTCAGCTGGGGTATCCTATTAAATTCAAACCAAAAAAATTCTGTTGGAGGATTTCTTCTTCAAAGAGGGTGAAGGCAACAAAGCATTCAAGGAGAAGATTCTGCAAGCTTGGCGTCACATCCATATAAAAGGAAGGGAAGCTTTGGGAAAGCCAATTTTTTTTTGGAGCCTTATCTTCAATGGGTACAAGCTAGAGCTATCACATTGAACATTCCTTATCCGAGTCAAGAGCCTTTACCTCTAGTTACTAGAACACATGTTCTTATTTTCATGAATGGTGCATAGAAACTTCAGATTACTTTGAATGAGATGCGATAAGAGAGGGATGCTTGGAGGAACATGTACTAGATTTTTGACATGGAGAATGCAGAGCTTAAAAAGAAGTTGAAGAAAAGGAATGAAAAAGAAATGTCTAACAAGAAGAGAAAAGTGCAAGAGGATTTATTTTCCTCTAGCATTCAGAGTTCAGACACTCCCTCTACCTTAGTTGCTTGGAAGTTGGTTGTCGACAAGCTCATAGTTGAGAAGACTCAGATGGAAGATCAGATCAAAGATCTTAATAAGAAGATGCAAGGAGGATATTCTTCTCATGGGAATTCTTAGGATTTCTAGTTCTAGCTTCCTATTATCTTTTGTTCGATTAAAACTCTTGAAATTGTACTCCAAAAGTTGTAATCCTTTTTCATTATAAAAAAAATGATACTTTTAATACTTCAAATGTGTTATTTCAATATAATGTTTGCAATTTACTTTGTATCTTTGAATTTCCTTTAAAGCTTTAAATTTGCATATTGCACATCAAGCATCATCTCTTGCATTGTTTTTTGCCTTTGCCAAGTGTCTTATGTTTCTCTTGGTCTTCATTCAGCCAAGTTTCGCACCAATATAATACTCAAGCTAATCTAAGGAAAAAATGGATCAACTGAAACAAGAGAACCGTGAGCTTCGTGAGGAAATAACAACTTTAGAGGACAGTTTGGAAATACTAAGTATTATGATGGAAGCATTAGTAGCTGCTCAGAATCAGCCACCCCCTCCCCATTCGTCTTCGACTCTTGTGCAAAGGACAATCATTTCTGAGATTGTTTCTACACCCATCACTGTGGCACCTGCTAGTTTTTCCCAATACTCAATGCCTCTTGGTTTCCCTAGGGGCATGCCTCATAACTTTATTCTTGAAGGTTATCAATCACTACCTCCCGAAGTTCCAGCTATTCCCACCATCCAGCCTGTGATGTCCGTATCACCGTCTGTAGTTCATATTGTTCCTTTTGGTGAAGAACAGATTTTCCACACTGCTCCGAGCGAAAGTGTTGATGCTTATGAGAAAATAAAAGAGATTCAAGATCAATTTGTTGAAATTCAGAAAGAAATAAAAGCTTTGAGGGATAAAGAACTGTTTGGGAAGAATGCCCATGAGCTATGCCTACTTCCTAATGTGAATATCTCACTTAAGTTCAAGGTTCCTAAATTTAAAAAGTATAAGGGTAAATCTTGTCCGTTGAGCCATTTAATTATGTACACTAGTAAGATGTCGACTCAGAATGATAATCATCAGCTTCTTATTTACTACTTTCAAGACAGTTTGTCTGGTGTAACCTTGAAATGGTACATGGGACTCGATAGTGCTCAAATTCACACTTTTTTGATGAATTGGCTGAGGCTTTTGTAAAAGAATAAAATATAATATGGATATGGATCCCGATCATTACCATCTTTGAGCAATGGCTTAGAAAGATAAAGAAACGTTCAAAGAATATGTGTAAAGGTGGCACGAGATTTCTGCTCAGGTTAATCCTCCTTTGGTAGAAAAAGAGATGACCAAAATCTTCCTAAAAACTCTGAGTTCCTTTAATTATGAACGTATGATTGCTAGTGCCCCGAGTGATTTCACTGAGATGGTGAATATGGGGATGATATTGGAAAAGGGTGTCCGTGAAGGACGTTTGTTAAAAGATGATAATTCTGCTAAAAGTTCCAAGAAGTAAGGTGGAGTATTTGCTAAGAAGAATGAAGGGGAAGCCAATGGCGTTTCTCGATAGAGATATAGAATACTTCACAATAGAAACAACCATCAACAATATGTTGCTTCTGTTACTCCTATAATCAACTCAACTCCAACTGCTCAAACAACTGCAACTTGTCAACCACAATTTCAACAACAACACTCTCACCAACAGAACAATCAACAAAGTCATTTTCAGAAGAACTTTGATCCAATTCTAATGACCTACTCATAATTGCTTCCTGATTTAATCTAAAGAATATGGTTTAAACTCGTGCATCAGTTGTTGTTCTAAAATATTTGTCGTGGTGGTATAAATCTGAAGCTCATTGTGCTTTCCATCAGGGAGGAGTTGGGAAAGACACTGAGAATTGTTATCCATTGAAGATGGAAGTAAAAAGGTTAGTTAAAAATGGCATTTTGACTTTTGAAGACACCAATCCTAATGTGCAGTCAAACCTGTTGCCCAATCATGGTAAAGCATATGTCAGTATGGTTTAAGGGTGTCTTGTTACATTCAATATTTATTACATCCGTTGGATTTGAAGATCACTTATGGAAATGCGTGCACTTTTAAATGAATACCATGATATTGATCATGATTATGTAGCTTGTTGCATTTATTCTGTGAACCCGCGTGGTTGTGTGATAGTGAAAAGGGACATTCAAGAGACGATGGATTATAATTTGGTTGAAGTCACTGCAAAGAGGGATGAATATGAGAACAAGGTGAATGTTATTGTGCCACACTTTAATATTCCTGAACAAATTATTATCTCTTATGATATTCAAAATTCCATTGTTACACCTTTGGTTATTCGCTTACTCGGCCCAGTATCGTATGAATCTGACAAGGCTATTTCATATAAATACAATTCTACCATGGTCATATATGGTAAGGAAGTTCCCATTCCTTCTTTGTCTTCTGTGGTAAGCATCACTGATGTTAGTAGAGTAACCCGGAGTGGTCATGTCTATGCTTCTGAGCCTTCAAAGAAAGTGGAGAATGTTGTCGTTGGGAAAGAACTTCAAGGTGAGAATGTTGTTGATATTTCAGGATAGTCAAGTGGTTTGAATAAGAAAACTAATGAGGATGAGGTATTGAAATTAATCAAGTAGAGTGATTACAGTATGGTAGATCAACTCTTGCATACCCCGTCTAAGATTTTAGTGTTGTCCCTATTGATGAGTTCTAAGGCTCATAAGGAGTCTTTGCAGAAGGTGATAGAACAAGAATATGTTGAGCATGATCTAACTATTAATCAGTTTGATAGCCTTGTTTCCAACCTCACATCATGCAATAATTTGAGTTTTTGTGATGAAGAGTTACCTGAGGAGGGGAGAAATCACAATTCGGCTTTACATATTTCTATGAACTGTTAAAAAGATGCCCTTTCTAAAGTGATGGTCGATAGAAGATCTTCCTTGAATGTGTTGCCAAAGTTGACTTTATCTAAGATTTTGTACCAAGGTTCTCCCATGAGGTATAAAGGGGTTGTGGTTAAAGCTTTGTATGGATCTAGAAAAACTATGATTGAAGAGATTGATGTTCCAACCAAAATAGAACCATGCTTCTTCCAAATTACTTTTCAAGTAATGGATATTCTTCCTACTTATAGTTGTATGCTTGGCCGACCTTGGATTCATGGAGTTGGGGCAATGACCTCGACTCTTAATCATAAATTAAAATTTGTTAAGAATAACAAGATGGTAATTGTTGGAGGCGAACAAGCGCTATTGATAAGCCATCTTTCATCCTTTTCGTATGTTGATGCCAAAAAAACTATTGGAACTCCATTCCAAGCTCTCTCGATCAATGATAAGGTTGTTAATAAGAACGAGTTGCCCATGTCTTCTTTCAAAGATGATTTGCATGTATTAGAGACTGATCGATCTGACGGTTAGCACCGATTTATTGATGTGGTTGATAATAAAGACATAACTAGTTTAGGCTTTGCGCCTGGTACAAATGAAGTAGATTTGAAGCGTATTAATAAAGCCTTTAACAGTGCCAATTAATCAACAAAGATCACTCTACTGCTATAATCACTGAAGATGACAAGAGTATGAAATTGATCCTCAGGAATGGGAACTGTACCTTGATGATCCTGGATACTTCTCTAAGACAGAAGATGTGTATGTACCCTTTCATATCCCTCGACCGAGGCATGAAGAATCTGAACATGAAGTAAGTGCCATCATTGAAGAAGATGAAGATGAAGAACTTCCTAATTTTGTGTCGCATTGATAGATCTTCTAGAATTGGATAGTTGTTAATGTTCCAACTGTTATTCACTTTTCAAAATAATTTGTTTTTATTGTATTCTCAAAAATTCTTTCACTTTGCCCAAGGTGAAAGTGAACTTGTGAGGGCTTTGTTTCAAATACTATCAGCATCAATAAAATGTTATTTTCCTTATCCATGTTATGTTTTCTCTTTTTTCTTTATTTCTGAAAAATGGTAACATAAAAAACCCAAATATATGATAATCACTTTTATCTGCATGATACTTACACTTTTGTTCATATTCAAAATTCAAACATAAATTATTGTGCAGATTGATTGTTAAACCCATTGAAAACAATGATCATATGCCCTCTCCAAACTTTGAGTTCCTTGTGTTTAAAATGGAAGAAGATGGTGTTGAGGAGATTCTAGACGAAATTTCTTGGTTGCTTGGGCACGAGGAAAATACCATTCAGCCTCATGAAGAGCCGATGGAATTGATCAATTTGAGTTCAAAAGAAGATAAGAAAGAACTCAAAATTAAGGCACTGCTTAATTCAGAGGTTAAGAAGAGGATTGAGGAGTTTCTTAGAGAATATAATTATATATTTGCTTGGTCCTATCAAGACTTGCCAGGCCTTGATACTGATATTATGGATCATAGGTTTCCGTTAAATCCAGAATGTCTATAAAAATGAAAGTGAAAAATGAAAAAGTGAATGAAAAAGAGAGTAAAAAAAAGAAGAAAAAAATGATGATGAGTCACTCTGGTGACTATTGACTATTTTACCAAGTGGGTTGAAGTGGCATCATATGCCAATATGACCGAGCAAGTAGTAGTCCATTTTATCAAGAACCAAATCATCTGTCAGTATGGCGTTTCGAGCAAGATTATCACTGATAATGGGTCAAATCTGAATAACAAGATGATGAAGGAATTATGCGACGAGTTTAAGATTGAGCATCCTAGTTCTTCTCCTTATAGATCTAAGATGAATGGGGATGTTGAAGCTGCTAATATGAACATTAAGAAGATCATCCAGAAGATGTTTGTCACATATAAGGATTGGCACAAGATGTTCCATTTTGCTCTACATGGGTATCGTACATCTGTCCGCACTTCAATAAAGGAAACCTCCTTCTCTCTTGTTTATGGTATGGAAGCATTGCTCCCGATAGAAATTGAAATCCCTTCTGTGAGAATTTTAATGGAAGCTGAATTGTCTGAGGCTGAATGGTGTCAGAGTAGATATAATCATTTGAATTTTTGATTGAAGAGAAAAGAATGACGGCCTTGTGTCATGTCTAATTGTATCAACAGAGAATGAAAAAAGCATTTTACAAGAAGGTTTTACCTCGTGTGTTCAGAGAATGCGACCTCGTGCTAAAGAAGATCTCGACTTTTACTACTGATTTTAGGGGCAAGTTGACACCTAATTATGAAAACCCATATGTTGTTAAGAGAGCCTTCTATGGCGGTGCATTAATTCTTACAACTATGGAGGTGAAGAGTTCACCCGTCCTGTGAATGTCGATGCAGTCAAGAAATACTTCGCCTAAAGAATAAAAGAACAACTCGCTAAGCTGAAAACCCGAAAGGTAGGCTTAGGCAAAAATGAGCGTCTCGGTGGATTGAAAACTAGAAAATGGCGATCCATACAAATATTTGAGACAAAAACAGAAATAAACATCCCGTTAGATTGAAACCCCGAAAGAGAAATCTAGGTAAAAGTTAGGGATTATCGTAATTAAATGCATTTGACCAGTTGTGATCACTTGAAGCAACATTTCCTGTCAACGATTCTCTTTCAACCATTCTCAATAGAAGTTTTGAACATAGTGGAATTCAGAGTTGTTAAGGAGAATGGTGGATATTGTATTTTAATGTAACTCTTTCCATTTATTTACCATTTTTCAAACTTTTAATGATTCATGGAGTTACGCCATTTGCGAGCTTTCATTATATCAGTAAAATTTGGGTCTTTGTCCCTTTATTTACAATCCTTATATTGTTTTTGTTTGCAAATTTTCATTTATTGTTGATGATGATTTTTGAAACAAAATTTGAATAATTGATTTAAATTTTTGAAAATTACAAAAACATTTTCCTTTTATTTGTGAATATAAAAAAGAAATATCAACGGTTATTCCAAGAATGGTAAGATTACGAAGCACAAAACTTAGCGTTTTCCTGAACAGGGTTCGTTCTTATTCTTCTCAGTAGAGTATGTTGATAATTCCTAAATATTTGTTACGATGTGTTGGACTAATGAAAATCTAATATTCTTCAGTTGAATACCAGCTTGGGTTTTCTTTAGACGAGTGTTGTTTGGATTTTTCCTCAGCTAAGTCTTGATTTAGATCTTCTCCAGCTGAGTATATTTTTTTCCTCTAGCCGGGTTTTAATCAGGAAGTTGAGAAATTTTTGAGTTCCACCTCTCCTTGATGTGGAATCACCACGCGAAGATTTATCATTGTTGGTTCCTAATGGAATTTGTGCATCACTACTT
This sequence comes from Lathyrus sativus, assembly GCA_963859935.3. Taxonomy (NCBI): domain Eukaryota; kingdom Viridiplantae; phylum Streptophyta; class Magnoliopsida; order Fabales; family Fabaceae; genus Lathyrus; species Lathyrus sativus. Next base: position 434,769,482 of record OZ012737.1, read on the forward strand.
TGGATGTTTCCTAAACAGAGACCAATGTTTCCGCTTTTCTAAGAAATGTTGATAAAACAGTCACCTGTCAGGTTTTCCCTTGCCTTATGTTAAGTATTTATTTAACATCCCCCATGGCTTGAGATTTTGCTATGATGTTAATTTCTTATTCCCCTGGAAAATCGAGGATATTTTTCTTAGGGTTGGCTAGCCCTCATGGATCTTTTCTTATATCCCCAATAGATCTGTGTAATTCCCTAGTGGAGTTTGTATAATCATTTGCATGATTGCAATCCCCAGCAGATCCATTATTTTCCATGGCAGATCTCCTCATTCCTTTGAAGTGGATTTCATATAAATTTTCCTTTTCCCCAAGAAGAGTCAAGAAGATTTGGGTGTTATTGTTTCCCCAGTAGTTTTTCTTCCATCCTCAAAGCAGAGTTAATGTTGTTATCCCTTTTGTGGTTTGTTGATTCTAGAAGATTGAATATTTTGGGTTTTCCTCAAGCAGTATCTTTCTCTCCCCAGTAAGACCTAAGCCTTGAAGAGGATTTATTTTCCTTTGATGACTTTTATCTTCCCATGTGGAATCCCCGCAGGATTGTTTTAATTCATTCCCCTGCAGAGTATACCTAGCAGGATTTCCAATGATATCCCCATATTTTTTATTTTAGCCGAGTATCTGATTGAGCCGTAGTGTTTTATCATCTAGTGTTTATCCTTTTGTTTGTTTTGTCAGCATATTCATGCATTTGCATTCGAGCATAGCATCATCTCTGTTTCATCCTTATGCATTTGGCATCGCTGATGTTTCCTCACTCTCTAGTGTTATTTTCTGCACAAAGTGTGTGTGTGTGTGTGTGTGTGTGTGTGTGTGTGTGTGTATCCTCTCTCCAATATAGAGTGTCGACCATTAAGCAGAAAGAGTTTATTCCTTCCTAATTCCCAACTGAGTTCGTTTCTCGTGGAAGATTTTGATTCAGTTTCCTTTCCAGTTCATTATCTGGATTTAATTTTCCCCAATTAAGATATTTCCTCCTCAGGATGAGTCTTATTTAACCTTTTCTCTCCAGCTTGTTCCTTAATTGTACTTTGGTCCCTTGCTAGTTAGTTATTTGTATTAGCCTACCTTTTTCGGTAGTAGATAATATTCCTTTTTTTTGGTTGATTACCTTGGTTTAAACGCCACTTGTGTGGTAGTTGGTAATTCTACCTTTAAGCGTAATGCCTTTTCTTCTACCTAGTAAACGGTAGCAAGTAATATTTCTCCCTTTTTAGTTGAGTACCCCTTGTCCTCTACCAAGTAAGTTGGTAGGTGACAATACCTTTTCTTGGCGATGTCTCATTTTGGTGGAACTATCATTTTGGTATTGGTTACCTTGTCGTATCTATCACTTGCCCAATAGTTAGTAATATTTCTTTTTTGAGTTTGTCACCTTTTTCGTACTGCCCATTGGTTGGTAGTAGGTAATATTTCTCGTATCTCTGTGACTGGTTACCTTGTCGTAGTTATCACTTAGTTGATAGTTGGTAATCTCTCCTTTTTTAGTTTATTACCTTTGTAGTACTGTCGTTGGTTGATAGTAGGTAATATTTCTTGTACCATTTTGGTTAATTACATTGTCGTAGCTACCACTTGGTTGGTAGTTGGTAATCTTTCCTTTCAATTGTGTTGTTATTGGTTGCCAATTAGTAGATGATCTTTTCCCCAACGAAGATTTTTACCTCCCCCGTTGGGATGAGATATTCCCTTTATATTTTGGGTTGGTAACTTTCCCTCAGTGGAATCTTACTCTCTGGTTTTCCCCTGAGGAGTCTGTTCTATTTTCTTTTGCTCCACAACTTTTTTTTGTCTCCCGTGGCATTTTCACCCCATAGAGGTCTTGCGTCTGCATATCATCTGAATAGTCATATCAATTTTGTGGTCTCTTAGGGACAAAAATTTAGTTTACTTGTTATATTTAAGTCTCTTCTATCTCATGGAGACAAGGATGTCAATTTTCATATCTCTGGAAAGGAGAAACTTAAATAGGTGCAGTTGTAATACTCTAATTTTTACCCCTAAGATCCCACATATCATTTGCATCCGACATCATAAGCAAGATAACCAAGCACTTGTGTTTTTTCTTTGTTTTCTTTTATTTGATTGCTCATGTTTACTAACCCTAATCAAAATACCAAAAATATGTTTGTTTTTTTCTTTACTAACTCTTTTTTTAGGAGGAGGTTTGGATCAATAACAGCAATCAGCAGTCCCTCAGCTCGAATGAAATTCATCTAAAAAAGTCATAGTTGATCTGCAAACAATTCAAAATGTTTGATCAAGAGTTTCCCAAGATTTGATTGTTTATTACTCAAGAGACTATAAGGTTCATGTGTTTATTTCCATGCCTTCTTTGACAAGTCAAAAGAATTGAACTAGAGGCAAGACACCATAGCAAAAAGCCATTTTTTTCAACTTTTCACTGTATTAATCGATTAACCAATTTTGTATATAAAATGGTTAATCGATTTACCAATGTGTTTTTGTGAAAAATGAGCCAAATTCAAATTCTACATAATTTTGGCACCAAAATTCACTTATTTCATCATGAGAATACTCTATATTACCTTATTTTAATTCCCCTGTCTCATCATAAATAATTCTCATCATACACCCTTATTAATCACCATTTGATCTTGATTTTGCCTCCAAATTCAATTTCCAAGCCTAGATTAAATTCCAAACCACCAAAGTTTCTGATCCTAAATTCTATAAATAGAGGCCTCATTTCATTCATTATTCAAGCTTTTGAGATTCAAATTCACCTTGTAAAAATTCCTTCTCATTCTCTCAATTCCCTTCAATCACCAAATTCACCAAAGTTCTTTCTTCCAATAAAAGTTAGTAAGATTTTCATTGAAGCTTACTAACCTTTGAGCTAAACCTCCATCAAAACACTTCTTCAACATCAAATTATATAGATCAAGACTTTAGAGTGTGGTTCTTGAAGTTAATTTGAAGCATTTTCAGATTTTGAAGTGGTAAACCCTTGTTCCATCATTGCTGTGCTCGATTCATCTTCCACAATTTGATTTATGGTTGATTCTTGTTGCTTGATCTTTGGATCTTGCAAATTATTTTTTATTGGTGTTATTTTTTATTATTTTACTTAAATTTCCATGCTCAATTTTATTCATGATCATGAGATGTTTGAAGAAATGATTGAACCATGAATGCTGGTTTTGTTTTCAATTTTTTTTGTTTTTCTGTCAGGGTTAATCGATTAACCAAATTTTGCTTTAAGATGGTCAATTGATTAACACAAGGCCATAATGTGTTTTTTGGCTTGTTTTCGGACTGTGTTGGTTTATTTTCATCCTTCTTCCATTTCCTTTTGTTTTGCCTTGAATGTTGATGTTTGTTGATCAAATTTCTCTTAAGTTCCATGTACTTTGGGTGTTGATGAGGTTGGACAAACCTTCATTAGTTATAATCTATCTTTAAGTGGGTCATTGGATTCATTTTAGGTACTTTGAAGTAGTGATAGTTTTAGTGCTTTAATCCATCAAAAAGAGTGATGGAACTTAAAGATGAAATGATTCAAATGTTGTGATTCAATTTTGCTTCCCTTATCCCCTATTCTTTTTTCTTTTGATAAATGAAAATCTTCAATGTCATTGGAACTTGTTTCAAGTTCTTGATAAAGATAAGATTGTTACCTATTTTCGTTTCGTGCGGTATTGCTTTCGGAGGATGATGTACATATCATCTCTCTAGCATACATTAGTACAAACATTATTATTGATTGGACTCAAATAGTGTTTGCTTCTATATAAATCAGACTACGATTACTTAAAATAGCGCTAAATTGTGTTAATATCGAAACTAAGTAAATTTTGTAAGCGATATTTTATTCTCCAACTTTCCATAGCGTAGTTTGAAATGATTGGATATTTTGTTACCCATGGGGGTTAGTTGGCATACTCGTTGATTTTATCCGAATTAGAGCTCACCAAATGGTAATGCATGAGACCATATTTTCATTCTTATGGACGATTAGTCGAATATTTTCCATAATTTGACAATTTGTGCATCATGAAGATTGATAGTACTATTATGTATATTATACTAACTATATTATTATACTTATTTTCTTTATGTTTCCTTCTCGCTCTCTATCTATTTAGTTTTATGCTTCATTATTATCATATCATATCATATTATTGTTTATGCTTCCACTTTTTTTTCCTTTTTCCATTTGGACTATATTTTGTTTAAAAAATATTAATAAAGAATTAAACCTCTAAAAACTTGGTTCTCTTAAATCTTGTGGTTATGCTTGTGGATGGACCTATACCTTGGACTTCTTGGATTATTCTTACACCCTTGGACTTAGAATTAGGAATTTTTCCCTATGTTTGGATAATTATGGATTTAAGATCATGACCTTTATTTGGCTTTGCTTACTTGCTTATTCTCAAGGTAGAAGGAATTCTTATTTGGCTTTCTATGGAGTTTGATGTCTTTTGGTTAGATTTTTCTTATCTCTAGCTTTTATTTTAAGTTTTAGGATAGTCACTTCTTCTCCACCCCTTCTTCAATTTTCAAACTCTTCTCCCTTTTTCAAAACTTTATTGTTTTCAAAGTTAAACCTCTTTCATAAAGAAAACCTTGACTTTCGTCAAGTGATTTTTGAAATTTTGCTTTCTTTAATAAATGTCATTTAACGTTAATCATATTTTGACTAATTTCAAAAATACATAAAATTTACAAAAACTCATCCAAACTTTTGGTGCCTTCGTGCACTTTTTCATTTAAAAATTTTCAAAAAATTTAGACATGAGTCATTTTCTAGGTTGAGTCCTATTCCCTGTAGTATTTAATGTTGACATTTTCCACTTAGATGTTGAGTGATAGACTTGTTAATCTTTATCTAAGCAAAATCCTCCATATTAAGATGATGCAAATGTTGTCTTATACGTATGGGCGACTAATCATAGTTTTCTCCTTAAAATGACGACTTGTCTTTACATTTAAAAATCAATTAAAACAAACCATTTTTGTTATTTGTACCATGAACTACTGGGCTTTGATCATATATTTCACTTTGTGGGTACATAGGAATGAGGCGATAAGTCTCTCAAAACACAAAAATATAAAAAAATATATTTCTCTTCTCATCTCCCCAATCTCATTTTCAAATAAACCTTTTCAAACCAAAAAGCGTAGATATTTCAAAGGGTTCCTATAGAGTGTTTTAGATGTTTTGGGTGCTAACTCCTTTCCTTAGCGTAACAAACCCCCTTACCCTTTATTTGTTTGTTCTTGTCTTAGAACTTGTTTAGGTTTTGTTCACTCTTTTTCTTTTCCTTTTTGGATAAAATAAAAGTATGGTTGCGACTCTTGTATATTTTGAGTTAAGTTAATCAATAGCTTACACTCATAAGTTTCCCCGTTACAGGTGGAGTTTAACAAGTTGAAGTAAATGAGGGTAGTGAGGATAGTGAGGACAGTGAGGATAGTGACTTTGTAGCTGATGGTTTATCATTTGATGATAGTGAGGATGAGAGGGCTCTTCGGTTGGATGATTATTTTAATGCAGATGGAAATCAACATGAAGATAATGGTAAGAAAGGTAGGATAAAATTTGTAGCAAGGAAGCACAAGCACACTCCAAAGAAAGTACTAATTGGTGTTGATAATGCACGGTCAGCTAGTGGTTTGGTTAATAAGATGGACACTAACTATGCCAATGACGAACTTGGTAGTAGTGACCCTGATGCTTCTGATTGAGAAAAGGAACCAAAATATCTAAGTTTTAAGATGCAGGAGTTGGACAAGAATTATAAGTTCAATGTGGGATTAAAGTTTGTATCCCTTGAAGAATTTAAGGGGGCAATATCTGAATGGTCAGTATTGAATGGTAGACAAATAAAGTTTTTCAAAAATGACAAAGTTAGAGTAAGGATAACTTGCAAGAGCAAATGTGGATTTTTAGCACTCGTAAGTAAATTTGGGAATAAGCACATGTATAGAATGAAGAAATAGACTGGAACACACACGTGTGGAAGGGTACTAAATAATAGCTCTGCCACTTCCAAGTGGGCTGCTAAAACTGTGGTGGATAGAATGACTTTTTCATATGGTGTTAAGATTGGAGATATTGTGACTAAGATTAACAGTAACTTTTCAGTTAATATAACTATGAGAAGAGCATGGAAGACAAAAAAAATGCAAAAACTTTGGTAGAAGGTGATGCAGTGGAACAATACAACCTTTATGGAGATATTCTGGAAAGCTAAGGAGAGTCAATGTTGGGAACACTTTTAAAGTTAATTTGACAAGGGTTGGGCCAACAATACAACTAAAGTTTGGCATCTTTTATTTTTTCTTAGATGGGCTTAAAAAGGGATTTACAACCTCTTATAGGCCAGTCATTGGTGTTAATGGATGTCATCTCAAGACAAAGTATGGAGGGACTCTCCTCATTGCAGTTGGTAGAGATCCAAATGACCAATATTATCCCATTGCCTTTGGTGTATGTGAAACTGAAACAAAAGAGTCATGGAGGTGGTTTCTAACATTGCTTCTAAAAAACATTGGTCATGATACGAGATGGCTTTTCATCTCGGACCATTAAAAGGTACTTGTTATGTTTTTTGGATCTAATCCCTGATTATGTTCATTTGTTTAGATTTCATCCCTAATCATGTTAAGTGTTGTTGTATTTCATCCCTAAATTTGCAGTGTTTGATACCTGTTGCGGTGAGAATTGTGATACCAAGCTATTGATTAACTTGAATCTTAATTCTTAAATTCACAACCGGACTTTAATTTATCCAAAGGAAAGGTATAAAGAAACAAAAACCCTTTTCGCGATGTAACAACAATGCTAAGAGATTCGGGGATCGGGGGTTGGTTATGCATAGGGTAGGTATTTCACATCCTAAACATCTGTAGTACTCTACAGGAACCTTTTGTTTGTTTGCATGCTAAGTTTGCTAAATGTTTGCTATGGATTGGGATTGGGTAAAGGTGTAGGTTAAAACCTAAAGATAGTTTCTAAGTTTGCTTGCAAAGACGTCGCGTCCTCTGCCTACATATCCTAACTAGGATAGAATCAGAGCAATCGTAGTTCACCTCACTAAGGTTGAAGAACACTTGATTATGATCAAGGTTCAAAGGGGAATAAACATATCCATGCTTGTGTAGAGTTTCACAAAACTTTCTAGATCTATGTTGAACACTCAAGAAAGGGGAGTAAGTAATCATTTCCATGATTCTTACATAGAGTTAACCAAACTCTATCCTAAAGTTCTACGTTGTAAGACCAATTGGTTCTATCCAGACCAAAAGGTGGGAGAAGGGGGAAGGTTGCTCGTCAAGATATCGCATCTTGTGCCTACGTATTCTCATTGTCCAATGAGAAATCAGAGCAGTCGTAGTTCAGGCCCGAACTATAGAATAAGGATCTATTGGTTCTTTCCAGACCAAAAGAGGGTGAAGGTTCTATCCAGACCTATGAGTTTAAATGAGCTATCTATGACCCAATGGTCAATAGAGAGACTTTCCTTTGGAAGGGAAAAGATGACGCAACTTGGATGAGAACTAAAGAGTTCCATCACTTAGGGAAAGTAAACTTAACAAAGCATAAACATTCACACATGATGAATATAAGGGATATGGTTACAACCAAGAATTATCAAGCATATTATAATAAGCAAGGATCTAAATCAGGATGAATGGTTACAAACAAAGCAAGCATTTAAGATATTACAATATCAGGCAAAGATTTCAATCACGATAAATGGTCACAACCAAAGCAAGTATTACAATATTAATGATTTCAATTAAGACAGATGGTCACAACCAAGAACAAATCTTAACAAAGATGGGGAAACATCGTAACAAAGATGGAAAGGGATCTTAACAAAAGTGACAACATATCTTAACAAAGATTGGAAAAGATGAAAGTCACAACCGTGTCAACAAATCACAATTTGAAAGTAAACATGTTATAATTTCAAGATATATCAAGTGTAACAACAATATGTATTTGATGACAATCAAACACAAGTAAATTAGCTTAACCTCATAATTTAGGAGGAATCTAAAATAAGATTATGGTGACAACCAAAGGAGAGTACCCTAGCATATTAACTAACATGGGATGCAAGAAATCTCACAAGAAGAACAAGCATATTTAAAAGGAAATCACCAACAAGTAAGATGACGATCTCAAAAAAAGGGACAAATTTCCACATAGGAAAAAGATAACAAATTAATAGTAACAAAAAATATTTTTATACCACATGAAAGTACACATTAAAGCAAACACATTGCAAAAAGAATGGATCAAAAAGGGTGAAAAATGAGAGAGTTATGAATATTTGAAGATTCATATATTTTAATGTACAAAACAATATTAACAAGTAAAAATAAAAGAGAAAAAAGCAAGGGGTGGGAGTTGAACCCACGCCCCTCAGCTTGCAGGAAAGCAACCTGGCCACTAGAACACACACACGCGCGCTATCCAGGTAGAAATCAAGGTGAAGCATGGAAAATATGAAAAGCGGAAAAAAAACAAAAGGGCTGATCCTCCTCAGGGATCGAACCCAGGTCTGGCTAATGAAAGGTATGATATGCGCGCATGCTTCTACCACTGGTGTGGCTATACATTCGTTGATATAGCCACCCCTAAAAACATATATGGCACGCTTTCAAGGATTTCTTGGCAAGGCAAAAAACCAAGAACAAGGCAATAAAGCTTATTTGCATTTTGATTCACAACTATATCAATACTTCATGGAATCAGATGAAATTTTAGTCAAACTTGAGTGTTTTTAAACAAGGAACAAGATGGTGCAATTGGAATTTTGAAATAAGGCCTTGAAATGAAAACACGATGCAACTTGCAAATTTGGTGACTGGTTTACATTTTGAAAATTACCAACAACTGTGAGATCAAATTCATGTAAAAGGTACTGCACACACAACACATATGTCATAACAATGGTATAGGACACTTAAGGCTCAAGCAAAAAGCAATAGAATGGAATATAGCACATGAGTTGCAAAATCATCAAGAAAGTGCAGCAAAACTGTTTCAACAGATGGAAAGTAATGATTATGCATATATGGCCTAGTCCTGATCAGGTTAATGATGATGTGCTCAAAGTTTACAAACCAAATACAAGTGTTCTAGTAGAAGAGATAAGCAAGGATGCATCATGACAGTAATATGGATGAATTGGAACAGCAGGCCCACATGGATGTTACATTAAAAATTGACTAATTAAAGCAGGAAAATCATGAGGCATACTTGAAATGAAATGAGTAACACCTATAACCATCACAATGCTAATTACAAGCACAAAAAAACACAACTGCTATGTTATGCCAAAATTGGAGGAAAATGCAAGTTGAAACCAAAATCAAGTAGCAGACAGAATTGGAATGAAAAGACCTATCAAACATCTTCAAAACATCCTATGAAAAGTGTCTATACCTCAAAAATGTTCACAAACATTATGGAAATGAAAAACATAGGCCAGCTGCTCAAACACTTAAATAAATGCAATATGAGAGTCAAAACTGGTTTGGAACAGATTGAGATGCAAGGGATGCCATACACAAGTTTCAAATAAGATAACAAATGAGTCTAGCACTTAAGGTATTCATGGACTGCACACAATAAGGATATGACCATCAACTTGCAAAGTGTACCAACATGTGGAATGAGGCTGTCATAACAGAAGAACAGGACATGCAAAACTGATTGAGAATGTACATACAAGTTTTAAAACACTACCAAAGATCCAATGCTAGATGAACTGACTTAGAACAACTCAAGTAAGAAAGAATGAAGTGTGTGCAATTGATTTCAAAACAGTTGCAGCAGCAGGGCACAAATATAGTTCAGCTATGCATCAAAGGTCTCATGTTGACAAGCATTATACACACATCCTAAATGTAGCAAAGAATGAGTCATAACTCAGAAAATAGACATATTGCAAGTAAGCAAGAATTTGGCATACTCGTGGTAGGTTTTAGCTCAAAAATGCAGTTGGAAGGTGAAATGAGAAAACAGGTACATATAGATCAAACCAAACATCTACACACATCAAAATCAAGCAAATAGATGAGTTTCAACTCACAAATTAGGCATATGACAGTTGGAGCACAAAATTGGTATGTTGTGGTAGGAAGTATGAAAAACTGTCTTGGTAAAACTTAGCACAGCAAGTTATTTTGGCAAGCAAAGGGTTTTCTGTTGAAACAAACAATATGCACATACCATGAACATGCTAACAAATGAGGATATGCTCTAGAAATAGATGAAAACCTTACCAAACAGAAAATAGCATTTTGGAGCTTATGAATATGCACAGAACCAAATTCAAACATGCAGTAGGCAATTTCATAACAGTTGGGGAGATTTGATAGCACATACAAGTTTCAAAAAAGTAAGGCAGTGATTCTATGCACATAGATCATGTAGAATGCAGTTGAAATAGAATATGGTATGTGTTTGGCATTAATGAGGTTTTGAAATGCAAGTGGAGGAATGATAAAGCAGTTTGAACACATAATGAAGATTTGAACATATAGGCACATCATACATCTCCAAAACATAATGACAAATGATTCTCCAGTCTAAAAACAAGTACCAACTGCTCCAAACCAGAAATGGTATGCCTATCCAATTTTGACAGCAAAACCAACAAGATCTCATGACATGCCCTAATGGCTAAGTTTTATGTTTCTCATCATTCACCCAAATCAAACAAGCAAGTAAGATGTAAGCATTAAACAATGACTTAGAACAAATGAGATACACTCATGGCAAGCACAACAGTCCACTACACAATTCAATAGTGATAAAGCTAGAATGACACAAAAATAGCATAAGTGTGAAACAAGTGCCAAAATAGATTCAAACATGATCTAGGGCAGGGGGATCCTATAAATAACTTACAAGTTATCCAAATCTCACTAATGAACTAAAACTAACAAGCCTTGGGCAGGCTCATCAATATTTCCATATTGGCTCCTAAAACTACCACAATGACCAAAACCTCACTAACAAGTCTAAACATGATATCAAGACACAAACTTACAATCTAACATCCACATATCATTTACAAATGACAAAATATTTGACAAAACAAGCATCATGATCACAAAAATAGGATTCTTGACAAAGAAACATAATAGGGCAGCCATGGTATATTTTCACACAAATCCTCACAAAATGGCAAAACATGATAATGTATGATTTCTAGACAGTCAGAACATCACATACCTCTTGCTGACCAGCCTTGGACAAGCTAAAAAGCTTAGAAACCCAGAGATGCTCCTTCCTTTGCAATGATGTGAAACTTACTTCCTCTTGAAGCAACAAGACCAAACTTCAAGACAGCTGGAGTTAGAGGATTTCCAGTTGGTTTTTAATGCTTTAGACATTTGTAATATGACATATGTGAGGTGTATGGATGGTTAGAACAGCAAGAACAAGCCTAGACAAGGATTTGGAACGTTTTGAATATGGTGGTCAAACTTTCTTGGTGTGAAAGTTGACTTTTTGCAAAATGGTAGTTTTGAGAGATTTGAGGGTATAGACACCTTATATACTACATTTAGGGATTGTGTGAACGATTTTTAGAGGCTTGGAAATGATAGAACTGGTCTTGAGCAGAGTTTTGCTCAAGACAGCTTTTTGGTGAAAATGGGGACTTTGAGTTTTTTTGAAATTCTTGAGGAATAAGAGGAGAATGAGAGCTATGTTTTCTCTAGTTTTTTAAGATTGCTCTAGTGTACTTAAACTCATAGAAGAGGCCTCTATTTATAGCCAAACAAGAGTGAGGGCAGCCTTGGTCTCTTACCACTTTTGGAGGGAGATTTGTGAAGAAAATCTTGCCAAATCTAGTGGCAGCCTCTTCACATCAACTCCATGGCTCAATGCAAGCAAAACTAGTAGACATGAGGGGGGTGAGGTGACCTGAGATGATGCTAGAGAAGTAGGGGACTGCAGCTGCCACATGTCTTGGAAAAGTTTCTCTTTCTTCTTCTTATTTGAATAAAATAATGTCTACTTGCCATCAACTTGCAATGCCCATCAAACCAACTTCCCTTCTGGTTTTCTCTTCATCCATACCTCATATTATCATTTTGTAACATAATCCAAGGGTGGAGAATGACTCAATTTGTGAAAATTCAGTTTTGAGAAATTTTGACAAAGTGGTTCCAAGTGTGACAGGCCTAACTTCTATGGCGCATAACTTCCTGCTCAAACATGCTATTGAGGAGTTCTACCACAATTTGGAAAGCCCTTAAGTAGCTCTACAAATTTCATGTTTTGGGAATTTCCAAATTCTTGATGGAACTAGGTTGTAAAACCCTTCAAAGTTTCTGGAAAAAAACCACTTACAAGTGCTAAATAACTTAGAAATTTTCTAAGTTATTTCCCCTTCAAAAATGGATTTTTCTATAACTCAAATTCTATGAATTTTTTAATCATGGACCACTTTGAGGCTTTTGTCAAGATCTTTCTAATGAGCTTTGAACCACTTCATTTGGATGTGTGGTTGAGGAGTTATGGTCTTGCCCCTTTCGAAACCCTAATTCCCGATTTTTGCAATTACTTCTTAACCCTTGATCCAATGGTCATGAAATTTTATGGGGAGGTGTAATATGATATAAGGAACATTTTTTATTCACACCTTGAAGTCAAATTCCTTATTGTTGAAGAGTTGACTTTTAGGTCAAATGTTCGATCAATCGGTGACTACCGAGTCGACTATCGATGATCCGGACATCCTGAGGACTTGAAACCATTTGAATGGACTTTACTAAGCCATAGGAGCTTAATGGATAAAAATCCAACCATTGAAATACTCTTTAAACCAAAGGTCAAACTACAGTTGACTTTTCCTGATCGGAAAACCCTAATCGGGCGTCTTGAACTGCATTGTTCTCAATTTCCGGGTGACCACCTCAAATTGAATCCATACTTGATCCAATGTTGTATTATTGATGATGTGGAGACTTATTTGAAGTTGAATCAATCCAAAACATTGATTGATCAGACCACCGAAATCTCGATTTTGACGGTACGGAACCCTAATTCATCTGCATCTTAACAAAGATAAACTTGAAATGGGTTAAGGTTAGTTAATCAAATGAACATGATCCTACAATGATGATAAGGATCTAAGGGGTCAAAATTTGGGGTGCAACAGATGCCCCTATTTAAATATCTTCACTAGATGATAATGAGAGATGACAATCGTCATAGAATCGTAGTGAAAGGTATTTAAATATAGCAAACCAGAAATTTTGTCCCTTAGATCCGATGGTATGCAAAAGGACAAATGAAAATATGCCATGAATCTAAATGATGTTATATGATGCTTGAATGCAAGACATATGCAGACGCACGAGCAAATATCAAAGAATGGCAATACAGCGAGTAACCACTCACGAGGGGTCCAACACACTGGGGAAAGATTCAAGACCAAGTAAGCAAGGTAGTTCAAACATGATTAAGGATGCTTGTTAAAGGAAATCTTTCACGCAGGGGACACAAATTCCACCAGGGAAGACATACCTTTGCTGGGGAAAGAAGACACAAACCTCACTGGGGATAACCAGATGAGGAAGCCCACTGGGGAAGAAGGCAATTCTTCACTGGGGAAACGAAAGAAAAGAAACGCAAACTTCTCTGGGGAAGAAATCCACTGGGGAAAACTTTGCTGGGGAACAAAACCACTGGGGAAGCAAATCTTCACCGGGGGGAAAAACGGAACGGAGACACGAATCTCACTGGGGATAACCAGGCAAGAAATTTCCTATAACGAAGATTTCAAACGGGATCTTCAGGAAAAGGTTAGAAACAAGATCGGACGCGTCGGGGAACCTAGTATCCACTAGTTCTCCGAGACTCGACTGGGAAAGCAAGAGCTTCAATGGGGAAACCGGTGATGACCAGAACAACAAACAGCTTCAAGTGGTGTTAGTTTCCAATAGACTTACTAGGGATGATGGTGACGACCAATCCAACAACGGTTTCCAAAAAGTGCTAAATACCACTAGACTTCCTGGGGATATGGTGACGACCAAATCAAAGGGTTCCAATTATAATTGGGAATTCCAAACAATATTGATAAAACACAGGATTTCGGCTGGGGGGAAATTGGTAACAACCGACTAATAACAATAAGTTTTCAAGCAATGCCAGTAACTACTGGACTTAGAGGGGACTGGTGATGACCAAATCAGGGTATACCAATAGCAAATGATTCTGGATAATGCTAGTACCCACTAGATTTAACTGGGTAACGACTGAGTCCAAGGAGACCGATAACCATTGGATTTGGGTAATACCAATAAATACTGGATTTCCAAAGGGTTTGGTAACAACCAGGTCTGCAAACACGAAGCATAAGTATATCTCTCAATACTTTAGGAACAAAAGCTAATATCCTCAAAGCGTTAGGATACAACAGAGACACAACCCTCAATACGTTATGATTGTTCCCAGGCTCTCAAAACATTAGAAACGAAAGCTGAATATCCTCAATACATTAGGATATAGAAGAGACACCACCCTTAACACATTAGGATCGAACGAAGACCCTCAAAACCTTAGGATCAAAAACTAATACCCTCAAAACCTTAGGATATAGAAAACTTCATGCAAATGCAACCACTTTAGCCTTTGGGGATTTCTGAACTCGGGATTCAAAGTATATATTTCCAAAGGTACACAACCTGTGCTCGGGATGGCAACAAACATCTTTCAAAGGTATAAAACCTGTGCTTGGAATCAAACAATACATCTCCAAAGGTACGAAACCTGGGCTTGGGATGACAACAAACATCTATCTCCAAAGGTACGAAACCTGTGCTTGGAATCAAATAATACATCTCCAAAGGTACGAAACTTGAGCTTGGGATGAAAACCATCGTGACTTAGTTTGGATTGATACACAACCAAATTGTCAGTATTTGTTGTCCATGGATTTTTATAGTGCCAGTTACCAACGTCCTTACTTGAAATATGATTGGTCACCACCAAATTACTTATACCAGTATCCACTGGATTTTCAAACAATGCTGGTCACAACCATGCGTTGACATCCTTAAGATAAACTTCTCAAATGAGACCGCCATTTATCATTGAAGAATGATAAGCTTCTCTAAAGAGACTGCCACTTATCGTTGAAGAATGATAAGCTTCTCTAAAGAGACTGCCACTTACCATTGAGAACGATTAAACTTCTCCGAAGAGACTGCCATTTATCGCTAAAGACGATTAAACTTCTCCGAAGAGACTGCCATTTATCGTTGATGAAGGTTAAGCTTCTCCCAAGAGACTTCCACTCACCTGTTGATGACGATTAAACTTCTCCGAAGAGACTGCCATTTATCGCTGAGGACGATTAAACTTCTCCGAAGAGACTGCCATTCATCGCTGAGGATGATTAAACTTCTCCTAAGAGACTGCCATTTATCGCTGAGGAAGATTAAACTTCTCCGAAGAGACTGCCATTTATCGTTGATGAAGGTTAAGCTTCTCCCAAGAGGCTGCCACTCACCTGTTGATGACGATTAAACTTCTCCGAAGAGACTGCCATATATCGCTGAGGACGATTAAACTTCTTCGAAGAGACTGCCATTTATCATTGATGAAGGTTAAGCTTCTCCCAAGAGACTGCCACTCACCTGTTGTTGATGATTAAACTTCTCCGAAGAGACTGCCATTTATCGCTGAGGACGATTAAACTTCTCCGAAGAGACTTCCATTTATCATTGATGAAGGTTAAGCTTCTCCCAAGGGACTGCCACTTACCTCTATTGTAATGTAAGATGTTCTTCTTGATAGATAGTGCAAAATAAATGCACGTCCAGGTAGGTTTGGCGACCGACAGGGACCAAAGTTCAATCCAGAACCAAGCTAGAAAGAAACTGTCAAACAAGACTCCAACCATTGAGAAATGAACTCGAATGGGGACTCACTTTATCCAATCATGGAAAAAGATAACTGAAGCAACCATTATCCACGAGGATTAAAATCTGTGGGGAATTGATAAAGGATGGACGTTTTATGCTTAAGGGCTGAGAACTCTATTAGAGAGAGACAACACACCCAATCACTTAGGAGGGAACCAAAGTGAAACAGGAACAGGTAGCAACCAGAGATAGCAACGATGCACGGATGCTATGCTTTATGCATGCTTATGTTTATGCTGACGAAACAGGCAAAACAAAACAGGAGATGAAATAAACATCTCGACACGGAGACCCAACCAAACTTTACCAAGATTGGACATCAAAGGGATGATCATGAAGAACAACAATTCCACTTCAAGGTTACCACCTTCTTTGGGAGAGAGTAATCTTATTAGGCCAAAACCTCAGGACTTCACTTGGATTACCATCATGAGTTTGAATTCTTTGTTGAAGGAAAATTACATCGAGTGATTCCCAAATCAACACAACTTAACTGGAGAGCTGACAAAGGGCATCATGAGACCAAAATCTTTTTGCCCCATTGATAGTATGACAATCTTCTTTCAGTGAACAACGACTCTTGCAACGAACAGTCTTTAACCTTTTCGGCCCCAGATTACACGGTCTGTGAGAAGAAGTCATAAGGATGCTTTTACAAAAGAAACAGCATAAAGATGCTTCAATGTCTTCAAACACTTGGAGAGATTTTCAAATCTCGACGTGATTGCCCCAGTTTAACGGTGCTTGCACAACAAAGTCTTCAGACTGTAGAAGTAACGACTGGGGAACAAACTTGCCCCTGCTTACTGGTAACTGCAAAAGTATTGCCCCAGACTAAACTGTTCATCGAGAGCTTCTTCTAATTTTGACCTAGTTGGTTCTGAGTAGCTGAACATTGTAACAAATGATTAACAAATCCTTCAAATTGGTTGCCCCAGGCTGAGCTTCCTTCATCAAGTCAAATTCCCTAGCTGACAGCGCTTGTTGGGATTCCTTTGATATTGGATTGTTTTGCACGTAATGTTGTTCATTAAAAATTGGCAATTTTCAATGTAAAATTCATGCAATCTTTTAAAAACATTTTTGATGAAACACACACGGCGGAGTGATTAAGTGATCAAAGTGAAAGCGGTCCAATCATCTTACAAATGATGGATAAAGTGATGAACACACACAATTAACAAAGATCATTAGGAGTCAGGTTATCCAACCTTGCTGTAATATGCTTTCAAAACAACCTTACGTCAATTAGGTCTTTTAAGGGTTGTAACGTGGCTTGGTTCATGGTTCATGAAACAAAGGATAAAGGCTCAAATTTATTTGGTCCCACCCACTCTCCATGATGAACTACAATCCTACGCTCAATTAACTCAAACTATACACTCAGGTTCTTATAGACTTTAAGAATTAAACTGATTATAGTCGGCGATGGTTTACAAACCTAGGGTAGTCACAACTCCCTTACAGTATTTGATAGCTTTTTGCTAATTTAGGATTTTTAAGTGAAGAATCTTACAGAATTCCTCTCTTTTGTTTATCCCTGACTTTTGTCTAAACTTCTTTGTTCGGTTATACAGTCAATGGGATGCCCCATTTTTGCCTAAGCCTCCTTCATAGGTGTCGCTTCCGCGAAAATAAGGTGTCGGCAAAACAGAAGAGTCACCACCTTTCGTTATTTATCCCTCAGAACGGGAAAGGAAACGATCGGAAAAACCTGACGAAAAAGGTATAAGACAAGGTCATCGCAACCATTGTCTGGGTTCGGGAGTCGGTTACGCAAGGGGAAGGTATTAGCACCCCTCACATCCATCGTACTCGATGGGATCCATGCTCGTTGTGTTTACTGGATGGGTTGTTTTAACTATCTACCTATCAAGGCTGGTCTGAAAAGGAAAAGAAAAATGACTTGGCAAAGCGTCGCGCTTTATGCCTACGTATTCTCATTAGAGAATGAGAAATCAGAGTCAACGTAGTTCGACTGACTACGGGTGATGGGGAAGGTGGCTCGCCAATACATCAGTATTGTGCCTACGTACTCTCAACAGGCTTGAGAGATCAGAGCTTACGTAGTTCGGGATAATACGGATTACGGGAATTCAGATTCATCTGTTTTATCGAGCAGGGTTAACAAACAGTTCCAGCAGTTTGGTGTAGGCAGCTCGACCCTTGGAGACTTAAGCGTTACCGTTTGCGGTAGAACTGGGAGTTAACGACACTCTTTTATTCAGAACAGCTTCCTTTGAATTACGGGCCCACGGGGCAAAAAGGTTTGAAGTTTGTTTTCTGTCTTTTACGAAAGAACTGTTTTTTATGGTTGTTTGCAACTAATATCGCACTAGAGACTATGACCTGAGAGTGAATGCGTCGCATGTCACCCAAAGGGTGCCATACTAAACATCCAGACTGTTGAAAAGAAACTCTCCAACAACCCTTTCTCAAGTGGCTTAAGGCTCGTAACGTACGACGTCAGTTAACTTTTATTACTGTGTTTTAATTTGTTTTGAGATGAGAAGAGAGCAGGCTCAACTAAGGGGATACTATCAAGTCCTACTGTTGTCATGCCAAGGATTCATCCTATGGTTGAAGTTTGAAACAGGGAACTCCTAGAAGTTGTCATGCATAGGTTTCAACCTAAAGTTCTAATCATCACTTCCTTATCAAAGGAAGTGAGAGTCCTAGGGGATCATGTCAATGATAAACAGAAACAGATAAAGCATCAGCTTAAACAATAAATAGATATACAGTAAAATGCATGCGATGCAAGTGAGGGAGGAAATGTGTGTGGGGCATCAGCCTCCACAAGCTCATCTCAACCTCAAGCCAGATATGAATAACTGCAATCATACAGAAAGAAATGAAATTCTATCAAGCAAAATATAAACCGCATAGGCAAGGGAACTGGGCTCTACCGAATACCCGCAAGCAAAGCCACACAGTAAAAATACAAGCAGAGGGAGCAACTCAACCTCTAGTGCAATCATGCTCCTAGCTTACATCAGTCTAGATATGGACTTATTCTAATGCATCAAGCAAATCAAACAAGGCACATCAATACAGGAAAGAAATCAGACAGGAAAGGAAATAGATCAACAGCTTCCACAACAAAACCTTCTGACAGCAGTCCAGTCCTCAGTCTGCAACCACTCTTTAAGGCTATCATCTTCAATAGCAAGTATCAACTTGCTTCTTCAAGCTTCTAACACCTCAAACATAAGTATCAACTTATTCTTTCTTCTTCAAGCCTCAGCTTTCCAGTCAACTCCACCTTCAGGCTTTACTCCTAACTGCAAGTCTCAACTTAACTCCCTCAGGCTCTCAGTGCATCAATATAAGTATCAACTTATCCTTTATTCCTCAAGCCTCAGCTCTTCACTCAATCTCAATTGGATTTTTTCCACAAGTGTCAACTTGTTCTTCAAGCTTCAGCTCTCTCTTCTTTACCAGTATCAACTTGGTCCTCTTCATCTGCAAGCTTCAGCTCCTAAAGGTTATCTCCAAAGGTCACAACTAAGCATCCTATCATCAGAGAAAGGGACCCTCAAAGGTTCTACCAACTTGCAAAGAGCCACACATCCTACCAAAGGAGGGATTAGGACTTTACAAGGGGACCTTTCATCATAGGGAAGAATGGAATTGATCAACATATTCCATGTTTATGAAGGAAGAGAATCTATCTAGAAGCTCTGCCTACAAAACCCTAATCTCAATACCTAATCAATACTACACCAAAAGAAGGGAGATCTTCACATCCAAGCCTCTTCAAGCAATCCAATGCATCTTCAACTTGTCTTCATCATCATCCAAGAACAAGCAAAGCAAAACCCTAATCTAAGGGAACTAAAGAAGTTAATCTAGTTGAATTAGTGCATTAGAATCATCTAAAACTAGCACTTAAACTAAAATCAAGAAAAAATAGAAAACTACCTTGAAAATTCCTACAAAAATTCTTAAAGGACCCTAATTCAATCATGAATCTACCATACAAAAATCAGAGGTTGAATCATCCACCTAGTCCTAAAAATAAAATCTAAACCACAAGGTATCAACCATAAACCCTAAAAATGGAGCTCTTAAAGGTTTCAACCTAAACTACCACTTATATTCATCACAAAAATGTGAGACAAATCTATGGGGATCATTCATGTCTATGCTAACTAATCACAAATAATCAAGATCAAAATCATCATCACATGATCAAACCAAATTCCAGAAAACCAACCATCAAACATGACTATTTTAATATAAATTAAAATGTAAAAATTCCCATAAAATCAGAAAATGCATGAAATAAAAATATTTTTTATCTAAAAAATACTATATTCAATCATGAATTCAATGCAAAAAGAATGGGATTAATTGAATCATTTTTCCATTTTTTATGATTTAATCATTAACCATGCATAAAATGAAAAAACAATATGAAAATCCAAAAAAATGATAAACACACGGTGCAGATAGCATGACCATCCAGTTCATTTCAGGGTTGGGCCCAACAAGGGGGTGTGAGTAGCAACTAGTGTCTTAAGCCCACTCAGATCACATTAATGAAACGCATCATTTCATTTAGTTCAGAGTCCTTCACAAAATTTGAAGCACGCGTGGCCGTTGGATTACGCCTTCAGTCAAAGGTCCACCTATGATCTAATGGTTCTGGGATCATCTTCCCCAATTTGAAAATCTGGAGGGAAGAACCTCCATGGATGAACAGCCAAGAACTTCATCTTCTCCAAATTCGTATCCCATCAAATCTCCACCAAAAATCAAAGTTGGAAACCCTAATCCACTTCATTTTTCACCCTGATTCTAACCATGCCAATCATTCTTATTGAATCATCACCATTCTTAAAACACGATCAAAAACTCAGAAACTGACCAAGATCCAATCATCGCCATTCTCCAAATTAAAGTGCCTAACATCATCACCATGTTATCCTGAGTTGATTCCACCATCTAGCTAGGGTTAACTCTCAAGAACCACCAAGATACGATCAAGAACAGAAATTGTGGCACCCAACCTAATGTCTCTAAACTTAACCAAATGCTACCAGAAAGCTTCACATACTAACCCACATCACCTCTAAGCTAACAATTCCTATTGATTATGCCTAAATCAAGCCATGGAATGAGAATTACATACCTATCAAAATCGATTGAACAGAACCCTCAAACCTTCAAATCAATCCTCAAGAGCTTCCAGATTCCTTTAATGGAGCACAATCAAGCTTCTGTATGCAATAGAATTGATTGAAATGGCTTCAATTCTTGGATTCGATTCTGAGTTGCAGAGGAATTTCTTCAATGGATCCCACACGATTCTCCACCAATCTTGCTCAATTCTCCATCTGGATTCATCCACCAATGCTAGAGCAAGCTTCTGAGATTGAAATCTTGGATTGAAATGGCTTCAAACCTTGTAACCGATCTTGATTTGCAATGTGAAATCTCAAAGTGCAATCTCAGTTTTCTCTCTCAATCATCACCAACCTTGGCCATGGATCATCTCTATTCAATATATAGAACATGTATGGATGATCTAGAAACCTCTAGATCCTTCTAATGAGAAGTTCAATCTCTCATGTCATGAGAATTTCAATCACATGCCATGGTATGCATAGTTCTGTTAGCGGCTTGAAATCACTCCCATTCTCTTCCAATTTCTCTCCTAGTGACATTTTGGATGTGTTTGGCTTGCAAGGGACCTTGATTATGCCTTGAATTTAGGTTTTGCAAATGTTACATAAGATGTAAGTAACTAATTTTCAAAGCAAGTCCACAAATTAAACTTCAATTCAAAAATGTGGCTAAACCAATGTTATTAAAATGTGCTCTAGAGTCAAAATGACATATTACATGCCTTGGTTTGGATATGTATATCAAAAATATCAATTTCCAACTTTGGTTCATTTGAAAATCACCCTTATTTTAGGTCATTTTTGCAACTTTGAGCTACAAGCAATTCAAACCTCTCATGACCACTTGACTAGCTTTAAAAAATCATTTTGAACAAGTTTGATGTTGAACATTTTCCCATTTGAAGCTTGGAAATAGGAGTTATGGCCTTATGCTTGAAATGACCTATAATCTCCAAATGACCAAAATGCCCTTGACTTGTCAAAGCCATAACTTGAGTTCTACAAATCTTATCAAGGACTTCTAGTACTCTCTAGAAAGCTAAGAGGATAAGGAACAACATTAATATTGACCAAAAGTTCATAGGAATCATCCTTCTAGAGCAAAGGTTTCATGCAAGTTGGACAACTTTCAAGCTCCAAAATTCACATGCCTCAGATGACCTGTAACTTGTCAAAGTCATAACTTGAGTTCTACAAATCCTATCAAGGACTTATAGCACTCAAATTAAAGCTAAGATCATGCTCTACAACATTCATGTTGGGGGCAAGATGAGATGACCAACACATCTTGAGCTAGATTGCCTTGAAGATAGGGGTCAAACTAGGGGATTTTACACTGTCAAGCCTTAGAAACCCTAGCTTGAAACTTCTCAAACTCTTCAATCATGATGATTTAACCTTGGAATAATCCTTATAACATCTCAATGCATCAATCCATGATCACATGGCCTTTTAATTAGGTCTCAACCTTGTTCAAATCATCAGTTGACTTAGGGTTGACCCAGTCAAACCCTAATTGCACCACTCATGGCTGAGGCTTCTTAACCTTGCACAATGACCTGTCTAGGCCTCAAAGTGATCTTCAACACTTCTCATGAGCTCTCTCAAGACCTCAAGTCCATCTCCATGGCTTCAGAATCATCTGAGGACTTCCCACAACTCTCAAGTTAGGAGACACACCCTCTTGGTTTCAACCACTCTCTCTGAGGCTCTTTTAACTTCTCTGACAAGGATATCAACCCTTGCACACTTGAATAACATTCTTAGCTAGCTTCATAGTCTTGTGTAGCTCTTGATTGGTAATCCTACCTCTTGATCTCCTACATACATGTCAATGAAATGCAAATGATAATGCTAATGTGAATGAAATGAAACACAAGCTAGGTAAAGGAAAGTTGAGCAAATTTTGGGGTGCAACAATAGGTTTTGACTTGGCGGGCTTTTTTTTTTCACTCATTTTTTTCTGCTCTTTTTTCTTTCAAGAAAAGGAGGTGACTACCTAGCTTAATGGATATGGTGAACCATCATCGTCCTTTATGCTGAAAAGCATCTTCGACACTTGTTTGTTGTGTACGAAGGAAAAACCTGAATGCAACACTCTTGTGTGAAAAGTGTCTTGTATGCACGCATCTTCAAGTTAATTGAGAACTACCCGCCCCAGGTTTGAGATTTAAGGTTTTGTTTTTTGTAACGAAAGAAAAACTCCTACTTCTAGGCTCGGAGGGGTTAACGAGGAATTATCTTCCTTATTTCTCCAGTGTTTAGGGATTGAAACAATGCCTTACATCATCGGCAAAGTTAAATTGAAAGCATATCAACAGTAGTTATGGATATAATTTGCACCATCCTCCCCAATCTTTGCTTTAAACAACAGTTTAGTAAACAAAAGAAATTTTTGCATTTTTCGTTATCTCATAACAATGAAAAGAAAGAGAAAGAGTGAAACGAATGGACTTAATCAAAAGATGCACAAACATTTCATTTAATCTTGCCAATTCAAATAAACAATAGCTTACAAGCAACACAAATGCGAAGAAAACACAACAAAATGCTGAAACAGTCTACAGCTGCCAGCCTTAGGGAATTAAAATTGTTTAACAAAACAAATTTCAAATTTTAGGCCCATGCGGGGAAACACCTTCAACAACCACATGCTCCTTGTGATATAAAATTATGAGGGGTCTCACGGGTCCTTTGCCTTTAGATTCAGGAATCGCAGCACTGTCATTTGATTTATCCTCCTGAGGTTTCAGCAACTCTTGCTGTCTTAGTTTAAAACCTTCACATTCTTCAACTAGGTGCCCTGTTGTTCCAGTATGATATCCACATTCCACTCATGGATGGTATTCCTCGAGGATCAAGCGTTTGTCAATGATTAGCTCTTGCACAAGATAACTTAATGCTATACATGCATCCAAGTTTTGTCCTTCGGCTCCTTTGTGAAATTCACAGTTTAGGTTCGCATTATGCCATGGTCCTGGCACCGGATTGGATAATCGTGGAGTCACTAGTGAGTTCTGAATCAATAGCGGGTAAAGTTTTCTTAACGGTACTGGAGTTTGTCTATCACAAGTCTTATCTTTCCTAACATGATCCTTCTTGTTCAATTTTCAGCTTTGAGAAGCTTGAGGAGGAACAAACACTGAGTGTTGGGCGTACTGACGCGATTGACGGTTATTTGTTCGTTGATGCCGAGGATGTCCTTGAGTTGGAGGAACCATTAGAGATAATGCATCCCTAGTTTCTCTGGACGCAACATGGTCAGAGTGACCCTCTTTCTTCATCATATTCTGCAATGTCTCAAGTACCCAATTCATCTGACACTTGAGAATTCTGATGTCCTCTTTCAGCATTTCCTAAGCTTTCAAAATTCCCTCCATTGTTGCCATTTGTGCTAGATATCCTCCCTTTGATGTCAACGGAACAGAGAATGAATCAAAAAGACCAATGCAACAAAGTATGATATGTAAAATGTTGATGTAAGTGCAAAAACGCACATGGTTTTACAAAACTCAGAAGTTTGATTAGGTTAAAACCCTCATTCCATTGATCGTTGAAAAAGTTACAACTTTTAAAAATAATAGAGATCGACTGAGTTTTACAAAACTAGTTGCGACATGATATGCTTATGGTGATATAATGTGATGATGCACACATAACACAAAGACAAGTATTCACAAATACAAAGCATATACAAAGACATCCTAGGCTCAAGATCAAAGCAAGGAGTCAAAGGTCTACCCATCCCCAAGGATTTGTACTATGGATTGATTTGTACCTGCCGAATGGGTTCTACAAAGTTCCCAGAGTCATCAACCCATCTTTCGGATATTATCAATTTCCCAAATCACTTGGTAATCGATAATATTCTCAAGAGAATCTCGTCTAAGTGTAGTATCGCATATCAACTATTTCGGAAATACTTCATTATGGTCATCGCACTACGTCCTAATAAGGCCAAAGTGGGGTAAAGTGTATTCTAAAATTCCACAGGGTCATGGGCTCCTTCGTCGAAAGTAGCATTGTTTCCACGAATACTCGATCAACAATACTAAACTTTTCAAGAGGGCCTACACTGAGCGGTGGTTTCTCAAGTTAGCTTGGTCGGGAATCAACTCCCTATAAGCCTTCTTGAATATACCACCATCCTATCATAAGTGCACTCGAGTCCGGGTATAGGACCGTCTCACCACTCAAATACCCAATATCCACAATTAAACAAATATATTGACAAATATACATGTTAAGCAAATATTTACAAATATAGCATGCAATAACACAAAATAGGCTAAACCCTCAAGTTAATTGTCCCCAGTGAAGTCGCCATTTCTGTTGCGGTGAGAATCGTGATACCAAGCTATTGATTAACTTGAATCTTAATTCTTAAATTCACAACTGGACTTTAATTTATCCAAAGGAAAGGTCTAAAGAAAGAAAAACCCTTTTCGCAATGTAACAACAATGCTAAGAGATTCGGGGATCGGGGGTTGGTTATGCATAGGGTAGGTATTTCACATCCTAAACATCTGTAGTACTCTACAGGAACCTTTTGTTTTTTTGCATTCTAAGTTTGCTAAATTTTTACTATGGATTGGGATTGGGTAAAGGTGTAGGTTATAACCTAAAGATAGTTTCTAAGTTTGCTCGCAAAGACGTCACGTCCTCTGCCTACGTATCCTAACGAGGATAGAATCAGAGTAATCGTAGTTCACCTCACTAGGGTTGAAGAACACTTGATTATGATTAAGGTTCAAAGGGGAACAAACATATCCATGCTTGTGTAGAGTTTCACAAAACTTTCTAGATCTATGTTGAACACTCAAGAAAGGGGAGTAAGTAATCATTTCCATGATTCTTATATAGACTTAACCAAACTCTATCCTAAAGTTCTACGTTGTAAGACCAATTGGTTCTATCCAGACCAAAAGGTGGGAGAAGGGGGAAGGTTGCTCGTCAAGATATCGCATCTTGTGCCTACGTATTCTCATTGTCCAATGAGAAATCAGAGCGGTCGTAGTTCAGGCCCGAACTACAGAATAAGGATCTATTGGTTCTCTCCAGACCAAAAGAGGGTGAAGGTTTTATCCAGACCTATGAGTTTAAATGAGCTATCTATGACCCAAGGGTCAATAGAGAGACTTTCCTTTGGAAGGGAAAAGATGACGCAACTTGGATAAGAACTAAAGAGTTCCATCACTTGGGGAAAGTAAACTTAACAAAGCATAAACATTCACACATGATGAATATAAGGGATATGGTCACAACCAAGAATGATCAAGCATATTATAATAAGCAAGGGTCTAAATCAGGATGAATGGTTACAACCAAAGCAATCATTTAAGATATTACAATATCAAGCAAAGATTTCAATCACGATAAGTGGTCACAACCAAAGCAAGTATTACAATATTAATGATTTCAATTAAGACAGATGGTCACAACCAAGAACAAATCTTAACAAAGATGGGGAAACATCGTAACAAAGATGGAAAGGGATCTTAACAAAGGTGACAACATATCTTAACAAAGATTGGAAAAGATGAAAGTTACAACCGTGTAAACAAATCACAATTTGAAAGTAAACATGTTATAATTTCAAGATATATAAAGTGTAACAACAATATGTATTTGATGACAATCAAACACAAGTAAATTAGTTTAACCTCATAATTTAGGAGGAATCTAAAATAAGATTATGGTGACAACCAAAGGAGAGTACCCTAGCATATTAACTAACATGGGATGCAAGAAATCTCACAAGAAGAACAAGCATATTTAAAAGGAAATCACCAACAAGTAAGATGACGATCTCAAAAAAAAGGGACAAATTTCCACATAGGCAAAAGATAACCAATTAATAATAACAAACAATATTTTTGTACCACATGAAAGTAGACATTAAAACAAACACATTCGAAAAAAGAATGGATCAAAAAGGGTGAAAAATGAGAGAGTTATGAATATTTGAAGATTCATATATTTTAATGTACAAAACAATATTAACAAGTAAAAATAAAAGAGAAAAAAGCAAGGGGTGGGAGTTGAACCCACGCCCCTCAGCTTGCAGGCAAGCAACCTGGCCACTAGAATACACACGCGCGCGCTATCCAGGTAGAAAACAAGGTGAAGCATGGAAAATATAAAAAGAGGAAAAAAAAACAAAAGGGCTGATCCTCCTCAGGGATCGAACCCAGGGCTGGCTAATGAAAGGTATGATAAGCACGCATACTTCTACCACTGGCGTGGCTATACATCCGTTGATATAGCCACCCCTAAAAACATATATGGCATGCTTTCAAGGATTTCTGGGCAAGGCAAAAAACCAAGAACAAGGCAATAAAGCTTATTTGCATTTTGATTCACAACTATATCAATACTTCATGGAATCAGATGAAATTTTAGTCAAACTTGAGTGTTTTTAAACAAGGAACAAGATGGTGCAATTGGAATTTTGAAATAAGGCCTTGAAATGAAAACACGATGCAACTTGCAAATTTGGTGATTGGTTTGCATTTTGAAAATTACCAACAACTGTGAGATCAAATTCATGTAAAAGGTACTGCACACACAACACATATGTCATAACAATGGTATAGGACACTTAAGGCTCAAGCAAAAAGCAATAGAATGGAATATAGCACATGAGTTGCAAAATCATCAAGAAAGTGCAGCAAAATTGTTTCAACAGATGGAAAGTAATGATTATGCATATATGGCCTAGTCCTGATCAGGTTAATGATGATGTGCTCAAAGTTTACAAACCAAATACAAGTGTTCTAGCAGAAGAGATGAACAAGGATGCATCATGACAGCAATATGGATGAATTGGAACAGCAGGCCCATATGGATGTTCACATTAAAAATTGATTAATTAAAGTAGGAAAATCATGAGGCATACTTGAAATGAAATGAGTAACACCTATAACCATCACAATGCTAATTACAAGCACAAAAAAACACAACTGCTATGCTATGCCAAAATTGGAGGAAAATGCAAGTTGAAACCAAAATCAAGTAGCAGACAGAATTGGAATGAAAAGACCTATCAAACATCTTCAAAACATCATATGAAAAGTGTTTATACCTCAAAAATGTTCACAAACATTATGGAAATGAAAAACATAGGCCAGCTGCTCAAACACTTAAATAAATGCAATGTGAGAGTCAAAACTGGTTTGGAACAGATTGAGATGCAAAGGATGCCATACACAAGTTTCAAATAAGATAACAAATGAGTCTAGCACTTAAGGTAATCATGGAATGCACACAATAAGGATATGACCATCAACTTGCAAAGTGTACCAACATGTGGAATGAGGCTGTCATAACAGAAGAACAGGACATGCAAAACTGATTGAGAATGTACATACAAGTTTTAAAACACTACCAAAGATCCAATGCTAGATGAACTGACTTAGAACAACTCAAGTATGAAAGAGTGAAGTGTGTGCAATTGATTTCAAAATAGTTGTAGCAGCAGGGCACAAATATAGTTCAGTTATGCATCAAAGGTCTCATGTTGACAAGCATTATACACACACATCCTAAATGTAGCAAAGAATGAGTCATAACTCAGAAAATAGACATATTGCAAGTAAGCAAGAATTTGGCATACTCGTGGTAGGTTTTAGCTCAAAAATGCAGTTGGAAGGTGAAATGAGAAAACAAGTACATATAGATCAAACCAAACATCTACACACATCAAAATCAAGCAAATAGATGAGTTTCAACTCACAAATTAGGCATATGACAGTTGGAGCACAAAATTGGTATGTTGTGGTAGGAAGTATGAAAAACTGTCTTGGTAAAACTTAGCACAGCAGGTTATTTTGGCAAGCAAAGGGTTTTGTGTTGAAACAAACAATATGCATATACCATGAACATTCTAACAGATGAGGATATGTGTTGCACCCCAAAATTTGACCAACAATTATTTATTCATTGAGTGTTTGAAAGTGGATACCTTCATCAGAAAGTTCAAGAGATCCTCAGAGGAATGGGTTGAAACCAGGGTTGTGTGCTTCATAGCTTGAGAGTTGTGGGTGCTCCTCAGAGGATTCTGAGACTTTGAGAATGAACTTGATGTTTGAGAAAGATTATGAGATGTCTTTACAACCATCATGAAGCCCAGGGAGGTCATTATGCAAGAATTTAGAAGATTCCACCATGAATGATAGAATTAGGGTTTTGACTGGGTCAACCCTAGGATAACTGAAGATTTGGGAAAGGTTGAGACCCAATCCAAGGGCCATGAGATCATGGAATGATGCATAGAGATGATATAAAGATGATTCCTAGGCCAACTTATCATGAGTGAGGAGTTTGAGAAGTTTCAAGTCAGGGTCCCCAAGGATTGTCAGTGAAAAAACCCTAATTTGATCCCTATCTTCCAGGCAGTTTTAGCTCAAGATGTTATTGATATCTCACCTTCCCCACAACATGAATGTTGTAGAGCTTGTTCTAAGCTTTAATTTGAGTGGTGGAAGTCCTTGATAGGAGTTACAGAGCTCAAGTTATGGTTTTGACAAATTACAGGTCAGCAGAGGTGTGTGAATCTGGGTCCTTGAAGGTCACCCAACTTGCATACAACTTTTGCCCTAGTAGGAGGATTCCTATGATTTCTTGGTCAACATGAATGTTGAATAGCATCTTCTTAGCTTTAATTTGAGTGGTAGAAGTCCTTGATAGGATTTGTGGAACTCAACTTATGGTTTGAACAAGACAGGGGTATTTTGGTCATTTGTCAGTTATAGGTCATTTTAGCCAATGCCTAAAACTCCTATTTCCAAGCCTCAAATGAAAAAACTCAAAACATGAAAGTTGTTCAAAATTTGATTTTAAGTCTATAAAGAAGGCCACAAATTGTTGGAAAAGCTCATAGCATGAAGTTACATGATTGGTCAAAAATGAACTAAAAATGGCATATAAGTTTGAAAAGTTGGAATTGGAAATTGGTTTGGAAGATCTAGGAATCCAAATGAGGTCATCCAATATATCATTTTGATTGGAAACATTATTTTGAGAACTTTGGTTCAAATAGATTTTTCATTTGAGGTCTAAAAAAGGGACTTTCTTTGTAAATCTATTACTTGCATTATAAGGCAATGTTGAAAAACCTTACACAAGCCAAAGGTGAGCTTGTTTTTCACACATATCTTCTCATTATCTCATGTAAAGGTATTTTGGCACAAAATGGTAAGGCATAAGGCATGAGATGAGAGAAATTCAATATGTCATCACATGAGATTTCAAGAACTTTCTAGATCATTCTAGATGGTCCTAGACTTTTCCAATGATGGTTATAAAAAGAGTGAATCATGATGAGTATGAGGTTGGTGATAGAAGGCATTGTCAGAGGAGAGAGAGAGAGAGAGAGAGAAATAGCCATTGAAGTTCTTCCTTCAAGTTCAAGCAATCC
Source organism: Lathyrus sativus (assembly GCA_963859935.3). NCBI lineage: Eukaryota > Viridiplantae > Streptophyta > Magnoliopsida > Fabales > Fabaceae > Lathyrus > Lathyrus sativus. The sequence continues at coordinate 434,800,008 of OZ012737.1, forward strand.
AAGAAATCTTTCACTACAAGGCTTCTTCTCCAAAACCAGTGCAAACAGAATCATTTCCACCATTGGAGGATCATCCTGAAGCAGCTACAAGGCTTGCAACCTTCTCTACATACCTTCACCATCACTTCTTGACAGGTTGGGATTCTTCTCCCTTTCTCTTTAATTATGTAGTTTCTGTTAATTCTTTAGGTGTAGGATTAATGTACTAGGTTAGGTGATCCTTTCCCATGAGTTTGAGAGCTCTGTGTGAGGTTTCATGGAAGGTGTTAGTTTCTTTAATCTTCAAGAGCAAGCTTTGTAGTGAGTTTTAGTTAGCATGGATTAGGTTAGACTAACTAGGGTAGCATAAAGAGCAAGATCATGCCATTAGATGTGAAGTTTAGCAAGGTTGATATCAGTGAAGTATGGTGGAACCATGACCTTCATCCATTCTGTTGGGAAGATCCACGAGGCTTTAATGGAAACTACACGTAGGGTTGGATTCCTGGTGATGAGTAGACCAAGTTTGCTTTTAGAATTTTTGAAATTCATCAACTGTGGGGAGAGAACGAATCCATGGAAGTTTGATGCATGAGATACGATTTTTCTGCAAAACCCTAACTCATTGGGGACGAAACACTGCATCCCTTGGATTAGTTTCTAAAACCTTGACTTCTTCATCCCATCTGACGGCCATGTTTAAATTTCACAAAACGGAGGGAAATCCCAAAGTGAAACGCTGCGTTTCACTTATGGGAAAACCATGGGCCTGAAGCGTATTGCTATGCCAACCCCCCCTAGCGAGCCCAATTCCATATAGCACGTGAATCCCTTGCTTATTTCACCCCCTCCTGCGCTTTTCTTTTTTGTTATTTCTGAAACCAATTGGGCTCAGATCCCTTTGCTACCTGCACCCCCTATCCATGGCCCAACCACAAGAATGAACTAGGCGCATTGATTTCTACACCCCAGCCCCTTTTAATTTCTTTTCTTGTTCTTGTAATTTCTTTAATATTTTTCTGTTTTAGAAAATTCATAAATAAATGAAAAATAACTCTTTTTAGTCCATTCTTTTTTCTATGTTGAGATAATTTTGTGTAGAAAAATATAAAAATAAAAATGGAATTTTATTTTTAATGTAGAATTTTTAGTGGTATTTTCTTTAATATAGTGTATTTTCCTTCTTTTAGTTGATACCTCATTTTGCAAAAATTGTTTTAGGACCTTCCTTTAGTCTTTTTAATCCATTATTTTTTGTGCAATTAGATGATGAATCATAGTTCCCCATAGGATTTATTCTAGAATTTTAGAATTAAATTTTGATTAGTTTAATTAGGGTAGATTTAGGGTATCCTAATTAGGGTTTAGGTTGTGCATAGGTGAAGGAATTCATTTTCTTTAGATAGTTTTGTCTTGATTTTTGGGTAGGGGCATATGTGGATGTTATGGGTAGATGTTGTAGACCCTTGTGAATAATTGATAGATTTTTTCCCATTAGTTTAGCATTTTTAGGTATTTTCTGAAGTTGCCTGATGATTTTGTCTGTTCTGTGGTTATCTGTTCATCTCCGGGGGTTGTTTTTGGGGAATTTGTTGTGGGGCTTGTGTTGTCTTGAAGATCTTGTTGGAGAGCATCATGGAGAGAAGATTGAAGATCAATATTCAGAGACCCAGAGCTTGGCTTTTTCCCTGTCTGTGAGGTTTGAGATCCTGAAGTTTGAAGGAAGTTCATGGTACTTTCCTGAGGAAGGCACTATGAATGACTTTCATTCTTTCTTCTCACCTCTTTCTTAAGTATCCAATGATGTTGGAGCCAACTTGTGAGTTTAATTTCTCCTGAGGAGGAATGTAAACTGATCACATGTTGTTGAGCCACATGGGATATAACTCCTAAGTGGAAGCCTCCTAGTACTTTCCTGAGGAAGGTCCTATGGGTCTATTCACTTAGTTCCATTAGTTTGTCTAGGATTTCTTAAGTATCCAATGATGTTGGAGCCAACTTGTGAGTTTAATTTCTCCTGAGGAGGAATGTAAACTGATCACAGTTGTTGAGCCACATAGGATACAACTCCTAAGTGGAAGCCTCCTAGTACTTTCCTGAGGAAGGTCCTATGAGTCTATTCACTTAGTTCCACTAGTTCAGATAGGATTTCCTAAATATCCAGTGATGTTGGAGCCTGCTTGTGAGTTTAATTTCTCCTGAGGAGGAATGTAAACTGATCACAGTGGTTGAGCCACATAGGGTATAACTCCTGAGTATACACCTCCTAGTGCTTTCCTGAGGAAGACACTATGGGTCTGCTTACTTAGCTCCCTTTCTTTGGTATGCTTGTTCTGAAGCTTGAAGACTGGGATTGATTTCTTTTGGTTAGGTTTTGCTTTAGGGCTTTGCTTAGATTTGATCAGTATTCTGTGTTAGGGTTAGGATTAGAGAGTAGATGGTTCTTTCTCTAGCATGCATGTTTTGTTTGCCTGATGGCACTTCATTTATTTTACTGTTTATTGCTTGACAGCATGTTGTTTATTTTTAGTATGATTACTGTTATTTCATGACTGGCTTGAGGTCGAGACGAGCTTGTGGAGGCTGAAGCCCCACACACATTTCCTCCCTCACTTGCATTGCATGCATTTTACTGTTAAAGCTGATGCTTTTGTCTGTTTTGGTGTATCATTGACATGATCCCTTAGGATTCTCATTTCCTCAGATGAGGATTTGGTGATAGACTTTTAGGTTGAAACCTATGCATGACAACATCTAGGAGTTCCCTGTTCAAACCTCAACCATAGGATGAATCCATGGCATGACAACAGTAGGACTTGATAGTCTCCCTCCTAGTTGGGCCTGTTCTCTTCTCATCTCGAAGCAGTTTAAAATACAGTAATCATGAATGATTTCTTTCGTACGTTACGAGCCTTAAGCTATCTGAGGATGGATGTTTAGTATGGTACCCTTTGGGTGACATGCGACGCATTCACTCTCAGGTCATAGTCTCTAGTGCGGTTGAGATCGCAAACACAATAAAAAACACTTCTTTTAAGAGATAACCCGTAGTTTCCCGAACTACGTTTGCTCTGATCTTTCATACCAGATGAAAGTACGTAGGCATAGGACGCGACGTCCTAGCGAGCAACCTTTCCCCCGTAAACCCGTAGTAGGCGAACTACGTTGACTCTGATTTCTCATTCTCTGATGAGAATACGTAGGCATAAAGTGCGACGCTTTGCCGAGTCATTTTTCGTTTCTTTTTTCAGCCAGCCTTGATAGGTAGATAAATTATAACCAACCCGTCCAAGTAAACAAACAAGCGAGGATCCCGTCGAGTACGACAGACGTGAGGGGTGCTAATACCTTCCCCTTGCGTAACCGACTCCCGAACCCAGACAATGGTTGCGATGACCTTGTCTTACCCTTTTTCGTCAGGTTTTTCCGATCGTTTCCTTTCCCGCTCTGAGGGATAAATAACGAAAGGTGGCGACTCTTCTGTTTTGCCGGCACCTTATTTTCGCGCAAGCGACAATATGCTCTAGAAGTAGATGAAAACCTTACCAAACAGAAAATAGCATTTTGGAGCTTATGAATATGCACAAAACTAAATTCAAACATGCAGCAGGCAATTTCATAATAGTTGGGGAGATTTGATAGCACATACAAGTTTCAAATAAGTAAGGCAGTGATTCTACGCACATAGATCATGTAGAATGCAGTTGAAACAGAATATGGTATGTGTTTGGCATTAATGAGGTTTTGAAATGCAAGTGGAGGAATGACAAAGCAGTTTGAACACATAATGAAGATTTGAACATATAGGAACATCATACATCTCCAAAACATAATGACAAATGATTCTCCAGTCTAAAAACAAGTACCAACTGCTCCAAACCAGAAATGGTATGCCTATCCAATTTTGACAGCAAAACCAACAAGATCTCATGACAGGCCCTAATGGCTAAGTTTTATGTTTCTCATCATTCACCCAAATCAAACAAGCAAGTAAGATGTAAGCATTAAACAATGCCTTAGAACAAATGAGATACACTAATGGCAAGGACAACAGTCCACTACACAATTCAATAGTGATAAAGCTAGAATGACACAAAAATAGAATAAGTGTGAAACAAGTGCCACAATAGATTCAAACATGATCTAGGGTAGGGGGATCCGATAAATAACTTACAAGTTATCCAAATCTCACTAATGAACTAAAACTAACAGGCCTAGGGCAGGCTCATCAATATTTCCATATTGGCTCCTAAAACTACCACAATGACCAAAACCTCACTAACAAGTCTAAACATGATATCAAGACACAAACTTACAATCTAACATCCACATATCATTTACAAATGACAAAATATTTGACAAAACAAGCATCATGATCACAAAAATAGGATTCTTGACAAAGAAACATAATAGGGTAGCCATGATATGTTTTCACACAAATCCTCACAAAATGGCATTACATGATAATGTATGATTTCTAGACAGTCAGAACATCACATACCTCTTGCTGACCAGTCTTGGACAAGCTAAAAAGCTTAGAAACCCAGAGATGCTCCTTCCTTTGCAATGATGTGAAGCTTACTTCCTCTTGAAGCAACAAGACCAAACTTCAAGACAGTTGGAGTCAGGGGATTTCTAGTTGGTTTTTAATGCTTTAGGCAGTTGTAATATGACATATGTGAGGTGTGTGGATGGTTAGAACAGCAAAAACAAGCCTAGACAAGGATTTGGTAAGTTTTGAATATGGTGGTCAAACTTTCTTAGTGTGAAAGTTGACTTTTTGCAAAATGGTAGTTTTGAGAGATTTGAGGGTATAGACACCTTATATACTATATTTAAGGATTGTGTGGATGATTTTTAGAGGCTTGGAAATGATAGAACTGGTCTAGAGCAGAGTTTTGCTCAAGACAGCTTTTTGGTGAAAATGGGGACTTTGAGTTTTTTTGAAATTCTTGAGGAATAAAAGAAGAATGAGAGCTATGTTTTCTCTGGTTTTTTGAGATTGCTCTGGTATACTTAAACCCATAGAAGAGGCCTCTATTTATAGCCAAACAAGAGTGAGGGCAGCCTTGGTCTTTTACCACTTTTGGAGGGAGATTTGTGAAGAAAATCTTGCCAAATCTAGTGGCAGCCTCTTCACATAAACTCCATGGCTCAATGCAAGCAAAACCAGCTGACATGAGGGGGGGTGAGGTAACCTGAGACGATGCTAGAGAAGTAGGGGACTGCAGCTGCCACATGTCTTGGAAAAGTTTTTCTTTCTTCTTCTTATTTGAATAAAATAATGTCTACTTGCAATCAACTTGCAATGCTCATCAAACCAACTTCCCTTCTGGTTTTCTCTTCATCCATACCTCATATTATCAGTTTGTAACATAATCCAAGGATGGAGAATGACTCAAGTTGTGAAAATTCAGTTTTGAGAAATTTTGACAAAGTGGTTCCAAGTGTGCAGACCCAACTTCTATGGTGCATAACTTCCTGCTCAAACATGCTATTAAGGAGTTCTACCAAAATTTGGAAAGCCCTTAAGTAGCTATACAACTTTCATGTTTTGGGAGTTTTCAAATTCTTGATGGAACTAGGTTGAAAAACCCTTCAAAGTATCTGAAAAAAAACCACTTACAAGTGCTAAATAACTTAGAAATTTTCTAAGTTATTTCCCCTTCAAAAATGGATTTTTCTATAACTCCAATTCTATGCATTTTTTAACCATGGACCACTTTGAGGCTTTTGTAGGATTTGTCAAAAGCTTTCTAATGAGCTTTGAACCACTTCATTTGGATGTGTGGTTGAGGAGTTATGGACTTGCCCCTTTCGAAACCCTAATTCCCGATTTTTGCAATTACTTCTTAACCCTTGATCCAATGGTCATGAAATTTTATGGGGAGGTGTAATATGATATAAGGAACATTTCTGATTCACACCTTGAAGTCAAATTCCTTATTGTTGAAGAGTTGACTTTTCGATCAAACGTTCGATCAATCGGTGACTACCGAGTCGACTGTCGATGATCCGGACATCCTGAGGACTTAAAACTCTTTGAATGGACTTTACTAAGCCATAGGAGCTTAATGGATAAAAATCCCACCATTGAAATACTCTTTAAACCAAAGGTCAAACTACAGTTGACTTTTCCTGATTGGAAAACCCTAATCGGGCGTCTTGAACTGCACTGCTCTCAATTTCCGGGTGGCCACCTCAAATTAAATCCATACTTGATGCAATGTTTTATTCTTGATGATGTGGAGACTTATTTAAAGTTGAATCAATCCAAAACATTGATTGATTAGACCACCGAAATCTCGATTTTGACGGTACGGAACCCTAATTCATCTGCATCTTAACAAAGATAAACTTGAAATGGGTTAAGGTTATTTAATCAAATGAACATGATCCTACAATGATGATGAGGATCTAAGGGGTCAAAATTTGGGGTGCAACAATACCACTGTTTGAAGAATTGTTTAAGAGGGTAGAATATAGACTTTGTCTCTGGCATTTACATGACAATTTTAAAAAGAAGTTTTGTGGAGGTACACAAATTAGAGATCTGATGATGGCAGCTGCCAAAGCCATATATATCCAAGAATGGAAGGCTAAAATGAAAGAGATAAAGGAGCTCAATGGGAAGGCTTGGGAGTGGTTGTCATACATATCTACCAAAGCATGGTGTAAGCATACATTTTCTTTTTATCCTAGATGTGTTGTTCTAATGAATAATGTATCTGAGGCTTTTAATATAACTATATTAGTTTTAAGGGATAAACCAATATTGTCTATGTGTGAATGGATAAGAAACTATATCATGAATAGGAATTCCAACTTCAGAGAAAGGGTTGATAGATGGAATCACAGGATAATGCATAGACTTAGACTCGGGCTGGATAAGGAAGTGAAACATGCAGGTAATTAGATTCGTAACTGGTCTGTGATACATTATGGCAAGTGGAACATACACCTACCAGGAATAGTTTCATGGTGGATACTTCAAAGAAAACTTGCACATGCAATTTTTGGGAACTTGTGGGCATTCCTTGTAGGCATACAGTAGCTGCATTAGGTTTTAGGAACCAATACCTAGAAGATCATGTTGATGATTTTTATTCTAAGGAAACCTATGATAAATTTTATAGTTTTAGTCTAAGTCCTATTAATGTCTAAGACATGTGGCCAGAGGTTGACATGGAAGACATGTTGCCTCCAGCCTATAAAAGAGGACCTGGCAGACCAAAGAAGTTGAGAATGAGGGGACCTGATGAGGACCCTAATAAAGTAAAAACATAAACCACTTATTATTGAACTAGATATGGTGTATATGGCCATAATGCAAGAAGTTTTACTAGCCAGGTAGTTGACCCTGAAGATCAAAAACCTAAAGGTATTTAATTTTCTATAACTTTGCTTATCTTACTATGGTCATTGGTAATGTCAATTACTTGATTATGATTTATTTATCCATAGAAAGCCAAAGAAGACTGCACCAGGACAAGGAAAAGGACAAGGATATAATCAAACTCAAGCTGCATCAGCTCAAGGACAAAGTCAGACTCAAACTACTGAGACTTAAGTTGAGAGTCAAATTGAAGTTGATGTTGAGTTTGAAATACTTGTTGCAAATGCTGTAGCAGCATTTGAGGCAACTCAAACATAACCTAATCTTATTTTTACTGAACCTGTTGCATCATCTGCACAAAGTGAACCTGTTACATCATCTGAACCTATTGCAACTTTGCAAGCTATTACATCATCTGAACCTGTTCCAACTTCAAAAAATCAAGATATACCTGACTATATTTTGAGTGCACCTGTTCAATCATCTGACAATGTGCCTTCTGCATTTGTGCCTACTACTAAAAAAAATTCTTTAAAAAATTGAGTATATTGTACAACTTCCTAATAACTTGGTATTATACTATTGACGTATAACAACTCTAATACCCTATATTTTATAGAAGAAGAAGATGAAGACAAATAAACCACATGTTTCAAGGAAATTGGGGTTGAGGAGAAGTGATAGAACAAGGGTCCTTAGGTGCAAAAACCTGAAAGGAGAAGGAGGTAATTCATCACAGCCTATGGATGTGGACAAGGATCCATAAACATGTTGTCATGGTGTACTATGATGCCTTTTGGATATGTTTATTGTATTGTTAGACATATTTTTGTGACCTTTGGCTTTATTTACTTTTGAGATATATATCACACCATTATGGTTTATGTTTAGGTGTGAATTTGTTGTACTATGTGACAAATTTATATGCCTTTTGACTATATGTAATCCTGAGACATCTTTTGGTTTATGTATGGTGTGTTTTGACTATATTTTGAGATCACTTTTTTTATTCTTTTATGTTATACAATATTAAATAAAAGATTGTAAAACAGGGATGACAAACATATAAATCATTAACAACCAATGATGTAATACAATCATTTCATTAATAAAGAGGGATGCAAAAACAATAAGTAACAACCATTTAGGGACGTAAATAAAAAATTACATTACTTCTTATTCATTACATGATGTAGCATTACAAGGAAAAATTTCAACAACCAATATTCTAATAGGGACTAAAAGAAAATTACAAACTCCATAAATCACTACCATTTATGGTAGGAAAAACAGAGACACCATGAAAGAGTCAACAAAAGCTTCAACATTCTGGCCTTGTTTCTTTCATTTTTCAACTTCATTTTCATCTTCTATTTTTTTCTAGCTTCAAGATTTTTAATGATGCACCCTAATTCCTAAGCTACCTCTGAGCAATTGCATCCAATTGGGTTCTTATGTTCACTTGATGTGTTGCGTTCAACTTCATCATCCTAGATAAAAAGCTTGCAACCTAATCCCGAATTTGAATACTTCCAGAATCTTCTTTTAGGGTTTTCAGTTGAGTTTGAAATGAACATTCTCATAGCTTTATTGTAACCACAAAATAGGATTTCAGACTCAACAAAATTCTCTACAAAAGATGTTGCCATGATTGATTCTTGGTAAAATTTTGAAGTTCATTAGAGGAAAAGGAGGCGAAGAAGAAGAAGAACTGCAAAATGCAATGTGATTTTTTTGGATTATATCCTCCTTTTCAAGGCCCTTCCACATGCATTTCCACATGTGCATCAGATAAAAATGAAAAACACACATAAGCCAATTCCATGTATACAAAGTAAGCGTATTTTTAACAAAAGGCTAACATTAGAGACTAAATGCAATGCAAAATTGAGTTATAAGGACTCATACCCAAAAAAAGATACAGGGACCAAATTCAAAAACGTGCTAACTTACAGGGACCAAAAGACTATTTAAGCTTTATTTTAATTATTATGGTGATAGTGATATATCAAAATAAATAATTAATTTAGACTTATTAAAATAAATATTTAGTAGAAATAACATTATTTTATTTATTTGGAATAATACTTCAATTAGAAATAATAATAGAATAAAATAAGTAATGAAGGGAATATGAGAGGAACTGTCAGAACGTGAAATTGAGGAAAAAGGAAGAGAAAGAGAAGAGAAAGCTAAGGCATAGGAGAAGAAGAACCCCCATTAAAAAAGCTTGTAAATCCATCATCTAAGGTATAGTGATACTTCCTTTCGTATAAGGGATTGCATGATGACTAGTGGGTGGGTGATTTAGTTTCTCTGTACTTGCATTTTTCTTCTCTATGCGTTGAATCATTTGATAAGTATGAAGATATTATTATGATTTATGTTTGGATGAATTGCAGGATGGGTGAATGATTGTGGTATTGTATGTTGTTGGGATCAGAGTGTGAAACTTGAGTAAATGATTTTTTATGAAAGATTGGGGTTTTGGCGATGTTTCAAAATCGATTTTTATAAAAACAGAATTGTAGAAAGTTGTCACTGTCTCAGTGGTAACCGATTACACCTAAGACAAATTTGCAGAAAAAATCATTTTTTCAGGGGTGTAACTGGTTACCAGTTTTGATGAAATCGGTTACACTGTCAAAAAAGACGTGAAATTGGGCATTTTTTGAGGGTGTAACCGGTTACACTAGGAAAACTATTACTCTACGTTTCTGGTTATGATGTAACCGATTACCTGTTTTGGTGTAACCGATTACACCTGCCGAGTCAAAAATAAATAATTTATAACTTGAGTTTCAGGTGTCCTATTGAGGTGTCGTTTGAAGCGTTAGGAAGCTGACGCAATGTACTTTAATTTAAAAATAGTGTCACTAACTGAAAATGATTTTAAATATTATGTAATGGTGTTGTATGGTATACAGTTTGTATGTTGTGGTGTAGTGATGTGTGTGAATGGTATGTTGTTACCGCTATGTTATTATAATGCTAGTTGAATGCTTGTAGTATATGTATGGTGTGTGGTGGTCAGTATTGGTGTGGTACATTCGTTAAGGTGAATATCATTGTATATGTTGTTGTTGTTGTATGTCATTTATGAATCATGTTCATAGTGTTTGAACGGTGTTCTACTACTGGTGAACCTCAATCCGATAGTGGGGATTGGGGTGCGAGTAGCTGGTTCTAAGTGGGAATCGGTGAAGAGATATCTATGGTGATGGTAACAATTTTTGGTGTGCTCTGATCCTATGGTGGGGATCGGGAGCGAGTGAACATGAGATTTCACAATTAGTACCGCTTGCATTGAGTCATTGAGTTGAGTCTCATTGCATTGCATACATGTTATATTACGATATTCGGATTGTGTGAAGTGTGAGTTGTGGAACAGATGATTATTTATGTGATAATTATGTGCTTACATATTATTATGTAGTTTCATTATATGATCGTGATTTCTCAACCTTTCTGTTTGAATGTTACATTTTCATGGCCATCGTGCAGATAATCCGCAATAGAGGTGTGGAAGCGAGTGAGTGATATTACTCTCCTTTATACTTTTGTTGAGTCAGCGTTGCTCTGATACGTAACACCAGAGAGAAGAACGTTTGTTTATTTAATTTATTTTTGGTGGAGATTATTATGTGAATCTCCTATGTTTGATATTTCCTTATATTTACATTATATTATGATTATATTTGAAAAGTTAAACTAGGCAGTTTGTCCAATGTTATTCCGCTACTAATAAAATGTAAAAGTTCGAACTTGATTTATAATTCCTATTATTTTTAAATTTCTTATGTGTTACATATCCTATTGCATGAGCTGGTTGAAGTTGAATGTAGCATCCTAATTACTTAATTGTTTTAATTTAGTCTAATTTTTAATTATGAATTACGTCGAGAAAATTAGGGTGTTACATTTCAAGTCCCTCAATCAGAAATTTTGTTATTCTCAAGGATTTTTAGGTGAAGGTAAATCCTCCTAAGCACTCTTATCTTAATGAAATTCTTTGGTCTCCCCCTCTGTTAAGCTATTTGAATTACAATACGAATGGTGCGACTCATGATTACCCTGTTAATGCTTCTTGTGCTGGTGTGTTTAGAAACCATCAAGAACCTTTCTTGGGTGGCTTCACTAGGATCATTAGGACGAATATTGTGTTTCATGTAGAGTTTCTTAGAGTCATCCATGACATTGAGTGTGCTTTTGATCGTGGTTGGCACAACTTATGGATTGAAACGAATTCTAAAATGGTTATTTTTGCTTACAACTCTTCTTCTCGTGTGCCTTAAATATAAGAAACAGATAGAACAACTATATGAAATTTACTAAATTAATTTGAAAGATATTAGGGTGAAGATCCACTAGAAATCATTTATCCAAGTACACAATATTGACTGAACTCAAGAAATATTTACACTAATCTTCTAAAAAAATGCAACATATCCACTCACCAAGAAATATATGTGCTTCTCTGAAATATATATTATTGTGAGTAACAGAATTCATGGCTGAATTCATAGCAGGAGATGTGAATTCATAACAGAAAGTAATAAGGAAGAAATGGAAAGGAATACTCCATACAATTGGAGAGTGATTTCATTATGTATTAAGGGTACATTACAACTTATATAGATCAAGTAAACAATGGGAATGAACTAACTAATAACAAACTGTTGTTAGTTGCATAACTAACAGCAACTAACTTAACCAACTTGTTAACTGTAACAGCCTCCCTCAAGCTAAGCATGATGAATATTGATCATGCCAAGCTTGGAAATAAACTTGTTGAAAGTTGATGTCGGTAAAGCTTTGGTCAAGAAATCTGCAAGCTGATCATTAGTTGAGATGGGAAGCAATCGAAGTAAGCCTTGCTGGAGTTTTTCACGTACTAGATGGCAGTCAATTTCCAAATGTTTAGTTCGTTCGTGGAATACAGGATTGGAAGCAATGTGCATCGCACTCTGGCTGTCACAATATAGGACAGGTACTCTTGAGAAAGTAATGTGCAGTTCCTTCATTAAAAAGGTCAACCAAAGTAATTCACAAGTAGCAAAGGATAATGCCCGGTATTCAGCTTCTGAAGAGGATCGAGAAATTGTTTGTTGTTTCTTAGTGCGCCATGAAATGAGGGAAGAACCAAGGAAGAAGCAATAACTAGAGGCAAATTTTCGTGAATCAAGGCATCCTTCCCAATCAGCATCTGAGAAGCCAAGGAGCTGAGGTTCTGATTTTCTGCTAAACAAGAGGCCTCGTCCAGGACTGTTCTTGAGATATCGAATGATTCTGCAAGCAGCATGAAAATGGGCCATAATAGGGTGGTGAAGAAATTGACTCAGTTGTTGCATGGCATATGTGATGTCTGGTCGAGTTGTGTTTAGGTATAACAAACGACCAATCATCCTCCTATATGTTCCAATGTCTTCAAAGGGTTTTCCACCATCAGCATGAATTTTGATGGAAGGATCTAGTGGTGTTGTTGCTAGCTTAGAACCAAGTAAGCCTGACTCTTGTAAGAGATCCATGCAGTATTTTCTTTGGGACAAACAAATACCTTCTTTTGAGTGAGCAACTTCTAGACCAAGGAAATATTTCAAGGTTCCTAGATCTTTTATGCTAAAACTATCATTAAGACAAGTTTTGATACGATCGAATTCAAGCATGGAATTTCCAGCTAGAATTATATCATCAACATACACTAAAATGGCTGTGAAATGTTTGTCAGTTTTCAAAACAAATAGAGAATAATCAGAGATAGATTGAGTATAACCTTGTTGGATCAACATAGTTGTTAACTTCTCATACCATTTTCGACTGGCTTGCTTTAATCCATAGAGACTTTTGTTAAGCTTACACACTTGGTTGGATTTTGTACAGGAAACACCTTCAAGAACTATCATATATACATCTTCCTGCAAATCTCCATGTAAAAAAGCATTGTTCACATCAAGTTGGTGTAAGAACCAGTTATTTATAGCAGCAGTTGCAAGGAGTGTCCTAACAGTGGTATGCTTTGCTACAGGAGAGAATGTATCAAAGAAATCTAATCCTTCAATCTGATTATATCCTTTGGCAACTAGCCTGGCCTTATACCTCTCTATCGTGCCATCTGCTCTATGCTTAATCTTGAAGACCCATCTATTTCCAATAGGCTTGACGTGAGGTGGAAAATCAACAATGTCCCAAGTCCCATTCTTGTGTAATGCATTCAACTCAGATTTCATGGCCTTGATCAAATGTTCAGATAAACATGCTTCTTTATAATTATTTGGTTCTTGTGTATGTGTGATGGAGGATGGAAAGATACTATGAGATGCAGAGAGATGAGACAGAGAATCATATTTAGAAATAGGATAAGCTGAAGTTTTACCTGAAGATGTTTTATCTGCTAAAACATTGGAAGTGTTGCACACGTAATCTGAGAGATAATGAGGAACCAGTCTATTTCTAACAGGTTTAGTTTGTGGGACATGGTCAGAATTTGTAGTTTGTTGATGAGGGCTATGAGTATGATCAATATTATTGTTTTCTGAAATGGTCTGATCTGGGTGGGATTCTGAAAGTTCATGTGTAGAATTTTCAAGGTGAATGTCTAGAGAATGTCTAGGTTCATCATTACTGTTAGTATGATGATTATAAGTGGAATTAGAATGTGAGTGGTATTCCCAAGGAGAAAGGTTGTTGTTTGAATAAGGAAAGATATTTTCATGATGTGTGACATTTCTAGATACAAAAATTTCTTGAGTATCAAGTGCATAGAGTACAACACCTTTCATACCATTTTTGTATCCTAGAAAAACACATTTTCTGCCTCTTGGTGCATGTTTTGTCCTATGCATATGGAGAGTTGAATCATATGCTAGTGAACTAAAAACTTTTAAGCTGTGCATATCAGGAGGAGCATTGTGTAAAATGAAATGAGGTGAAAGATTGTTAAGGACTTTTGTAGGAAGTTTATTGATAATGAAAGCAGCATGTAAAACAGCATAAGACCAAAAAGGTTTAGGAAGTTTTGATTGGAACAAGAGGGCTCTGCCTACATTCAAAAGATGTTGATGTTTCCTCTCCACTCTACCATTTTGTTGTGGAGATTCCACACAACTTGTTTGATGTAAAATGCCTCTAGAAACATTAAATTCAGGCATGGTGAATTCAGGACCATTATCAGTCCTAATGATTTTGACACATTCATTTGTTTGGGTTTCAATTAGTTTGACAAAATTTATGACATGCTGTCTAGCTTTAGACTTGGATTTCATAAGTGTTATCCAGGTGTGTCTGCTGAAATCATCAACAGCTGTTAAGAAATATGAATGGCCATGTAAAGATTTAATAGCAAGAGGTCCCCAAATGTCAAAATGTATTAAATCATAAGGGTGTGCAACTCTACTATGACTAACATTGTAAGGAAGCTTTCTATGTCTAGCAAAACAACACACATCACAAACATCTTTGTTATTGACTGTGATAAAGGGAAATTGAGAATGTAAGTACAATAGTCTGTTGTGTGATAAATGTCCTAGTCTAAAATGCCAAAGGGCTTGATCAGGTAAAGTTGTGGTGGCTGCTAAAGAGTGACTATGTTCAGTACTGACAGGCAGATCATTATCTCCTAGCTTTAAGTAGTACAACCCACCTTTCTTTTCATCAGAACCAATCATCTTCTTCTTGGTTGTGTCCTAAATGATACATTTTGAGTTGAAAAATTTGACATGAATGTTAGATCCATCACACTGTTTTGAAACAAATAATAAATTTAAAGTAAATTCAGGAATGAACAAAACATTTGAAATAGATAATTCAGGAGAAAATTGAATTGTGCCTGAATATCTAGCAACAAGATATTGCCCATTTGGCAATTTGACATTAATGGGAAATATTTCATTATATGTATGAAACCATGCAATGGAGCTACTGATATGATCAGTAGCCCCTGAGTCAATGATCCAAGATCCTAGACTACTAATATGATTATTATGATGCATGTTACCTGTTGATGAATGACCAACAGCAACTTGGTTTGAGGAAGAAGCATGTCCTGACACCTGACCAAGACTAGACTTCTGTAGCAGATCCATTAACAGGTTGAATTGGACATGCGTCATAGGGGAATTGTCATCTTTAGTGTCAATATTATGGGAAACAGATCCATCATCATTGCTCTCAGCTTTGATGTTATTAGCTGCAGCTGGAAATTGCTTCTGCATATGCGGAGGAACACCATGTTTCTTGAAACAATGATCAACAGTGTGGTTAGTTTTCCCACAAAAGGTGCATATACAATTTCCAGCTTTAGAAGAGGTTGGTTTTGATCCAAACTTCTTGGAATCTGCAGCATTTATCAAAGACTGTGATTCATCAACTTGTGGATGAAATTGTACTTGCCTTTCATGTTGAATGACCATGGAAAAAATTTTGTTCATAGGAGGTAAAGGATCCATTAACAACACTTGGGACTTGACAACAGCAAATTGGTCATTCAAACCCGTTAAGAAACGGATTATACGTAACAGTTCATGATTTGTTCTAGCACGGCGCATAGCTTCGCAAGAACATTTTATTCGACATGTGCACATAGGCAATGGTAAGTACAGATCAAGTTCTTCCCAAAGAATTTTGAGATCAGAAAAAAATTCAGTTACCGGTTTCGATTCTTGTTTGAGATTGTAAATTTCCTACTGTAGTTCAGAGGTGCGGATGAGATCTCCTTGGGAGAATCTTTCTTTGAGGTCATTACACAAGTCAATAGCGTTCTCCATGAAAACAATGGATTGAGCAATCGAATCTGAAACAGAATTCATGATCCATGAATGGACCAGCATGTTGCAACAATTCCATGCTCGGATTGACGGATCGAAAGGATCCAATGGAGCTGGTAGAGATCCATCAATGAACTCGATCTTCATCTTGCCACCAAGTGCTCTTTTTATAGATCGAGCCCAAGAATGATAATTGGATCCGGTAAGCTTGGGAAGAACGGTGACAGAACCGGGACCATCACTTGGATGAACGAAAAAAGGAGAGGTTGGGTCTATAACAGGATCAATGGTGGAAGAACAAGAAGGTGCCATAGAGGCTGAGAAAAATTATGCAAGGGAAAGCGGAAAAAGGATCGGAAATGCGCGTGATACCATATTGTGAGTAACAGAATTCATGGCTGAATTCATAGCAGGAGATGTGAATTCATAACAGAAAGTAATAAGGAAGAAATGGAAAGGAATACTCCATACAATTGGAGAGTGATTTCATTATGTATTAAGGGTACATTACAACTTATATAGATCAACTAAACAATGGGAATGAACTAACTAATAACAAATTGTTGTTAGTTGCATAACTAACTGCAACTAACTTAACCAACTTGTTAACTGTAACATATATTGAAAACAACATGTCTCATTAAATTAATCTCGTTCAAATTTCATGCATGTATGTATGGAGATAAAATATAAGACTTTAAATGAATATGAAAAATCATATTAAAATATCATATTACAAACTTAATTATTACATCAAATATATATCATTTACTTCACATTTTAATTAAAATAAAGTGAAGTGAAAAAATTTACAAATTAAATAATTATTTAAACGCCTTTAAAGACATAAAATACATTTACTTAATTTGTTTACTTTATTAAAAAAAATTAAATTATGATATGTCACATAAATAATACTTAATTATGGACAAATAAAACTAAATAAATAAATAATCCTTCTTTCATAAGCATAAGATCAACAATTTAGAAAAAAGTTAAAATCAAAACACAAAAATAATACCACATACTTAGGTTTTTTTTTTCTTGCTAACGACCATGGAAATAAGAAAAAAAACCATTATATATTTTTTCGAGATTTAAATAACTTAAAATAATCATCGTGAATTTATATCAAATCTTCTGTAAATTTGTATGAAAAATAAAAACAATCAAACATAAATATTTGTAGTCAATTTTAATAAATCAAATATGAAGAGTCGCTATGATACAATTTGTTAGAATTAATTTAATAATTAATATATAAAGCATACTCAAATATAAAGATTAAAATTTTGAGACTGAAACGAAACAAACATAAGAACATAGATGAACACCACATTCCGCTGAAAAACATATTGATCTATTAAATATTATAAAAATATATATGAACGAATCCACATAAAAAACTTTTTAAACCGTGACAACAATAATTCTAAAATGTAAATGTATAGAGACATGGGTGGTTTTAAGGCCCGGCTAGGCTGGGCATGTGCCCGGGTTCGGCCCCAAAATTTTGCCTTCTTTTATAAAAGAATATGAAAATTGTGGCGGTTAATAAGTTCTGTTATGGCGGTTAAAACCGCCACAATTAACGAAAATGCAGAAAAATGGTACTTTTGAATAAAATTTCTCATGTCATAATATATATGAAATAAAAAGGCGGTTTTTTGTCGTTGATAATGACAGTTTAAACCGCCGTAATTTAAACAATTTTCATAAATAAAACATAATTTTTTTTCTTTTTTATGCAATTAAACATACATTATATTTATTTTATTTATATGATAATATTTAGATTCAACTACATTACAAAAAGTGCAAAATTAAAATAAAGTTGCTATTTATGACCAAATTAACCAAAAACAAAAAATGAATACTTGAAAAAATAAAATTTAACATAAAAGTAGCAGCTACTAAAATTATAAAAAAAAGACATGTATAGTGTTGTAAAAAAGAAGAAGAAAAGAATAAATTTTATCCTCAAATAATATTAAAAATATATTAGGTCCAATTCTTCAATTTATGTTCACTCTAAATTATATGGTTCAATTGATGTTAACTAGGAATTTGTATTTTAAATTTAGTTTGTAGTTACAGTAGTTAGTAAATAAAATTATGTTGTTAACTTGTTGCTAATTTTAAGAATTATTATGAATCACATGAAATGATATTCCATGTTAGTATCAGCCTCAAATTGGATATGGCTATGTTGGTTTTAAAATTCTGCTGAAATCAATTAAATTAAAAATCTTTTATTTTGATTAATAACTATTTATATATACAATATGAATTTATTGTCTTTAAATTTTTGCCCAGACTTCAAAAATTTTCTGCCTCCGCCACTGTATAGAGACAATTATAACTTTTTGATGAACAATTAGAAGTTTTATTATTTTAAAAAGGCATATTCTAACATTCAACTCTATTTAAGTCTATATTCAACTGATAATTAATTAGTTAGATATTAAATATAGATTTAATCAACTTTTAATTAATCAATTAAATATTTTAATTTAATAAATATCTAATATAATGAATATAAATATGTATATGTACTTGTAATAATTATTAAAATAAAATTATAAAATAATATTTAAATATAAAATATTCTAATCACTTACTCTACTTTTAAAAGATTGAATATACATGCAATCTGAATTTTAGTTTAATGGTAGAAATAATATAAAGCGATTATAAACACATAAAACTGATTTGGAAATGTTCAGGTGATGTTTGACTATGTTGAAACTTTTAGGGCTTTAAAATATTAGGGTGGATCTTCACATCTCACTAAAAAATTACACTAGTGAGTTTGTACATTATATATTTATTCAAAAATTTTAAGTATTAGATCTACAAATCTTGTTTGCATGTTGTTTAGTGTTAGATTGAAAGAATGCTCTTCATTTTCATTCGATGAATTTACACTTTGTGTAATGTATTACATGATGGATATAGTTAAAACATACTTCTCCTTTTATACAAGAGCTGAACAATGATTGAGTTGTCTAATAGAATCCTAACAAACTCAATCTTAGATATAACTAACAAGACAAAAGAAAACTAAACTATATTAGAAGAGTTAAGTCTACTTAACTTTAATACTTTCCCACAAGATCAAGGTCGTGGAAGCATGACCATTTTAATACTTTCCCACAAGATCAAGGTCGTGGAAGCATGACCATTTTGAGACTACCTTGATCTTGTTCCTTAAATTTTGAAATGTGAAACTTGAGAGAGACTTTGTCATTATATCTGCTAGTTGAGCTGAGGCAGGAACATTTTGAATCTTTAGTTTCTGAGTTATAACCTTTTTCTGACAAAATGAATATTCAGTTCAATATGTTTTGTTCTGGCATGAAGAATGTGATTATGAGATAGTAGCACAACACTCAAATTGTCGTAGAGAAGAGTACGAGAGGAATACTTGATTTTTAGTTTAGCTAGTTAGAATTCCAACCATAAGAGTTCAAAAGTTGTATGTGTCAATGCTCTATATTCTGCCTCTCCACTAGATCTAGCAATCAGGTATATTTCTTAGAGCTCTAAGAAATAAGATTAGGACCAATAAAGATGCAAGTGTGAGATATGGATCTTCTATCATCTGGGTCATTTTCCCATTCATAGTCACTATAAGCACTTAGAGAAAGAGCTTGATTAGGATTAGCAGGAGAGAGAGAGAGAAGTAGACCAAGTGTAGAGGTACCACTTAAGTACGTAAGAATCCTTTTTACCATGCTTCAATGAGTGTCAGGAGAGTTTGTACCCTAATATTTACCCCTAAGATCCCACATATCATTTGTATCCTGCATCATAAGCAAGATCCCCAAGCACATGTGTTTTATGTCTTTGTTTGCTTTTATTTTATTGTTTATTTTTACTAACCCTAATCAAAATACTAAAATATGTTTGTTTCTTCCTCTACTAACTTACTTTTTAGAAGGAGGTTTGAAATCAAGAACATCAAATACCAATTCATCAGCTCGATTGAAATTTATTTGAAAAAAGTCAAAATTGATCTGTAAATAATAAAAATTATTTAGTCAAGAGTTTCCCAAGATTTAATTGTTTATTGCTCAAGAGACTCTAAGGTTTATATGTTTATTTTCATGCCTTCTTTAATAAGTCAAAAGAATCGAGCCAGAGCTAAGACAACATAGCAAAAAGCCATTTTTCTCACTTTTCACTGTGTTAATCAATTAACCAAATTTGTACATAAAATGGTTAATCGATTAACTAGTGTGTTTTTGTGAAAAATGAGCCAAATTCAAATTCTGCAGCATTTTAGCACTAAATTTCACTTGTTTCTTCATGAGAATATTCTAGATCACCTCATTTTGATTCTTAATTTTTCTTCCAAATTTAAATTCCAAGCCTAGATCAAATTCCAAACCACCAAAATTTCCAAGTCTTAATTCTATAAATAGAGGCATCATTTCATTCATTCTTCAAGCTTTTGAGAGCTAAAGTCACAAAGTCACAAAAGCTCTTTCTTTCATTAAAGGTTAGTAAGCTTTTCATTAAAGCTTACTAACCTTTGAGCTAAAACCTTCATCCAAATACTTCTTTATTATCAATTATGTAGATCAATGCTTTGGTGTATGGTTCTTGAAGTTGATTTGAAGAATTTTCAAATTTTGAAGTGGTAAACCCTTGTTCCACCATTGTTGTACTGGATCCATCTTCCACAATGTGATTTATGGTTGATTCTTGTTGCTTAGTCTTTGGATCTTGCAAATTATGTTTTATTGGTGTTATTTGTTGTTTTTTTTACTTGAATTTTTATGCACAATTTCATCCTCGATCATGAGGTGTTTGAAGAAATGATTGATCAAGGATTTTGTAATTTTTCAAACTGTTTTTCACTTTTGCAACAGTGCTAATCGATTAACCAGTTGAAATTGTGCGCAAGATATGCCTTTTTATTGTGTTATTTGATTAACACCAGTTGGTTAATCGATTAACACAACGACAGTAGCTATTTTTGGCCTTGTTTTGGGACTGTTTTAGTTTCTTTTCTTCCTTCTCTTATTTCCTTTTGTTTTCCCTCGAATTGTGATGTTTATTGATCAAATTTCTCTTTAAATACCATCGACTTTAGGTGTTGATGAGGTTTAGTGCCTTAATCCACCAAGAAGAGTGATGTAACTTAAAGATGGAATGATCCAAATGTTGTAATTTAATTTGGTTTCCCTTCTCCCCTCTTCTGTTTTTTTTTTTTTTTTACTTTTGAGCAATGAAAATCTTCAATATCATTGGAATTTTTTTCATGTTCTTAATGAAGATGAGATGGTTATCTATTTTCTTTTCGTGCAGTATTGATTTCGGAGGATGATCTACATATCGTGTCTCTATCATACATTAGCACAAACATTATTATTGACCGGCCTCAGATAACTGTGGCTTCTATATAAGTCTGATTACGATTAATTAACACAACGCTAATTTGTCCCTAAATCAGAACTAAGTAAATTTTGTAAGCGAGATGTTATTCTCCTAATCTTAGTTGTGTATTTTGAAATAATTGGATCTTTTGTTACCCGTGGGGGTTAGTTGGCATACTCGTTGATTTTATCCGAGTGAGAGTCCTCTCCATGGTAATGTATGAGACCATGTTTTCATTCTTATGGACGATTAGTAGAGTATTCTCCATAATTTGACAATTTGTATTTCATGAAGGTTGATAATACTATTATGTATATTATACTAACCATATTATTGTACTAATTTTGTTTATGTTATCTCCTCGCTCCCTATCTCTTTACTTTTACGCTTTTATATTTATAATTATCATATCATGCTATTGTTTATGCTTCCTCTCTTTTTCTTTTATCCATTTGTACCATATTTTGTTCAAAAATATTAATAAAGGATTAAACCTCAAAAAAAACTTGGTTCTCTTAAGTCTTATGGTTATGCTTGAGGGTGGACCTAGCCTTTGGACATCTTAGATTATTCTTGCACCCTTGGACTTATTAGATTATTCTTGGACTTGAACTTAGAATTAGGACTCCTCCCCTATGCTTAGATTATTATTGATTTGAGATCTTGACCTTTATTTGGCTTTGCTTATTCGCTTATGCTCAAGATGGAAGGAATTCTTATTTGACTTTCTATGGGTTTGATATCTTTTGGTTACACCCTTCATATCTCTAGCTCTTATTTTGATTTCTAGGATAGTCACTTCTTCTCCATCCTTTCTTCAATTTTCAAAATCTTCTCCCATTTTCAAAACCTTCTTGTTTTCAAAGTTAAATCTCTTTCATGATAAACCTTGACTTTGGTCAAGTGATTTTCAAACTTTGTTTTCTTTAATAAATCTCAATCAATGGTAATCATACTTTGACTAATTTCAAAAAGACATAAAAAAAATACAAAAATGCATTCAAATTTTTGTGCCTTTATGCACTTTTTCCTTTAAAATGTTTCTTAGCTGAGATGTAATTCTCCTATTTCCCATAGTATTTAAAATGTTGATATTTTCCACTTAGATGTTGAGTGATAGAATTGTTGATTTTAATCCAAGCAAAATCCTCCACCTTTAGGTGATGCAAATGTTGTCTTATACTTGTGGGCCACTATTCGGAGTTTTCTCCTTAAAGTGACGACTTATCTTCACATTTAAAAATCAATCAAAACAAACCAACTTTGTTATTTGTACCACGAACTACTGGGTTTTGATCCTATATTGCACTTTGTGGGTATGTAGGCATGATATGAGGCGATAAGTGTAACACCCCACTTCCCAAATCAATTAAAATATAAACATTATAAATAAACATCGGAGTTCTTCCACCCAAAGTGGGATATCACATTATAAAAATCCAACACATACTTCATTGAAAATGTTTTCACCAAAATACAGCGGAAATTGTTCATATAACAAAATACATCAAATTCATGATACGTCACAGGAAAAGAAATAAGTTCAACAAAAACATCTAAAAACACCCAAGTCTTGTGCTACGTATCAGAGCATCCTAAGACTCGACTGGCACACCACAATTCAAGCTAGCTAAGTACCTGGATTATCTGTACTTCCGAAGAAGCACAGACCACAACAACAGCAAAGCGGTGAGAAAATATGATCAAAATATATCGGTAATTACATACATGAAATAAAGGTAGTAACTACAATAATCATATAAGTCATCACCCAACATTCACCAAACACGACATATAGTCCACCAACGACATAATTCATTATAATGCAAATATGCAACGCAACACCATGCATGCGGTACCGACTCATTGGTTCTTCTATGGAACCCGGATAGATCACATACGCCCACCCTTGGCCATGATTTGTCCCCACCAATTCCCCACTCAAAGGAATACGAGTGAATCACATACACTCCATCGAGCAATGACTCATTCCACCAACACTTCATAATATGCATGACACCAAATGCATACAAATTAATACAAGCATACATTGTGCATACGATTCTCAGATCACACCACCATACATCACATATACATAGATATGCCATACACCAATCAATCAGATACTTACATAAAGTATTAAGGAATTCACTTCCTATCACCAAATACATAATCTCCATCATTCAATCACCATCCCTACACTTATCATGATCAAAGGGATCCTACAAGGCTAATGCACAAGGCAAAACAGTACCAAAACCACATTCTGCTGTGACATTCGCTAGTTCATTCGCCAGGCGAAGCCCCGCAGCGAATGCTCGCTATGGCTCGCCAGGCGAACCTGCCCGCGAAGCCTCGCTGGCCACACTCGCCAGGAGAACTTCATACTCTTTAGGTCTGGGAGTTTATATGGAATTACTCACCACTGCTTGCTAACACTCGCCAGGCGAACCCTCGCTAACATTCGCCAGGCGAACCTTCGCCAACACTTGCCAGGCGAAACCCAGCGAATGCTGCGATACCCCAAAATCCCCACTGTTCTGCAATTCTATTTGAGCCAATTCCAAGCCTATAATCCTCATCTATTCTCCTACTCTATCAGTACTAAAAACCATAATATTATACTTGCCAATTGACCTATAATTCTTACTCTAACATCAGCATCAGATACTTTTACTAACACTTCGGAGTTACTCAGAACTTGCCCAAACCACACCAACATCAGTACCCATACATCAAGGGCAACAACAAATCATCACGTATCATCATATACATACAATTCATCAAAAATCAACAATATTTAACATCATAGCAACAATTCAACATATTCATCAGAATACCTACGGGGTTAAGGAATCCCCTCTACCCAATTTCATGTAAATACCATCCCAATCTGTTTCTCCCCCCTTACCTCGATTGATGTTCTGATTGATGAAGAATTCCCTACCAATTCGATCGCTCTAGCCTTGTCCCCTTTCTCCTTGTTCTTCCTCCCTTCTCTTTTCTCCCAAAACTGCTTTATCGTGAAACTCCTCCTCTTCTCTCTAAATCCCAAATGTATCGTACCAACTCCCTGACCCCTCTAATTCCCTATTTTAATTATTTAATCCAAATAATAATATTAACTAATAATAATAATATTCATAATAATATTAATAATATAAATAATAATATTGCACCAAATTAATATTAATACTAATATTACTACTACTAATAATAATGATAATAATAATAATAATAATAATAATATCACCAACATTACTATTACTATAATATTATCATTTCCATTCCACGTCACCAAGACCAATCCTTACACATCAAGGATACACACCCACAACACATCCAACACACCCCACCTAAGGGCACACCAACATAAAATAACTAAAATAACACCAAAATGACTAAAATAAATAAAATGGGTGTTACAATAAGTCTCTCCAAACACAAAAAATTTAAAAAATAATTCTCTTCGTATCTCCCCGATCTCATTTCAAGCAAAAAATTTTAAACCAAAAAGACTAGATATTTCAAAGGGTTCCTATAGAGTACTATAGACGTTTTGGGTGCTAACACATTTCCTTAGCGTAACCAACCCCCTTACCCATTCTCTGTTTGTTCTTGTTTTAGAACTCTTTAGGTTTTGTTCGCTCTTTTTCCTTTCCTTTTGGATAAAATAAAAGTGTGGTGATGACTCTTGCATTTTGAGTTAAGTTAATCAATAGCTTACACTCACAAATTTTCCCGCTACAGAAAAATGGTGACTTTTCTAGGGACTCTGGTTCTTAGTGGATTTAGCCTACTTTGATTTATTTATGCTTTATTTGCTTTTGACTGTTATTGGTTGTTCTGTTTGGGTGATCTTTAGAGGTGAGATAGATCCTATACCTGGAACTAAGAGCTCTCATGATAGGCGGTGGTATAGTCAAGAAAGCTTATAGGGAGTAATCCTAAAAAAAATGGACTTGAGAACCCACCACTCAGTGGAGCCCCCTTTGAGGATGGTATTTTATCAATCAAGTAATTATGAAAACATTGCTATTTTCGACCTAGGAGCCCGAGAAGCTGAGGATCTTAGTATTCCTTTTACCCCGCTTGGCCTATTAGAACATAGTGCGGTGGCTATGAAGGTGTAAACCTAAAATAGTTAATAAGTGATACTACACTCAGACGAGGTTCTATTGAGAACATTACTGGTTTTCGAATAATCGACATGCTAGTAATATCTAAAAGAGGATTGAGGACTCCGAAACGTTTTAGAACCTTGCTTTACAGGTGATGATATACCCTTAGTACACACCATTGGGGGGTTGGTTCTTGTCCATTGACTCCATGCTCGCGCCAAACTATTGAACCCATGTGTTTTGTATGATCTTTCTTGTGGGTGCTACATTCATACATTCATGCATTCATAACATCATTTTGACTAAGTCTTCAAGGAACTTAAAGATGTTTGTTGCAAACAATGTAGGAATTTTTCACCATGGATTTTGGAAGAAGGAAAGCTCAAAGGTACACTTTCAAGAGTCCTAAAATGGAAAGTTTATGAGAGCTAGGGTCTTTGGTTATTGATTCGGAGCCTTTCAAAGATAGATATGGAAGTCTTCTGTCTCTTTTGAATATCGATATAGATAATTGGGTTCTAGCTACTTTGATTCAGTTATATGATCCGGTGTGCCACTGTTTTACTTTCCTTGATTACCAACTCATGCCCACACTTTAGGAGTATTCTATTCTACTTAGACTTCTTATTTATGATTGAATCCTATTTTATGGTTTGGAAGAGACTCCTAAGTATCAAGATATTTCTAAATCTACTCATCTGAAGGTATTTGAGATTAAAGCTCACATGGTTACAAAGGGATGGATTCTTGGGTTACCTTTTAAGTTTCTGATGGATAGAGTCCATTACTTTGCTAGTATGATGAGTGTGGATGCTTTTGAATCTATCTTCTCCTTTCTTATTCATGGATTTTTCCTCTTTCCTAATGTTGACAACTTTTTCAACATTAATGTTATTAAGATCTTCTTGATTGGAAACCTAGTTCCCACTCTACTCGCTGATGCCTATCACTCCGTTCATCTCAGGAATTCTTATGTTGTTGGGATGTGTCATACCCCAAATTTTGACCACTAGATTCCATTACCATTCTAGGAGCATCAAGCATTGTTTCCTAACCCTAACCTTGTTTCAAGTTTGTTGTTGTTGAATTCATCTGAATTAGGGTTTTGCACCCATGGGTTCAAGAGGATTGCTTGATCAGCCAATGTTTTGGATTGATCATCATAAAATCAAGTCTCCATACATTCAAGCATCTTATATTCAACAAGAATCAAGTTCTACTTTATCTCACTACAAGACAATTGAAGCCCAATTTCATCTGGTTCCAAATTATTGTTTTTATCAGGAAAAGTCAACTATGCCTTTGAATTTTGACACAAGCATGACCCCAAGCTTTGGTACATAACTCAACATGTTCGTATACCTCATTAAAGCCTACTATTAATGTTGGAGAAGTCCCAAGGAAAATTCCTTAAAGATCACACAGTTTGAATTCATCTAATTCAAAATTCATCTGACAAAGTCAACTCTTTGACTTTTAAGTTTTTGGTTCAAATTGGAGCATCCAAGCCAAATTTCATCAAGATATGTTAAATCCATGAGTTTGATCATGAAAAATCAAGATTTGAGAGTTTTCTTGCAAAAGAAGAAAACTTAGATTTTTTTTCTAAGTGTGGAAAAACCCTAGTTTTGGTGCCATCTTTGAAAGGTCATAACTTCCAATCCACACATCTATTTTGTGAGTTCCAAAGATCAATGTGTAGATCTACTTATGTACTACAAAATTTTCCTATTGACCTATGAGAAAAAGATACTTAGAATTTGATTTATGAAGCCTCAAAGTTCGGAATAATTTCAAAAACACTTAGAATTTTCCAAGACAACTTTGCTACTACAAGTTTCAGCCAACATCAAGGCTAGTTTTCACTATGATCCTGTGAGATTCAAGAAATTCTTAAAACATAAAAGTTGTAGATAACGTTTAGAGCTTTCTAAAAATTACAAGATCTCCTTCATAGCCTTTGTGAGCTAGGATTTTAAAAGAGAAGAAGTTGGGGTTCAAAGCTTGATTTCTAAGTCATTTTCATGCCAAGAACCACTTGCAAGATCAAGCAAATATGAAAAATAATTTGATTGAAAACCTTGATACTTGCATATTTACTTATAATCATAAGTTTGACTCACTTTTGAAGTCATTACACAAAGGACTGAACCATGGTTCAAGTTTCATACCATTTACGGAAGTTTTGACATAAAAGTGTGACTTCCATTTGCATAAAGCACGTCCTTTCCACAAAACCAGCTTCTCGAGCCTTTAACATCTCCTCTATGCACTCAAGAACCTTTTAAAATTCAGAAAAGATCTCAACTACTCAAGATATTCTTGTACCTTGCCAAGTTGTAATTCAACCAAACTATGAAACCATCCAATTGCAAATTCTACACAATCTGATATCAAGCCTTAATCTATAAATAAAGGTGAAAGTCATGCTTTAAAGAGGGGGAGAAAGACATAAAATAAGAGAACAAGATTTTGAAACCAGAGAAAACACTCTTGAACCAGCACCTTGCAAGAAAAACACCACTTGAACCAAAAACACCATTTTGCACAAAACTCCTCAAAACCATTTCCAACCACTAAACCACCAAACCAATCATCCTAACACATCACAAAACATGTGTTAGAGGTGTTGATACCATCACAACCATCAAACAATCAGAAAATCCAAAATTCAACTCTCAAACCTCATAAACTTGTCTTTTCTGCATTTTCGCCTCCAAAACAATGTCCAGTCCATTTTCGAACCTTCCAATCCTTCAAACACTCTCTAATAATCATCTATAAACTTTTCCAACCCTTACTTAAAATCTATAACTTCATTTTCTTGATGTTCCCTTTTGACATTTTGATATCTTCCAAGAAGGAAGCTCTATTATGTTACATATATTTTCCTTTGATTCCAAGCATCCCAAAAGCTTTCTAAAGGTCTATTAGAATTGTCCAAAGCGTCACAACAGTTTTGTAGCAGCTATCTTGGAAGTTGGCTTTGTGCTTCAAGAGGTAAATTCACTTGAAACTTTAAATTTACAAACCATGCTATGCTTAATTGTGCATTGACTGTAAACATGATTGGTATGTTGTATATGATAATTTTGAACCATTGAAAGTTGCTTATCATGTTTGAATAAGTCTATATCATTGAAAATGAAAAAATGAGCTATTCTTGATGTTTCTATCGTGTTTTATTATAGAAGAATTGTTATACAAAACTAATGGTGTCATTCTGTTCCTTGGGAAACATCAAGCAAGTTTGATCTTTGGATCATCCATTTTAATGGAGTATTCATGAACTTATGATAGTTTTTGCAAATGAGTTTTTGGTGATCTTGCCCAGCCAGCCATGACGCATGAGGTTAGGCCTCAGGTTATCTCCAAGCTTATTAATTAATTGGTGGAGGTGGTAGAATGGATGATCACCACCCCAGTGGTTTACCATGCTCGCTCTTGTACTCACTTTGCCTTGCTAGACCTGGGTTCGATCCTGCTTATCAACCCTTTTGCTCATTTTCTTGATATAATTGATGTCTCAACATATATTGGTTTGTTTCTATTTCATTCACAATGCGCGTGATGTCTGGATGGGTAATGTTTTGACTTATGAGTGGTAGTGCGTGAGTTCAAGCCCCATGAGATGCATTTCCATTATTTTTAATGCATTGTTTCCACATTTTTCTTCACAATTTGATTTGATCATAACTTCCTTGATTTTTATCATTTGGATCCCATTCTTCTTGGTAAATGCTGATGATAATTCCTATTTGTCATTTGTATTAAGAAATTTCCAAAAAGAATTATTTTTCTTGCACTTATACGTACTCTAAGTATGTTTCTTTTTATGGGTTTTATGAGATTTCTTAGTCTTTTTGATTGATTCTCTTGATTCCCCCTGCACGCCTTGCTTGTTTGAACCTTACTTGATGTATGAAATTGTATACCCTTATTGTTACATGTTGGTTATCACTCTTTCAAGTTCAGTTTCATTTGTAAAGATATGTTTGAATGCCATGTTTGGTTGTTACCTACCAGGACTTGTATTCCATGCTTTAAATATTGTTATGATTTAGGCATGTTGATTTTGAATTATGAACCTTTTCCATGTGTTAGCTCAAAAATTCGACGCCTCATATGGATTAAAATATTTAAATAAAATATTAAATTCTTTTTAAAGGTGATGAGGCTTTCAAGAGCCTCGAGGCCTTCTAAGGGGGAAGTTCAGTGTTTGGGGATTTAGAGAAAATTCTGAACTTTGAAGAGTTTTTTTTCTTCCGAACGAAGTACTGTTTGGAGATTAGTTAAAGTGTTTGAAATTCAAGTAATGGAGGGAGTAGTTATATTTTCTGATGACTAAGAAGGAAAAATGACACTCGTTGGACAAAGGGACTTCATGCGCCGTGACATGTGTCGGAAGATGATGGATTGTTGTAATTTACTATTTGTGCAAGTCACTCCTAAATTTACTCAAAGTATTTGAGTGTAGAGAAAAGAGTATTAGAGAGAATGTATGTGATGTAAACACACCATCTTTACTTTTCAATGAAGTTTAATTTAATTTCTTAACTTTACGAAGTTTTCTTTACTTTTTCTTGCAACCTTCTTCCTTTCTATAAACTTTTACTTTATCTTCTTCCCAAATCCTCGTCTAAAAACTTATATCCTTTCCCTTCTCAAAACTCTATCTTGTCTTTTTCTTTTGGTCGAATAAGCACTTTCTTAATAGAATCTTTTTCTGCAAAACTGTCGAAATGTGTAATTTAGATAGATTTCCAAAATAAAGAACCTTTAGGGCATGTCTTAGGATCAATCTGATCGATCCCGTGAGTCACCAAAGTTAGATTTGGAAGATCAGTGGTTGTTTTCCATTTTTCAAGGGAAACAAAATGGCACACCCGATGGGACAGTGCTAAAAGTTTTTTACTAGTATAAGCAAAACTTACAAAATTGCAATTTTATTGGTCTTTCGTGAAAAAGTTCATTTTATGTTACTGAGAAGTGGTAAAATTACCAGTGTAAACAAAGAGAGACTAACAAGATCAAGAGTTAGGAATATGGCGACAGATATAAACCAGCCAAACAATCCTAACTCTCAAGGAGACGGTTTTAATGAAGGACCGACAAACGACGTAGTTCCACCTTTGATACCTTTGACGGGAGAAAAAAAGGTGCCTCCTGCGAGGCCAGAACCGGTATCCTCAGTGCTAGGGCCTGGGTCGACAGGCGTAAGGACTTATAATCAACTGGTGTTGGAATATATTGGACCTCAAGGGTTGAATCCCCAAACTCCTTTGGGAGGAAATTCGACGTCTAGATAGTTTGTCCCTCTAGGGTTTTCACAACTACCAAGAAACCCTCCATATGGGATGCCAACATCTGTGATGCAAGGGCTTCAAAATGCCCCCAATATTCTTAGATAATGCAATGGCTTCGCCATTGCAAGGATCAGGGTCTGGCCTGAACATTGGTCGAAATCCTCAAAGTCTAAGTCTGGGATATTCGACATAAGGCCCTAATTTAACTAACACTTCCGTGGCGTGTTTAAGACAGCAAATGGATGAAAGTAATTTGCAAATGGTTCAAACCTTGTCCTAGACCATGGGTGAGATCTTTCAGCCGTTAATCCAAAACACCACCCAAACTAACCAACAGTTAACGACGCAGTTAACTCGCTTGGCTGAATTCATGGGTGTACATCCTGTTATTAGGAACATGGCTACGGTGGAAAACATTCCACGACGCGACTTAGGGAACCTAACTGAGCCTAATTTAGAAAATAAGGAGAGGGTCGAACCTCCCAAGCTCGAACCACGTAGGGTCGAACCACTAACTGATCAGATGCAGATCCCGGGGGAAAGGGACCCAGGAGTAATCATAGTGAATCGCAACCAGAATGCAGAAAATGTTGTCCAATAGGTTCGATGTAATAACATAGCTGTCGATAATAACTTAGCGGACATGGTCGAAAGGATAATGGATCGAAACGATGTAAACACTGGGTTTACTAGGCCAAACTATACATCTCCAATCGTGGATTATATCCTTCAAGCAGAGTTACCTCCTAGGACGAAAGTGGCTAAATTCACTATGTTCTTAAGGGATACGACAGAATCCACTGTCGAACATGTGGCTCGCTATATAATCGAAGTTGGAGAGATAGCTAATGAGGAGAGCCTTAGAATAAAATACTTCTCAAGCTCCCTCGCTAAAAATGCCTTCACCTGGTTTACGACGTTACCCTCTAATTCGGTTTGTAATTAGACTCAGTTAGAACGCCTATTCCATGAGCAGTTTTATATGGGCCAAAACAAGATTAGTCTAAAGGAACTTGCTAGTGTGAAACATAAGTTTTCTAAGCCAATCAAGGAGTACCTCAACAGGTTTTGACTACTCAAGGCTAGATGCTTCACCCAAGTGCCTGAACATGAGTTGGTCGAAATGGCTGCAGGGGGCCTCGATTACTCAATTAGGAAGAAATTGGACACCCTAAGGTACATGGCCCAATTAGCCGATAGAGTTCGACAGCTAGAGAGTCTTAAAGACGAAAAAGCTAAATTCAACAAAATCTAGAAGGTAGCTTTTGTCGAATATAATGAAGACATTAAGGGTGTGCTTGAAGACCCATTGTACTTCAACAAAAGTGAAGTAGATCTTGCTGAACTTAAAACAAGGTCTTCCCTATGCTTATAAAGTAATAGCTCCCCCACTTGGGAAAATTTGCGTCGAATCTGAAAAGAACGACAGATTCCTAAAGAAAACATATACTTTCTACATCACAAAATGTGACGAAATTTTTGATTTGTTAGTTAAAGATGGGTAAATGGTAGTACTACCTGGTGCTAAAATGCCTTCTTTAGAGCAAAGGAAAAATAGAGGGTTTTGTAAATACCATAATTTTTTGGGTCATAAAACGTCTTAATGTTTTCTTTTCAGGGATCTGGTTCAAAATGCGATTCAAGAGGAAAGACTAAAATTTGGGGAGAAAGCCAGCAGCCAGATGAAGGTCGACACATACCCTCTGCAGGTGCCAGACGCCCACTACACAGAGCCTACGGAGGCCAATATGGTCGAAGCTACTGATGTCTACAACTTTTCAATCAACATGTTAGAGGTGACTGATGATTTCGTTGATGGGGCTGTAATGTCGAAGACTACCATGGGTTTTGGACAAGAGGATTGTTACAAAGGGGCTACTGATGGCCTCGACCAAGTTGTTGATGATCCAAGTTCAAAAGACATGGAGATTCCAAGTTTGGTAATGGTGACTAAGGAAACTGCTAATAGTTTCGTCAAAATAAATCAGGCTACCAAGGGCTAGGAGTTGGACTTAGTGAAGCTCGATCTGGGTGTAGACGTCGACATCAATACGGTGGAAATAACGCAACATGAAACCATAGAAGATAATGAATCGAGTTGTCATGAAGAACTCAAAAAAGTGGCCTACCCAGGACACGAAGAGTCACTTATCAATTTTCTTCATCGTTGCCAGGAGAAAGGATCCAGTGTAATGTTATGTCCTAGATGTAGTGTCATCTTCGACAAAAAAGAGGCCCAGAGACTTGAAGGGGCGCATAGATCAAAACAAGGTAGGTTCGACTCTCGTGGAAATCCCCTAAGAAGGTCTGAACCTCACACCAGGGCCCCAAGCGCTAGACCCACTAGCTTCAAACCAGTTTTTGAAACCACACATGGAAAGTGGATGAAACCTAACAAAGACAGACAGCAAGGACAACAGAAGTGGAAAAAATTTAAGATTAATTGAGGATCTTGAGTTACCTATCGAAGGGAGTTCCAATCCTCCAAAACCGCACACATATCCGAAAACTACAAAGGGAAGAATCCCATGTCTCGGTCGCAGTGGAGGAGAGAGCAGCACAAGAGGAAAGCCCTTAGGGAAGGCTCATTGAAGAATCAAGAAGAGTCTAGCACTAATGCACCTGTCGAGAATAAAGGGGGTCAGTCGAGGACAAGTGAGAAAGCACATGTGTGGCAAAGGTTATCCCCTGCCTAGGTAGTGGAACACAAGAAGTCAGTCAAAGGAGATGATGAAATGACTGACAATTTCGATTCTAACTCCGACGACTCTCTAAAATTGCTGGTCAACTTCGTGTCAGTAATGTCAAGGGATTTCGACAGAATCTCAGAAGTCGAAAATCTCGATGCTGATACAAAAGCGGAAATGGCGGCACACAGGCCTGTGTGCTACTATGTTATGAATAACGGCTCTGTCGAAGAACAAAATGCTTTTTTCGAGCGGCCCACAGAAGCAATGAAAAACCATTTGAAGCCCCTTTACATTACAGGGAAGGTGGAATATGTACCAGTAAACAAAATTCTGGTAGATTGTGGCGCAATGGTGAAATTGATGCCACATTTTTTGTTAAGTAAAATCGAAAAAAATGATACTGATACGAAGCCACACAACATGGTCTTGTCAAATTATAAAGGCAATTTAGATTCGGCCATGGGAGTTATACAGGTGGACCTAACAGTAGGAACAATAAAAAGACCTACCGTTTTCATGGTAGTGGAGCGAAAGCCAACTATAATCTGCTGCTTAGACGGGAGTGGATTCATGGCATTGGTGCAGTACCATCTTCAATGCACCAAAGAATTGTCATTTGGGGACCAGACGACATCGTTGAGAACATTGAAGTTGATCAAGGGTACTTTAGGGTGCCTATAAACATGTCGATCGAAGGCAGTTCGACAAGCACCTGGACACTATAGGCCTATGTGCCCCATAGGATTTCGAATTTGTCCCAAATGAAGAAACTTTCAGTTCATTATATCTGCACCCTGTTGACGATTTCCGTTGGGACAAAGAAGTGCCAGGGGAGAGTCTCCCATATCTTGGAGGACTCCCTGTAGACCCCACTGGTTGGGGAAGTGAATTCAGTGATAATGACTGAATTTGAAGCACTACAAAGAATTTCGGCCTATGTGGCCGAAACTAAACTACAGACAACCTTGGAGGCTGCCAACAAACAGATGGCTGAAAAAGCCAAGTCAGAATCTTGTCAAAAAGGTCCTGGCAAGGACTTCGTTCCAGAACCACCTGATAAGATTCACCTGAAGACCAAAGGCTCGATGCTATATATGATGAAGAGCCTCTGGGATTCGAAAAGGATCCATTGGCGAATGATGTGAAAATTCTAGCACAAGACCCATTGGAAGAAGTTGATCTAGGGGAAGAGGTGGTTTAAAGGCCAACATACATCAGCGCCAACTTAAACCCTCAACTCAAGATCGAAATTATTTAATTGTTGCGAGAGTTCAAAGAATATTTCACCTGGGATTATGATGAGATGCTTGGTTTGAAGAGGGAATTGGTAGAACACAAGCTGTCAATCAAGCCTGGGAAGAAGCCAATCAAACAAAACCCAAGGCGTTTTGCCCTAAAAATTCTCTCAAAAATAAAGGAGGAAGTCGAAAGGCTCCTTCGATGTAGATTCATCTGCACAACCAGGTATGTCGAGTGGCTAGCTAACATTGTCCCAATCATTAAGAAGAATGGGTCTTTAAGGGTTTGCATATATTTTAGAGATCTAAATTCAGCAACTCCTAAAGATGAATATTCGATACCTGTGGTGGAGATGCTAGTCGATTCCTCCGTAAGACATGAATACCTTAGCATGCTGGATGGGTACTCTGGTTATAGTCAAATTTTCATTGCAGAAGATGATGTTCCCAAGACAGCTTTTTGTTGTCCAGGGGCCTTAGCCACTTACGAATGGGTTGTGATTCCTTTTGGCCTAAAAAATGCTAGGTCAACCTATCAACGGGAAATGAATTCAATTTTTCATGATTATATAGAGTCCTTCATGAAGATATATATTAATGACATTGTAGTAAAATCTGTGTCAGGGAAAGACCATGTAGACCATCTTCGACAATCCTTTATAAGGATGAAGAAGTATGGTCTTAAGATGAATCCTCTAATGTGTGTATTTTGTGTGCAGGAAGGAGACTTCTTGGGTTTTGTGGTCCACAAAAAGGGGATCAAAATCAACCAAAACAATACCAAAGCAATCATGGAGGCGAAAGCACCAACAAACAAGAAAGAGTTGCAATCGTCATTAGGTAAAATAAACTTCTTGAGAAGATTTATATCAAACCTAAGTGGCAAAATGCAGGCCTTTTCACCACTGCTTCGAGTCACCAAAGAAAGATTTGAATGGGGCAAGGATCAACAAGGGGCTTTCAATAAAATCAAAGACTACCTGACCCACCCTCCAGTGCTTTCGCCACCATGCAGGAGTAGGAACATGAGGTTGTACATAGCAGCATCCGACAAGACTCTAGGAAGCATGTTAGCTCAAGAGGATGAGAATGGCGTTGAAAGGGCTATTTACTACCTCAGCAGGGTTTTGAATGACACAAAAACTAGATATAGTATGATAGAAAAATTATGTCTATGTCTGTATTTCTCATGTACAAAGTTAAAGCAATATATAAAGCCAGTTGATGTGTACGTCTTGTCGCTATTGCGAAAAAGGAGGCCGATGAGAGACAGAAGAGTCGCCACTGTTTGTTATTTACCCAAAAGAGAGGCAAAGGAAATGATCAGAGAAAACCTACGAAAAGGGAGAAGACAGGTTATCGCAACCAAATCTCTGGTTCGGAAGTCGGTAACGCAACGGGAAGGTATGAGCACCCCTCACGTCCGTTGTACTCAACGGGATCCATGCTTGTTGTCTATCTAAAAGGGTGTTAAATAATCTAAGCTACAGGCTCACGGGGGA